>CM074723.1:200514780-201234780 GCA_037306005.1 Rhinophrynus dorsalis | reverse complement strand
ACTACACAGAGATGCTACCGGTGCAGAGAGGTGGCAGTAGGCAACTGGAATACATAGGAGCGAACTAGTACTCGCGTACTGGACTATACAACCAGTGTTGTAAATGTGCAAACCAATACCCACGTATTGGACTACACGGAGACGCTACCGGTGCTGAGAGGTGGCAGTAAGCAACCGGAAAACGTAGGAGCGAACCAGTACCCACGTACTGGACTACAGGAGTATACAACCAGTGCTGTCAAGGAGCAAACCAGTACCCGCGTACTGACTACACGGAATACGCCCAGAGATCAGAATGTCGCCAAAGCGACCATGAGAACGGAGAATATCCAAGACGATCCAGGAGCAGGAGGGACAGCCAGACCGGGACAGGAAGCTGGAACAGTAACAGCAGTCAACCGGAGCAGGAACAGAAGCAGGAACGTCAGCACAAACCGGATCAGGAACGGAGGCAGGCAAACACTGGAGAGTAGAGGATTCAACCAAGGCCCATGGAACACAGGAAACAAATGCAGGTGGCTACTGACATAGAGACACCACAAAAGGGCAACCAAAGGGTGCCAGAACCCAGTCTAAATAGGCAATACTGGGCAGACTAAAGACAGGCAGCCAATGGGAAAACCTCACAGATAACTGACAGCAAAAGGCAGCAATCACGGGCACCGTGATAGTACCCCCTTCTCAAAGACCCCCCTTTCAAGAAGAGGGACCTGGTTTCTGAGGGTACTTGGAATGAAAAATTTGCAGTAATTTGGGAGCATGAAGGTCTGTACTATCCACCCAGGATCGTTCTTCCGGACCATAACCTTTCCAGTGTACCAAATACTGCAATTTTCCTCTAAGTCTGTGGGAGTCAATGATACTCTGATCTTTGTACTCCTCCTGACCCTCTACCTCTATAGGCCCTGGCACCACAGGTTTAGTAGTATAGCGGTTGCATACAAGAGGTTTGAGAAGAGACACATGGAACACATTATGAATGCGCATGGATGCAGGGATATCCAAGGCATAAGAGACAGGGTTGATTTTATGAATCACCCTATACGGACCAATAAATCGAGGAGCCAATTTGTTAGACGGGACTTGTAACTTGAGATTTCTGGAGGATAGCCATACTCTGTCTCCAACCAGGAAGGAAACCGCTGGCAGCCATCTACGATTAGGATGACGATGATGGCGGTGAAAAGACTGACTGTGTGCCCTCTGAACCTGTGCCCATGTGGAACGGAGCTGCTCGATATGCTCATCCAGAGCTGGAATCTGCTGAGACTGAAATGAATCCGGTAACAAGCATGGCTGGAACCCATAATTGATCAGAAATGGGGAGCTCCCGGATGAAGAATTAACCGCACAGTTCCTGGCGAACTCCGCCCAAAGCAACAGGTCAGCCCAGTTATCATGACGGCCAGTGACAAAACAGCGCAGGAACTGCTCCAGTCCCTGATTGGCACGCTCAGCAGCCTCATTGGTCTGGGGGTGATAGGCAGAGGAAAAGGACAATTGAATGCCCATCTGTTCACAAAATGCTCTCCAAAATCTGGACACAAACTGGCTCCCCCGGTCAGACACCAGCACTCTGGGTACTCCATGCAAACGAAATACCTCTTCCACAATTCAATCCATAGCAGGCTTCAAGGTAAATCTTCACAAATCCGAGGCGCCGTGCATCGTAGAACACCTATGGGCATTTTGTTACCAATTCCATTACATTTTTGGGCATCCAGTTGCCTAGTCAGATTACCCAATTATATGATCACAATATCCTCCCTTTACTCAGCCAGATCTCCTCGGATTTACATACATGGAGGGCACTCCCACTCTCATTCATAGGGAGTACGCAACTGATTAAGATAGTAGTTTTTCCCAAACTATTATACAAACTCCAGACACTCCCCCTCTACATGCCTAACTCTGATGTATAATTTCTTAACAGGAAACGTCAAGGTTTTATCTGACAAGGAAAAAAACATAGACTGAGCCTGTCAAAACTGCAGAACAGGAGGGGGGGGGGGACTGGGCCTCCCTAACATTCGACTATACAATGTCGCTTGCCTCCTACATATAACAAAAGACTGGATTAATCGAAAGGACACTTTCACTAATTCCGCATTGGATCAGGCCTTTTCACCGCACGTCAGTCTCCGCTATCTCCTATATGCCCCCCAAACACACATCCCTCCCCATTGCATAAGCAACCATTTTCTCATTTCTACCATCAAAGTGTGGCAACACCTACCTGCTACATAGGACCAAAAATGTCTCGGTTTTCCTCCCTTTCCTCCATATCCCGCTATTCCAACATGGCTCTCCCGATGGCAGGTTTCATGTCTGGACACAGAAAAGGATTCATTACATAGGTGCACTCCTTGACCAGTGCACTGGCAAACCTTTTTCCTTCCCAGACTTCCAGCATAAATATAATCTCCCATCGAATCACTTATTTGTATTCCTCCGGGCTAAACATTATGTGCAATCAGTTCTGCCCACATTACAAATGCAATTGAACGAGAACCCCCCAGATTGCTTACTCAAAGCGAGCTACCCTCTACCCTTGTTACTGTTCAATACACTCAGACACGTTAGGTTTAGGTAACAACACAATTTTATTGAAGCACACAAGGAATAATGTAACCCTCACGGGTCCAGTAAATAGCATCAAACTGACACAGGACAGGTTACAAGCAGGTTTACCCACACGGGTCCAGTAAGGTACACAAACTCAATACTGACACAGGTCAGGTAATATCTTGATACAGTGTAAGAGTCCGATTTTACAGTGGAGGCAGAGTGGCTAGCAATAGCTGAGGCACAATGTCGCCAAGGCAGCAGGAGGCGACAATGACAGAATTGTAACAGCGGCCAGAATAATGATAACTTGCACGGTTCTACAATGGTGGACGCCCACCATGGACAACAATAGGCTGGTCAGAGCTCGTGCCAAAATGGAGGCCCAACGGAGCTGTCAACACCAATGCTCTTGCTAACTACAAAGGGTTAAGGGTTAATGTGCTTCACATAAAATGGATGGCAACTGGAAGCGCCCAACAGACCTATGGAATCAGTACGCACAGAGTACTGGAAGCAAACCACATTGGTATAGCAAGTCGGTAACGAGGCACCACCCCTGAAGGGGTTAATAATCGCAATGGTCTGGATAACGGCAACCACAGGAAACGCCCAACTGAACCCAAGTAAAGATCAAGCGATGAAGCACGGTGTGAGAGGATACTGGCACACTGAGACTCTGAGCCACCAGACAGGATAGAGCAAGGTACCGAGTACCGGAGCAGTGAGATACTGATATGAGGGAACCGGGAAACAGTAAGCAGCCAGAACTGCCGGGATTTGCCCAGCCGGACAATCAGGGAGCAGGAACCACCGCCAAGCCGATTCGGTACACAGCACAGGAACGTCAGCAAAGCCGGGTCGGTACACGGAGCAGGAACGTCAGTCTCGCCAGGTCGGTACACGGAGCAGGAACGTCGGTCTCTCCGGGTCGGTACACGGAGCAGGAACATCAGCCAGGCCGGGTCAGAACAGGAAGCAGGAACGTCAGCCAATCCGAATTGGTACACAGAATCAGGAACAGAGACTAATGGCGTGGTCAGGCAGTCCGGGGTCATACACTCGTATCAGGATAGCAAAACTAGCGCTAGGCATCAGGTACACCACAAAAGGGCAACAGCACAGTGACAGCCCAGGGTATAAGAAGGTTGTCACTGGGAGGAGCAGTACAGCGCAGCCAGTAGGACAGCAGCAACACAAGATAGACAGAATGTCGCCTGATCACGGGCGCCGTGATAACCCTTCATGATTTCCAGGACCTACAGACTTCTCCTGACAGCTAACTCCGCTAATATGGGCTACCCTCACATTGACAAATGGATCTCTGACATTCCAACTCTAACACCCGACTTGATCTACCAGGGCTTCACCAGTAGACTGTGACATTCACCGGCCATGTATTTTTACGAGATATCCTACCAACTTTTACACAGGACATATGTCACTCCTAAACTGTCTCACACTATAGGTCTGACTGCATCACCAGCTTGTGCCCATTGCGGGGAGCTCCAGACCACTCTCCTACACGTCTTATACGTCTGTCCCCACAATTTCTCTTTTTGGACCAAAGTCATTTCCTACATCAGTGACAAGATAGGACTCCCAGTGGATTTCTCCACTCCCTCTTTTTAACTAGGGGTATATGAAGCTCCAAGAACACTGACTATGGCACAAATGACTTCACTAAATTATATAATTTTGATAGCCCTAAAAGTAATCCTTGCCCACTGGCTTACGTCAGATGATCCCAGACTGCTTCATTGGCAAACCTGCATGCTTCATTTCACTAAATTACATTGGATCTTGTCCATAGAGGGGGAGGGGTTAATCAATATTTAGCTACGTCACAGCAAACCAAATTTTACACCTGCTTTAAACACACACATTGGTTGGATGAATGGGAACTAAAACATTTGGATACTTTTACTTAGAGGTAGAGGGACTGGTGGGGGAGGGGGGAAACTAATAGTATTCACAGGACATGGCAATAGATGGGCATCTTTTAGCCATATGTTTAAAGACACTAGTGTTTGGTTTAAATTCTGGTTTATTACTTAACTGACTTACCGTTGGAGTCACATTATGGTCCTTGAATAGCGCAGCCCCTTAGTTTTCATATGGTCCCTAGAATGACCCTACTCTCTGTAGTGACTTGTTTCACCTGGGTTCAATTCACAGAGTGCAATGTGTTCCATGCAACAAGAAAGAGGTTCTTCCTATAATATATCTGATGATCTGTCATCGGACCTGATTACGGTTTTAAAATGTTAACTATTGTGATTTGTACATGTTTCACGGCTGACATCCTTTGTAACTTTGTTTATATTTGTATACTGTCAAAACAAAAATAAAAAGTTTTATAAAAAATACAAACAAACATGGGTGATGATGATGAAGGTTCCACTTGCCATGATGAGCTCCAGTGATGCGTCTGAGGCATTTGCAGCACAATAAGTAGCCCTCAGTATATGTAGACAAAAGAAGCAGTTGGACAATAATTCTTCTCCACCTGCCCCTCCTCCAAAATCATGGGTGTGTTGTTAATAGAATAGAATTTTTCCCTTGAGAGCAGGAACTGTGCCTCTCATCAGAAACTGCAATGTGCACAGTGTGTGGTAAATAACACCTGGGGGCACAACTGTATCAAAACACCATGACACCAAAAAACAAATACTTCTGCTGTCACTATACCCCTTGTCCTCACCCTGCTAAGGACACATGACAACTTGCTCAAAGTTTAATAGTAATGATGAACCCTCCCTGCCACAATCTTAGTATATTCTGCGGGATGGAATCTCCTCAGATTCCGCTTGATGCCCTGCTTGTGATTCTACACCACCACACTGCTATGTGTGGTCAGTATACCACACAGTATGAAATGGGCGGACACGAACTGCCACATCCTAACATCTACAGAGTGGTTATTATTTGGTGGGGGAGGTAATGATGAACATGGTGTACTGGCACAAGATGTAGTTTCCCTAGAGGACGAAGGTGATGGTGAGCTAGTATTTTTGCTCATCATTGAACATCTGGCTTCGGCCTGGGTTTTGTTATTCTTCATCCTATTTGCTCTCGTAATCTCCTCTTGTTTCCTTTCTGGAGAGTCAGCGGGGTAGAGCAACAGTGGTGCTCGATTTCTGTAGTGGGTGTTTGGCTTTAACATGTTTGACATAAATGTCATGGTGTCTGTGTTTCATGGGTGTTATCAGGGAGGTTGTGCCAAGGTGTGTTCCCTCCTTTCCCCTTCTCACTGACTTGTTACAAATTGTGCACAGTGCTGTTGGTGATGACTGCACTGTGCCTGTCCCAAAAGAAAATAGTCCCACACCCATGACTTCAGGGGATAAGGATAGGGAACAGAAGGAGAAGAATGGTCTCTTTAGTCTTGTCCTTCATATTCCTCTTCACTGTCTGGGGCAGAGGATGATATTGCTGCTGTTGCTGCTACTGCCTCAGTATCAGCACTGCAATTAGGACAAGGAGTATTGCTGCTCCTGGCAAGTGGAACCTGTCCTACACCCGCATCACTTGTTGACCCCATTCCCACTGTGCCAACATTGGTCTGCTCCTCAGCATCCTGCTGCACTTGCAACTCAGCAGCAGGAATTAGAGCAGTTACAAATTCCAAAAGCTCACTTCTGCTGGTGGTGGTGAAGCCCATCCTCATCCCTCTCTCCCATTCCTTCTCAGTTTTGACTAAAAAGTCCATCAATGTCTCTTCCCTCCAGCTTCTCCACCATCATCATCACCACCACCACTAGTCCCTACATGCAGCTGCTCTCTATAACAGACATCTCACTACTGGTTGGAGGAAGTGATGAGCAATGTGACAGAGGGTCCCCTAATGTCACACTTGCCAGTTCTTGGTGAATTGAAGAAGGTAGAATGGCAGCAGTAGCAGATGGCACAGGCAGTTGTTCTATGCTCCTGGTGGTGGTGGTATTATTGTTGCCCCTGCTATCCACCACCAGTTCTGGCTTCATCAGGATTATGTTCCACCTGGAGACTGTTATGAAGGGAAGGGGACTCCCAGGGCCAGAGGAAAGGTGTGGGCTCCCTTGACTGCTAGTCTAGAAGCTCTCAAATGCTTCCCCTGCCACTCACCTACCACTACTCCCACCGGCTACTTCTACTACTAACACCAACCACATCAAGTTCAGCCCCTGTGTCTTCCTCCTCACTGTCACTAGTAATATGATAATTACCCCCTCCTTCACTCACAAGCTGCTGGACCTTCTTAGTAGTAGTAATAGCACTGGGGGGACTGCTTGGGATGGCAAGTGTGACTTAGGGCCCCTTCTGTCACACTTGGCATCATCTTCTTCCCCTCCTCCTTAGTATTACAAGACACACTAGCAGCAGGTTCAGCACTGGCAGCAGGCACAGCACTGGTTGCAGCAGGGGCAGCACATCTGACAGTAAGCACAGTACTGGTGGCAGCAGGTTCAGCACTGGCAGCAGGTGCAGCACTGGTGGAAGAAGGGGCAGCATGTCTGACAGCAGGCAAAGAACTGGTGGCAGCAGGTTCAGCACTGGTAGCAGGCACAGCACTGGTGGAAGAGGTTCAGCACTGGCAGCAGGTGCAGCACTGGTGGCAGCAGAGGCAGTATGTCTGACGGAAGGCACAGTACTGGTGGCAGCAGGGGCAGCATGTTTGGCAGCAGGTACAGCAATGGTGGTAGCAGTAGCAGGGGCAACACTTCTGACTGCAGGCACAGCACTAGTGGCAGCAGGGGCAGAACATCTGGCAGCAGGTACAGCAATGGTAGCAGCATGTCTGACAGCATAGAAACATAGAATTTGACGCCAGATAAGAACCATTCAGCCCATCTAGTCTGCCCATTTTCCTACAGTAAAAACATCAAACCTTTTTTGGTCCTTGGTCTTTTCTTACCTTAAGGACAGCCTTATGTCTATCCCATGCATGCTTGAATTCTGTCACTGTATTTACTTCTGCCACTTCTGCTGGTAGGCTATTCCACTTATCTACTACCCTCTCACTGAAGTAAAACTTTCTTACATTACATCTAAACCTGTGTCCCTCTAGTTTTAAACTATGGCCTCTTGTCCTAACATTTTTACTCCATGGAAATATACTTCCATCCTGCACTTTGTGGAATCCCTTCATATATTTGAATGTTTCAATCATATCCCCTCTCTCTCTTCTCTCCTCCAAGCTATACATGTTCAGATCCTTTAGTCTATCCTGATATTTCTTTTCCTGTAAACTAGTCAAAATTTTAGTAACCCTTCTTTGAATTTTCTCTACAGTATCTATATCCTTCTGGAGATGGGGTCTCCAGTACTGTACACAATACTCTAGGTGAGGTCTAACTAGAGATCTGTAAAGTGGCATGACCACGTTTCTTTTTCTGCTACTAATTCCCCTAGCTATACAACCCAGCACCCTGCTTGCATTCCCCACTGCTTTATTACATTGCCTACCTACCTTTAAGTCATTAGAAATAATTACTCCCAAATCCCTTTCCTCTATTGTCTCTGACAGGCACAACAATTGTGTATCAGTAGCAGGGGCAGCACGTCTGACATCAGGCACAGCACTAGTGGCAGCAGGGGCAGCATGTCTGGCAGCAGGCACAGGAAGCTGATCAGTCCTGCTCTCACTACTTCCCTTTTCTTCCTCCTTTGACATTAACTTCCCCAAGATCCCTAGGGGTGATTTAGGGGGACTGGACAGCATTGGTTCTGTAGTGCTCAATTCCTCCTCCTCCTCAGACACAGTGGACACATAAGGGTCCTTCCAGTTCCTCCTTTTATTATTTTTAAACTTTCTCATAGTGATAGCAGTCACTATGAGCCTCTCCTGCCTCAATTTTCCAAACAGATCACAGCACATCTACCTTGCTTTGTAGCTGCTTCTGTTGTGTTCCACTTCCTGGAATAGGTCACGTTTTTATAGGAAAAAAGCGAAAAACGTATAAATCAATGGGAGGAAACTTTCTAGACATAAAAATTGTGAAGAATTTTGGCCAATAGGCGAAAAATGTGATAATTTTAATTGCTTGTTTTAAAGTGAATTTTCCCTTGAAAAAGCAGACAACAACATGGTTTTCGAAGAACTTATCACGGGAACACGCAAGACCTTTCACCCACCCCTACTAATAATAGTGTTGGTTTTTACTATACACCACATAGCTGTTGATGAGTGGAATGATGTTTTGTACGTCTGAAAATGATGTGTACTTTATGTCTTTAGCAGTCACTGTTACTCTCAGTCGTAGCTCAGGTGAATAATCTCCTACTTGTCTCTGGCTTCATCACCTATCAGTCAAAATCTTTTTTATACTTATTTTTTTAGTTATTTTTCACAGCACCTGTCTTTCAGTGTCACTGTCTGTATCACTGTGTAGAAATCACACCCATACCTTTTGAAACCACAAGCTATTCCAGTACTCCTTCATTGCCTTTCTGACACTACACTACTAACTAGCCAGTATAAAAATTATCTCTTGCCCCAAAAAACTGTAGTGTTAGTTTTTACAGTAAAGGATAGATCTGCATTAGCTTCAGAATAACTACCAGTTTGCAGTAAAATAATAAAACACAAAGCAGCTGGTGCAGCACCCACCATACCTCAGTATTTAATTGTCCCTCTTGTTGTTGAAGATGTTAGCAAAAGTTTGTGAAAGTAACACTATGTCAAGTTGTAGCCATTGTCTATTTTGCTTGTCTTTAATGTAAGATGCATTGTTTGTCTGTGTAGTATCTGTCACTGAGTCTCGGTAGTATCTGTCATTCTCATTGAAAAATATTTTTTTAACTCTCCCTTCACACCCACACCTAGGAAATAATTGTCAGTGTCACCAACAATGCTCCTATCAAGGTACTCCAGCTCACTCTTTTAGCCTGTCTACCTACACTATCTAGCATAACAATGCAGCTGCTCTCTCTCTCTCACTCTCTCTCTCTCCCAAGCACAGACTGAGAATGTGCTGGACACTGACACCACTTTTATACTAGCATGATGGGAACAGAAAGGGAAACGTTCCATGTGTGTGTGTGTGTGGGGGGGGGGCTACACTATTGTTATTGCTTGCAATGCAATGAAAAAGGTGATATAAAGTGTGAACTTGGCACTTTTTACAGACATTTTCCAGCATAGCTGGAAGTGCTGTTTTTCACATGATTATCTTTTGTGGTGAATGGTTTGCCCATCACTTTTCCTTTATTCTGGAAGAAAAAGATCCCAACATTTCCAGCCTAATGGTATGCATTCATGTATACCAACGGTAACACATTTTTCTGCAGATATGGAGAAGATGAGTCCGGCTATATCTCTGTAACTGAGGCTCATTGCACCTTTAGCTTTTTAAATCCCACATACAGCATATGTTTATCCTAATATGATAATTAACACAGAAGCTGAGCAACATGCGAATCAAGATTCATTGTGAAAACAAAACGTTTTACTGTAGATTTATTGTAAAGGTTTACATTAACTTTATCTACTGTAGTTATATTTACATAAAATGAAGAACAAAGTTGTTTAGCATGTCCCAAACATCCAATTATGCAATCTATATAAATGGATCTTGTAAATAAATATTTGGCTTGATACAATTTGGCATCTTTAAATTATTTTCATATCAATAACACATAAAGTGAGTCCATCATATAATGTATAGTATGATGGCCTGTATTGTATAATCTGCACTTCCAACATTGTTTCAGCAGTTCCAGGAATGTTTTTTACACGCATAACATGTGGTTTTATATAATAAACATTTCAAATGACAAGTTTATGCCTGAGGTGAATAAATCATGAAAGTTCACACAAGAGGTTTGTCAGCATTTAAAGGAGTCCTATAAATTCTTTTACTGAAATGTATATAATACTAAGCGTTTGGATTAAACTGGTTTTTGAACGAATTGAAAATCCAATTTCTTTTGGTGCTTTTACAATATATTACGAAAATGAAATTTCACACACAATTACAATTTATGGCACCTATCCAGGATATAATTGTTGACCTGAAGATAGGTGCGGCTATAGATGTCAGTGTGTCGGGGTCAGGACAGTTTGTGCCTGAAAACATTGTGCGCATCTATTAACACCTCTCTGCTGATTCAGAAGTCTACAAGCCATGTGCCAGATAGGGAACTGACACTGGAAAATGATACTGGGAGGATATTTTCTGAATAAATCAAGGCAATGGCAGGTTTTGCATCACCACTAATAATTAACTGTATACTTGTCCAAATAAAGATATGTATCTAACAGTGCTATATATGGAGATTTTCATACAGCAACTAGTTTGGGGCAATTCAGTTGTACCAAGTATGGCAATCTCCATCTCTCAATTTCTGCTAGCAAACTACAAGGGAGTAACTACATGGAGTGCAGAGGGTGCAGTTGTGATGGGACCCAGTATTCAAAGGGACTATCATCCCCAGGCCTCAGCAGATTCCATTTACACCCTAGTTGGGTAATATTATTGCACTGGTGTCCTCCAATATCTAGTCACACCTCTTTGAGCACCAGTATCTTCACCATAAATGTGCTAGTTCATATGAGAATGACTTGTTAGATTACTCAATAGGTTGAGAGCATAGACTCATTTCATATAAATGTGCAGCATTTAATGGCACTTCAGAATGAGAAGTCAAATATTTTCATTGTAGAACTTCAACTTGCTGAGGCTTCACCGAGTAATTGCACTTGACTAACTTAAAATGTCAGTAGAGTTTGTTATAAAAAACATGTATTTTGTGTTTTTATTGCTAACTAAAACAGAGATGTGCCTAATGCAGGGACCTCATTTATTTAAAAGTTATAACCATTCAAGCTGTCAAGAAGTGATGAAGCTGTTACTATCACATTCTATGAATACTTGTAGACAGTGACTCACCTCTCCAATAAAATGCAATAGAATAACTGTCTGAACACCTAGTGAATTGTAGACAAATTGTATGGGCACCAGGTGGCACTGTTAATGTAAAAGAAAGGACAGTTAAATTAAAATGTAATCACTTTGATACAACATATCTCCAGGCAGTGGTAGTACCTTTGATTTAATAACCAGGATAAGTTCTACAACGTATGTCTCTTTCATATTACATGTTTGAGTGCCAGAAGGGTGTCCAGAAAATTGCCCTGCCGTGTGTTGGACAACCCTCTGGAAATCAAACAGTTAAAGGTTTTCTACACCTTTATCATCACAATCAACAACAAATAGAGGGAATGAGATTGTAGCACAAATAGGCCATGTCAGTGTATTTTGGATAGTATTTACGAAGACAGAGGAGCAATTCTGGAACAAACCAGCTATAAACACTGGGACAAATAAAAATCATCATTGGTTTAAAAATTATGTTAATACCTTAAATGCTAGAAGCAATACATTTTAGGCCTCTGTAACAATTAAGGATGTAAAAGCCCCATTTAAATTAATTGAGGACTCAAAGGGTTATAGCCATACTGGCTATACATACTGGGGAAAAGAAATAGTGCAAAGAACAGCAGCTGCACAGTAAGTGGTGACCACTCACTGTGCATCTCCCATGAATGGTGACCACTCACTGTGCAGGTGCTTTTCTTTGCAGTATTTGTATTTCTCTTCCCCAACCTATCAGTTACAACCACCAGAAACAGGTTCATGTAAAATCATGGGAGAGGGACAAATATAGCCAAGGAACATTTGGGCAAGACCCTAGTAGGTACACTTATAATTAAGGAAGAGGGGAAGGGAAAATTATTATATTGCTGTATTGCATTTATTTTAATTACCAGTGCTCCGATACACAGTAGCTCAGTGCCTCAGTGCTCAATATAGATGCCTATAATTTCGTGTTGTTGATCACACCGCAAATCCCAACAATAATCTAATGAAACTCAAAGGAAACAAGGAGACAGAAAAGAGGACGTGATTTATTCACTTATACGTAACCACAGTACAAAGATGCTAAGTATGGAAATCACTCACAAAATGGACTAGTTCAGTGTTGTCTGATAATGACAGGATAACAAGTACAGAGTTTATTAAAAACACATTTTTATTATTTCCTATATTAAAATATTATAAAGAAAAAATCTAAAAAGGGAGACACTTTTTATACAGTATCAGTGCCTATGTTGCACCGTGCTTATAGACATATTCCGGGCTAATTAACTACAACTTCTTAGGATTATAGTCTATAGGCATATGAATGTTTTCAATGGACAACAAATTTAAGTAACAATTACTTAATTTTGTTGTCCATTGAAAACAACGGAGCTACACTGTAGAAACAGTATAGTTTCAGTAATGTTGCTTTACTTGACCGTTTGAGTGAAAAGAGGTATCAACGCATTGCTATGCGTTGGATACCTCCCTGGCACTCAAATGGTTAAATTATATGCTCTGTGATATCACTAGTGTAGCCCCATTTTAACTGTAAGCTCTGTGGTATCACTCACCTTACTTTGCAACATTAAGGCCAAATTTAAAGCTAAGAAAAGGACAGTGGGACAGGGCTGGGACAGTGGGCTTGAACAATAGTAAAAACGGGCCCCTTGATTGGTTTTGCCCCCCCCGGGCCACAAGTTGCTAGCCCTCCCCTGGACCTCAACTAGTTCCTGGACATTTTTTGTTTGCTTTCTGACTTGACTTTGATTATTTGTTTTGGTACCTTACCTTTGATTCCTGAATCATACCAGCAGTTACTACTGGATATACCTTCTGTTCCTGGCTTGCAGCCCCAGTTCCAGTTGTTGCCTGCCTCCTGGTAATTTGACACCTGTATTCCAGTTTCCTTGCCTGTTTTCCTGGTACCTGGACATTGTTCCTGCCCCTGTACAGACACTCACTGTAGGGGGCTCTGTCTTCATCCTCAGGCCCTTCTTTAGTACCTTTCCAGTACAAAGACTCTGCCTCCTGAACAAGATATGCCCACAGGCAGATTGTTCCAGTAGTCACACTCCAATTCACTTTTTTTTTTTTTTTTTGAACATTTTTATTAGAATATTAGATCATACAGTAAGAAATATCGACAAAGATGAAACACGTCTAAAATAGACATTACAAGTAATGCGAAACAAGTCAAAATTACATAATTCTAACAATAATTCTGAAGCACTAGATGAAGTATGTATGTCTCACACTGGCTGATATACTGTATGCAAGGTATAGATGTACAACCACAAACAAAAATCAATGTTAGCAGTAAAGTAAAAGTAGAAAGAAAGAGGGAGGGAGCTAGAGAAAGGGAAATAAGAACAGCGAAGAAATGAGTAAAGGCACAGGGGGAGAGGTTGAACAAGTAAAGGATAAAGGGAAGGGGGGGGATGGCAAGGGGGGTGCACCACCAGGCGTCATTCACAGAAATATTGCAGATAAATACTTCAGATTAACCCACAGATGCTGGTCCAGTCAATGTGAACCACGGATTCCACATCTGTATAAATTCTGCCAAGCGGTGAGTTGTTCGTGCATGGAGCTTTTGCAATGCACACACAGACTGGACTCTACGCAACCAAGTAGAGACAGAGTGTCCATCTTCCAAAACAGAGGAATGAGGGATTTAGCTAAGTTAGTGAGGATATAAAACTCCAATTCACTTTCTGCCAATATGAATTGACATAATGTTTAACCCTTTGAATGCCAGAGGGGTATGCAGAGTATTGCAAAGTAATGTGTTGCATATCCCTCTGGCACCCAGATGGTTAATAATACTGACAGCAGTGAGAGTACCCTAGGGAAAGCCCTATAACATTTTAAAAAGTTTACTGCTCCTTTAAACCTTTTTTCTAACAAGCAGCTAGAGGCTTATCTGTTGCCCTTTTTATGGCTACCTCCCAACTCCTAAACAATAACTATTGCTTATGTATTTTTCAATAACATTGGTGACATACTGATAAACTTTAACCTGCTAAAGTTTACATTCACTAATATCCCTAATAAAGTAAACAATTAGCAAATATCTTGGAACACCACAGCAATCCAATGATTTTTCCAGCAATGTACTTCCTCTTGCAGTGACTCATATTAGTGCCTTTACATGCAAATAATGACTAAAAAAACCCCTACAATTGATTAGCTTTTTATTAAAATCAAGGACATATCGAAAGGGGGTTCAGCTGCCCAGAAGGCCCCCTTGCACACATTTGCACCTATCAGACCAGAGCAATCCAAGGCTTTAGCATCACAATGTCTTTTATCAGGGATGGGAAACCAGCAGTCTCGCAGCTGTTGTTGGACTACAGCTCCCGTCTAGCTATTGCCAGATTGAGGATGACGGCAACTGTAGTCCAACATAAGCTAGAGATGAGATGCAGGCTGCCCACTCTTGGTCTATGCCCAGGTATATTTTTACTTTAAATTTACACTAAACTAATTCTAGGTATTATAATAGCAAACTTATTTCCTTTCTAGAAATTCTGGGGTTTCGAATAAAAATGTTTGTAAATCCTGGAAATAGACATTTCCAAAACTCTTTACATTTCATAAAGTGCTTTGAAAACCCATACTAATGCAACAAACAAAAATAAGAATTATGGGCCTTATTCAGTAACAGGTACGCCATAGGGGACTAAAACAAAAATTCACCAAATCACGTTGAATTAAATTGTCATTTTAGCTCCATGAATGCTAGAGAGGTCTCCATTGTATGACAAAGCCATGTGTTGGAGACCTCTCTGGCATGCAAGTGGTTAAAAGCCAAATTTGAATCAATGGAAAATGTTATATCCCCCCTACAATGCAATCACATTGCTTTAGAATTTCAGTCTCTTTGTCACCTGGACAATGGCAACTAATGTGCAATGTATGTGAGCTTCTGAAACTTTTTGAGGAGGCAACCATGTTGGTTAATCGCGTAGGAGCCAAAATTGGTGAAATTCTACCACTCATATATATACTGCTGGAAAAACTGAGGAGAATGGCTGAGAGACCTTACCATAATGACCACACAGACATGCACCAGCTGGACATTATACCATGCTCAGAGTAAGATCATTGCATAATGTCCATTAAAAACAATGAGGAATATATTCTTGCCACTCTGCTGGACCCCTGCTTTGAACACAAAATTTCAGAATTTCTGTCAAAGCTTGATCAGTTTATCACAACAAGGAGTTATGGTCCACAGTATCTCTCTGATGAATCATAGTGCCAGAGTGGTACGCAACATATTGTGAAGCAACTTACACTACTATGAGCGCAGTCATTTTTTCACTTTCCAGTTTATTGAATTGACTACAAAATACATTGATTGAACTGGACTAAAAATGTTCACTTATGGCTTGTACAAAGGACATAATCTCCTATTTGCTTTTGTCCAACTATGATAATTTCTAGAAGCCTAAGGGTTCAATATAACCTTTGAAGTGATTATACAATCGCCATATTGTTAGACTTGTAGTACTGTGGTTAGGTGAAGGTCCTGCTCAACTTGAAAGTGAATGGTTATATATGAATCCATTACATTTGGGTGTGCATTAAACAACACTCGTAATTATGAGTATCAGATTGAGTGCCAGAAGGGTATGCAATACATTGCACTCAAAGGGTTAAGCAATGCCTGTTATGGGTCATGATTTCCTGAGAGGACCAGCTACATTTAAAAAAAATTAAATAAACTGTATCAATTGCAAGAACAATGCAAACAGGAGACAATGGGAGAATGTGGGAACCCACCAGAGCAGCTAATTTCTTGCACTAAGAAATAAGTCTTGCCTTACTCCAAGGTATGCACTAGAGCATATGAATTCTTAAGTACACACTTCTCTGTTAAGATGTCTAATGTTAACCAGGCATGAATACCTCCCCAATACCATGTGTAGGGAAACAGAGTAAACTTACACCAATTTCCTCTGAGATTTGTTAGTACATAGCATTTAACAAGAAGTAGAAGAAAAATGCTCCAAAATGTCCATACCCTCCTACACTACTCTCCCCTTGACACAAGTGGCATTAACTGGCGTAAAAAGTTTGGTAACTTGGGAAAATGCATACTAGCAATTCGATTCCAAGGCTTGTTTTAGCTTGGAATTGTATTAGTACAACTTGCCTAACATAGAAGGAAGACTGAGAATCATTATAAATTCCCTAAAGATCAATTATTTATTTCTCAGTTAATCACCAGATCATCAGGAATTTCTAGCAAAATGTATGTGATTTCAAGGATTACAGAGGCACATAGGCCCATATTTATAAATGCAAACTGGGGTTATTCTGCCGTAAACCAGCTCACCATAGGGGGACAAATAAATATCTGTTTTAAATTAAATTTGTCTTTTTTTCCCCCTATATTATTTTTATTGAGAATATAAAAACAGTACAGAATCACATAGGAGAAATCGTACAGCCGTGAAATAACAAAGTTACAGGTAAGAATATACAAAAACAAAAAAAGACCGCCCCCATGGAGCGTGATAGTCAAGCTGTATAAAATACAATGGGGCACCAGGACTAGCACACTGCCATACAATCAGAAAAAAAAAAAAGAGGGATGGTGGCATAGTCGGTGGTGGGGGGACCTCAAGGCTGGGCAACATAAAAGTGGAGGCAGGGAGTCCACACCTCTTGAAAGTCATAGGAGGGCCCCGTCAAGTTTGGTGGGAGGAGAGATTTGCTTCCATTTAGCTGGGATGCCCATTTTTGCTGTGGAAATAGAGTTTAATTTTTGCTGGCTGTCCAGTTAGGGAAAGATGAGAGAGATTGATCAAGACATTTGGGGGAAAAAACAAATTCTGCTAATCTGCCCCGATCTCTCTCTAAAAGTCCTGGATACCCCTGCAATCACACCAGATATGGAGCATTGTGCCCTCCTGTGCCAAACACCTACAGCAGGAGGGGGATACAGTAAGGAAACATTTATGCAGAATGTCTTGGATGCGGTACCACTGGGTAGTAACCTTCTAACAAGATTTGAAAAATGCAACATTCTGTATGTATTTAAGAAGGTTCCACTGATCCACCATCAGCATTATGCCCAGAGAATTTGACCAACCTTTCCATAGCTGAGGGAAGGGATTTGACATGGTGCTCGTTAACATGCGGTACAAGTGGGACATCGGTCATGTAGGCAGGGAGATTGCATCACAAAATAGCTCAAACTATGTGAGAAGGTGGAAGATGTCCTCCCAACATGGATGACTGGATAGATAGCTGTGGAGCTGCCGATAATGCCAGGCCTCAGTGGCTAGCAGGCCCAGCATTGTTTCCAGAAAGGACAACAACCTCCCAGCCTGAATTAAATGTGGCTTTTAACCACCTGAATACTAGCGAGATCTCACAATGCACTAGAGACTTCTCTAGCATTCAGGAGGATAAAAAGCTCTATTCAAGTGTATGGAAATTTAGGATTTTTTGTTTGTTCTCTGTGGTGCATTTGGTTTACTCCAGAATAACACCAGTTTACTTTTATGAATATAGACCACAGAAACCAAAATAATAACCTAAGTGTAACACTGTCTGAGAGGAATCAAGAAATAATAATTGTAAATTTGCAGAGATTAACCCTTTGAGTGCCAGAGGGGTATGGAACACATTGCTCCACAATGTTTTGTGCAACCCCCTGGCACTCAAAGGTTTAATACAAGAAAAAAAATCCATGATGGTGTTTGGCAGATTCTTCATCAAACCAAGTACTGTGAAGGGAATTAATGAACTTTTAAACTGCTGCCAAGTGCTAACCACAACCTTGGCAATAAAATACATAAATAAATAAACAGAGAAATAAGTAAACAAACAGGCCAAAGCAATTGACTTTGTTGTAGAGATGTTCTCCTGTCAATCCAGGAGATAATTTCTCTACAGTGTTGTGCAATACAGCTTCTTCCATTTGGATGAGAACTGAGCCTCTTCATTCTCATCAGTGTTAGGTGGTTTAAAGTATATACCTAACTGCACATTTTCCTCTACAATGCAGAAGTGGAAAAATTCATGGATAAACCAACTGCACTATTGGGGGAAATAACAAAATCCCAAATTCCCATTGATTTAAATGACATTCTTAACTACTTGAGTGATAAAGTGGTCTCTAGTACATTGATTTCAATGCTTTTGAGACTTCTCTAGCATTCAAAGAGTCAAAATCCCCTCCAAAAGAAATGTCATTTTTTATTCATCCATATGGTCAGTTTTTTCCTCTAGAACTGGGCCTCCTTTGATATATGCATAGAGTCCATTGTTTTAAATATGAGGGTTACATGAACCAGTGTAATCCATGCGCCTGCTACATTACAGTTTACAGAATCTGCTCCAATCCAAAGAGCTTGGATTCCAACAACATACTGTTGTTACAAGATATAAGGTAGTAATTAACTCCTTACAAGATCAGAGTTGTGCCAACTTTACTTTTGTGCAAAAGACCAGTGAATCTGTTGGCATTCCAGGGCTATTAACCCTATAAAATATTTTTTACTGTCAATTCTAATGAAATTATTTGTAATCATTTTTTTATTTACAAATTTCTAAAAATGTTATATTTTTCTGACAACATTATTTTGTTTACTGATGCATTCTAATTTTTAAGACATTTTTACCAGTGGTCAGTAAATCCACTGGCATTTGGCAGTCCTTGATGACACACAAAGATATACTCCTCAACATCTCCTATTTGTCCTTCTTCTCTGATACAGGGAGTAACCCCATTTAGTCATGTGTATTATTCTATCACGCTTCGGTAATGCCATTAATATTAAATTCCTCATTAATTGCATGACTGACTGCTTACTGAGCATTGTGTCAGTATATAAACTTCAATCTCACTTGTATGATATGACCCTGCATAGTACTACTGGAAAATTTAATTATTTATAACCTAAGGCTTGCTTATTTATTCTAAAGAAGCCTTTTATGCATTTAAGTGTAAAACAAATGACATCATCTGATGTCTAAAATAGATGTTACGCTCTATTTACAATAGTTTTTTTTTTCTGCCAAGCATGATCTAAGGCTAGAAATTCCTGCCCTGTTTGGTATCCATCCAGATAGGAGTTTCATAACATGAACTAGATGAAGCATGCATGCACTTTCATAGCACAATGATTAAAAACCTCACAAGAATTAATGTCTGGAATAGTGATGAGCGAGCACCCCAATGCTCGGATGTTCGGGTGCTCTGACCGAGCACCCCCTGAGGCTCGAGTGCTCGGCCGAGCATCCGAGCCCCATTGAAGTCAATGGGAGGACTCGAGCATTACACCAGGCACCCCCTGCTCTGATGAGGGGAGGGTGCCTGGTCCATAGGAAAAGGGCAGAAAAAGATGGAAACACTACAGAAATGGTTCAGGGACAGCATAGGGAGGATGTCTGGATGCATCTTGGACTCCAACATCGCTGCTGGGAACGATCTTTCGCCCGTAGTACGCCATTTTTACAGACTGACCGTAAAACACACAAAAAGGAAAATAAAAACGACTTTAGGCGAAAAATTGTTACCAAACAGTATTTGCTGTATATTTACTTGTATATCATCTGCAAATTCTCCCAAAAATTTCATCGATTTTCTGAAGTGAGGCCATGATTAAGAGGGAAACGTGCGCAGAGGCAAATTATCCCAAAAATTTCCTTGATTTTCAGAACTGAGGCCATGATTAAGAGGGAAACGTGCGCAGAGGCAAATTATCCCAAAAATTTACTTGATTTTCAGAACTGAGGCCATGATTAAGAGGGAAACGTGCGCAGAGGCAAATTCTCCCAAAAATTTCCTTGATTTTCAGAACTGAGGCCATGATTAAGAGGGAAACGTGCGCAGAGGCAAATTCTCCCAAAAATTTCCTTGATTTTCAGAACTGAGGCCATGATTAAGAGGGAAACGTGCGCTGAGCTGACCATCTAAAACATTATGGGTGAGGGTCTGCTGCAGAGCTGACCATCCTAAACATTATATGCGAAGGCCCGCTAGTGAGCTGACGCTATAAAACATTATATGAGAGGGCCCGCTAGAGAGCTGACCCAATAAAACATTATATGAGAAGGCCCGCTGGTGAGCTGACCTATATAAAAATTGGCAAACAGGGCCCGCTGGTGAGCTGGCCCTATATAAAAATTATATCACAGGGCCCGCTGGTGAGCTGGCCCTATATAAAAATTATATCCCAGGGCACGCTGGTGAGCTGGCCCTATATAAAAATTATATCCCAGGGCATATGGAAGAGGAGGAGGAGGATGAGAACATTAAGAGTCAACCATATACCCGTTTTTGGGGTGGAAGGGGTGAATGGGAATACAGAGTATTCCCATCATTGTAAATAACATATATAAAGTGAGTTTATGTTCCCCCGGGGCTTTCCTCCAGTGGAGTGGAGAAGTCAGGGGAAATCCAGGCCTTGTTCATTTTTATAAGTGTCAACCTATCAGCATTGTCGGTGGAAAGGCGGATACGCTTATCTGTTATGATGCCACCAGCAGCACTAAATACCCGCTCAGACAGAACGCTGGCGGCAGGGCAGGCCAGCACCTCCAAGGCGTAGAGTGCCAGTTCATACCACGTGTCCAGCTTGGACACCCAGTAGTTGTAAGGCACAGAGGGATCATTGAGGACGCTGACACGGTCTGCTACGTACTCCTTCACCATCTTCCAAAACTTTTCCCTCCTTGTGACACTAGGCTGCGCATCAGGGTGAGGGTGCTGGCGGGGTGTCATGAAGGTGTCCCACGCCTTGGAGAGTGTTGCCCTGCCTTTGTCGGAACTGCTGTGTGCTCCCCTTTTCTCCCCTTCTCGGTTGGCCAAGGTAGCACGTACTCTGCCGCCAGCGTTGTCAGATGGAAAATTTTGGAGCAATTTTTCAACAAGAACCTTCTGGTATTGCACCATTTTGCTTGTCCTCTCCACCGGAGGAATGAGAGATGAGAAATTCTCTTTGTAGCGGGGGTCCAGAAGGGTGAACACCCAGTAATCCGTGTTGTCTAAAATGCGTACAACGCGTGGGTCACGGGAAAGGCAGCCTAACATAAAGTCAGCCATGTGTGCCAGAGTACCAACAGTCAAGATTTCGCTGTCCTCACCAGGAGGCTGACTCTCAATATCCTCATCCTCTTCCTCCTCTTCTGCCCACCCACGCTGAAGAGATGGAACTAAAGTTCCATGGCTACCCTCTGTAGCGGAGGCAACCGTGTCTTCCTCCTCCTCCTCCTCCTCCTCCTCCGCCTCCTCCAATTGTCGCTGAGAAGACGAAGTGAGGGTGCTCTGGCTATCACCTTGTGTAAGCTCTTCCTCCCCCATTTCCACCTCTTCCACATGCAAAGCGTCGGTTTTAATTGTGAGCAGCGAGCGTTTCAGTAGACACAGAAGTGGGATGGTTACACTGATAATAGCGTTATCGCCGCTCACCATCTGTGTCGATTCCTCAAAATTGCGTAAAACCTCGCAGAGGTCTGACATCCATTCCCACTCCTCACTTCTGATTACAGGAAGTTGAACGGAGAGGCGACGACCGTGTAACAGCTGGTACTCCACTACTGCCCTCTGCTGCTCACAAAGCCGGGCCAACATGTGGAAGGTGGAGTTCCAGCGCGTGCTCACGTCACACAGCAGCCGGTGAGCTGGCAATTGTAAGCGCTGCTGCAGCTTCAACAGGCCGGCCGAAGCTGTAGATGACTTACGGAAATGTGCACACACGCGGCGCACCTTGGTCAAGAGATCATGCACATTGGGGTAGGTTTTTAGAAATCGCTGCACCACTAAATTAAATACATGCGCTAGGCATGGTACGTGTGTGAGCTTGCCGAGCTCCAAAGCCGCCACCAAGTTACGCCCATTATCACACACAACCATGCCTGCTTGCAGGTTGAGTGGCGAGAGCCACTGCTCGGTCTGGTGACTAATCCCCTGCAACAGCTCTGAGGCCGTGTGCTGTTTGTCCCCAAGGCAGATCAGCTTCAGCACGGCCTGTTGACGCTTCCCCACTGCAGTGCTACACTGCTTCCAGCTACTGGCTGATGGGGGAGTGGCGGTGTGTGTAGAGAATTCGGAGGTGGAAACGGAGGAGGAGGAGCCAATAACGTAGGTGCTGGTGGAAACCCTGATGGAGGTAGGGCCCGCAATCCTCGGCGTGGGTAGCACCCGTGCCATCCCAGGGTCCGAGTCGCTCCCAGCCTCCACGACATTCACCCAGTGTGCCGTCAGGGAAATGTAGCGTCCCTGGCCACAAGCACTTGTCCATGTGTCAGTCGTTAAGTGGACCTTCCCAGTAACTGCGTTGGTCAGGGCACGGGTGATGTTACGGGACACATGGTGGTGTAATGCGGGGATGGCACACCGGGAAAAGTAGTGGCGGCTGGGGACGGCGTACCGAGGGACAGCTGCTGCCATCAGGCTGCGGAAGGACTCAGTGTCCACAAGCCTAAATGGCAGCATTTCGATGGCCAGTAATTTTGAAAGGTGTGAGGTTAGTGCTATGGCCTGTGGGTGGGTGGCTGGGTACTTTCTCTTGCGCTCAAATGCCTGGGGTAACGACATTTGGACGCTGTGCTGGGACAGGGAAGTGGATGTGGTCGCTGATGGTGCTTCAGATGGTACAGGTGCAGGGCGGGAGGTATGCGGGCCTGCGCCTTCGACAGGCGATTGGCCGGCACCGAAAACAGGGGAAGAGGAGGCAGTGGTGTGGCCTGCAGACACAGATGGGCGATCCAGGCGTTCCTCCCACTTACTACGGTGCTTGGATGCCATGTGTCGGATCATGCTGGTGGTGGTGAGGTTTCTAGTGTTCATGCCTCGGCTCATTCTGGTGTGGCACAGGTTGCAAACTACAAATCTTTTGTCGTCCGCACTTTCCTTAAAAAAACGCCATACCGCGGAACACCTACCCCTTGGCAAGGTAGATTTACGCAAGGGGGTGCTCCGTGGAACATTTGCGGGCCGGTTTGGTGCGGTCCGCCTTCTTTCTGTAGCCACACCACTGCCTCTTCCAGCCTGTTGCGGTGCTGCAGATGGCTCACCCTCAGGACTGCTGTCATCGCTCGGCTCTACACCTTCCCAGGTGGGGTCAGTCACCTCATCGTCCACCAAGTCCTCCTCCACTTCCTCACTCTGATCATCCTCCTCAAGTCTTGATCCCACCACATACTCGGTCATTGACAACTGTATAACATTCTCCTCAACAAGGTCTTGAGAAGGAAATAGTGGTTGATTTAATGGCAACTGTGTCTCATCATCATCATCATCATCCACTACTTCCTTTGACCTTAAATGCCGTTCACATCTGTCATCTTCTTGTGATTGGGTAGCCTCTAGAGGTTGTGAATCAGGGCACAAGATGTCATGTTCCTCTGCAAGCGTGCTTGGAGAGAGGGTCAAATGAAGGATTGGTGATGAGACGAGCTCATCACTATATCCCAGTGTGGGATCACTTCTTTGACCAGACCGTGTATGGTGGGAGGAAGGATGATCAGAGTGAGGATTATGTTGACCAGACTCTTGGCTACTGAGAGTGGACTTGGTGGAAGACAGGGTGGTGCTTAACCGACTGGAAGCAGTATCAGCTGTCATCCAACCGACCACCTGTTCGCACTGGTCGGACCTCGAGAGTGATGTCCTGCGACGCCCTGTGAAATCAGACATGAAGCTAGGTATGGTGGATGTCTTTCTTTCTTGTGCTCTGGCACCAGGCACAGTTTCTCCGCGTCCTGACCCGCGCCCTGAACTTTCAGGATCACGTCCACTTCCCCGTCCCTTTTTACCCGCCTTCTTCATCTTACACGATATATATGACTTTAATATATATGAGTTTGAAAACTTAACAGTATTTCTTACTATTCTGCAACTCTGCAGAGTACACAGAATAGGCTGCTAAACTGCGGTGACACACACTGAATGGAATAAGTGACTTTAATATTTGAGTTTGAAAAATTAACAGTATTTCTTACTATTCTGCAACTCTGCAGAGTACACAGAATAGGCTGCTAAACTGCGGTGACACACACTGAATGGAATATGTGACTTTAATATTTGAGTTTGAAAACTTAACAGTATTTCTTACTATTCTGCAACTCTGCAGAGTACACAGAATAGGCTGCTAAACTGCGGTGACACACACTGAATGGAATAAGTGACTTTAATATTTGAGTTTGAAAAATTAACAGTATTTCTTACTATTCTGCAACTCTGCAGAGTACACAGAATAGGCTGCTAAACTGCGGTGACACACACTGAATGGAATAAGTGACTTTAATATTTGAGTTTGAAAAATTAACAGTATTTCTTACTATTCTGCAACTCTGCAGAGTACACAGAATAGGCTGCTAAACTGCGGTGACACACACTGAATGGAATATGTGACTTTAATATTTGAGTTTGAAAACTTAACAGTATTTCTTACTATTCTGCAACTCTGCAGAGTACACAGAATAGGCTGCTAAACTGCGGTGACACACACTGAATGGAATAAGTGACTTTAATATTTGAGTTTGAAAAATTAACAGTATTTCTTACTATTCTGCAACTCTGCAGAGTACACAGAATAGGCTGCTAAACTGCGGTGACACACACTGAATGGAATAAGTGACTTTAATATTTGAGTTTGAAAACTTAACAGTATTTCTTACTATTCTGCAACTCTGCAGAGTACACAGAATAGGCTGCTAAACTGCGGTGACACACACTGAATGGAATAAGTGACTTTAATATTTGAGTTTGAAAAATTAACAGTATTTCTTACTATTCTGCAACTCTGCAGAGTACACAGAATAGGCTGTTAAACGGCGTTGAAACACACTGAATGGAATATGTGACTTTAATATTTGAGTTTGAAAACTTAACAGTATTTCTTATAATTCTGGAACTGTACAGAGTACACAGAATAGGCTGTTAAACGGCGGTGAAAGACACTGAATGGAATATGTGACTTTAATATTTGAGTTTGAAAACTTAACAGTATTTCTTATAATTCTGCAACTGTACAGAGTACACAGAATAGGCTGTTAAACGGCGGTGAAAGACACTGAATGGAATATGTGACTTTAATATTTGAGTTTGAAAACTTAACAGTATTTCTTATAATTCTGCAACTCTGCAGAGTACACAGAATAGGCTGTTAAACGGCGGTGAAAGACACTGAATGGAATATGTGACTTTAATATTTGAGTTTGAAAACTTAACAGTATTTCTTTATTTCTTATAATTCTGCAACTCTGCAGAGTACACAGAATAGGCTGTTAAACGGCGGTGAAAGACACTGAATGGAATATGTGACTTTAATATTTGAGTTTGAAAACTTAACAGTATTTCTTACTATTCTGCAACTCTGCAGAGTACACAGAATAGGCTGTTAAACGGCGTTGAAACACACTGAATGGAATATGTGACTTTAATATTTGAGTTTGAAAACTTAACAGTATTTCTTATAATTCTGGAACTGTACAGAGTACACAGAATAGGCTGTTAAACGGCGGTGAAAGACACTGAATGGAATATGTGACTTTAATATTTGAGTTTGAAAACTTAACAGTATTTCTTATAATTCTGGAACTGTACAGAGTACACAGAATAGGCTGTTAAACGGCGGTGAAAGACACTGAATGGAATATGTGACTTTAATATTTGAGTTTGAAAACTTAACAGTATTTCTTATAATTCTGCAACTGTACAGAGTACACAGAATAGGCTGTTAAACGGCGGTGAAAGACACTGAATGGAATATGTGACTTTAATATTTGAGTTTGAAAACTTAACAGTATTTCTTATAATTCTGCAACTCTGCAGAGTACACAGAATAGGCTGTTAAACGGCGGTGAAAGACACTGAATGGAATATGTGACTTTGATATTTTAGTTTGAAGACTTAACAGTATTTCTTCCTATTCTGCAACTCTGCACAGTACACAGAATGTGCTGCTACACTGCGGCGAAGCACACTGAATGGAATATGTGACTTTGATATTTTAGTTTGAAGACTTAACAGTATTTCTTCCTATTCTGCAACTCTGCACAGTACACAGAATGTGCTGCTAAACTGCGGCGAAGCACACTGAATGGAATATGTGACTTTGATATTTTAGTTTGAAGACTTAACAGTATTTCTTCCTATTCTGCAACTCTGCACAGTACACAGAATGTGCTGCTAAACTGCGGCGAAGCACACTGAATGGAATATGTGACTTTGATATTTTAGTTTGAAGACTTAACAGTATTTCTTCCTATTCTGCAACTCTGCACAGTACTCAGAATGTGCTGCTAAACTGCGGCGACGCACACTGAATGGAATACGTGACTTTGATATTTTAGTTTGAAGACTTAACAGAATGTGCTCTAATCTGCAACTTTGCACACTAAACAGAATGTGCTCTAATCTGCAACTTTGCACACTAAACAGAATGTGCTCTAATCTGCAACTTTGCACACTAAACAGAATGTGCTCTAATCTGCAACTGTGCACACTAAACAGAATGTGCTCTAATCTGCAACTTTGCACACTAAACAGAATATATATATATATTTTTTTTTTGTTTTGTTTTTTTCCCCCCACACCAAATAACCTGCTGCCCCCACACACAGTAGTCCTAAAAAGGACTTTTGGTTCTTTTTTTTTCACAATTTTTGTTTTTTTCCTCCCTACACTGCCTTTCCCTTCCTATCCTCAGCTCTCCCTGGCTCAGACTGAGCCGAACTCGATGGTCAGGTGCTATACAGCACCTGACCACGGGTTCTGGCCAGCCAATCAGTGTAATGCCAGCAGCCAACATGGCTGCTGGCATTACACCGATGTCAGAGCCTCCCTGCACGTTTATTGGCTGCGCAGCAGCCGCAAAACGTGCGGGGAGGAGACCCGAACATGGCGGGCGAGCACATGCGGTACTCGTACGAGTACCGCCATGTGCCGAGCAGAGCGATGCTCGAGCCGATCCGAGCATCGGCCGAGCATGCTCGCTCAACACTAGTCTGGAATTAATTTTATGTAAGCAAACTGGCCTAAAACTAAAGATGGTATCGACTCCCCTTCCCATTCTACTCATTCCACTCTCATCTTACCTCTGTTCACCTCTCCCTATGGTTTTGTTTTTTTAATTTGAGTTAAAAATAAAGTTTGAACAAAAAATCTGGGCATAGAAGGTGATTGCCAAACCCATATCCAACATGGGCTTAGCTGTTAAGGTGCACATGGTCAAACCCATATACAATACAGATATGGTACTCTGAGGGTGAGGGCTTTGGGAAATGTTCTTTGTTTCCTATGTTACAGCTGGATTGCCCCAGAAGTATTCTAGGTCTATACGCCATTTTTTCAAGAGAAATCTGGAAAATTAAGGAGGAAACCAACTGCCCTTCAGAAGGGAAATTTTAAATCCTCAAATATTTAAATTTGGCTTTTAATCCCTTGAATTAAAGAGAAGCTCCTTTTGCTTCACAATTTGTTAGTGGTCTATCTGGCACTGAAGAGGATCAAAGCCCCATTTTTATCAATGGGAATTGTGGGAATGCTTTTTTGTTGTTGCAGCTGGCTTGCTCCAGAATTACCTCAGATTTCTTTTGACCATAAAGCTCAATGGGGAGATTTATAAAACTGGAGTTAAGAGAATAATAGATATAATCTGTGCTAAAATGTAAGCTCTGTATTTATAACATTGCAAAGACCAGTTTTCAAAGTCATAATGGGGGAGATTTAGAGAAGTAGACTTAATCGAAAAGAAGCGTTAAAATCGCTGTAAGATTGTCTCTGGGAGATTTATAAAAAGTGTTCGTGTGAACAGATCCTTAAAACATTGTTATTCCTTATTTTGAGTGTTCGTATTTATAAAGTGTTCTAGTTTCAGACATTGCCATAAATATTGGCCAAAAAGGTCGTTGCTAAAATCTCTCAAATTGCAACATTTCTTTAGAAATTTGCTGCTCCACTTATTACAAACGTCCTTATTCCATTTTTTTAAATATGTACTACACTGCGTTATGTCCTCCTAAAGTGTCCTTAATACGTTAATAACTACCAGAGGCAATATTACAGCCATATTAGCATCTCTTTTTGATTAACTCCACTTCTATAAATCTCTCCCATAAAGGAGTGTAGTATGTGTTTTTTGTTTTTTTTTGTTTTTTAATGGAGTAAGGAAGTTTGTAAAAAGTGACTCACTGTTTATATAAATAAATGTCGCTGTTTTTGTCAACTATTTAAGGCCATGTCTGTCCTGTTCTTATTTGTTATGGTCATCACATTTATAAATTTAAATATAATATTTTATAAATACCAACACTCATAATAAGGAATATGGACATTTTAAGGATCCAATCACAAAAAACAAACAAGAACACTTTATAAATCTCCCCCAATGATCTTTAGTTGATTTTTTTGTAGAATTGATATTAGAGCATGTGAAAAAAAAAGGTGCAGAAAATGTATACAGTTTTAGAGCAAACTGCTACAATTTTGCAATAGAATTGTCACCATAATTTTAAAGCCGGGTATAACCTGTTCATAAAAATAAAAAAGTGGTGGAAATGTATTGATAAAATAGCAATTTAGTCCATATTTAAAAAACTGTCATTGTTCATTTATAAATAGGGTTGGGCAAAAGGCCCAGTTGTGTTCCCGCAAAAAAATCCACAAAAACCACATGGTTGTCTACTTTTTAGCAGGAAAAAATAAAGCGATTCAAATCTTCACCATTTTCGCCCATTGCCAAAAATGTTTCACTATTTTTTTAATGGCTAGTGAGTTTTTGCCCCCTTTAATTACATGTTTTTCGCCATTTCTCTATAAAAAGTAACTTTTTCCAGGAAATAAAACACAATACAAGCAGCTACAGAAAAAGAGAGAGAGGTGCTAGGCTGCTGTGCTGTGTGTTGTGAGCAGGACAGGTCAGCTGCCTGTGCCTGCTGTCATTAATAATAACAATAATACCTCCACCACCATCACCATGACACAGATCAGTTTCCTATGTCTGCTGCTAATGCTGACAGTCTGCCTTCTTCAGCTAAACAAGGGATGGCAAGTGTGACTGTAGGGGAGCCTGTGCCACCTCCTGCAACTGGTGAGACGTCTGTAATAAAGCAGCATCAAGGAGGGACTGGTGATGATGATGGTGGAGAAGCTGGGGTGGAAGATACATTAATGGCCATTTTAGCCCAAAGCAAGAAGGAATGGGGACAGGGATGGTGATATGCATCATCACGACCACCAGCTGTGAGCTTTTGTAATTTTGCAGAGTTTTCTAGTGCTGTAATTCTTGGTGCTGCTGAGTAGGGATGGGCAAAAATTTTCACCTCAAACTGAAATCGGCAAATAATGGCACTTTCCGCATGGCAAAAAATTTCCTGTGACAATTGCCGTTTTTCTTCTTTTTTCCGCCTATTGAAATCAATGGGAAGAAAAATATTTTTACACCACACAAAAGTTTTCTGCAGCCATATAAAAGGCTGTCAGGCTGTCACAGCAGCCATTCTGTGTTGTGAGAGGAGAGAGCAGCATGTTTTTTATCTAGAGGAAATGGGAAATGGACATTTGTTCTCTGTATTAGGGGAGTCTGGGGGCACTCTAGTTGATAAGAAGGGAGGAAGGAGGTTGACCTCCAAATACACCAAAATTCCATGTGACTGAATGGCAAGACACAGGCAGCTAGGGACCTATTTGCTTTCTGATCTTGCTGTTATTATCTCTGTGCTGGGTGGGGAAGTCTGGGGAATGACATTGTTGATTTTGTTTTTCAGTTATAATTTTTTTTGGACAGACTGTGATAAGACAACAGGGTGTACGACTTAAAAAAAAGAAAAAAAAAAGAAAAAGAAAATAAAAAAAAATAAAAAAAATAAATATCTTAGGTGAAGGTGACAGACAGCTGACTGGGCTTAGGCAAGGCATCATACAGCTGTATCAGTTGTGTTGTGTACCGTACAGTAAAAAAACACAGTTTAGTTGTGTAATGTCCAGCAAATGCACAAGGGGAAGTGGGGGTGGAGCAGTGCAGAAACATGAGAGTAAAGTAGTATTTCAAAAACTGACTGCAGCAATGGTTGCTGCAGCATGTGCAATCAGTGATGATGATCCCCCTACTCCAAGGGAGGATGCAGTTTGTCAAGGTCCCAGCAAAACTAAATCCAGCACCACCAGTGCCAGTAGAAATATAGAACCATATAAGAAGAAAACTGAAGACGACAACAAGTCGCATTCAAGTGTTGATGATGCTGGCAGTAGCATAATAGAGGAAGGTGTAGCAACTGAAGCTCCTGCTGCATCAGACAGTGAGACACACAAGCACCAAAACACCCATCCTCAAAGTAGTAGGGAACTTTGTTACAGTAAAAGTAAAAAGAAATTGAGACCTCCAAAAGCTTATAGGAATATAAGGGTAGTAACGGGCAAGAACTGTCAGGGGATGCTGATGCTGCTGAGGATGACCTAATGATGACTGATGATGATGCAGATCTAGAATATATCCCTCCATCATCCTTCTCTTGTTCAGATACAGATAAAGTTGAGAGTGAGGATGGTGACAGGGCTATAAGATTAGCAGAAAGTCAAAGGCTGAATCTTCTACCACTTTTAAGGAGCCCTGTGCCTGTCTATAAACTGTTTGAGAAAGCCATTGGAAAGTCTGACCCTGGACAAGCACAGATGTCAAAAAGCACACAGTCACTCTATCAGTCATCATCGGCATCATCGCCTCTTCAAAGTCCAAGTTCTACTTAGCTACACACACCTCTTTTGAGTACCCATCAACAGCAACACAGGTTAACATCCACAATGTTAGATATGATGAGTACCTCTGGTGCTGCTGCTGTAAGTGCTGCACCTTTGACACCTAGTAGTAGTGGCAGTAGAATTACATCAACATCTAGCTCCAGTAGTAGTAGTAGCAGAAACCACACATGACAGACAAAGCAGCACAGATGAGGAGGTGGAGGACAGATGGGACCACTGCTATGACCGATAAGTAACGTGTGTCAATAATCTGAGAAGGAGGATAGAGTATGACAATGGTAAAAATACATACACAGATAACACCATGCCAGCCCCCCCCACCACTAAAATACATATCTACCCACATTGTAGATTGTACTTTATTTTTTTTATTACTTGATATCATCATGAATATGAGCCAGTGTCTGTAATGGAAGTTGGAAGGCACCGTGTCGCCCTCAGCCATCGTTCTGGGTCTCTCCTTCTCGAAGGTGGATTGAGCAGCCTGATTCCTATTGGTCGAGCAATAACCGGCTCGATCAATCCTCCGCAGTGTCACAAACTCCGTGTCAAAGTTGGATGAAACGTGGTAGCGTTGTCGACTCCGTGTCGGAGTCAAAAGAAATCCAGGCGACCAGGAAAAGGTCGAGGGACTCACAGCCGGAGTCGGGACACAGAATGGTACCACGGGCCGTAGATAGTGAGGCCTCTATTCCAGGTCGAAAGGTAACTGGAGGATGTCGCAGGAAACACAAGGAGGACTAACAGAGTCCACGTCGCTGCCTGACAGCATATGAAAGCCTGAAGTCCCGACTCGGAATCAGATCCGCAGATAGTTGGCAGCAGTCGACGATACAGGATACTCAGCTCAGATGGGCATCAGAGAGGACACTTTAAACCACAAGAGCATAAAGACACCAGGACTCCTTGTTCTCTTCAAGATAACTGACTCCTTGTTACAAAAAACACAGCGTATTTATACATCTTAACCACATTGACAATACATGGGCAGACAGGACACAACGGGCAGGTTACAAGGATAATGCACCTTGGCACAACCGCCCTGATAACATAAATGAAACACAGACATCAGGACTAGTGTTGAGCGAGCATGCTCGGCCGATGCTCGGATCGGCTCGAGCATCGCTCTGCTCGGCACATGGCGGTACTCGTACGAGTACCGCATGTGCTCGCCCGCCATGTTCGGGTCTCCTCCCCGCACGTTTTGCGGCTGCTGCGCAGCCAATAAACGTGCAGGGAGGCTCTGACATCGGTGTAATGCCAGCAGCCATGTTGGCTGCTGGCATTACACTGATTGGCTGGCCAGAACCCGTGGTCGGGTGCTGTATAGCACCTGACCATCGAGTTCGGCTCAGTCTGAGCCAGGGAGAGCTGAGGATAGGAAGGGAAAGGCAGTGTAGGGAGGAAAAAAAAAAATTGTGAAAAAAAAGAACCAAAAGTCCTTTTTAGGACTACTGTGTGTGGGGGCAGCAGGTTATTTTGTGTGGGGGGAAAAAAACAAAACAAAAAAAAAAAAACAATATTCTGTTTAGTGTGAAAAGTTGCAGATTAGAGCACATTCTGTTTAGTGTGCACAGTTGCAGATTAGAGCACATTCTGTTTAGTGTGCAAAGTTGCAGATTAGAGCACATTCTGTTTAGTGTGCAAAGTTGCAGATTAGAGCACATTCTGTTTAGTGTGCAAAGTTGCAGATTAGAGCACATTCTGTTAAGTCTTCAAACTAAAATATCAAAGTCACATATTCCATTCAGTGTGCGTCGCCGCAGTTTAGCAGCACATTCTGTGTACTGTGCAGAGTTGCAGAATAGGAAGAAATACTGTTAAGTCTTCAAACTAAAATATCAAAGTCACATATTCCATTCAGTGTGTTTCACCGCCGTTTAGCAGCCTATTCTGTGTACTCTGTACAGTTGCAGAATAATAAGAAATACTGTTAAGTTTTCAAACTCAAATATTAAAGTCACATATTCCATTCAGTGTGTATCACCGCCGTTTAGCAGCCTATTCTGTGTACTCTGTACAGTTGCAGAATAATAAGAAATACTGTTAAGTTTTCAAACTCAAATATTAAAGTCACATATTCCATTCAGTGTGTTTCACCGCCGTTTAGCAGCCTATTCTGTGTACTCTGTACAGTTGCAGAATAATAAGAAATACTGTTAAGTTTTCAAACTCAAATATTAAAGTCACATATTCCATTCAGTGTGTTTCACCGCCGTTTAGCAGCCTATTCTGTGTACTCTGTACAGTTGCAGAATAATAAGAAATACTGTTAAGTTTTCAAACTCAAATATTAAAGTCACATATTCCATTCAGTGTGTTTCACCGCCGTTTAGCCGCCTATTCTGTGTACTCTGTACAGTTGCAGAATAATAAGAAATACTGTTAAGTTTTCAAACTCAAATATTAAAGTCACATATTCCATTCAGTGTGTATCACCGCCGTTTAGCAGCCTATTCTGTGTACTCTGTACAGTTGCAGAATAATAAGAAATACTGTTAAGTTTTCAAACTCAAATATTAAAGTCACATATTCCATTCAGTGTGTTTCACCGCCGTTTAGCAGCCTATTCTGTGTACTCTGTACAGTTGCAGAATAATAAGAAATACTGTTAAGTTTTCAAACTCAAATATTAAAGTCACATATTCCATTCAGTGTGTTTCACCGCCGTTTAGCAGCCTATTCTGTGTACTCTGTACAGTTGCAGAATAATAAGAAATACTGTTAAGTTTTCAAACTCAAATATTAAAGTCACATATTCCATTCAGTGTGTATCACCGCCGTTTAGCAGCCTATTCTGTGTACTCTGTACAGTTGCAGAATAATAAGAAATACTGTTAAGTTTTCAAACTCAAATATTAAAGTCACATATTCCATTCAGTGTGTATCACCGCCGTTTAGCAGCCTATTCTGTGTACTCTGTACAGTTGCAGAATAATAAGAAATACTGTTAAGTTTTCAAACTCAAATATTAAAGTCACATATTCCATTCAGTGTGTTTCACCGCCGTTTAGCAGCCTATTCTGTGTACTCTGTACAGTTGCAGAATAATAAGAAATACTGTTAAGTTTTCAAACTCAAATATTAAAGTCACATATTCCATTCAGTGTGTATCACCGCCGTTTAGCAGCCTATTCTGTGTACTCTGTACAGTTGCAGAATAATAAGAAATACTGTTAAGTTTTCAAACTCAAATATTAAAGTCACATATTCCATTCAGTGTGTTTCACCGCCGTTTAGCAGCCTATTCTGTGTACTCTGTACAGTTGCAGAATAATAAGAAATACTGTTAAGTTTTCAAACTCAAATATTAAAGTCACATATTCTGTGTAAGATGAAGAAGGCGGGTAAAAAGGGACGGGGAAGTGGACGTGATCCTGAAAGTTCAGGGCGCGGGTCAGGACGCGGAGAAACTGTGCCTGGTGCCAGAGCACAAGAAAGAAAGACATCCACCATACCTAGCTTCATGTGTAATTTTACAGGGCGTCGCAGGACATCACTCTCGAGGTCCGACCACTGCGAACAGGTGGTCGGTTGGATGACAGCTGATACTGCTTCCAGTCGGTTAAGCACCACCCTGTCTTCCACCAAGTCCACTCTCAGTAGCCAAGAGTCTGGTCAACATAATCCTCACTCTGATCATCCTTCCTCCCACCATACACGGTCTGGTCAAAGAAGTGATCCCACACTGGGATATAGTGAGGAGCTCGTCTCATCACCAATCCTTCATTTGACCCTCTCTCCAAGCACGCTTGCAGAGGAACATGACATCTTGTGCCCTGATTCACAACCTCTAGAGGCTACCCAATCACAAGAAGATGACAGATGTGAACGGCATTTAAGGTAAAAGGAAGTAGTGGATGATGATGATGATGATGAGACACAGTTGCCATTAAATCAACCACTATTTCCGTCTCAAGACCTTGTTGAGGAGAATGTTATACAGTTGTCAATGACTGAGTATGTGGTGGGATCAAGACTTGAGGAGGATGATCAGAGTGAGGAAGTGGAGGAGGACTTGGTGGACGATGAGGTGACTGACCCCACCTGGGAAGGTGTAGAGCCGAGCGATGACAGCAGTCCTGAGGGTGAGCCATCTGCAGCACCGCAACAGGCTGGAAGAGGCAGTGGTGTGGCTACAGAAAGAAGGCGGACCGCACCAAACCGGCCCACAAATGTTCCACGGAGCACCCCCTTGCGTAAATCTACCTTGCCAAGGGGTAGGTGTTCCGCGGTATGGCGTTTTTTTAAGGAAAGTGCGGACGACAAAAGAATTGTAGTTTGCAACCTGTGCCACACCAGAATGAGCCGAGGCATGAACACTAGAAACCTCACCACCACCAGCATGATCCGACACATGGCATCCAAGCACCGTAGTAAGTGGGAGGAACGCCTGGATCGCCCATCTGTGTCTGCAGGCCACACCACTGCCTCCTCTTCCCCTGTTTTCGGTGCCGGCCAATCGCCTGTCGAAGGCGCAGGCCCGCATACCTCCCGCCCTGCACCTGTAGCATCTGAAGCACCATCAGCGACCACATCCACATCCCTGTCCCAGCACAGCGTCCAAATGTCGTTACCCCAGGCATTTGAGCGCAAGAGAAAGTACCCAGCCACCCACCCACAGGCCATAGCACTAACCTCACACCTTTCAAAATTACTGGCCATCGAAATGCTGCCATTTAGGCTTGTGGACACTGAGTCTTTCCGCAGCCTGATGGCAGCAGCTGTCCCTCGGTACGCGGTCCCCAGCCGCCACTACTTTTCCCGGTGTGCCATCCCCGCATTACACCACCATGTGTCCCGTAACATCACCCGTGCCCTGACCAACGCAGTTACTGGGAAGGTCCACTTAACGACTGACACATGGACAAGTGCTTGTGGCCAGGGACGCTACATTTCCCTGACGGCACACTGGGTGAATGTCGTGGAGGCTGGGAGCGACTCGGACCCTGGGATGGCACGGGTGCTACCCACGCCGAGGATTGCGGGCCCTACCTCCATCAGGGTTTCCACCAGCACCTACGTTATTGGCTCCTCCTCCTCCGTTTCCACCTCCGAATTCTCTACACACAGCGCCACTCCCCCATCAGCCAGTAGCTGGAAGCAGTGTAGCACTGCAGTGGGGAAGCGTCAACAGGCCGTGCTGAAGCTGATCTGCCTTGGGGACAAACAGCACACGGCCTCAGAGCTGTTGCAGGGGATTAGTCACCAGACCGAGCAGTGGCTCTCGCCACTCAACCTGCAACCAGGCATGGTTGTGTGTGATAATGGGCGTAACTTGGTGGCGGCTTTGGAGCTCGGCAAGCTCACACACGTACCATGCCTAGCGCATGTATTTAATTTAGTGGTGCAGCGATTTCTAAAAACCTACCCCAATGTGCATGATCTCTTGACCAAGGTGCGCCGCGTGTGTGCACATTTCCGTAAGTCATCAACAGCTTCAGCCGGCCTGTTGAAGCTGCAGCAGCGCTTACAATTGCCAGCTCACCGGCTGCTGTGTGACGTGACCACGCGCTGGAACTCCACCTTCCACATGTTGGCCCGGCTTTGTGAGCAGCAGAGGGCAGTAGTGGAGTACCAGCTGTTACACGGTCGTCGCCTCTCCGTTCAACTTCCTGTAATCAGAAGTGAGGAGTGGGAATGGATGTCAGACCTCTGCGAGGTTTTACGCAATTTTGAGGAATCGACACAGATGGTGAGCGGCGATAACGCTATTATCAGTGTAACCATCCCACTTCTGTGTCTACTGAAACGCTCGCTGCTCACAATTAAAACCGACGCTTTGCATGTGGAAGAGGTGGAAATGGGGGAGGAAGAGCTTACACAAGGTGATAGCCAGAGCACCCTCACTTCGTCTTCTCAGCGACAATTGGAGGAGGCGGAGGAGGAGGAGGAGGAGGAGGAGGAGGAAGACACGGTTGCCTCCGCTACAGAGGGTAGCCATGGAACTTTAGTTCCATCTCTTCAGCGTGGGTGGGCAGAAGAGGAGGAAGAGGATGAGGATATTGAGAGTCATCCTCCTGGTGAGGACAGCGAAATCTTGACTGTTGGTACTCTGGCACACATGGCTGACTTTATGTTAGGCTGCCTTTCCCGTGACCCACGCGTTGTACGCATTTTAGACAACACGGATTACTGGGTGTTCACCCTTCTGGACCCCCGCTACAAAGAGAATTTCTCATCTCTCATTCCTCCGGTGGAGAGGACAAGCAAAATGTTGCAATACCAGAAGGTTCTTGTCGAAAAATTGCTCCAAAATTTTCCATCTGACAACGCTGGCGGCAGAGTACGTGCTACCTTGGCCAACCGAGAAGGGGAGAAAAGGGGAGCACACAGCAGTTCCGAGAAAGGCAGGGCAACACTCTCCAAGGCGTGGGACACCTTTATGACACCCCGCCAGCACCCTCACCCTGATGCGCAGCCTAGTGTCACAAGGAGGGAAAAGTTTTGGAAGATGGTGAAGGAGTACGTAGCAGACCGTGTCAGCGTCCTCAATGATCCCTCTGTGCCTTACAACTACTGGGTGTCCAAGCTGGACACGTGGTATGAACTGTCTCTCTACGCCTTGGAGGTGCTGGCCTGCCCTGCCGCCAGCGTTCTGTCTGAGCGGGTATTTAGTGCTGCTGGTGGCATCATAACAGATAAGCGTATCCGCCTTTCCACCGACAATGCTGATAGGTTGACACTTATAAAAATGAACAAGGCCTGGATTTCCCCTGACTTCTCCACTCCACTGGAGGAAAGCCCCGGGGGAACATAAACTCACTTTATATATGTTATTTACAATGATGGGAATACTCTGTATTCCCATTCACCCCTTCCACCCAAAAAACGGGTATATGGTTGACTCTTAATCTTCTCATCCTCCTCCTCCTCTTCCATATGCCCTGTGCTATAATTTTTATATAGGGCCAGCTCACCAGCGGGCCCTGTGATATAATTTTTATATAGGGCCAGCTCACCAGCGGGCCCTGTTTGACAATTTTTATATAGGTCAGCTCACCAGCGGGCCTTCTCATATAATGTTTTATTGGGTCAGCTCTCTAGCGGGCCCTCTCATATAATGTTTTATAGCGTCAGCTCACTAGCGGGCCTTCGCATATAATGTTTAGGATGGTCAGCTCTGCAGCAGACCCTCACCCATAATGTTTTAGATGGTCAGCTCAGCGCACGTTTCCCTCTTAATCATGGCCTCAGTTCAATAAAATCAAGGAAATTTTTGGGAGAATTTGCCTCTGTGCACGTTTCCCTCTTAATCATGGCCTCAGTTCTGAAAATCAAGGAAATTTTTGGGAGAATTTGCCTCTGCGCACGTTTCCCTCTTAATCATGGCCTCACTTCCGAAAATCAAGGAATTTTTTGGGATAATTTGCAGATGATATACAAGTAAATATACAGCAAATATTGTTTGGTAACAATTTTTCGCCTAAAGTCGTTTTTATTTTCCTTTTTGTGTGTTTTATGGTCAGTCTGTAAAAATGGCGTACTACGGGCGAAAGATCGTTCCCAGCAGCGATGTTGGAGTCCAAGATGCATCCAGACATCCTCCCTATGCTGTCCCTGAACCATTTCTGTGGTGTTTCCATCCTTTTCTTCCCTTTTCCTATGGACCAGGCACCCTCCCCTCATCAGAGCAGGGGGTGCCTGGTGTAATGCTCGAGTCCTCCCATTGACTTCAATGGGGCTCGGGTGCTCGGCCGAGCACTCGAGCCTCAGGGGGTGCTCGGTCAGAGCACCCGAACACCCGAGCATTGGGGTGCTCGCTCATCACTAATCAGGACATTTATGTGAAACATATGAAAGCCAAACACCCACCAAAGAAATTGGGCGCTGCTGTTGCTGTACCCCCAGGCTCTCCCCAAAGGAGGAGAGGCAGAAATCAAAGAGGAGGAAGAACAGAGAAACCCATCCATAGGCTGAAAGTTTGATGATGAGGGAAACCCCTGGCTCGCCACCACCTCCTTGCTCTAAGGTCCAGGCACAGGAATATCATGTAACTACATCTTCTGATTATCCACCTTGTTCATCTTTACCTCCCCCACCAGATGATAGCCATTCAGTAAATGTCAGGATGTGGCAGTTTGTGTCCACCCATTGCACACTGTGTGGTGCGCTGATCACACAAGGCAACGTGGTAGAGGATAATAGTAGTAGTAATAGTGACAGCAGCAGTACTTGTTTTCTGGTGGGATGATTTCACATTGGGGACACTAAGCATCATGGTGATTGGATAGAGTTGTCCCAGGTGTTTGTTGTGAGTGCAGAAGTGCCTATTGCTCCCAGTCCATCACTTATTTACCACACACACACTGTGCACATTGCAGTTTCTGATTAGAGGCACAGTTCCTGCTCTCAAGGGAAAAATGTCTATTCTAGTAACAACATATCCATGATTTTGGAGGAAGGGCAGGTGAAGAAGCATTATTGGCCAACTTTTTATTTTCTCCACATATACCTGAAGTGCTGGGGGCTAGTTGTGGTGCTGCAACTGCCTCAGGTACATTACTGGAGCTAGTAGAGGCAATTGGAAACATGATCATCCATGTTATTGTTGTTGTTGATCTCATTCCCTTTGATCTGCCTAATCATCTGGCTGCTTAAGCAACTCAGTAGCAGCAGCAAGAACAGCAGTCTCAAATTCCACAATGACACAGGGACATTTGGCAATGGCCAGTGGCCAGTGGCCACCACAACATGACCTGCTGGCACTAGGCCAGTATAGCATTTTTTTTCTCAGGGCTTGCTGTTTAAAGAAAAAAAAAAAAAAACCGAGGCCTACAAAAAATATATATAAATTTGAGGGGCCTTGTGCCTAACAAGCTGAAGTCCTACAAATCACTGACTCGTCAGGGCTTGTTCCAAACAAGTCTAAGTCCTACAAATAAATGTTTCCTCAGGGTTTGGGCCTAACACAAGTCTAAGTCCTACAACAAATCAATATTTCCTCAGGGCTTGTTCCTCTAATAAGTCTAAGTCCTACATATCAATGTTTTCATGGGGCTTGGGCCTCTAACAACAAGACCAACAAATCACCCTCTGTAAAATACTCTATCTCGTCAACTATCAGCTTGCCCCAGTCACAGCTTACTTCTGTAGTCCCTGTCTCTGTCACGTTACATACCAATTTCTTATTTTATTTAATTTTTTATTTAATTTTTTTATTAACTGTACTCCGAAGACCACTCATCAACCCCCCCCCAAAAAAAATTCCCTGTTCAACTGATTCTTTCTCAAGACTCCACCCACCAATACAGGCACCCTCCTCAGACCCCTTCTATCCCATGTCTTATGTTTTCTGAAATAAAATAGCATTTGCAATGTGTTGTATGTAAATTCAGTGTTCCCATTGATTTCAAAGCAATGAGCTAGGCAAAAAAAGCAGAAAAACGTAACTTTTCGCTGGAAATCATTTGCCAAGCGGGAAGTGTCATTATTCATAGATTTTGGTTTGAGGTGGAAATTTTTGCCCATCCCTATTTATAAATACCAGCTGAGTTTACACGCATTAGCAACATTTTAATGACAAACATACAGATGTCTTTAAGAATACTTTTATAAATCTCCCCCATGACTCATATTTGTTAAAGCAAACTGGAGTTATTCTGGAGTAACTGGACCATAGTGGAGAAACATAAATAACTGTTAAATTAAATTGGGCTTTTAACCCCTTGAATGTTATAGAGGTCTGCAATGCATTATGAAGCATTTAATGAGTTAAAAAGCTCTATTCAACAGTATTGGAACGCAGACATTTTTATTGGTCACCTATGGTACAGTTGGTTTACTCCAGAATAACTCCAGTCTGCTTTGATAAATATGTGCCTTTTTGTAGCTGTCAGAGTAATCGCTAGACTCCAGCCTTTCAGCAGCCTCTTCCATAGCAAACACCTTCCTCTAGCTTTAAATTATACTTTTCCAGTTGCTTTCAGCAGGGCAGACTCAAGTTGGTTGATAGTGATAGATCTATCAGTCCACATCCTGTCATTGGAAAGATCACCTAGTACAGACTTCTTATTTTCTAGCACAAACATATGTTCCTCTTTGGCCTATGTCTGAGACCCTAGTCTCAGGCCAAAAAGCCTAGGGCAGGAGTAGCATATCTAGCTGTCTCTCCGCCCAATCTGGTAAATCCTCCATGCTACAACAGGTCCCAGAGAGCTCACTCTTTATCCAGGTCTTCCAGTACTGCACTGGACATGTCCACTGTGTGGGTTAGTCTGTGGCTACCAGTGGAACATGACTGGACTAGCAGACAGTGTAGTATTCTGTGGCTGTCAGTGGAACAAGGCTGGTCTCTCAGACAGTATAACGTGAATCTGTGGCTACCAGTGGAACAAAGCTGGGATGACAGACAGTGTAGTGTGTTTTTGTGGCTAACAGTTTACCAAGGCTAGGCTGGCATTCAGTTTAGTGTGGTTCTGTGGCTAGCAGCAGACCAGGACTGAGCTGGCAGATAGTGTAGTGTGGTTCTCTCACTACCAATGGAACAAAGATTAGGTGTGTGTTGAATGTGGTTATGAGTGCAACAAGACTGGGCTGGCAGACAGTGTAGTGTGGTTCTGTGGCTAACAGTGGAAGAAATCTGGGTTGCCAGAGTGTATGTGTAGTTCTACTGGGGTGTCACACAATGTGTGCTTGGACCAGGCTGTGACTACCAGTGGACAGTGGAAAATCTATTCCTTCCCGTTGTCTCTTCTTTTACTGGTAACACAGTGCTTCTTTCACTAGTATATATATATATATATATATATATATATATATATACAGGAGGCAGGAGGCACTACTCAATACAAATATTAATGCCTGGGTGCCTGATAAGTAAAATTGCAGCAGATCAAGTAATCGGCACACTCAGGAGACTTCTTCAGTGATACACAGTAGCTTTATTAGTGGATCAACGTTTCGATCCCCACCGGGATCTTTGTCAAGATAGTGAATTAGCAAACATACCGCCCATATATACCCCTTCACCTGTGACCTCTCACCTCTCACCTATGTGATACCTGTATGCTTTAAAAATCGTGTACAACATATAAGTTAAAAACAAGAATAGGTTATTATAACCTTAGATGACCGACCTATTACCGCCATATATTCTGTTGTTGCTATTAAAGATGTACACCTGTAGCTTACAACGTAATGTTTTTTATCAGTATGAGCCACAGGTGGAATCCGCTGTGCAGCGGGTCTCTGCCGCATTGCACAGCATACATCAATTAGACAAAATCAATTAGAGAAAACTCTTTTAGAGAAAACACCTGCAGAGAACCCATACCGTTAATCTTGAGATATAATTTGCCTTATAATTATGTCGGAAGCACCGCCCGATACTTTGCCTATTGATGATACTTATTTAATTATTCAGGGTATCTGACTCAGAATTATCTGTAGCCATATAACCTATTGTGTCCATTGGAATTAATATGAGAATTGTATCTTATGATTTAAATATTTTTTTTATATAATTATCATCTGCCGCCAATTCACTATCTTGACAAAGATCCCGGTGGGGATCGAAACGTTGATCCACTAATAAAGCTACTGTGTATCACTGAAGAAGTCTCCTGAGTGTGCCGATTACTAGTGTTGAGCGAGCACCCCGATGCTCGGGTGCTCGGGTGCTCTGACCGAGCACCCCCTGAGGCTCGAGTGCTCGGCCGAGCACCCGAGCCCCATTCAAGTCAATGGGGCGACACCAGGCACCCCCTGCTCTGATGAGGGGAGGGTGCCTGGTCAATGCCCCCTTCATCTCCGCTATGCCCCCTTCATCTCCGAATGCCCCCTTCAGCTCCGCAATGTCCCCCTTCATCTCCGCTATGCCCCTCTTCCACAATGTGCCCCTTCATCTCCGCTATGCCCCTCTTCCACAATGTGCCCCTTCATCTCCGCTATGCCCCTCTTCCACAATGTCCCCCTTCATCTCCTCTATGGCATAGAGGAGATGAAGGGGGACATTGTGGAAGAGGGGCATAGCGGAGATGAAGGGGCACATTGTGGAAGAGGGGCATAGCGGAGATGAAGGGGGACATTGTGGAAGACGGGCATAGCGGAGATGAAGGGGGACATTGTGGAAGAGGGGCATAGAGTCTATGCCCCTCTTCCACAATGTCCCCCTTCATCTCCGCAATGCCCCCTTCATCTCCGCAATGCCCCCGTACCTCCAGTCCCTGGTGGTCCAGCGGAGCGTCTTCGGATCTGTGCCTCTTCCGGCACAGATCCCCGCCACCTGAACATGGCGGGAGAGCACATGGCGGTACTCGACGAGTACCGCCATGTGCCGAGCAGAGCGATGCTCGAGCCGATCCGAGCATCGGCCGAGCACGCTCGCTCATCACTACCGATTACTTGATCTGCTGCAATTTTACTTATCAGGCACCCAGGCATTAATATTTGTATCGAGTAGTGCCTCCTGCCTCCTGTACATTTGAAAAATTTGGACGGCACCCGTGAGTTTAACACTGGAAACCTATAAGGATAAATTACTGTTCATAATATACTGACCTGGATTTTGGCTATGGAATCTCTGGATACCGACATTTTTACCACATGCATTGAGACACCTACTGGATCTTCTACCTTCACTGAGACTCAAGCCAATGCTATTCTATTCACAGAGACTGCCTTGGATGAAGCCCCGGAACAGGCACCTGTTGATATCTTTCATAATCTACTCAGATTAAAAAAAAGGGAAATAGATTTGCACTTGCATGGCATTTATTTATCTGACTATTATAGACAGAAGAAAATACCTAGAGGATTTAGGATTTCCAACATTCCAACTATAGGACGAAATAATCCGGATTTTTGTGTCAAATGGTGTTCAATATTGAATAAATGCTCATTTGATCTCATACTATTGGTTATAGAGGAGGTTACAAGACTATTAAATCTAGTAAAAACAGAAGTTATTACTTATGAACATATGCATTTAACCACTCTAACGGAAGATAAAACAGAAAACTGGTCGGAGAAATTAAGAATTCAACTGTTAACATTTAAAACAGAACTACACAGATTTAAAAGAAACAAGGTTGATAAAGTCAATTTAGACTATAAAGAAAAGAGGGTTTATAAGTGGCTCTCTGGAACAGAAGACAGGAGACCAACAAGATTCAAAAGAACACCTAGGAACCAGGGCCGGATTTACATCTCAGGAGCCTGTAGGCACAGAAATCTGAACCCCCCCCCCCCCTCCGGAAAAAAGGACAAAAAAAGTTTTGATGGATATATTTTTTATTCAGCCTCAAAAAAAATGCAGTAAGTACATTGAAAAACATAAATTAAAGGGTCATTCTAAGCTACATAACCAGTTGTAATGGTGGTGCCAGGAGTGTCTGGCTCTCACTCAGCCAATGAATGCAGTCTAAATCTAGTATGAATTTGCATGATAATTCAGGTGTGTGAATTTCCTCTTTATCATAGAAAGTCAGACCAGAGGGTCTGTGGGTACCTAATAGCAGCAAGGTAAGTATCAATCAATTTGTAAACAGTTTCATAAATTACTTTCGGTCAGAAAACAGTGGTGCACTGTAGTGGTTATGGAGCTTAGAATGTATTTTTAAAGTGCTTCCTTTAAAATACAATTACTTCAAGTAAACATGAACAAAATATTATTTACGCATATGCACATAAATTAAAGTGCTTAAAACACAACATTAGCTTTTTTAAAAAAACATGTTTTCAAATCACCTAGTAGCTGAGATACCCTTCAACATCAGGCACTTCCGTGTTCTGCAGGACCCTGTATGTCCTGCATGACATCTCAGGACTTCCCAGCTGCCCCAGCGAGCGTGTTCACTCCCCCCTTCGTAGCTGTTCTATTGTGGGCTAAGTATGTTGTAGCAAACTCCGTTTACAATGCTGCTGAGGTTGCAACCCGTAATACAACTATATACAACCTCAGTAGCATTGTAAATGGAGTGTGCTTCCTTTAAAATACAATTTCTTCAAGTAAACATCAACCAAAATATTATGTAAACATATGCACAGAAAGTGCTTAAAGCAGAACTTTCACCAAAAATAAAAATTGTCCCATGGGTTTTAACCCTTAAAAAACAGCATTGGCTTTTTTTTTTCCCCAACTCACCTAGTACCTGAGATCTGTACCCTTCAACATCGGGCACTTCCATAGAACGCGGGTAAATATCTCCACTACTAGGTAATTTGGAAAAGAAAAAAAAGGCACTAATGTTGTTTGAAGGGATGAAAGCCATGGGACAATTTTTATTTTAGGTGAAAGTTCTGCTTTCATTTTTTTTTTTACTAAGAACAGTGTATTCTGTGAGATCAGTGTTCATGGCTGTCAACTAAAAAGAGGTTGACTTCAAACTTGCACATAGCATTACGTTGTGAGGAGGTTAAAGTTGCTCAAGATTACAATAAAAGCTTTTTTCTTGACTTCTGCTCTGCAAAAGCATCAATAATATCGCCACAATCCATATTTTTTAAAAGTTCTCCTTCAATAGCCAAAAGGGAGAGTGCATTTAATCGTTCTTGAGCCATTGATCCCCGCAAATAATTTTTTACTCGTCTCAAAGTAGAAAAAGACCTTTCCCCAGAACAATTTGTTGCTGGAGAGGTCAAGAAAAGTCTCAGTGCAATGTGTACATTAGGATAAATGTCAATCAGGTCTTCTTCATGAAACATTCTGCATAATCTTGACAGAGAGATGGATTTGCACTCAGGCTCCACTAAACCCTTCAGATGCCCGTTCAGTTGGATGCATTCTTCTACTAAGTCATCTTCCAAGTCATCATTAAATGACTTTAAAAGATTAGCAGCACTAGTAGAAATTTCAGGCAGAGCCAAAGTGTGAATCTTTTCCAGAAAACTGAAACGATCAAACAGTGCTGAGTAGGCCTCACTTCGTCGCCTTAACTCTACAAGTAGTTCATCCAGAATAACGTTGAAAGTATTTATGCGGAAATTATCTTTGCCCGTTTCAATTACATAGCTCTCTGTTGTTTCATCAAATCTACGCTTATGTTTCTTCTTCCGTCTAATGTCATGCTGATATTCATGAACTTCACACATTGCCATAGAAAGCTGTTCATAGTGGTCAAAGTTCTCTCTTAAGGTTTTTATTAATTCTACCAATGAACTGTACAATTGAACGACTGTTCCCAGATCAATGTGGACACTCTGCAACTTCATGCTGACTGCTTTAAATCTCTTCAGTATAATGGCCCATAGGTTCGCCATTATAGCAGTCTCGAGATGGTTTAACAGATTTAAAATACTTTCAGCTTCATTCCTTGTTTTGTTTTTCTCAGTATCATCATCTGCGATATGTTGGAGGGATTTTAAAATGTCGACCCATCCCTCTGTAAGAGCTTGGCATGCATCTTGTCTTGCTGACCAGCGTGTTTGTGATAAACTTTTGATCACGTGTGTTCCAGGTCTCCGATAGGACATTAACACACTCCAGCGATGGGTAGAAGCTGTAAAAAAGTTATACAGCTGTTGCAAAAAAGAAAAAAATGAAGATGATTCATGACAGCACTCTGCGGCCACTGATGCCACAAGGTTCAGAGAATGAGCTGCACATGGCACATATTGGGCTAAGGGATTCTTATTCTTAACCCGAGCTTGAAGACCTGAGTATGCACCTGACATATTACTTGCGTTGTCGTAAGACTGACCACGACAATCCTTAAGGTCAAGGCCATATTTTTCTAAAGTGCTGAATACGATATCTGCAAGTTCTTGTGATTTGTGTCCTACATTTGGTATAAATCCCATAAACCGTTCGACAGGTGTGCCATCAGGCTTAATGTACCGTAAGATAAATGTTAATTGGTCCACATGAGAAATGTCAGGCGTAGAATCGACACTTATTCCATAATATTTAGCGGTCTTTACTTCACTAACAATTTGTGTGATCAATTTGTCACTTATTAATTTGATTATTTCCTCATAAACAGTTTTAGAGATGTAGGAAGTATGTCCACTTCCGACCTTTCCGTACTCTTTCAAATGCTGAAACAAAAATGGGTCAAACTGTGCAATGGCTTCTAATATAGCAAGGTAATTGCCATTATGTAGACTACCTAACTGTTCGTCGGTGCCACGAAATGGTAATCCACGCGTTGCAAGAGTTTTCACTGTCACACAAACACGTTTTAAAACATTTCTCCAATAGTGCCTTTCTTCTTCCATCTGCTCCACCATTAAGTTATCAATTCGTCCCTTGGCACAACCTCGGACTTTCAATTTAACAATGGATGATCTGTGGTGCTGTGAACACTCATGCTTATGAATTCTGCCTGTAGCATTTTTCCAATCATTAAATCCTGCTGAACTGGAAAATGCATTCAGTTGATCACCAAAAAGTAAACATGGTACGCAATAGACGCTACCATTACTTTCCGAATACACCAACCAAGATCTCTTTTGCAATTCTCCATTTTTCAGCTTCCTTTTAAAAAGGTCTTCTGTACAACATCGAGCAACATTATCTACATACATTCTTTTTGACTTGCTAAAGTCTACACTCGTATTTTGCTGGATTCCATGCAGTGCAATATGATCTTTTGTTTCTTCGTTGATGATCCACATGGCTGGATCATCAGAAATTGGAGCTGGTGTATGTGTACATGTATCCACTACTAAATCTGGTGCAGAACTAGATTCTGCTTCCCCAGATTTAGACACAGAAGATGTTGCAGGTGTTTGAATGGAGTCATCATGCATTTCAACATCTTCACTAACATCACCATGCATCACATTTTCTTCAACAATGTTATCACTGCATTTCTCTTCTTCTCCAATCAAAGAAACATCAGAAGATTTTGAACTGCTTGGACCACCAAAATAAGAATGAATTTTTCCAACTTTTGCTAAGAGTTCATCCGTCTTTTTTTGTTTTTCTTCTCTCAGTTTTTTAAACTGATAGCCACTCTTCTTCTTTTTTGGTTCACTCATGCTGGCTGGCACACGCACTCTGCCTAAAGTAATGAAATCCACAATGCATAAGATGCAAACCATACATCTGAAACATCTTTTAGTTAAACACTTAAAACTGCCCATTTTGTAGGTATGACTACATGCTGATGCAATCTCCATAAAAATGTAAGCCATTGTGCGGTGCCCAATTAATGCCAAGACGTTTTTTACCGTTGCATTTAGTTTTAATAAAGTAAATGGTGGTTTATACTTTTCCGTGTAAATGTTGTATGTAAAGAAAGCCCTATTTGTGCGTAAAAACCCGTATATAATTCATGTGCATGGAATAAAAGCCTTAGAGGGAAAACATTGTTGAACAAAGACATAGTCAAAAATGTCAGAATTGCTCCGGCCCTTAAATGAAATCTACCTCCTTAAGGGGATCCTGCAGCCCTTTCCTCCCAATACAATTAGTTTTAGATTATACATGAGCATTATGGAGCATAGTCATATCGGCTATATAGTAGGGAAAACTGTTTAATACATTATACAGATGAGGAAAATATTTCAACCATACATACTGTATCATCAAAATCTCAAAGAGAGGTTATTTGGTCTTACTATGGGACAATGAAGGAATTGGAACATCCACTGTCACACAATTTTTGGCTCACAGTCATACTGTATGTATCAATAAATGCATAGCAACACACGTTGGTCCATATTTAGGAAAGCAAATTGGAGTTAACCACCTGAACCCCTCAAATGCAAGAAATATCTCCCATCTATTGGTTCATAATACTCTAGAGACGCAGTGTGGAAGCAAGGTCATGTCAACATTGTAACAGCTCTTACGCAATGCTATGTTAACCCTTTGAGTGTCAGAGGGGTTGGAGCTAATGTGGGGCATGTTGGAGCTGATAGGGGGCAAACTGGAGCTGGTGGGGGCATCTCTTACAGGAATCTCCATACCAGGGGGAGACTGGCCCAGGGGTCAGAGAGAGGACAAAAATTAAGTAATGTATCATGGGTTTCCTCCCTAACCCTGACTACCTACTCCGTATTTAGTTTACACTACAGTTTTGTGGGCACAGGCACTCAAAGGGTTATCCAGTCATTGGGTTGTCCAGTCATTGGATAATCCTTTGAGTGCCTGTGCCCACAAAATTGTAGTGTAAACAAAACAATGTGTTGTCTACACCCTGACACTCAAAGGGTTAAAACATTAAAAAGTAGGCACTGGTCACAGTTAGGGCTGCAACTAACAATTATTTTCATAATCAATTAGTTGCCCTAATCATTTTTTGATGAATCGGATAAAAATAGAAAGAATGAAATACCATTTTTCCCCCTTATATTTAAAATACAATCCACAAAATAAGTGTTACGAATATATATATATTGACTTATTTATGTACAGAAACATTGTCATTTGCTAATAATTTCACTAATCCCAGCATGCAGTGGCTGCCTCAGAGTGATAGGAGTGTGATTGCACACTCCCATCACACTCAGGTAGCCTGCACATGCCGTGATCTCAGCATAAACAGACTGCCTGAGAGTGACAGGAGTGTGATTGCTGCACTCACATTCCTATCACTCTGAGGCAGCCGCTGCATGCTGGGATTAGTGAAATCCCAGCGTGCAGCAGGCTCTTACTAATTGATAGTACATAGCAACATGCAGTAATAGGCAATAAGTGACTGCACAGAATTTCTTATCACTGTGCAGAATCTCTGTGCAGCCATTCATTGGCTATTAATGAATGGTACTATCAATTAGTAAGAGCCTGGAGCATGCTAGGATTTCACCAACTGCTTCAGAGTGATAGAAATACAGGAAAATAATGGAATTGCATTTCCAGGGTCAGGCTTTGAAAGGAGGGGAGATATTCCACTGGGATGCCAACCAAGATAGTCCCTTCAAACACTCAAAGTATTAAACCAACATAAAGTAGTGCATGGAATCTGTAATTGCTGCAAACCCACTATGTGCCAGAGCTCTCAATCCCTGTTTTGACTCTTGTGGAATAAATAACAACAATAACATAATAACAAAACATTCAGCAAGGATTCCCTGGGACCCAAACAACCCTCCCTTTAGCATTGTACATAAATATCCTGTATTAAAGTGGTGGTCTTGTATCACCTCCAATATTACTGGTAGAAATACCAAAACATTTTAACCCTTAAGGACCAGCGCTATGCCCCTCTGCTCCTTAAAACCCTTTGAGTGCCAGAGTGGTACGGAATGCATAATGCATTCCGTACCACTCTGGCACTCAATGGGTTAACACTCCTACAGCGGCATCGCTGCAATCTGGACCCTGGAACCCAAAGCTGACACTGAAGGAAGGTTGGGGCCTTCAGGGTCCTATCTGACAGTGTAGGGCTGTTTTTACATTGCAACACAATTTCACAAACCAAAAAGGTACTATACCAAGGGGAGATCCTGCTTCTAATTGTGCTCAGCATACCTGGAAGTGGGAACTTTCAGAATGATCTACCTCTGAGATCTGTGAAATATTAACCCTTTGAGTGCCAGAGTGGTATGGAATGCATTGCTTTGCAATGCATTCCGTACCACTCTGGCACTCAAATGGTTAAAGCCGAAGTTACATAAACGGGCCAGATTTCACATGCATGGAATGTGACCGTCCGGTAACCCCTACCTACAAAAACTGAAGCGGTTAAAGACACACAATTGCTAAATGCAATTGTATGTCTTTAAAACAGTCTGGTGCTGCAACTAATGGATTATGAGAATCGTTGACAACGATTCTCATAATCCATTTTTATTTATATCGATTAGTAGTTGCAGCCGCCCTAGTTACAGTCATCACACTAGTCACAACATAAAAAAAAAAAAACATACCTGGCCTGGGGTCAGACGGTCGGTGAGCCTGAAATTTCCTCCTACAGCTGCAGGCAGCATGTACTGACTGTTGTACAATTGTCCCCGGGACCAGTCCAGGGCAGGGCACCGTGGTGGGTAAAATCAGCTGTGGACAGTGGCTGGCGCCTCTCTGCTGCAGGCTTCACTGTGTGTGGAGCGGAGCTGAGCGGAGGAGGACTGGAGGCTGGTGCTGGACTCTGGCAGCGGGGCAGCAGCGGAGCGGGGCAGGCTGGGCAGCAGTGGAGCGGACAGCGAAGCGGAGGAGGACTGGAGGCTGGCACTGTACTCTGGCGGCCGGGCAACTCGTGACTGACTGACTCGGTCCTCACACCTCAGTCACCTTATGTGTGGAGCAGCAGCCAGCTCGCCGGCAAGCAGTGGCGGCGGCACTGCTTGATCTGTGTGAGTGTGATCTAATCTTCTTTGATCCAATAATGTCATGTGGCTGGGTTATGCAGAGGCGCCCTGCTGACTTTGACAGCACTCCTGTCTGTGTCTTCTCTTCTGTAGACACATAGACTCGGGCGGCCGCACAGGTGATAGGTCTTGACAGTCAGTGAGTGAGTGTGAGTCACACACACAAGAGGCTTAGTGACAGTGACACATCACACTCACTCACACTGTCCGGGCTGTCCCCCCTTTGTAGTCCATGATCAAAGGCTGGCCTGGCAGGCTAGCGAATTTAAAAAAAAAAAAAAAAAAAAAAAAAAATCACACTGGCAGGCGCCCCTTGGTGGTGTGCGCCTGTAGGCAGGTGCCTACTCTGCCTTATGGCAAATCCGGCCCTGCTAGGAACAGAATACAAAGACCTAATCTTAACACTGTAGATAATTCCTCAGGGAACTCCTCAGGCTCTGAACAAGAAACATCTACAGCAACAACACTTAACACAATAGATTCCAACAATTCAAATAATAGTACTTCTTTTTTGGGGGTTACTACAAGAAATCAGTCAGCAAGAGGGAGGGGCGGCCCCATAAGAGAAGAGGGGGCAAGCGATATAGAAACTCCAGGACCAAGTGGCCAAAAAACCCCCAGCAGGGGCAGGAAGTAGTTTTTAACCTCTCCTCACATATTCTGACTACCCCAGAGATACAGGTATTAAATAGAGGCTTATCCTTTGTTCCTACCACTAAACAGACAGAATTAGATCTCGCTATTGATTTGTATAAATTCCAGAGAAGCATGAAATTAAAAGATTATTTTCAACATAAAAGTACTGAACAGGTCCCGTTTAAGCCAAAAAGTACATTTGACCCAGGTAATACTAATAAATCTATTAATACTTTTTGTCAAATTTTGGATGAAGACCTGAAACAGATACAGGCTAAGCAATATTCTAATTTAACTAAACAAGAGTGGGAAGCTATAAAGTCCTTATCCTCTAATCCAAATATAGTAATCCGTCCAGCAGATAAAGGTGGGGCTATAGTGGTCATGGACTACAAAGACTATCGAGCAGACATTATAACCCAATTGCAGGATACTAACATCTACCAGATACTTACAGGAGATCCTACATTCAAATACAAGAAAATGATTGACAAAACCCTGGATATAGCACATAAAGCAGGGTGGATTACTACAGACACATTAGGGTTTCTCACCAACCATTACCCTAAGTGCCCCATACTGTACACAATCCCAAAAATACATAAAAATCCATCATGCCCTCCTGGAAGACCAATAGTGTCAGCTATAGGCTCAATATTACAGCCCATTGCACAATTTCTAGACCATTATATTCAACCTTTGGTGCAAAAAACCTCTTCATATATAAGAGATACCACAGATCTACTGTTGAAATTGAAAGCCTTGGGAAATATAGGTCCTAATAATATCTTAGTAACAATGGATGTGAAATCCCTATATACTATGATCCCTACAATAGAGGGCATGGAGGCAGTTCGTAAAACTTTGGAAAAGTACCCGGATGGAAGAAGACCCCCTAGTGAATTTCTTATGACCCTATTAGGGTTTTGTTTAGGTTACAACTATTTTAAGTTTGAGAAATCTTATTTTCTTCAAGTTTCTGGTACATCTATGGGTTCAAGTATAGCACCATCTTTTGCCAATCTATACATGGCTATGTTTGAAGAAACATACATTCTGACTGATTATCAAAATGAACTTCTATGCTACTATAGATTTATTGATGACCTGTTTCTTATTTGGAAGAAAGATGTACAATCATTACAAAATTTTGTGGAACATTTGAACCTCCTTGACACCCCAATTAAGTTCACATATACGGTCAGTACAGAACAGGTGAATTTTCTGGACATTTTTATCAGTATCAATAATGGAGAACTTAATACAACTAACTACAGAAAACTCACGGATAGAAACACATTGTTATTAAAAAGCAGTTGTCACCCTAAACACATCATAACCTCTGTACCCTACTCACAAATGATCAGAGTACTTAGGAACAATAGTGACAGAGAAAAGGGATTGGAACAAACTGAAGAACTTATTTCCAGGTTCAAAGACAGAGGATACAATGAGAACCAACTGAGGCAACACTTAAAAAGGGCCAGTGCCAAAACACAGGATCAATTACTACAACCAACATTAAAACCTACATCTATGGACAGATTGATTTTCAGTTCACAGTATACCCCTTCCTCACAACGGATTAAACAAAGTATACAAGAACACTGGCACATTTTAGCCAAGGAGAAGTCACTACCACCCATTTTTAGAAAGCCTCCCCTGATGGCATATAGAAGGGGCCCAAACTTACGTAATAAGCTAGTCAAGACGGACCCCAGACATTGTTACATTAGTGACAAACAAACATGGCTAACTCAAGAAAAGGGGGGATGTTTTAAATGTTTGAATTGCATTACATGCAGGAACTTACTCACAGGACCAGCGTTCCATGACCCCAGATCAGGCAAAATGATACCCATTAAACTGAGACTGACATGTACATCCTCATATGTCATATACTTCATAAAATGCCCATGTTCTCTCATGTATGTGGGAAAGACTATAACGACCATTCGAGAACGCATGGCAAACCACAGGAAATCCATCAGGGATGCACTAAACACAGGGCAATCGGATAAACCAGTGGCTAGGCATTTTGCCCAATATAAACATACAGTTACATCATTACAATATATGATCATAGATCAAGAACCAATTCCCTTAAGAGGGGGGGACAGGGCACACATGTTATTGCAAAGAGAAACACGCTGGATTAAAAGATTGAACACTTTGGCTCCTAACGGCCTGAATGAGTATATTTCTTACTCATGTTTTTTGTGAACCAGGACTTATAATTGGAATATTAATATGAACACAGAAGGGATCCGCTTGAACTAATAATTCACGATTGGAACATGAATATGAACTCATGAGTTATCCGCTCTAATCCATGGAAATATGGAGGCGGACTCTTAAACCAGGATTCTATCGGTAACTCTGGATATCAAGGTCAATGATCAATGGGATTTGCATACTTGAGAGTGTGGCTATCACTTTAAGAATAACAGATCTTGGCCAAGGGAGTGTTAATCACCTGGAGGACCTGGTCCAATCAGAGTCTTAGGTCCCAGGATGGTTTGATCTCCCCTATGAATCAACACTATAAATGCCCCAAAAAAGTGATCATAAACCCACTGAGTGCAAGGGGGCATAAGAGCTTGATGATGACATGAAACCTGAGAGGAGTGTAGTGCCACCTGGAGGTCCTGGACCAACAAGAGCCTCGGGACCCGGGTAGGCACTACCCCCTATTCATTGGACCAACTAACTCCCTTCCAATGATAGAACAAGAGCTCCATAACATAATGGACATTGTTCTAATAGAAATGACCTTGTCATTTTTTGGTCTTGGTTGTTATGTTTCAAGTTGCTAATGTCTCTGGATTTTCTTCATTTCTTTATTGCTATTATTTATTTCATGTTCACGAAGTAGTTGAAACCCAAGTTTGGGTTAATGATGTAAACCGTGAGCCATTGCTGAGTATTAATTTTAAGTAACCGAAAGCAATCTAACAGGTATACATAGAGATTGTCTAATACTATGAGGGTATATCCATTACATAATGCAAAAGATTCATTTAGAAGTATAATATCCCTTGAGTGTCGGTAGACAACAGGGGGTAGAAGCAGTAGAATCCTACGAAGTAGACCTGATCTAGGACCCGATTAAATCAAGGATACAAAATGTATGACATTACCTTTAAAAATACCATATATGAGTTTTGAAAATAAAGCGCATGTTGTGTAGTGCAGTGGAGTTCTGGAATATAGCGCAGAACTTTAGCCGCTTGTATGGTGCTGTGTAAAGCTATTGGCGGCAGATGATAATTATATAAAAAAATATTTAAATCATAAGATACAATTCTCATATTAATTCCGATGGACACAATAGGTTATATGGCTACAGATAATTCTGAGTCAGATACCCTGAATAATTAAATAAGTATCATCAATAGGCAAAGTATCGGGCGGTGCTTCCGACATAATTATAAGGCAAATGATATCTCAAGATTAACGGTATGGGTTCTCTGCAGGTGTTTTCTCTAAAAGAGTTTTCTCTAATTGATTTTGTCTAATTGATGTATGCTGTCTGCTGTGCAATGCGGCAGAGACCCGCTGCACAGCGGATTCCACCTGTGGCTCATACTGATAAAAAACATTACGTTGTAAGCTACAGGTGTACATCTTTAATAGCAACAACAGAATATATGGAGGTAATAGGTCGGTCATCTAAGGTTATAATAACCTATTCTTGTTTTTAACTTATATGTTGTACACGATTTTTAAAGCATACAGGTATCACATAGGTGAGAGGTGAGAGGTCACAGGTGAAGGGGTATATATGGGCGGTATGTTTGCTAATTCACTATCTTGACAAAGATCCCGGTGGGGATCGAAACGTTGATCCACTAATAAAGCTACTGTGTATCACTGAAGAAGTCTCCTGAGTGTGCCGATTACTTGATCTGCTATATATATATATATATATATATATATATATATATATATATAATAAAATCAAAAGTTTAAAATTAATGTAACTGAACTGCTAACATCCTCTTAAAGGGACAATAAATTAGATTTCTAGATTATGCTAATTAAGGCATTTCCTGTATTACAGTCACTGACACTAAAAATCACTGGGCAGCGTAACCAAATGTCATGCCTTAATTAGCATAATATAAAAATCTAAATTAATCTACATTATTCTAAAACTAACTTTCTAAATAAAATGGCAAATACAACATAGCTGTGATTTTTTAAAGCTCTTTCAGATGACAGTGTCTCTTCAACAAAAACATTTTAAAACATTGTCATTTCTAAGTACATAAATCCCTTACAAAATGCTATATGAATAGGAATCTGCAGGCTAGCAAGGTTGTTCATTATTCACTAGGAAGATGTTAATACTTATGCCAGCAGCTCTCCCTAGTGGGAAGAATATTTTACTGTCTCACTTTTGCTCAGCAAAGGTGTAATTTACAAACGTGCTGCCTGTTTGTATACCATTAACCATAATCTGAAATTAACCGTAAAGGACACATCTGAGAGATATTATACACCTGTTATATGTTTTATTTGAAATCCAAATTGATGGATGAATTTAGGAAATACTAATTTTGACTGAATTTACACAACTTAATAATTCTAATAATAATTCTTCCAGATATAAAATTTAAGTATGTTATAATTCATAAGCAAATTTATGGTAGGCTAACAAGACATTTACTCCAGATTTTCAGCATGTAGATCCTCAAAGTATGGAAAGAGCCAGTAATAAGTAGAATCCTATATAATAATTCGCTAAGTGTGTGTTTGTCAGAAGCCTTCATACGCAGTAGAGACAGCTGCGTACGCTGCAGTCACGTGCAGTACAGACTGCCCACGCTGCGGCTGATAACGGAGCGGGGCTCTGAATTTAGACTCTTCAGTACACAGAGAGGACTATGGTCTGAATTCCGAGCGCCCTGCTCCGTATCAGCCGCAGCGCGGGCAGTCTCTACTGTGCATGACTGCACGTGGCTGTTGCTGGGTGGCACTGTGGCCAGTGTACACGGGCTCTTCAACTAGTGTACAAATAAAATTCCATGTTAAAAATGGGCAAATAACTTTTTTGTGTGCCCTACCTGCCTATTGGTAAAATGATTTAGCTTGTACAGTGAGGCTCCTGTACAAAGTAAAGTGGTGCAATTCTGGGGAAAAATTATAGGAATCAAACTCGTATTGATTTAATTGATTACAAATCAGGAATTGATTTTGATGCAATGCACTGTAGACCTCACTAGCATGCAAATGGTTAAAAGATCCCTGTTAATCAGTGCATCTGAGAATGGCTGAACTGTTGTATGTTTCCTATATGCTCAGATCATGTAATGTGCCTTATTTCAGATATTCCCTTATCCCTTTGTGTGCCAGAGGGGTACCCAATGCATTGCATAAAAATGTTGGCATAAACACGTTACCTGCATGGGAAGAGAAAACTGAAGGAAGCAACCCATCACATTAATAATAATTCTTACAGTTTATATGCATTATGATACACTGACTTTATCAGGCATGGTGAGTCCCTGTCCTGTAGAGTTTACAATCATCTTTTGGTGCCTAAGCAACAGGGAGATACAGTGACTTGCTTCAGGTTACAAGGAGCCGACACTAGGAATTGACCCAGAATTTCTCAGTTTCAAAGCCAGTATCTTGGGAGTCAGTCAACCTGAACCATTCCTTCTCCCAGGGCAGTAAGTAGCACAGTAGACATAAAGAGAGAGGGTTGGAGGGCTGAAACTTCCCATTTTCATCAAGGGAAATGGATATTTCTTTCCAGTGGTGCAGTTGGGGGATGCCCCAGAATTCCTCCTCATTCACTTTATACAAATGCCTGAAGAAAGAAAGAAAGAAAAATTAAAGCAATGTGAGATGCAGACTATATACATATGATTTTCCTAGAAACCTTAGCCAAATGTGTTGTGAATTTTTTAATCCTATGGGTTCAGATTTCATTTTAACCAATTAAATGAATACTTTGCTGTGTATTGCTTTGTTCATATCTCTTGCATGTAAGGGGATAAATAAGAGTCTCACTGCACATTTCTATTGCTGATATAACCTTCTAGACATTGAGAGTCGTTTCTTTCCACTCCACTAACTGGGGCTCATGTACTATGGAAAGTGGTGCAGTTCTGAGGGAAACCATCTGTGCCATAGGAAATAAAAATTCTCATTAAATGGGGGCTTTCAACTCTTTATAAGAAAGAAACATGGGGTGCCCATAGGGTGATACATATATACAAGTTTCAAATATCCATAAGAAAATTCAATTCTCTCAGATTTATGAAGGCCACAAAAATACGTGGTACAGATGGGTGATATTTCACTGCTATCCTCAAGATCTAACTGGAAATGTTACTCCTCTCACACTTAATGCTCCAGTTGAATACTCTAAATAATGGCCTGAACAGGGATAGGAAGTTTCTATCCCATTATCATATTCCGGATTAACCTTCACAGCAGGGTCCTGCTAGGAGTGTAAATACCTTTGACACTTCTAGATGATAACTGCAATTTACATTACACCATTTTACCATTGACTGATCAAAGATTCTGGATCTGGACTGAGCTGATTTTATCTGCTTTCCATTCTAAACAATGCAGTGTGGACTTGTATTTAAGAGAGATGGTTTCATATTTATCCGTTTACATGCCTGAGGAAGAGACCTCAGATGTTTTGAAAGATTGAATCCTAAATCTGCTTAGTTAGCCAATAAAGGTATTAACTTGACTATATTTGCCTCTCACACTGGGTCAAAGACCTTGGAAAAACATAGAAAGAATGAGGCTACAGGGGGCGCTGTTCATTTGGCAGATCTCTGTACACAAACAAATATTATTCTCAGTGGTACTCATATATCGATTAAAACAGGTCTCAAATTCACTCACGGCAAGTATTTTTGTTGGTTCTGAGTGGAACTGAAACTGGCTTTCATCAATACTTGAGAAAATACTTTTCTGTGTATATATTTACCATATGAACAGCTCCACCTGTTGCCTTTTTTCTTCCCTTTAAACACTTTGAATGATAAAAAGTTCACCAATGAATTGCAAACTCCTAATGATCTAACTGGAGCTTTTAACGGTTTAAGTGCTAGAAGAGTCACCAAAGAGTTTTTTCTCAAGGGATTAAAGCCTCGGTTCAGGCAATATGAAGTTTTATTTGTTCTCTTTGGTATAGTTGGTTTGCTCTAGAATTGTACCCGTATGTGTAGAAAGTGTGTGGAAGTTCTAATTTATTACCCTTGGGAACTTTGATAGAAAGGGGGCTATATTCCTTAATTCTGTGAGAGACTAACAGCAAAACTGGCCTTCAGACAGTTCCCACAAACTGAATTTCACAGATACCAAGTGAGTTTCTAAGTTCTCTACATGAAAACAAGACTACACATGATGTACACATGACTTAAGTTCTCATGTATATATTTGCATTTGCACACTCAGTCATACCATAGCATGGCAACAAGAAGTCCCCTGAGTCTCTGCAGGATCATCAACAGGAGACAAAATGCCTTGTTTTTCCTTTCTTCTCTTTCTGGAATATTTTTCACATCCCTAAAGCTGAGGTAGTCAATCCTTGTAAACCAATTGTTGGAGGTTACAATTTCCATAATCCCCAACCAGTTGTTGGTTGGTTTGGGATATGTTGGATAAGATTTTTAGGCATCTGGATAGGTATTTAATCTTAACCACTCTATAAATGCATTATACTGACATGAATATTAATTTTGGTAAAGGGCAAATATTCCAGTTTTACTTTTTAAGACGTTTCACGTTCTTTCACAACAATTCCCACAAAAGAAAACCCATTAACATTTCTGTTCTTTCTAATGGAATTCATGTTAGAACTTGGAAATTTCCATATATGCTTTTTATGTCTGTGATTCCTTCTGCAACACTAAAAAACATGGAGTGGATATGGAAAGTGAAACTAGGATTAGGAAAAAAAATAGTTTTGAGTAACAGTAGTTATCTCCTGTGTTGCTGCAGTGGATTTCTGTGGCTGCAGAAGTGGAGAAGGTGCAGAGAATTGCAGTTGCTGAATTGGAGAAATTCAGTTCACAAACAGTAGCAGTAGTAGCAGCAGTAGTAGTGGGAACCCAGCACTGCAGATAGTACAGCTACCTGGGGGGGACCTGGGGTATATTTCTAAAAAAGGGGACTTTTGATTGTTGCCAAGTGGCAATGTGCAGTAGAAGCACAGAGGTGCAGTTGCCCAAGCCTGCTGTCTCTGTGAGTGTGACTGCAGGTGTACCAACTATGTCACCAGCAGAACAGGAGGGAGTGTATGGTGTTGGTGCTTCTGCTGATGGTCATGATGATGATGATGATGAAGACAGTGAAATGGGAACTTTTTTATATCAAACAAATAAAGATTTGGAGATAGATGTGCAGATGGGAATAGGTATTGTCAACAGTGACATTACAGTGTTTGCTAATGTAGTTCCTGATGAGTTATCTGAGCATCAAATGTCACAGGATCAGACTTACCTTGCCATAGGCCTTAGCTACTAACACTTTTTTGTAGGCTGAGGCCTATGGCAAGGGAGACCTTGACAAAACGTAACAGTTATTTTCAGAGCAGGCCTACATTATGGTAAACCCTAATTTTTGTTTTCTCCTGTTGGTGGAATGGTGGACTGAAAACTGACAACAAGTGACTGGTGGTGTTGGGTGACTGACTTCCCATGGGTCATGCCTAATTAGTAATCAATAAAAGTAATTGACCCTCCCTGCCATGTGTATTCTACAGGGTGGACAGTCTGTAGATGTTTCCTTATATATTGTGTTGTGTGTTGCAATGACCATAAAGACTACATTGAGAAATATTGACATAGTATAACATCTGCAGAATCACTGTATTGGAAATGGCTACATCAGTGCCTACTGGAAGACAGTGAGGGTGCTGAGAGCATTAAAATATGTTAGCAGGTTAAGGGCTCGATCCAAATGTTGGAGTAAAAAGTAGGACAAAATGGATACCGACCGACAAAAGAAAATGTCTAAGTCGGTATTCAAATGTCCTATGGGGATTACACCTGATGTTAGGCCACAAAACTGGTGTTGTGTCCGTTTTGTGCGTTAAGTTCCCAAAACGCTGCTAAATAATGCCAGTTTTGGGAACTTAACAGTAAAAAAGTTAACCATTGGTGCCAAGCACCAATCTTTAACTAAAGTGTATTACACTTACCTGTCATCCACTGTCCTTCTCCTTCTGTCTTCTCTTCTGTCCTTCTCTTCATTTAACCCTTTGAGTGGCAGAGGGGTACGCAACACATTGCAAAGCTTTGCGTACCCCTCTGCTACTCAAAGGGTTAAATGATATTAATGCTAATGCTTCATAAGACTAATATTTGTTTTATTTTACAGGAAGAAAGAAGAGATGAAAGAAGACTGAAGAGTAGGACAGATGAAATAAGACTGTAGAGAAGGACAGAAGATGACCAGGAAGCTGAGGATTCCACTGGACATCAGGATTATTGGTAAGTGTTACTTGTGATGCGATTTTTTTTAAGTTAGTCGGGTTAACCCTATGAATGCAGGTGGGGTAATTATACCCCTCTGGCACTCATAGGGATAATTCTACTTACTTTTGAAACATTTTTCATACTTTGGATGTATTGATATGGGGCTTAGAGCCCCATATCAATACATCCACTGATGACTTTGTTTTTATTTTACTTCAAGTTTCTGCTTTGGCTGTTTAAACAGCTGATAAGGGACTCAAGTTAAAAAAAAAGTAGGTGTTAACTTTCCTCTGATAACTTATCGGGTTTTCTTGGATAAAGCAGACATTTGAATTGCTATTTATGGTGTTTTCATAATTTTCAAAGGATGAAAACACCTCTTAACTTTAACATACGACTGCTTTTTTTTTTTTGCTGGAAAAAATGCCGTGGGCAGAAAAAACAGCCATCTCCAACATTTGGATCGAGCCCTAAGTCTGACAGCAAGATAATTCTTGAATACATTTTTAGTAGTCTGGTAGGGAAATAAATTTTAAGCTGGGTAAGTGACTACTATACTCTTGTAAGGAATGTAATTCATAGTTAGAAAGCTGAGTCATACTGCATCTACAGCATCTGAAAGATTGGTAGGGACCACCTCCATATTAAGCTGGTGATAGGCCAGATGGTTACGCTCTTGCAAGGATAGTAATGCATTGTTATTAGGCTGATGCATATGGGAAATAAGCCATCAAAATTTGGTAGCACTTAGACAAGGCCTACAGCAAGGTAAGCCTTAAAAAATTATTAACAGTAGCACTTAGAGTAGGCCTATGGCAAGTTAAGATGGTAGAAGAACAACTGACTGTCAGTGGTGGTGAATTACTGACTTCCCATGGGTCACACTCATTTCCAAATAATAAAATATTTGGTCCCTACAATGAGCTTTGTGTATTTTACTGGGCATGTTCCCCTAAACCCTGCATCCTATTAGTCTCCACCATGAACAGGTATTTTATTGTGGAATGTTAGGGCAAATCCTTATAGTAATTTTTAGAGACGTGTAAGAGGCACAATGGTGACAACAGCTGATTTTTTTTACTGGGACTATTTATCATTTGCAACATTTAGCTACTGGTGGATATGTTGGATGTACTTAGAGCAAATGTGCCAAGGTGTTAGACCTCCTTCATCCTGTTTGCAGCATTATAGCTGTTGATAATAAAAATACAGTCCCTTCCCCCAAGGACTCTATTTCCTATGCCCATGATTTCTGGTAGTTGGAGAAGGGTTATGGTGACTGGATAACACAACACATTATTTATCATTCATCGATGACCATAGCATTGGTCCAAAATGTTGTAGATGGTGGCACCTGTGAAAATCCCTCCTGATATTACCACCGCTGCATGCTTGTCTGTCTTGTGTTATTTTCCACTTACTCTTATTGTATTAGATGCTAGTTCATTTCTAAAATAATTGTAACTCGGTCAACATTGCTGCAGGATATGTGTGTCTTACAGTCATTATTTAACCAGTTTAACAGATAACTCTTTCTGACTACACTGTTGCTGGTGGGCAACTAAGGGATTCCACGGCAGTATACACAAGTGATGGCCACAAACACTGTTTTGTTTCCAGTACTCAAGTGGGTCAACATTTTAGCCTAGAATATAATTTTCCAGTATGATGTAACCAACTCACATGCATTGTGACCACACCTTGAGATGTTCACGTGCATCCGTTACCAACCCATATTGTGGGAGCAAGAGCTATAGAGATGTACAAGTGCTATTACCACAACCACCACCACCACAAATGTTAGACTGCCTCCCCTGAGACACATTAATTGTTTTCTGTGATGATGCTTGTGTTCTGCAAATATTTGATACTGTTGTTTCTGAAGCACAGGGTGCAATGCTTTTTGCTGACTACTTTGAACTATGCTTTTAAGTAGGTTTGTCCCTACCTTACTGTCTCTTATCCTCCACAATGCAATATTCTACTCAATCTATAAGGAGTTTTTATATGCTTTCACAGAATCTTTTTTCTCAGAGTGCTACTGTTTACACTTGGATCAAGCAGTTTAGCAAGAATATCTTGATCATTGCTTTTAATGGAGGCTATGTGAGGATCCTGCTCAAAGCATGTGAATATCTGACTTGTGTATATGTCGATAGTGTAAGAATCATCAGCCATGCTCTTCATTTTTTTCTGTATTAAATATTGTAGTCAAAGTATCTCACTCATTCCTTCACTGGCTTGCTTAACCAGTAAGGAGGCCTTCTCAAAAGGGTTCAGTATCTCATATAAATCATACATTTGCTGCCACTGATCATGTGGTATAGAAACATCCTCCTAATCCTTCTGGTTAAACATTGTATGTTCACAAATAGCCTTGTCTGTTCATACAAACACATTACAATAGAATGTACAAAGTCAGCTTTCAATGAGTGGGGTACAAGCCATTCATCTATGACCTTTGCTACAGTTTATGTAACACATATACAGCTTTGTGGGATTGTCTCTTAAACCTCTGCATGCATAAACTGGCATATGTATGGGTGGCCAATACTACTAGTGTCAGAGGCAACATTGGCAATGACCTCCTACTGCTGAAGTGCTACTGCTGCTTGCTATCATATCTCTTATATGTGCTGCAGGTGTGTCTCTCAGTCAGACCTGTGGTTCTGCTTCAAATGAGATCTGAATAAGAATGTTCCTAGATGTGATCCTGCTACCCCAATGCTCACATATATTTTACAGGGACCAGAGATAGCTTTTGGATTGTGATTGACGTATCTCCATATTGTAGACTTCAGACACTTAGGCATTACTGAAGGACTACTACTTATTACATGATTACTACTATAGGGCTACATGATGCAATAGGAGTACTAGTAGTAGTAGTAGTAATAGTAATAATATTAGGTAGGAGTTGCACTGTATCTAGAACAGCAGAAACACTCATAGCTAGGGTTGCTGATGTTGATCTGCGTTTTTACTGTGTGAGAGTTGAACTTGGAAGCTGTGACAGTGATGATGATTATTATGACGACCAAAATGATTATGTATTCTTAGACATGTTTACTTGTCCAGCTTTTTTAATAGCACTTTCAAAAAGTTTATAGACAGGTAAATCTCATTTTGAGTGACCTAAGGCTAAGTATTTTCCTTTCTGATACAGCTATTTTGTGCCATATCATAATTACTCTCTTCTTGATCAGTATCAGAAGAAGGGTAGGACTGTGGAGGATCATAATTTAAATCAACATTATCAGTAACATCAGCAACATCATCCGATAGTTCCAAATTCTCTTCCTTTTTTAACCCCTTAGTGACGGCCACATGCAGACGCGGCCGTTACTTAACGCCCGTCTAACTTTTTTTTTTTTTTCAGAAGAATCCGGAGTCCCCGAACGGCGTGCAGCCGCGCGGGGATCCGGATTTCCTGGACGTACATGTACGTCCTCTGTCACTAAGTGACAGCCACAGAGGACGTACATGTACGTCCATTGTCGCTAAGGGGTTAAATATGAAAATGTTTATTTTTCCTTTTCCCCTTCAGAGGATTTATAGAATCATTATCATTAAACACTAGTTTGTGGTGGGGTGTCAATGTCTGACATAGCAGCAGGTGTCACAACTGCTAAATCTTCCTCCACAATGACAACACTTGAACGTGACTTATCACCGTCTTTACTATTTAAAGGCTTAGTACTATTACTGATGGATTTTATGAATCTTTTGAAAACAACCTCAAGTGGAGAAGAGGCTACAACCAGATTTTAGTATAACTTAGTATAACTTTACTATCACCTAGAAGTCCATGCACATATTCTAGCCATTTCCCCTACCATTCTTCGTGGAAATTGTGATAGTAGTGTTGATATTTACTATAAGGTAAACAACAGAGTTGTTGACTTAAACACGTCTGCAGTATACAATTAGTTGCACAGGGAAACATCACAGGCAGCACAGTAGCAGCTCAAATATATGCTTGTCTTTCTCTTATCTGAGTGTGGAATGATGTCTTGTCTGCTGTTTGTCTGAAAGTAATGTATGTGTCATGCTGAATAGAAGGACGAAATGCAGACCTGTCAGGCAGATGATATAAACTAGGTTCTTACTTGACAGTGGTAGTACTGAACTGCTGGAGAGCCATGATCTGGCAGTTCAAGAAAACTCCAAAAGCTGCTGCAGAGAGTTTATAGAGAGTGTACAAAAGGTGTGTAGCTTGGGAGTGTTGTGGCTACTAACTGTGGGTATAGCTGTCTACTGCAAGGTCAAATAGCCAGAACAGGTTGAGCTGGATCTGGACAAGGATGGCTGTATTTCCTCACTGATGAAAGCAGCAGGGTATAGGTAACAAGAACTGCAAAACCAACAACTAGTAATGAAAGCTTCCAAGAAACCAAAAGTGCAGGTTCCAAATCAGCAAGCAAAATCTTAGTCAGGATGGAACATGGCAGAGATTGGGACAGCAGGCAGAAGTCAGACACTTTAAACAGAAACAAAGCTCTGGAACACTAGTCAGTGTAAACTCTTTGCATGCACACTGCAATGCTATGAAGGCTGCTTAATATATAATATAGTCCTTAGGGGGTGTATTCAACTGGATAATCAGAGGTAGTACAAATTCCAGAGCAGGAGTGAGTGGAGCTGGTGTGTAACAATATAAGCAGATAAAACTGCAGGTAATAGAAGCAGGGATCAGGTTCTCACAGTACAATGTATGTCTTTTTTCTAGGATTGGTCACTGTTGCTCTGTCTCAGCTCAGTTAGGATCACCTACATGTCTGTCACCTGTAGTCAAGATTATGATTAAATTGGCCGTGTCACTGAGCGCTCAAGTGAAGAATTCCATAGTTCGAATAAAAGTTGTTGGCAGGTTGAGACTTACTGCAACATAAGCCTTGGAACAGTTATTTTCAGGTGAGTGCCTTTTCTCTCTGCCCATGGCACTAACCATCAGCTTGTAAAACTTTGGAACAGCTGTACTTGAAAAATAACTGTGGGGTGAATCAGTTCTTTAAGACCCTTGTTTTTAACAAAATAATAGAGCACAATGTAAACAGCCAACATGTTGGCAAGTTTTCCAATGCACAGGTGTAGTTTTGGAATTTTATTTAAGTATCTTTGACTTGTTTCAAAGAACTTGGTAAGGGTGGGTTGTCAGCACTTAGAAGAAGATCTATGTAAATTAATTGTTTTAAAAATATGACCAGTAGTAGTGGTATGGGCCTGAAGGTGGGAGTGGGGACTCTATGACCCTTTTCACCTTAAATCAGACTTATCATTCTCAATGCTTTGCATTTGCACAACAGCATCAAAACTAGACATGGGTGTTATTGTTACTAAGGAAACGTATGCTCCATTCTCTGAGACAACTACAACACTATTATGTGTCTCTTGGCACATGCATTTTATTAGCTCATAGTTGTCATACCTCTAATTTGCTGCTGGTGTGTCTCCCAATGAGAACTGTGTTTGACCTTCAGGTGGGATCTCAATTATTATGTGCCTAGATGTGGTATTTTCCATGCTCACATGTTTTTTTACAGAGACAACCGATAGCAACATGTTTAGCTTTTGGTTTGTGAAGTGTTTCAAACCTGGAGATTTGATAGACTGAGAGGTTTCTAAAGGACTGTTCCAAAATAGTCTATATGGTAGTGTTGATTTATCCAGAAAATTCTTGAAAATTAAAGAAATCTCAATTTATTTTTCCTAGTAAAACACTAAAAAAGTTGCAAAAATGCAAGCAGTAGATATCAGTGGCACTGCACTCCAAAACAGCAGCAAAATCACTTATACCTAGGGTTGTGGATGTTTATTGTATTGCTGCTTAGTCAATAAGATTGAGAGAGACTGGCTGTGGGCTGGACCTGGGAGCAATGACAGTGACGACGGTGGCAAAGATTTTTTGGACATAATGATTATAGTGCTGATTTTTACTCCAAAGTATACAACATATCTCTTTGCGTGCAGAGTGATATTTTATCTGTTTGAAAATAATGTATAATGTATGTCTCTGTTGCTCTCTCTCTATCTCTGCTCAGTTGTAGGAATAGGATCTCATGCCTGTCTGTAGCCTAATATTCGCATTTTATTTAATTATTTTTTTTATTTTCTATTTTTTTAACTGTCCCTTCCACTTTCAGTATTACTGTCTACAAACCACACATACACTTTCTGCAACCATCCATAGAAATGGCTCTCACCACTATGCCTTAAATCAAGCAATTCCACCTCCCTGTCTGCCTCTACACACTAGTAGCTACTGTCAAAATTTCAACAGCTTTCTCTTTCTTTTCTGATGACTGCAATGTTAATTTCTACTGCACAGGATAGACCTGATAGCTTGAAATTCAGCAGCTTGTAGATCAAAAAGCACCAGCATATCGCAGTATATACTTTTCCCTCTTGTTCTTGACTGTGGTCTTGACTGTGTGTATGTAACATGGAATGTCAGATTGTACCTGTCAGTCTTTAATGTATGATGTATTTATGTCTGTCTATGTAATATCTTTCACTCAGTGCAGTCTCAGGCTGAGCCAGCCAGCACAGGTAGGAAGGATCACCTGCTAAGCCTACTCTTTTTGTGCTTCTTTTTTTCCTTTCACTCCCACACCTAAAGAACAATTGGCTAACAGCAATTCTCCTACAAAGCAACTTCAGCTCCCTCTCTTTACCTGCCTACATAAAAGGTTAGCTGTTCCTACTGTCTCCATTGCACAGACTGACAACATGCATTCAACTGACACCCATTTTATACTTTAGCATGTTGGAAATACATGAGGAAAAACTTTCCTTGCGGAGAGAATTACATTATTATCATTGATTTCAATTAAGAGAAAAAGCAGAAAAACGCTGTTTGCAGGAATTCCCAGGGAAGACTGGAATTAATGTTTTTCACATGTTTTGCTTTTGAGGAGAAGCTACTGTACCTAACTGTATTATGACGTGATGAAAATATCTGTAACTCGCTCTATTATTATCATCTCTATTTGCTTAAAACAACAAGTTTTATTTGTGTTAGAAACATGGGTTGCAAACAAATACAATTTGCTACTTGTTCTCTGAATAGAAAGGAATGTTCAGTGGTTACATAATACCTTTAAAAAGATTTGTACAGGCACCCCTGGAATGTGTTACTCAAGTTAAGTCATCAGAACAAATTATGGCCAGAGAACATAACTGACTGTTAGTAAAACACCTGGGAAAAAATCATTAATGTACAATGAATGGTATAACACAGCAATCCTATGTTAAGAGTCATGCAAGAAAGTACCTTTTAAGGTATTGTGTTATGCACTGTACATTACTTAGATGGGAACTAGAAAGTCCCTGATAATAACCACCCATTTACCTTACTATGACTAAAAAATCCTAATGGCTCAGAACCTGATGCCAATTTTGTCATTTACTGTTAAACATTTTTTAATTGCATTTGTAAGTGGACCATATTGCTGAGTCCTGCAACCCCTAAGGAAGCAGGCTTTTACCCTTGATACCTATGGGCTTGTCGCTTCAGAATAGTCAGTCACTGGCTCCAACTCCAGTTCCTTTCCCTCTGTGTGAATTCTTCACTCTTGGGCAGAAAGTCTACTAGTGTGGTGTTCCCACCTTACCTCACGTGCAGAACCTGCAGGATGCCCACACCAGAAGATTGTGTCTGAGAATAGACTGGTGAACAGTGCCACAATATTTTCATGTGGATCAGCTGTGGGAATAAAGTCTCCATGTCTAACATAGAAGAATGAAGTTGCCAACAGTGTAAAGGCACAGCTCAGGGTTTATAAAAGAAGGGATCTCAGAGGTGCCTTAGCCCTAGAAGGGCTCTTCTGAGTGCAATTTTAGAAGATTTTTATGTGTGTTTGGCTATAAATACTGTCATTTTATACTTGGTACTCATTTTTTGTGCTTGTGTTCCCCCTGGCAGTGGTCAGAGGAGCACTGGTTAAGTAGTAAGTAACACAATTTGTCATGACAGTTGGCCTTTATGGTAACAGCGGGTTCTATTTTTACTGCTATACTGAGGCTGACTTACTAATAAAAGTGGTGGAGTTCTAGAGCAAACCAATTGCACTGTAGGGAACAAAGTATAATCCTCCAAATCCCCATTGATTTAAATGGGACTTTTAAAACCTTGTACGTGAGAGGGGTATCATTTTATATTGGTTAAAAGACCAGTTTAGATCAATGTAAAGTTTTACTTGTGTCCTATGGTACAGCTGGATTTCCTCAACAATAAGTTATTATTTTTTCTTAATGTATCAGTTTCATATTATCGCTTATTTTTAATAGTCACTGTAACAGTCATTCCAGACACCCATTAACTGTGGGTACTAGCCTGCTTCTTTAAAGTGTAACAGTCGCATGGATAGTGACCTATCAACAGCACATGACTTTTTACAAAGCATACTGCTATAGGAGTAGACATATAAAACTTGATTATTGCCCGTTAGTGAAGTATACTCACATTTGTCAGCACACACCCAGTATGACTAGAATCCCCTCCATTATTTTTTATTTACTGCTGTGGACAGTCAGGGAGATGATGAAATCATCTGAGGTTGCTGTGTTCTTTGCAAATAAAATCAACCTCCCTATACTACTAAATGCTGTGACTCCTCCCTCCATTTACTAATGAGTCAGAGAGGGTGGAGACACTGTATACATCGGGGCACAGATGGTGTAAAGGGGGAGCTGATATTTTAATTGATACTTAAAGTATATTTCCCAGGAAGCTTCTTTTCTCCATTGGCATTCTTCTTTCTCTTCATTTTCTCCACCCTTTCTTCTCTTTTCTTCCTCTCCAAAACCATCTACTCACCTATTGGCTCTCTTGCCTTTCCAGCTCCTTCCTGATCTACTTTCACTTCCTCCCTTTCCCTCACCCCCCAATTTCCTTCTATCCCCTTCCTCCCAGTCCACCTCTTTCCTCTCCTCCTCATACTCTAAACTTTCTCCTCCTCCTTTCTTCCCCATGTCTCATTAAACCTTCCTCCTTACTATCTCTTATTGATCTTCTTCTTTTCACCCTTACGTGCACTTTTCTGGCCTTCTTTTAAATGTCTTTCCTTCCAATCTCCTGAGTCTTCCCTTTTCCCTCTGTTTTCTCCTCTTTTTCTGTAGTGTCAGTCCCTTTTGCACAATTATCTTAAAAATAACCAAAAATGCAAACAAAAACATTATTATTTTATTAGATTTTGTTTTTGCTAAATAAATCCATTGTACATTGGATACCTCTGAGTGCCATATTTTAAATAAAATAATTCATATACATAAGTGTTTACCCCCAATTAATTTATAACACAAATTTAAGGATGAACAGATTGAAATTCAATATAGCAGTTTTGTACATTGTTTTTATTTTATGTTGTCAATGGTTACCAATACTAGGCGCCTGGATCTGGCCTACATTAAAATACGAGCAAAAAATAACATATTGTGTTCAGGTTTTTACCCTTGCATAATATGATGACTTATCCTGCTTTCTTCTTACCAACATAAGATGACACAAATTTCAACTGAAAAAAAAAGAAATCTTTCCAAGCTAATTGAATCATTTGAAACTCTTGGATGGCTAAAGATTTCTCCAACACAGTTGGGGAATGTAAAACTCTGCCGATGAAGTTGCATTCCCGCACTTGGAAGCTGGCATAGAACAGTGCACCTTTGCTTCTGAGATGTAGGTAGCATGTGTGTTTGTTTTAATGTATCCTGGTGCACGAACTTTTACATTTTTTAGATTTTTTTTTTAGAAAAAGTCCCAATGTCACCTGTTACTTGTCAATACAAATCAAAGAACAAGGTGCGTAGGAATGTAACTCGGTACAACCATACACTGCACACTGCCCTCTCGTTTGGAGCAAGAGATAAAAGAAACAGACTATCCAGAGTAGGTAGCTTATACATAAACATTAGGCATGTGCCTGTTGTGGAGCATAATCATATTAGAACATCCCCTTATTGTGAAGCAATGCATTGGAGTTGGTTTTAGCATTCAAGGAATGAAAGAAAATACTGAACATGGGCCAGTTTTTTAAAGAGATTAGATGATCCCAACAGTAATTAAAATAAGTCCAATATGTCTTAAAATCATGAGGAAAAGGAAAGGAAATATCAAGGTCTATCACAATCTGAGGTGATCCATCAGTGTAATTATGTATGCAATGCCAAGTATTTAGCAATTGTGGAAAAGGTTTTCATTTGTACTTTCCATTTTTTCCAAAAGATATCCCTATTAAATCATTCATAGTTCATTGAAGTACAGAAGATTTGGACAAAAAGTAGTACGCGCATGTAATTTTTAACTGACAGTATTAAATAGATAAGGACTAAAAAGATCACTCCAAAATTACGTTATATTTCCTACGGATGGGAAATGAAGCAAGTTAATTCTGAGAACTTTGACACAAGAAAAAGTCATGTCTTCCTGATGCCAATGAAAGTTTTCTACTGTACATTTTATTCCTCCAATTCCCTTGACAGAAACTACAAGCTGAAATAATAAGTAAGCACTGCTAGCATCCAAGAGGCCGACACTCAGTGAAAAAGTAGGACTGATTAACCTTTTGAGTGCCTGTGGGGTTTGCAGCACATTGCTTCACAATGCATTGCACACCCCTCTGGCAGTCAGAGGGTTAAAGGAGAACAAAAGCCTTTTAATAATAACCCTCCACTTACCTTGTTCTAACCAGAAATCCTAATGGTCCTATATATTTTAACCTTGTGCCTTTAGTACAAGAGAAAACAAGTTCAATCAGTCCTGTATGTCATATCCATGGAGGAGGACATAACAGTTGCTGGCAGATTACATTACTTAACCCTTTATGGACCAGAGGAGTGTGCAACACAATGGGAGTTATGCACTAAGGTATGAAAAAAGGTATGATAAATGTGACAATAGCTTCTCCAGTGTTATCACTTCTCCAGTTACTATGTTATTCTACAGAGCTTATGCACTAAGGTATCCAAAGATGGAGAAAACTTAGTGCATAGGCTCCATAGAATAACATAGGAAGTGGAGAAGTGATATCATTGGAGATATTGGAGAGGGATGCACTAAGGAGTGATAAAGAGGTGATAACGTGGAGATAACAGGCATTATGCACTAAGGAGTGATAAAGATATGATAAAGCGGAAATGACTTCTCCAGTGATATCATTTCTTCTGTTCCTATGTTATCCTATGGAGCCTAGTCACTAAGATTTCACCTATGTTTGGAGATCTTAGTATATGGCTCCATAGAATAACATTGAAATTTGAGAAGTGATATCACTGGAGAAGTTATCTCCACATTATCACCTCTTTATCACTCCTTGCTGCATAACGCCTGTTATCACCTCTTTATCACACCTTACTGCATAACCCACATTGTATAGAATTGCCATGTGTAATTACAATGTGCAATGGGCAGAGTTTGTAATTTGAGGTCCTTCTAACAAGTGTCATGTCTGCCTTCATGGACTTGACATCCAGAACTTATTATAATGTTATCTCTTGAAACAAGTGTCAATGAGAAACTTTAGATGGGGAATTAGGGGAGGGGAAAAATCTCGCCATGTTCCCGCAGGAAATTCCGTGAAAACCACATTGTTGTCTGCTTTTTCATGGAAAAATCCACTTTAAAACTAGTAATTAAAATGTTTGCATTTTTCTCCCATTGGACAAAATATTATGGCATTTTTTCAATGGCTAGAAAGTTTCCTCCCATTGATTTATGTTGTTTTCATCTTTTCGCTATAAAAACTTGACATATTTGCAGAAATCGAACACAATAGAAACAGCTACAGAGCGAGGTAGATGTTCTGTGCTGTACTGCTGTGAATTTGAGGCAAAATTGAGGCAGAAGAAGCTCATAGTGACTGCTATCGCAGGATTGAAAATAATAAAAGGAGGAACTGGAAGGACCATTATGTGTCCACTGAGTCTGAGTCTGAGGAGGAAGTGAGCACAACAGAAGTAATGTTGGCCAATTCCCCCTAAATCACCCCTAGGGTTTTGGGGAATTTACTGTCAAAGGAGGAAAAAAAGGATAGTACTAGTAGTGAGAACAGGACAGGTGAGCTGTCTGTGCCTTCTGCAAGACATGCTGCGCCTGCTGACAGACGTGCTGCACCTGCTGCCAAACATGCTGCACCTGCTGTAAGATGTGCGGTGCTTGCTGTCAGATGCGCTGCCCCTGCTGCCAGTGCCACCATCAATGCTGTGCCTGCTGCCAGTACTGATTTGCTTCCACCTGTGTCTGCTGCGAGTGCTGAACCTGTTGCCACCATTGCTGAAGTTGCTGTTAGTGTGTCTTGTAATACTCAGGAGGGGGGGGAGGAGAAGATGATACCAAGTGTGACAGCAGAGGACCCTAAGTCACACTTGCCATCCCAAAGTGCTAGGAGGGGGTAATCAATATCCTCTTATTAACAGTGAATGTGAGGAGGAAGACTCAAGGGCTGAAACTAATGTGGTTGGTGTTAATAATAGTAGTAGTTGTAACAGTGATGTTGAAGCAGCCGGTGGGACTAACTTTAGGGGAGTAGTAGGGGAAGCAAAGCAGAACATCCAGACTAGTGGTCAAGGGAGCCCACACCTTTCCCCTGACCCTGGGAGCCTCCTTCCCCCCACAGCATTATCCATGTGGAACATTATCCTGAAGAAGGCAGAATTGTCACCACCATAAGAATACCACCACCACCACGAGCACAGATCAGCTGCATGTGCCTACTGCTACTGCTGCCAGTCTGCCTTCTTCTGGTCACCAAGAAATGGCAAGTGTGACATTAGGGGACCCTCTGACACATTGCTCATCACCCCCTCCAACCAGCAGTGAGAATTTGAAAATTTGCAGAATTCCTGCTGCTGCAGAGTTGCAAGGGCAGCAGGATGCTGAGGAGCAAGCTAGTGTGCCACACAGACCACCGTAGACACAATGGGAATGAGGTCAACAAGTGATTCGGGATTATTAGGACATGTTCCACTTGCCAGGAGCAGCAACACATATACCAGACATAGTGGGGGCTAGATGTGGTGCTGCTACTTCCTCAGGCGCATCACTGGAGCTAGTCGTGGCAAGTGGAACCTTCATCATCCATCAACCATGTTACTGCTGTTGTTGAACCCATTCCGTTTAAGCTGCCTAATCATCCTGCTGCTTAAACAACTCAGCAGCAGCAGCAAGAACAGCAGTCGCAAATTCCGTGTCAACATCAGGGAAATTACATTTGACAATGGCTAGTGGCCACTGGCCAACAGCACAGTTCCTGCTACCACTAGGCCACTAGGGAATTTATTTATATTTTCATGGCTTAGGCTTTCAAAAAAAAAAAAATTACAATTTTTTGGGGGGGTTTGTTTCTAACAAGCCTAAGTCCGTCAAATCAATGTTTCCTTAGGGCTTGTTCCAAACAAGCTTAACCCCTTAATGACCGTGTGCCATGCTATGACTGTCACGAGGTTTTTTCGTTAAGGACCGGTGATGGTCATAGCGAGTCATGTCCGGGAGCGCTGTAAGTAAAAACTGGGAGTGAAATTGACCGCTCCAAGACTGGAGCAGTCTCTCTCAGTCCCCAGTGCTGCATGCCAGTACATGTCACAGGTCACGTTGGAATCTTCAAAGCGGTCCTTAAAGGAGCAGTAAACTTTTTTTTATGAAAACACATATTTTACAGAGCATTTCCTGCTGAATAAAACAAGGTCACTCCCATCGCTTTCAGATGTTTTATTCAAATATTATAGCAGTTTAAATAATCAGGAAGTGCATTTACTGTGTTTACTTCCTGATAGTTCTAACTGACAGGAAGTGACAGGCATTTTCTATCACATTCTATGGAGAACTGTATGTCTCTGACTTTTCTGACTTTCCTCTCCATTAGAATCTAACAGGAAATCTAATTAGAATTTGACCACTAGAGGGCACTGCTAATGTAAAAAAATATGGGTTTAAACTATAATAACTCTGGAAATATAAATCTCTTGGCAGTGGGAGTACCCTTATTTTACTCAATAGGAAAATCCCTACCATATATATTTTTTCATATAAAAAAGTTTACTGCTCCTTTAAGGGAAGGTTACTTCCCAGGACCGGGCTCGTGAAAGGGTTAAGTCCTACAAACCAATGCTTCTTCTGGGCTTGTGCCTCTAATAAGTCTAAGTCCAACAAATCAATGTTTCCTCAGGGCTTGGGCCTCTAACAACAAATCTAACAAATCATCCTCTACAAAATACTCTATCAAGTCAAGTATCAGTCCACTCCAGCGGCAGCTTATGTCAGGGGGTTCCGTTAGCTATCACTTTACATAGAAATTTCTCATTTTATTTGTATTTTTTTTTTATTAACTACCCCCTCAATACCAGTCAAGAAACCCCCCAAAAACAAATTCCCTGTTCAACTGATTCATTCCCCAGGCTCCACCCACCAACACAGGCACCCTCACTAGGCCCCTATTATATACATGTCTTATGGGGTATTTTTAATTGTATTTAGGATTTATTTTTATTTACTGCCCCCCAATCCCAGTAAACAAATCCACCCCCCAATAATTCCCTGTTCATCTGATTCTTTCCCCACAACCCACCAACACAGGCACCCTCATGCCCCTTTTATACTATGCCTTTAGGAAATAAAATAACATTTATTATGTGCTGTGTGTAAGTTCCCATTGATTTCAATGGAATGAGTGAGGCAAAAAAGTGGGAAAAAGCTGAAAATCGATACTTTTCGCAGGAAATTATTCGCCAAGCGAAAAGTGCCATTTTCCCCCGATTTCAGTTTGAGGAGAAATTTTTTCGCCGATCCCTAATAGCAAGTTAAGTGGGGGGGTTATTATTTGGAGTCCTACTTCTCTTTTAAAAAATCCCACTGAAATCAAGAGGATCTGGTTATTTTTATTTGTTCCTAGCATGCTGTCGGTTTGCATCAGAATTGGTTTAGTTTTCTTGAACATATAGCCCCACATGCTGAGTCATAATCAGAGCAAGTGGAACAGATGTACTGTCAAAATCTCCCACTGGGAACAGCCACATAGTTTTGTAAAACACATCAAAACCATCATTTTCATCAAAACTGCAGCAGCTTTGCTTTGATCTTTAAATTGCATATTGTAAAAAAAAAAAACAGTAGAAAAAATTAGAATGAAATAACACAAAGGCTAAATCAGAAGAGGTAATGGAAAATGTAACCCTCAGTTAAAAAAAACCCCTCACATATAACAATATGACATGCAATATAAACTCTTCTGTTCATGTGTTTCTTTGCTTTTTAACTGTTTAACCCCTTAAGGACCAGGCAAATCTAGGATGGTTTGCACTTGCTCACCGAAGCAAATTTTGACCTTCTTGAGTATGTCTTTGTTCAACCATATTTTCCCACTAATTCCTTTGGTACATCCACACAAATTAGACACTGATTTTTTAGGCATACATAAGGCTTTCTTTTGATATCATATTTATATGGATACCCCCATCTTTTAATTTGATTAAAATATAAAAAATAAGGAAACTTAACAGGGTAAATATTACAAGATGAACACCATTATTTCCAAGCTGTAATTTTTCAGTATTTGGCAGGTGAGAATCATAGATTAGTTGATGGTATCAAAACCCAAAATGCCCACAAAAGTATATGTTTCTGAAAAGTAGACAACATAGGGTAATTCACCAGTAGAATTTTGGAGGGTTTTTTTATAATTCAGTCTTCTTTGGAATAAGAATAGTGACAAAACATGCAGAGCAAATACAAAACTATAAGGAAAATGGAATACTGAAGGCATATACGTCGTATAAGTACAGGAAGTAGACCCATTGTACCAGAGGATAATATATAATAAACAAATGTGATAACTCAACAGAGAAGAAGCGGAAGAGAAAAAGAGAAAAGGAGAAACAAAGAGATAGAGGTAGATATAGATAGATTGCTCTGGTAAGTAGAGTATCAGGACCACCACAGATGCAAAAAAACTACCTCTAGCTCTCAAACATCTCCAGCATATAAGGCTGTTTGTCAAAGATATCTTATTCAATCTAACGGGAGTATAATACCAGCGATAAAGGAATTTATAGTTCATTTCTAATATACGCGATGATATGGATGAGGTAGCATGTAGTTCCCAGATCCCAGACCAATCATATGGTCCCTAACTCAGATTCCCAAGCAGTTGTGTATGGTGGAGCCATCACAGACAGTGCATCCAAAAGAATGGAGTAGATCTTCCCAAGAAAACCTTTCTTCAGGCCATTTGAGGTACACAGCATTTCAAAAGAGGTAAGATCTCTGGATGCTGCTTCCTTAATGGCCAAACCTGAGAAAAAATGCTTAAGGCGGAGATTACGCCATATTTCTGATGGAGAAAGGTCCCTACTTGTTTGGAAAAAGGAGACGTCATGAACAAGGGATCCCTCAAACAAGTCTCGATACTGAAGGGTGGGGGACATAGACCAAGCAGGATAGGCTCTCGAAGTAAGTGAAAAAGGGGTATCCCTAGAGTAGAATGTGCTGGAGAGTGGGGAGGGCAAAGTCCCCAATTTCTGTGTGTGTAACCACCAAGACCATAACATTGAGAACATTAGATAGTAGAGGATGTTCCCTCAACAAAGGGTGTCTAGTTGTCATGGTTTTATTGAACACTCAGACAATTTGGTTAAGGTAAAAAATGCAGCTTTATTAAATAAATAATAAAGAACAGAGATGCCCTTCACAGGTCCAGACCCAGACAGAGGATAAGCTCTTCTGGATCTGACACAGGTCAGGGTATAACAGAAACAGGTATGTACAAAACAACTGTAATGCAGAGTGTAGAACTGGAACAGGAACTGGAACAAAACCTCAGCAGTACTAGCAAGGAGGTGCCCTAGGTGAGGTAAGTACTGCAGGGCGAAAATCCCCACTGGAACAAGGAGACAGTTGAGACTACTGGACTTGCCCAGAAAACCAGGTATAGACAGCCCACGTGACGGCTCAGATACACGTACTTGGAGGTTATGCCCGAGGCAACTGGAATAGGCACAGGCTGTATAGTAGCACAACCTGGAGGCAATCGTAAGGCACAGGTCGACCAGCGCAACTGGATGTAACAGTAATGTACAGGCAGAGTGTAGCACAACCGGAGGCAATCGTAAGGCACAGGCAGTATAGCAGTGCAACCGGAGGTAACAGGAAGGTACCGGTAGCAAGTAGCTCAACCGGAGACAATCGCATGGCACAGGCTGTATAGTAGCTCAGCCGGAGGCAACAGTGAGGCACAGGCTGATAGGTGGTACAACCAGAGATAACCGCTAAGGCACAGGCTGCATAGTAGCGCAACCAGAGGCAACAGAAAGGTGCAGGCTGAAAGCCGGGTCGTAAACAAAATGGGCAGCAAAGACAGAAGCAAGGTCAGACGAAACCGGATCATACACGGAACAGGATACACAGCAATAAACGTCTCGTCAGGAACACCACGAAAGGGCACTGGTATAGTGACAGGAGGGCGTATATAAAGGCAAGCCCTGGGAGGAGTTAGAAACCCAGAGCCAATAAGAATGCAGCCAAGGTAAACCCGAAAGTAAGAATGTCGCTCAGGCAGAATCATGGGCACCGTGATACTAGTCTGCGTAGGGAGAAACATTTCAACAGCAACATCCCCTCCAGTAGGGAAAGAGCTTTTGAAAGAAACCCAGCTCTTTGAATCTGAATTCCTCAACCAGTCAGGAATGGACAATAGTATTGAGGCCATATAATAAAGGTTGTGATCCGGGTCTCTCAATCCACCTTTGGTTCTCGGTTGGCGAAGTGAGTGCAATTTAATATGTGGTTTGTGGTACCGACACAGAAAGGAATTCAAATGACTCATCAAATTTGTGAGGAATTTGGGAGGTAAATATATGGTGAGGGTTTGGAAGATGTATAGTATCTGGGGTAACACTGTCATCTTCAAAACCCCAGCCCGACCAACCCAGGACAAAAAGAGAGGATCCCACATTTGAGATCCCTCTGAAGTGATGTCAATAGCTGTGGGTAGTTTGCTGCAAATAATTCATCAAAAGAGGAAGTCAGATATATCCCCAAGTATTGAATAGAAGATCTGGACCATTTGAATGTAAAGGAAGATTGAAGTGTCTTGAGCATCCCAGAAGGGATGGCGATAGGAAGAGCTTCTGATTTGCTAAAGTTAATTTTAAAGTCAGACAGGGAGGAAAAGGCTTCAAATTCCAACATCAGGGCTGGCATGGAAGACATAGGTTGTGCAGTTTCCATTTTCAGACATGGAATTTTTAAAAAAAAAACCTTATGGTACATTTATTCCCATTATATTTTCGTAGTGTTAGATGTAAGGAGGAATGTGTTCTGAAAAATTAAAAAACAGGATATTTCAGAGGACAAAAAGTGACCAAAAAATAGAATGGTAACTGTTACAGCACTACTGCATTGCACCTACATGACACTGTTTAACAGTCGCCAATGCAGAGCCCAGGTTTTGAAGGTCAATCAGGACAGTAAAAGGAGCTATCGCACACTCTGCAGCATTTCTGTGGGATTTGCTTTTGTGTGGTTTGGAGGATTTTAAAAGGTGTCCTTCACAGGACTCTGTGGTATAACTTTGAGTTCCCACTGAAACAAAAAAATGAAAATCAAATGAAGATGGAATTGCAAAAATGTGCATTTAGGAGTGGGGTTTGCCAATTTAAACATTAAATATGAATTATAAACTTCATTCTGCATCATGTAAATGGGAAACTTTTTGCATCGGCCCTACAATTCATCATAGTCAGGTAAGTCTGCATAAGTTGATCACATAGACCCACTCCCCCATATGTTTGTAGTAGTCTGTGATGCAGTCTGTGTCATGGACTCTCAGTAAAGAAACATGCAAAACAGTACAAGTGAATTTAAATCAGTTTACTGAGCAATAGATAATAAGAATACTAGTAGTAATAATGAACACTTCCTCAGTCAGAGGGGAGATAGACGTGAGGACAGTGTCTAGTCCACTACCCAAGAGCAGACACTGAACCACCGTAGGTCTATAGTACTGAGTCTTAGAACCAGACTTAGCTCTACCACAACAGGAAGGAACGATAAGATTAGTACAGGAGCATACCCAGAGGAGGCAAAGAGCGTGAATAGACCACATAAACCAATAGCGTAACTGGTAGCACCACTCGAGGACGCAGAGTAGGTGCTTAGATAGATGCAGCCAGATAGGAGCGCACTACCGAGGCAACGAGCAAGACAAGCTGCACTCTATCTTACCAAAGGCAACTAGGAGGCACAGACCATAGGTAGCACCGTAAGTGCTAAGCCAGGCAACAGGTAAGCGTAAGAGGCGAGCGCCCAGGAGTGAAACTAAGTTGCACTAGCTGCCCAGAGGCAAACAGAAGGCACCAAATGGAGGCAACCTGCAAGCAACCAGCTGGTGGCTGAGCTACAGGGTAAAGGAGCGCACCCTGGATCAGCCTAGTGGTAGTCAGACAGGCGCGAGGCACAAACTGTCAGTCAAACAGCCACGGTCAGGAACCGGATCGGGTAGTCAGCCACAGTAAAGGTCAGCACGGAGTCGGTAGTCGGACAAGCCAGAGTCATACATGGATCAGGAAGTTAGCCACAGCCAAGGTCACAACCGGAGCGAGTAGTCAGACTAGCCAAGAATCGAACACCAGGAGACAATGTAAGCCAAGCAAGGGTCACAGGAACAAACTAGCTGCGCACAGGAACACCATGAAAGGGCAACAAGTCCTAGCCTCAAAGAGGTTTATAAAGCAGAAGAAAGAGGCGGGACCCACTTAGGCCCAACTGAATAGGCCCATAAACAGGCGTCCGTGCCAGTGCCTGAAACATGACTATAGCAATGAGGAAGTGGCCAGAGGCCATGCCGGCTGGCGGCCATACAGAGGTAAGAGCACAGGATCGCTAAGCCTCAAAGGGAGACTGTGATAGACTGGCTTTCATAGTACCTCAGTTTTTCCACGGACTGAGACTGTCACAGTTCTCTCATCATGCATGGTGGTCAGCATGTACACGTTCTCTATGTCTCTAAAATTAACTGCCAGCATCTCCTGTTAGCAAAAAGCTGAGGACATCCCCTTTTTCAGTTTGGTACTTAAAGAGTTGTTTGGGCAAATCTTTGCAACTGCGTCTGACAGTTTCGCAGGCCACTGTGTCACAACAAAAGAGTAACTTAAATAAAAATAAAACAAACTGTGCATGGGTAAATCCTGCCCCATTCATTTGAATTCCTGGGTTGGCTATTAGTGTTGAGCGAGCACCCCGATGCTCGGGTGCTCGGGTGCTCTGACCGAGCACCCCCTGAGGCTCGAGTGCTCGGCCGAGCACCCGAGCCCCATTGAATACAATGGGGCGACACGAGCATTACACCAGGCACCCCCTGCTCTGATGAGGGGAGGGTGCCTGGTCAATGCCCCCCTTCATCTCCGCAATGTCCCCCTTCATCTCCGCAATGTCCCCCTTCATCTCCTCTATGCCCCTCTTCCACAATGTCCCCCTTCATCTCCGCTATGCCCCTCTTCCACAATGTCCCCCTTCATCTCCTCTATGGCATAGAGGAGATGAAGGGGGACATTGTGGAAGAGGGGCATAGCGGAGATGAAGGGGGACATTGTGGAAGAGGGGCATAGAGGAGATGAAGGGGGACATTGTGGAAGAGGGGCATAGCGGAGATGAAGGGGGACATTGTGGAAGAGGGGCATAGCGGAGATGAAGGGGGACATTGTGGAAGAGGGGCATAGAGTCTATGCCCCTCTTCCACAATGTCCCCCTTCATCTCCGCTATGCCCCTCTTCCACAATGTCCCCCTTCATCTCCGCAATGTCCCCTTCATCTCCGCAATGCCCCCGTACCTCCAGTCCCTGGTGGTCCAGCGGAGCGTCTTCTGATCTGTGCCTCCTCCGGCACAGATCCCCGCCACCCGAACATGGCGGGCGAGCACATGGCGGTACTCGACGAGTACCGCCATGTGCCGAGCAGAGCGATGCTCGAGCCGATCCGAGCATCGGCCGAGCACGCTCGCTCAACACTATTGGCTATGAATTCAGAAATTTCTGGACACAATGCATTTGGTGGTACCCATTCCCTAAGATCAGATTGAGGGGTAGTGCTTGGGGCAATTCTTGGGGTAATATGGCTGTTCTTAACAGGAGGCCCAGCATGATCACTAGAGCTATCACTATCTGTAAACAGGGCTACACAGAAATCTATCTGCGTGTATGTATATCATTTTTTTTCTATGCCTAACTCTAACCCTAAACCTTACCCTAACCCAAGTAAACCCTAATCCTATCTAAATTAACACAAACTATCAGCCCAAACTATGCAATTAATTGAGTATTAAATAAATTAATATAATTAAAAAAAATTAAAAAGGAAACAAAAATGGACCCAAATTAAATTGCAGAAAAAAACTAACCCCAAACAGTCACTATTACTATAATAAAACTATACATTTATATATATACAGGGCTTAAAATTTGAAGTCCTTTGCTACTAGCCAGACCTGAATAGTTACTCGCCACTGCAAGCCATAACATACCCACCAGGGCTAAATTCTACTCGCCAGGGCTAAATTTTCACTTGCCATTGGCTAGTGGAAAGTGGAAATTTTGAGCCCTGTATTTATATATATATATATATATATATATATATATATATATATATATATATATATATATATATAATTTATAAATTCCTATGCCTAAACCAAATCTAACCCTAAACCAGTGTTTCTCAATGTTATTCCTCAGGTCACACCAACAGTGCAGGTTTTCAGGTTCTTCCTGCTTAATCACAGGTGAGTAATTAGTGGCTCAGTCATTGTGATTGATTCATCTGTGATTAATTAGGGATATCTTGAAAACATGACCTGTTGGTATGCCCCGAGGACTGGAGCTGAGAATCACTGCCCTAAACCTTACCCTAACCCACGTATACCCTGAACCTACGTAATTCACCCTAAACAACCTATTTAAACTACCTAAATAACTAAAAAAAATCAATGAAATTTAATATAAAAAAAAAGAAATGAAAAGGAGGCAAAAAAAAAGACCACAAGTCAGCAAATGCAGATCTACAACAACTGATCACTAAGTCAATCACTGTGTCTACAGTGATCAAAGTGAGTAAATCAATTTTTGTAACCTTTTGAGTGCCAGAAGGTTACGCAATGCATTGTGCACCCTCTGGCACTCAAAGGGTTAAATAATTAACGTTAAACCAGCTGGAACACTTTGTGGCACACTAAGAACACTTGCAACAATGTCTGTGTGATAGGCTGACCAGACCTCACCTTTAACCGGGGACGCATAGTAAAAATGCATACTGCAGGACTGCTTTGATTTCAGTGAAGTACTGCAAAATGGCTATTTCCTAAGTGTCCCCGGTTAAAGGTAAGATCTGGTCAGCCTACTGTGTGAGGATGAAGATGATAGAGAGATGTGACAGGGGCAATGTTTACAAACACTGCCCTCGGCCATATAGCTCCTAACACATGTGATGCACTATTTTACCGCATCACATTTGACAACAATGCCAACACTGGCTGAAACGAAGTGCTCTGGTGCCAGAGCACTTAGCAACAGCCTTCCCCCTGCTCTTCCATCGCACTCTATGGTATCAGTAGGAGAGTTAACCCATGACATGCCAGGACCATTGCCAGTCCCTAACGCACAAACACTGATGACGGTCCTGACATCATCTGTCGTTAAGGAGTTAAATATTTGAATGGTTCCAAGGTTTTCCATTAACACCTTAAAGGGATAGTAATACTTAAAATGTAAAAAAAAGTATGTTGTAGGGTTTATCCCCCTGAGTAAAACAAGAGTACTCCCACTGCTGAGAGGTGTTTTATTCAAAAGTTATTAATTTTCAAAGTTGAATTTTTTAGGTGCAATATCACAGTGGCCTGAAATTGTACAGTGGCGCTGTTGCTACACAATACTATGGACAGCTCTGGTCCCGGGACCATAAATCTCCATAGGATGGTGTAGCAACAGCGCCACTGTACAATTTCAGGCCACTGTGATATTGCACCTAAAAAATTCAACTTTGAAAATGAATAACTTTTGAATGAAACACCTTTCAGCAGTGGGAGTACTCTTGTTTTACTCAGGGGGATAAACCCTACAACATATTTTTTTTTACATTTTAAGTATTACTATCCCTTTAAGGACCCATGACGGTCCTGGACCGTCATGGGTTGCAGTCCCCTTAAGGACCCATGACGGTCCAGGACCGTCATGGCTTAAATGATAGCAGCGTGCCTCCGTGCACGCTGCTATCATTAATTCCAGGCTGAGACTGAATGCTCCAAGATCGGGGCGTTCATTCTCAGCCCTTCTTGTCTTTGCTGGTTCATGCGATCGCCGTTCCAGCGATCACATGTACCGGCAAAGTGACAGACAGAGACAGCAAAGAAAGCATGCTGTCTGTGTCTGTCAAGTCTGCCTCTGGCTCCGTTGCTATGAAAGTAACGGAGACAGAAGTAGACAGGAGACACCTAGTGGTGAAAGAAAATACAGCAGCTAGGGGTATTAACCCCTTCACTGCTGGTGCCAAAGGCTTGCTAAATGCAGGTCAATTTCTGACCTGCAATAATTTTTTTTTTTTTTTTTTTTTTTTTAAACACAAAACACTTTTTTTTTTTTCACAAAAATTTTTTATTTAAAAAAAATAATAATCTAATTAAACAAAAGTGGAAGTGTTATTGTTGTGGAGCTATGTAATACACTTATATACACCGCCAAATGTCACGGATAAAAAAGTGTCAAAATAGGGTGGGAAAAAGGGACATGGGGATTTTCACCCAGGGGGGACAGTGGCCACTTTAAACTGTGCATTTTGTAGGTATGACTGACCGGTCATACCTTTCATGCAGTCTCCATAAAATTTTAACCCTTTGTGCCCAATTGATCCAAAGAGAAAAAACAAAAATTATTTTTTTTTTACATTTTTTTTACCTTTTTTTTTATTTTAATAAAGTAAATGGTGGGTTATCCATATAAGTAGGGTATCAAATGAAAGCCCTATTTGTGCTTAAAAAAACAGTATATAATTTATGGGGGTGGAATAAAAGACTTAGAGGGAAAACATTGCTGAACAAAGATATAGTCAAAAAGGTCAGAACTGCTCCGGTCCTTAAGGGAAAACGACCTCAGATTTTCCCGGTCCTTAAGGGGTTAAGTAGCTGAGAATAGAATACTAAGGCTGATACACTAATTGAAGCAATAGTGGAACAAACCAACTGCACCATGGGAAAACCATGAAACATTCTGCAAATCATTATTGATTTAAACTGTGATGTTTAATTGGTACCCTATGGTAGAATTGCTATGGTTTTACACTAATAAAATTAAGGATTATAAAGACACCAATGCGTTTAGCCCTATGAATTCTAAAGACATTTTCAACTCAATGCAGTTAAAGAGGCAGTAATGTTTTATATCAACTATTTTAATTAGTAATATACAGTATATTAACCCCTTGAGAGTGTGCAAAACATTATTAAACAAGGAGTTGCACACCACCTTGTACTTGAGGGGTTAATTTATTTTTTATTTACCCAGTAATTTTCTTCAACAGCTTGAAAGCATCCTACAGAGGTCTCCAATGCATTGTAAAGTAATACATTTCAGATGTCTCTAGCAGTCAAGGGGTTAAAGGACTCTGTGTTCAAAAGCAAAGTTGGGCAATTCTGAAGGACATCAGCTGAACCATTGGGAACAAAAACAAGTTTCTAAAATTGCCATTGATTTAAATGGGGCTGTAACCATGCCATGGGGTGTGTGTGTGTAACGCATAGCAGTTAAAGGGTTAAACCACTTGAACGTTAGCAAGACCACTAATAGATTGTGAAGAAATGTGGTAGAGACCTCTCTAGCATTTAAGAGGTTAAAATCCCCATTTAAATCAACATGAATTTTATTTTTTGTTCATTGTGGTTGAATTGATTTGCCACAGAACTGATCCACTTTGCTCTTGAACATAGTAGGGCCCTTTGACTCTTATTCAGTAAGCTAAAGATTAACAAATCTGGAGCAAATCGACTGCATCACCAAATTCTCATATATTTAAATGAGACATTTAACCAAAGAGTATGCTCCAAAATTGCTAATTCATACAGCTTAAGTGGTGGTTGTGTCTGTAGCACCACTGACATTCCATTCAGATAAGTCTAAGTTCAGAGGTTGGCATCCCATAGTTTCTACAACGGGGTGACCAACACTAGTACTCAAGCGCTACCAGCAGTGCATGTTTTCATTTCCTTGAATGAGAGCAGGTGGACTAATTAAAGTGACCGACCCAGTAATTAGTCCATCTGTGCACCAATTAGTCTATCTCAAAAACATGCACTGTCGGTAGCTCTTGAAGACCAGCGTTTACTACCCTGTTGTACATGGAATACAGGCATACACCAGGGGGAGCCAGCCCCGATCCTCAAAAGTATATGTTTTCAGGATATCCCTGAATGAGCACACATAGACCTATTAAATTGACCGAGTCACTGATTATTCCACTTGTGCTCATTCAGGGATATCCAGAAAACATGCACTGTTGGTTAGGCTGACCAGACCTCACCTTTAACCAGGAACGCATAGGAAAAATGCATACTGCAGGACTGCTTTGATTTCAGTGAAGTACTGCAAAATAGCTTTTTCCTATGTGTCCTATGTGTCCCCAGTTAAAGGTGAGATCTGGTCAGCCAGCTCTTGAGGACTAAGGTTGTGCTCTATACACAATAACTACTTGCATCCAATGTCATCATCTCTCTGGTGTATTATACAGCTCTGCATCACTGAAATCCCAGTTTAAATTATTGGGCATTTTTATTTCTCCCATTTGGTGCAGTTAGATTGCTGTTCCTCCTTAGCTTTTGAATATGGCTCTATCTGTGGTTATACCTTGAATCCTGGCCTGTTGGTGGCCCTTGAGGACTGAACTTAGACAGCCATGCTTTGAATCATGCATTCTCTCTCTTCCTCTTTCAGTAATATGACAGAATCTGTAAAATAAACTTTTAACTTAGTTGTGTATCTCACTATTGTCATGTCAACAGGAATAGAGCAAGATACACAGAGGGTTCTGGGTATTACTGACTGCGCAAATTTAGTATAACCTTTTGCTGTAACTGGGAATCTGCTTTTATAAGTAATTACATTTTTATTGCATATTTTATATCAACTGTAATTTTTTAGCACGTTTTACATATAAATCTAATTCCTCTTCATTTGCAGGAATGTGACGCTGCAACTTTCCAGTAATTTCTTTACTAGTCAACTTCATTGTCTCGTTAACCCAGACTGGTATTTTGTTAACATACTTTTACTAACAATTAAAATACTTGGCAAACAGGCATTAGAACAAAGCACATTGTTTGACTGAGCATTCATCCAGGAAAAATCACTAATGAAGGGGAAAACAGTGAATTTCCACAGTAGAAAAGGGGGTTTCCAAAACATTGACTCACTATACATATCACAGATTTTAATTTTACTTATTTATTTATCTAATGAATATTTTATTCTCTGTCTGCTAATTAGAGCAGTGGATGAACTAAATTGAACCTGTTATTTACATCTTCTAGGTACAGCAATATTAAAGTAGGCCTTGTTAATGATACAGTAATATTGAGGTGTCTGGTCAAATAAAAGGAATAAGTAATAGTGTTGAGCGAGCGTGCTCGGCCGATGCTCGGATCGGCTCGAGCATCGCTCTGCTCGGCACATGGCGGTACTCGTACGAGTACCGCCATGTGCTCGCCCGACATGTTCGGGTGAAGAGGATCTGTGCCGGAAGAGGCACAGATCCGAAGACGCTCCGCTGGACCACCAGGGAATGGAGGTACGGGGGCATTGCGGAGATGAAGGGGGCATTGCGGAGATGAAGGGGGACATTGTGGAAGAGGGGCATAGACTCTATGCCCCTCTTCCACAATGTCCCCCTTCATCTCCGCTATGCCCGTCTTCCACAATGTGCCCCTTCATCTCCGCTATGCCCCTCTTCCACAATGTCCCCCTTCATCTCCTATGCCATAGAGGAGATGAAGGGGGACATTGTGGAAGAGGGGCATAGCGGAGATGAAGGGGGACATTGTGGAAGAGGGGCATAGACTCTATGCCCCTCTTCCACAATGTCCCCCTTCATCTCCGCTATGCCCCTCTTCCACAATGTCCCCCTTCATCTCCGCTATGGCATAGGAGATGAAGGGGGACATTGTGGAAGAGGGGCATAGCGGAGATGAAGGGGGACATTGACCAGGCACCCTCCGCTCATCAGAGCAGGGGGTGCCTGGTTTAATGCTCGAGTGCTCCCATTCATTTGAATGGGGCTCGGGTGCTCGGCCGAGCACTCGAGCATCAGGGGGTGCTCGGTCAGAGCACCCGAGCACCCGAGCATCGGGGTGCTCGCTCATCCCTAATAAGTAAATATGTCTGATGTTTCTTCACTCTACAGTATCCTTAATGGGATAGTAATACTTAAAATGTAAAAAAAAAATATGTTGTAGGGTTTATCCCCCTGAGTAAAACAAGAGTACTCCCACTGCTGAAAGGTGTTTCATTCAAAAGTTGTTAATTTTCAAAGTTGAATTTTTTAGGTGCAATATCACAGTGGCCTGAAATTGTACAGTGGCGCTGTTGCTACACCATCCTATGGAGATTTATGGTCCCGGCACCAGAGCTGTCCATAGGATCGTGTTTGAATGAAACACCTTTCAGCAGTGGGAGTACTCTTGTTTTACACAGGGGGATAAACCCTATAACATATTTTTTTTTACATTTTAAGTATTACTATCCCTTTAACCCAAGGAATTAAAAGTTCTGCCAGCGTTGTGTGATGACTGATTGGGGGTCTCATCTAACAGCACAGGGAGATTACAGACAGTGAACATGAAACTCTGGTAGCACTGCTGTTTCCTTGTAATGAGTTTACAGTTTACAGCTTTGCAGTCCTATGCTAATAGATATTTTTCCAGGTACATGAGCAATGTATTATAATTGTCATTGTTAAGTAAGATCATTACATATATTCATTCCTCCTGATAGGCATCAAGGATTCAATGAGCCAGTGATTCTCAAAACGTGTTAAGTGTAATCCCAGGTTACCCTGAAGAAGTACAAGGAGTTCCACGAAACAAATCTTGGCAATGGCAGAAAAGGGAACAAGACTGGGGTGTGGCAGGCAATGAGGCTGATGTGTTTGTGTGTGGAAAAAGTGGAGCAGTTCTGGAGCAAACCAACTGCACCATAGGGGAAAAATAATCATTCTTATTGATTTAAATTATGCTTTTATCCCCTTAATTGCTAGAGTATAAACCAATGTATTTCCCTCAGTAGCATTCAAGAGATTAATAGCCCCATTTAAATCAATTAGAAGTCTTGGAATTTTTATTCACTGCCTTTGGTGCCTTTGTTTTGCTCCAGGATTACTTCATTTCTCCTTAGTACCCGTAATGGTTACCTGACAATAGTCTAATAATTCAGTCATGTATATTAAGAGTCAGAGATGCTCAACCAGGAACAAGCCTGCAATACAAATTTGCAGACTGTCTAGGAATGGAGTCCTACCCAGGGTCCAGTCTCTTTTAGCCCACTAGTGTGAAAGGCACTAGTGGGCTAAAAAAAAACTGCACCCTGGGTAGGACAGCGTTCCTAGAAAGCCTGCAAATTTGTATTGCAGACTCGTTCCTAGTTGAGCATCTCTGACTCTTTATTTACATAACTAGCATTATGACTAAATTATTATCAATACAATTCAGCTGATATGTATACCAGCTTAACTCCTTAGAGGCTAGAGAGGTCTACAGTACATTGCAAAGCAATATTTTGAAAACCTCTCTAGCATTCAAGATGTGAAAGGGGTTGGTGTTAGGATTCCACAAAGGTTCTGTGAGAAACCAAAGGGCTCTGTCACTGGAAAAAGTTTGAGAACCATTGCAATAAGCCTTTATTTTACCCTTTGTGTGCAAAAAGGATACCCAATGCTTTGCAAAGAAAATCACTGGATACCACTCTGGCATTCAAAGGGTTATTGTAAAGAAGGAAAAGCATCAGTCTCTCCAACATTCATATCTGACTCTGCACCATCTTGTTTGAGTCCAGATGGCTAAAGCTGCCATTTAATGCCCCAAAGATGTCTCAGTTTACTTCATCCCCGAAGTCCATTAGAATAACTCAATGAGAATTTATTATGTACATCCCTTTAGTGAAACTGGTTTGCTCCAGAACCCTTTCACTTCAATAATCACAAACGTCTTCTTTTCCTGAATATAGTTGTCATCAATGTTTTATTTAGATTGTACATGGATACAAACAAGTAGTTGCTGTCAGGTCATCCGATAGGAATTCATTATTTGATTAGATGAATAATATCACATGTTGTTGTGTATGGGTGAATAGCATTGGCAACGTTCAGTAAGACAAAACATGTTTCACACATGCTTACAGCTTATAACTGCATATCTTCATTTGTACTGTTTCAGAAAGAAAAAACATTTAAAGTAAAGAATGTGGGGTGGCAATAGTTATTATTTTTGACAGCTGCTTGTTCTGATTTGTTTTATTCCTGTGTCAATTAATTATAGGTTACATTTACCTGGCAATCATTATCTTGCATGCCCTGGCAATAATTCTTGGCCCAGCCCATTGTTTGGGTTTGATAAACAAAGCACATACTATGTGGTGGACTGTTAAAACTGGCACACATCTGTTTATACACATAGCAACAGAGCTGCAAGAATATTAGAACTGAAGTAGCATTAACCCTTTAAGGACCAGATGGCTGTGTAAAACGTTGCAAACCAATGCCTTGCATATCCCTCTGGCACCACAGACACAAATAAGACCCAGTATTCCTACTGATTTTAAACGAGACTTTCAACCCATTAAATTCAATTGTGTTCAACAATGCTTTGTCTCTAACTGTGGAGTCCTCTCAGCTTTAAAGGAGTTAAATGCTCCATTTAAATCAAACAGTATATTTGTTTGTCCTATAGATGGTTTGCCCCAGCAATGATCAATTTATTTTTGGTACATCAGCTTCAATTTATGTATAGCTCCCCTATTATGAGAAATAAATATATATATATATATATATATATATATATATATATATATTGCAAAATGTGTATTTTTGTAATCTTTTTTCAGTAGCAGCCTCAAAGTTTTCCTATGCTGACAAGGGATGAGCACAAAACACATTTTTGTAGGAATTTTAGCAGAAAGTGCTCAATTTGCCATAAAATTTCCAGTTCATAGAAAATCCCCAAAAAGTATTTTTCTTTTTCACTTCCATAATTTAAATTTCTGCTTACGCTTTCTATGGTTTAAAAATACTAACAGCAATATTATTCTTTTCCCATAATCCTCTCAAACCCCACTTGTCTAGGCAATAAAATAATGGCTATGGTTTCCTCCAGTGCTCCTACATAAAACAACTCTAACTACTTCTCTGTGTCTGTCTGCCTCAGTAACTAGATAAAAATATCAGCAGCTTTCTCTCTCTTTCAGAACTTTGCACAGACTGAATTAAGCAAATCCATCTCCCTCTTTTTACATGCCTGCTTCCATAACAATAGCTACTATCTGAAACTTTCATCAGCTTTCTGTCACTCTTCCAGTACAGGCTGACAATGTGGTAGACACTGCCCTGGCATGGTACTGAGTTAGCATGTGGAAACTTATCATCACATCACATGGAAGGCAAGAATACCCTTAATATTATTTGTTTCAATGCAGCAAAAGAAACAAAAAGGGAGTTTCTCACTGGATTTTTTGTGGAGGGCTCAAGGTGCCACTTTTTGAATGTTTTACTTTGGCAGATAAACTTTTCACCCATCCCTATAGCTGATCCTTTTTAACCAGAAACATATGTGAAATATCATTAAGGGCATCAATGGCAATTTACCTCTTCATAGCTTGCCCTTTAAATTGATGTAAGAAACTGGTGATTCAGTTTAGGAATAATAATAATAATAATAATAAGCCAGTGATAAGAGGGGGTATTGTTTTTGGGGTGATACACGTGGGTCATGTCTAGAGCATCTACTCCTTTCAACAGAGTATGTGAGAACCTCCATATAAGTCTACATTGGATAAGTTTAATTGGTATAGATTTCTTCACATCCTGTTGGCAGAATCAGAGACCCTGAGCAGAGACAGGGGTTAAGAATCCTCCGTATGCTGAGATTGATCATCATCAAATGTGAGTGCAATTCCAAATATTCTTTATGATCGTCTTGATGATATTACGCTATTGGTCACCATCTTTGTTTCTTGTTGTTTCATATTGTTCTGCTTGGGGAGAGCTAGTATTAGAAGAGGAGCAGCCCGAACAAGATTTAATGATATAAAGCGCTTTAGCCAAGTTTTGTATATACAAGTTCTTGACATCACTGTTTATGAGTACCCACCTGGAGGTAATTTGGTGGTGGTTGTGGTACCGAGTTTTATTGTATGAGGTGCACCTCCCTGTTGTATTCCCTTTTGTTTGTACAGTAGAGGAAAGGACTGCAAAAGTCTGAGCAAGGCTGTACTTGTTTGACTATTGGTAGTTGGGAATAGTAAATTGCTCAAAAGCTTTAGATTGGAAGACTGAGTGAGCACAGCATGATCTGAGAAAGAAAGTAGGATATCAACACGCATAGATATATGGTACACATTTTACTGAATACGAGGCTAGAAGCTCTGTAGCTAGGGAGTTGACTGGCTGGGTATGCAGTATGTTGATACTTCATTGAAAGAATGATGCTAATGAAGCTGACAAATGCTGAGACACTAAAATCAGTATAGTAGGTGGAGCCACTTGAAAATGTGAACAGATTCAACAAGAATGCATGGAAATGGAGAATTAAGTACAGCAATATTGTGATGAGGGTATCCTTTTAAAATGTCACACACTCTAGTGCAAGTAAGTAAATGGTACATTAACCATGTTGCGGGGATGAAAAGGGTGACATTATCTTGCCAGCATGAAAAGGTCAAAATACTCATATTGCGCTCATTTCAGTGCCCACATGACAATGCACAACATGACTGAGCTATATCCCCCAATATTCCCCCAGGTGCACCACTCACCTCTGGAGTGAAAGTATTTGGGTGACTCAAGAACAGAGTGTAGCTCAGTAAATCCTGTTGCACACTCTTGTCTGCTCACTGCGAGGCATTTTGACACTGAACCTGAGATGAGGAAGGGGTCAAAAGAAACTAAAAAGAGGGGATACAGAAGCAAGCACACAGAAAAGTAACAGAATATATTATAATACATGTCATAGTGAATACTGTGTTGCCAGCTGAGCAGATGGGGATAGACTGGAACTTGCAAGGCAAAGACTAGGGAGGTGGCAGCCTGAACACAACAGGGAAGTCTGAGCAGAAAACAGAATAACTTGTGCTAATTCAAGAAGCTGAAATCAGTTATGATGTTGTAGTTCTCCCCCAATGTGTGAAAAATGTTCCTCATTTGTTTGTGCCATGCTGAAAGTTTGACAGTTGGTGTAGAGAGACAGGAAAATATAAGGAGCTGAAGTTTCTTAATTTAAGGAGTATTTGTGCTATTTAGTTGTTGTCTGGACAGGTGGAGTGTGGGGAGTGTAGGTATGAAGACAGAAATGAAAGTTTAAAAAAACAAACTTTTTGACTGATAGGTGACACTGATTAGTGACAGTGAGACAGGAAGGTGATCATACCTAAGCTGAGAGTGACATTGACAGCAGGTGACACTGCCTAAGCTGTAAGTGAAATTGACATATACAAAATCCAATTCTTCCAGGGTGCCTGTCAGATAAAATAACAATGGCTTCAAAACGTTCTCCACATATTACAACTAACTCAGCCAGCTATGTCTCCATCCCTGAAACATTATCCCCCTCACTCCATACTGCTTTGTGGCTGGACCTAATTGGATCACATGAGGTCACTAAACGAATGGCCACAAGTGGGAGTAGTGCACAAGCAGAAGAGAAGGAAAGGCTGGAATTCAGATAAATAGCCACGGGAGGGAGCAGAACCAGCCTGGAGAAAGGAAAGTGCAGTGCCCAGCAGACAATAAGAAGAGTCCTGGTAGCTAAAGTCAGAGGCAGAGAGCAGGGAAAAGTAGCAAGAGAGGAACAGTGGAGACAAGCAGAATGAAGGAAATGAAAGGGCATGCAGACGACAATGGCTCAGAGCCGTGCAATTCACATGGGAATGAAATCAAAAACTGGATTAACAGGAAACAGGAGGAACAGTTACCAGACCAAAGATTGGCACAAACATACAGAGGTGGAAGAAAGGAAACAGGGGTATGGAACATAAGCCTTTGGGCCCAAGGAAGAGAGAACTACTGAGACACTGATACTGCAGAGACGAGTCCAAGAAAGACTGAAGACACTCTGAAGAGGCAGACTGAGGAATGGAGACACCTGCTGAAAAATGGTTGAGGAAATCCAGATCAGGACTGGAGAAATCAGAAGAACAAAGTGTAAGTCCCATCAGTACCCAAAAGCTAACATCCTAACATTTCCCACCACTGTTGTGACATGGTAGGATTATAACCATTACAGCTTTGTCCCCCAGTAGCCATAGACCCATACATACTAACCTCCCAAGCTTGTCCCACGGCAACAGTATACCTACACACAGGGCTGTCATCAGAAGTCTTGGAGCCCAGTGCAAACATAAAGCCAGGGATCCCCACACCCCATGCATTTACATGTAGAGACAGAGCCCATGGAACTGCTCTTCTATACAATTTGATATGAGGACTAAGCAGCAAAGGTGCACTCCAGATCTCAGCTGCACTACCTACAGAAAATACTTAAAAATGATGTGCACCAGGAGATCCTTCCAAATCCTCATGGGCAAATCTAGTCATCTGGTTGCCCCTTTTGACAGAGGGCACAGCCATCTCAAAGGGGCTACTGAGGACTCCTTGTCTGATCAGGGAGGCAGGCCCCCCCAGCTTGGTCAGGCCCAATACATAAGAACTATTTTGTAACCCTCTGATGACAGTACTGCCTACACATAAAGATGACCTTCAGCCTTGTCCCACACTAGATATAGACCCACACATAATGATCTATAATCCTTGTCCCACGATAACCATAGTACACATATACTGACCTCTAGCCTTTTTCTTCAATAGCAATACTACACATACTAATCCCCCCAAGCTTTGGCCCACATTAGCCATAGGACCACACTGGTATATATCCAGAATCTAATTTACTGGGGTTAGTGAAAAGGAGACTACTTTGGACCGTTTTCAGAGAAATGTCCCACAAGAAAGAAATTTTAATTTTTGCCTATCCCTAGTCTCTAACCCATTGCTTTGTAATGAATTGTGGACACCTCCAGATAAATGGATTTTAACCCCATTTAAATACATGGCAATTTGCATTTGTCTGCAATGTGTCTGTTTTTCTTCACCTCTTTGTGAACAGAGCCGGATTAAGCCTCCATAGGGCCCTAGGCAGGATCCCAAATTGGGCCCCCCTGCCAGTTTGCCCCTCCCCACACTCTTGCCACAATAGTTTCTTGATTTGCCCATTGCCTATAATGACACCACAGATCTTACAATTGAAATCAGACTACACTAGTGATACCACACAGCTTACAATTGAAGTGGGGCTAAACCAGTGATACCACACAGTTTACAATTGAAGTGGGGCTAAACCAGTGATACCACACAGTTTACAATTGAAGTGGGGCTAAACCAGTGATACCACACAGTTTACAATTGAAATGGGGCTAAACCAGTGATACCACACAGTTTACAATTGAAATGGGGCTACGCCAGTAATACCACACAGCTTACAATCAAAATGGGGCCATCCCACTGATACCACACAGCTAATGATGGCAAGGGCAAAAGGAGGGTAGAAAGGAAAGAGGAATGGCATAATGAGGGGAAGCCCCCAATCTGTTTCTACCTCTTTCTCTAACCCCCTAATCTGTTTTCCACTCTTTTTCTGCCCCCTGCTCTGTTCTCCACTCTTTTCCTGTCCCCTAGTCATTTCTCCACTCTTTTTCTGCCCTCAATCTGTTTGCCACTCTTTTTCTGCCCCCCTAGTCTGTTCTCCACTCTCTTCCTTCCTCTAGGCTGTTCTCTACTATTTTTTCTGGTCCCTAGTATGTTCTCCACTCTTTTCTGCCCCCCCTAGTCTATTCTTCACTATTTTCCTTCCCCCTAGTCTGTTCTCCACTCTTTTTCTGCCCCTCTAGTCTGTTCTTCACTCTTTTTCTGCCCCCTAGAATTGCCATGGGACCCCCAACCACATTGGCCCCCTCACCCACATTGGCCACCTCCATATTGCCCCCCAATCTCCACATTGCCCCTTCATCTCCACAATGCCCCCCTTCATCTCCACACTGCCCCTTCCACAATGCCCCCTTCATCTCCACAATGCCCCCATCTCCACTTCACCTCCACATTGCACCTTCATCTCCACATTTCCCCTACCACAATGGACCCATCTTCACATTTCCCCTGGTGGTCTAGCGGTGTTACTTGACAGATCTGTGCCTCCTTTGGCACAGATCTCTTTGACTGAAGCTCCCAGCGCCGCTGTAGTAATGCAGAGGCTGGGAGATGATGTAATCTCCCAGCACTCTGTATTACTAGAGCGGCGAGATGAGTGGGAGATCAGGTAAGCTGCGGGCGAGGGGGTTGAATCGCCCAGCCAAATGAGGGGGGCCCGGAAAGCCTCATTCAAGTTGAATGAGGCTTTCTGGGCCCCCCTCATTTGGCCGGGCCCTAGGCAGGCGCCTTGTGCGCCTTGCCTGTGATCCGGCTCTGTTTGTGAACATGGCCCTTAGTTTCTTACATTAAACGCCCATACAGCAGGAGTTTTCCTTTTATATCAGCTATTTTTTTTTCTCATTTTCAACTGTCTCAACAGCTTTTACTAGATGTAAATTTCCAAAATACCTAATTAGGTTTGAAAACATCCTTGATATGAAAAGCAAATTTCTTCCAGGTAATGGGTATGACGCCAACTGTATGTATAATAAACATATGAAAGTTATTGTTATTGCTATTTAAAAACATGCACTCTTATGAGAGACAACAGCTCTACTTATTGTGCTATCTTTGATGCTGGACAGTTCTGTTTGTCAGTAGTCATATTATCATGATGAGTCTTGGGATATCCTGTAGTCTGTCATCTTCCAGAACCTTTTAGGCCAACCTAATTTCCTTTAGAAGCCAGTCGTATAATATCAAACTCCTCTGAGCTAGTATTCCTTGTTCTCCAGATTGTCTTCTTTGCATTGAACCTGGCTTGATTCTGACTAAAACTGCAAGAACTGCTATTGCGAATGAATTTATACTTCTGTGTAGTGTTGGCGTAAAATGGAATTTTTTATGCGCAATTCAAGAAGCATTCGGTATATAGCTTCTGGATTAGAACATGCGCAAAATCTATCTGCGCACAAAAATGCCTTTATCCAATGCAAACATTTCTTGCATCATTCCATTAATTCTTTATTTACCTCAAGCTATGATCAGTTGTGCTAGTATTTTAAGTGTACTGATCCTCAAAAGAAAGTATTTTCATTTAGTTCGTCATAGCATGTAAAATAACTCTTATGACAAAAAAAAAAACATTCTCCTCCAAACTGGCACAGCTAGAAATAATTATGGCACTGATTTCATAATTTAACCCTGGGATTGACTTGCACAGAGATAGATTTCCCGTTACACAGTCCAGGTAGTATTCATCGACTCCAATCCACTAAACAAGTCTACTCAAAGAGTAACCACTCACTCCCAAGTCTTCCCTATAAGCTCTACATTATTCCAATACAAAGTAGCATGAAAGGCACCAACACTATATACTCTGCATAGCAATGCAGAATCTTTTAAAAGCAATACACTCTTTAACAGTTTATATATTGTTGGCACTTTATATATTAATTTGGCCAGTTTGTTTACCAATTTCCACAATCATATATTGTCCAGGTTATTATGATTGTATTGTGTGCTTATATGTCATAGGTGAAGGATATTTTATGTGCCAACTGACAGTGGACAGTCCTGAGATAATGTGAAAAGAGACAGTACGAACATAGGAGAAACAGAGGTTCTCTTGTGGTGCCTTCCCCTAAGGCACCGAGATGTTACTATGTTACTATGTAGTATTTTTGCATCAACAGCTGGATGTTTTTGATACTGTAGGAATTGAATATAAATTATATTATTGAAAGAACCATCAAACTTGCTAAACATTAAGATCAATACATGATGAGTACTGTGTTGTGAGATTGCTTCATTAATGTGTCTATTGTCTACTCTGATTGTGTAAAAACAAGTGTCTATTTTTAAAATGTATTTTAACCCTTTAAAGACCAGAAAGATGAAAAAAGCATTGAGTTGCTGTTAATTTTTTTTAAGTCTAACCTTGGTAAATGCATAGGGTTTGTTCCTATTTCTGCATTTGCTGATGCTATCTGTAAAGAAATATGACACTATTAATTTCTAAATAATAATAAGGGAAATAATATTTAGGAATTTGGGTATTTTTTTCATATTATTTCTGGTTTGCACTTTTTTTTACCATTTTGAGTGCTAGTATTTTGTCTAGGTCCACAATGGGGCTAATGTATTAAGAAGAACTGAAGATTCTAGTATACCAATTGCACTATAGGGGACAGATATTATTTACACAATTCTCATTGCTTTGAATGGGGCTTTTAGCATCTTGAATGCAATGGAAGTCTTCAAAGTATTGGGATGCTTCCAAGGCTTCTTTAATGATCAAGATATTAAAGGCCAAATTTAAATCAGTGGGGATATTTATTTGTTCCCTATTGTTCAGCTGGTTTGCACCAGAATTACTCTCTTTTCCTTTGTATATCCACTTCACTGAATTCACATCTAAAATGATGAATAAATCACCATGCTAAAACAGAAAATTAGGCAATCCCAACAAACTCCTGCTTCTTTCCTAAAGCCTTATTGAAGTCCCTAAGTAATGAGTGAATAGACTCAATCCACCACATTAATTAATGTGCTTTAGATAATTTATTTTGGCAACAAGAGGATTTCTTAACTTAAGTAAGGTCTTAATTTAAAATCTTTAGAATTAGATAAATGCCATATGTCAAAAACATTTTTTAGAACATGCTTTTGTTTGTTGGCATAGCCAACATACGTCACAAACAACTATGTTTTACACACTCCTCAGCGTAGTTTATTAATCAAATGTAGCTGTGCCGTGACACACTGCACCTTTCTAGGTACAGACAGGGAAACAGAAGATATATATTATCAGCTACTATCTGGTATCTGACAGCTTTTATGTAAAGAACATCACAATAATTATATACAGATGTGTAAATTGCAACATCTCATTAATTAAATGTGTCAAGTAATGTATTACTCATTAGATTCTTAAAACTAGATGAAAGATTAAATGCGTCTTCCCACTATTCATCTGGAATTAGATTACATTGATTCCAGTTGTTTTCAAAAGGGAAGGACAACTGAGAAAATAATAGCAGACGCTTTCATTCTACAAACAAATATTATTTTACGTGAATTGGCACATAAAACTAGGTGGAAGCCAACCAGCCACCAGTCATAGAGCCAACTAGGGCCTAGTCATTGTATGTCATGGCAGTGATGTACAGTGATTGGCACTGAAGTACTGGACAGGATTGTGGAGAGTGAGAATGCCTGATGAATATGTTCTTGCCACATACAACCACTCATCCTCAGAGGTTTAGCTCCAGATATGACAAACTTGCCACAATTTAATGTAGATAACATGAGAGTCAAAGGTACATGACTGAGAACGAGCCTGCCAAATTTTGTACTGATCTCTATGGGACCTTTTCCCACCCACAATGCCATCTCTTTTAGTTCATAGGTGTCATATGTGAATAAGAAATTCCTTTCAGCACATAATTTTGGACTTTGCACAGAGATAACAGTTCAGCCACAATTTTGCCTTTTCATCATGCAAAACAGACATGTCACATGTATGTTTTGGCCTTTTTGGCAAAAAAACATAGGCAGTTGAACACCTGTCTGAAACTGATGTATGCAAGGAACCCATGTACTTTATCTACAAAAGTGTTCTAGGGAAATTTAGATGTGCACCCCCAACCCACAGAGGCTTAGGAGGCCAAAATGTCAGAATGTCTGGGATTTGGTCATTTTTCTCACATTTGTAATCTATCTGGTCTGTAATGACACTGATATAGTAGAGTGCCCATTCAATAACAATTAAGCCCAGCACTCTGTTCTCTGTTTTTAGATGCCCAAAGTATCTGTCCTGTTCTCTTACACATTTTTTGTAGTATATGTACGCAGAAGATTTTCCCCATATACTACCCCAGATCTTTGGTAGCAGTGACCTCAGATTCAGCAACATGGTCAGTGATGGTCAGAGCTGGGATTGAGGCTCTGATCCAGGAGATCAGAACATCATATACGTATAAGGAGCCACGTAATTAGGATGTATACATCGATAACATGGTCTATGAGTAAGTGCATTTTACCTGAGGGGATTGACTGGGCTACACAATGGGGAAGGGTGAGAAGGGATTTGCCACTGATTCTCATTGTGTGACTTCAAATCCTGAGTCTCACTGTCAATTCCACATTGGCTGATTGAGAGTATCTTGTTTCCCAGTTAGGTTCTAGACCTATAGGGGAACAAGTGAGGATGAGCTCAGGTGATAGCTAATGGAGAGTCTCTGGACTGTTGATCATATATACTGATTGTACTTGCATGGGTTTTCAGGGAGGACGCAAGTTTTGCTACTATTTCTATGAGTGAGGATCAAACTAATCTGGAGTTTTTTGTATCACTAGTAAAGAACTCAAAGTGAGGTTTCATTTAAAGCAAGGGACCCTCTTTACACTGGGGAAATCAGGGTATGGTGCCATGAAGGGGGATATTTAAAGGAACCCCAATCTCATCCATTTACTCCCATTTCTTCAGTAACTCAGTGCAGTGTTAGCAAGACCCCTATATTTACTCTTTAAATATTCTCTCACCACAGACTCAGTGCCACAGCATTGGCGGAAAGCTAATGTATTGCCTCTATTTAAAAAGGGAACTAAAAAAGAACCTGGGAATTATAGACCCGCAAGTTTGACCTCTGTAGTGGGAAAACTGCTAGAAGGGATTATACCACCAAAAATATGATTATTAGAAGTAATCAACATGGTTTTGTGAGGAATAGATCATGCCAAACTAATCTTTTTCAGATTCTATGAAGAAGTAAGTAGCAACCTAGATACTGGTAAAGCAGTTGATGTAGTATATCTAGATTTTGCAAAGGCATTTAATACAGTGCCACACAGAAGGCTGGGGTATAAAATAAGGAAATTGAAATTAGGGGATAACCTTGGCAATTGGATAGAAGACTGGTTAAAGGATAGGGAACAGTGTGTGGTTGTAAATGGACAATTCTCCAATTTAGTTAAAGTTGAGAGTCATGCATATAAATAACTTGGAAATAGATATAGAAAGCAAAATATCAAAATTTGCAGATTACACTAAATTATGCAGGGTAATTAATTCAGAACAGGATATTTGTTCTCTACAGAGTGATTTAAATAAAATGGCAGATTGGGCAATCAAATGGAATATGAAGTTTAAAGTGGGACAATGTAAAGTCATGCATTTGGGAAGAAAATATCCCAGTGCTACCTATGAACTTAATGGGATCATTTTAGGGGACTAGTTTCTAGAAAAAGACCTGGGAATCCTTGTAAACTACAAACTTGACTAGTGACTAGTGTCAAATAGCAGTAGCACAAGCAAACAAAGTCCTGTCTAGCATAAAAAGGGGTATTGAAGCAAGATTGGATAACATCATTTTGCCATTGAACAAATAATTGGTAAGACCTCGAATGTGCAGTGCAGTTTTGGGCACCAGTTCTGAAAAAGGATATTCTAGAACTGGAGAGGGTACAGCGAAGAGCAACAAAATTAATCAAGGGAATGGAGGACTTTACGGATGAAGAACGACTAGACAAACTTGGCTTATTTACTCTAGAGAAAAGATGACTAAGAGGAGATCTTATGACAATATAAAGTATATGAGAGGTCAATACAAGGATCTCTGTGGTGAGCTATTCATTCCAATGCCTGATCAGATGACCAGGGGAGACCCTTTGAGATTAGAGGTGGTTTAGACTTCAGCAGAGGAAGGTGTTTTTTTTACAGTACAGCTCTTTGTGGACCATATGCATCGCTGAAGTATCAGGAAACTTCAGTTGATGTCAGGTGAAGACAAATTACCTTTGTACATGATTTGAAATATGATTGGCTATGAAAGCTGAATCACTAAAACACTTTTATACAGAACTGATAAAACAATAAATAAAACATCTAGAGTAAAAGATAAGCATACAATAGCTTCTTAATATATAAATGCTGATTAGAACCAACTCTAGTACTTATGTAGACAATTTTATCAGATTTAAATATTTTTTCTGTCAGGCTTGAACTATGTTAAGTATTTTTTATGCATACAAACATTAAATGCATAAAAAAGAGGATTGGTAAGAACACATGGCACTTTTATCATTCACTGGGAGTTATATTTTTTGATTTTCAGCCCTTGAGGTAACATTTTTTCTGGAATACTTAACAAACAAGTTGTGTTTGCTTGACAATAATATTAATATCTTTCTTTTACAGGCTCTGTGAGTTACTGTCCGATAAAGTTTACAATTTATGTTTTAGTGCCTGAGACACAGTAAGATAAGGGACTGGCTTTGGGTCACAAGGAACTAACATGAAAATTGAACCAAGTTTCCCCTCTTTTTCGCTTTATTAGCTTTAAGGTCAGTCACTAGCCAGCTGAGCAACTGTATCACTATATATAAGGGAATATAATAACGGTGTAGATTGTATTACTGAATAAGGGGGTTGCATGATAAAGATATCTTAAGCTGCTGCCTGGGAAGTTACAGGCACCACTGAGGTTAATTAAATTCCCACAGATGACTAACGGATGGTCAAACCTCATAGATAGAGGGGATATATGAATCTGTCAGTGCAGCTCATTTTTTGTTCTTTCATTTTAGCCTAAAATAATGTGTCTGTACATTGGAGTATGTACAAATGTGTATGAACACTTTATTACATAACGGTGCACACATTCTGCTAGAGATAAGCCCCCAAATGCCATCCCTATAACATGCTATGGAAAATGGACTCATTTTACTGGAGATTTTCTTTGTTCCTTGTTAGTACATGGAGAGACACAAGATGCAGAGGAATAGTACACCCTAAACCCTTCATACACTGCCACACTGTTCTCCTCTTGCAGCAACTGTCTGTGTTCCTCAGTAAATTAGCTTTGGTTAGTTATAGCTCTAAGAGAAAAATCAATTCCAGCAGCAATTGCAGCTTGGAACTATATTAGTTCATCCCTCTTGCTGCTGTTGGCAGTCAAACTACAGGATGAAGATCGGTGATATCAACGTAACTGCACGTTATTCTGTGTAATATGTCCTGCCTACATAAAGGGTCAAAAATGATCCCTAAATACCAGAAACTGATAAATATGTCTCATTCGTTTTAGAATAGATATTAATAGCAATAGCTGATCAAAGAGAATAAGTATAGGGTGCAGTGCTCTGAATTCTGCTCAGTATTGTTCATATTCCATATACCACCATGCACCAGCTGCACCATAGGGTACAAAATAAAAGTATCCTTTGATATAAATGGGGTTTTTAATCACTTTAATGCTGGAGGGATCACCAATGTATTTTGAAGCTACACAGTGGAATCCTCCCAAGCATTCTAGGAGTTAACCCTTTGAGTGCCAGAGAGGTATGCAACGCATTGCAAAGCAATGCGTTGCATACCCCTCTAGCACTCAAAGGGTTAAAATACCAGTTCATATAAATAATAATTTGGGGACTTTTTTTCCCTTCTATTGCGCAGTTGGATTGCTCCAGTTTTTTTTAGAGTCTCTGCAATAAACCATCGGTATTAGATGTCCTTGAAAAGGAGACACAAAGTGGTTGTACGCTAACCAAGCAAGATCTATTCTATTCATAGTGGTTATACTTAACAAATTTGTCTGCTTCTGTACTACCATTATTATGCCATAAAAATTCATCCACAATATTTATATTGCAGCATAGGCAACATCCATGTTAACAAGAGATGAACATTTTATGTTTGTAGAATCCTAAAGCACCAAATTGTGCCCTGAAGACCTGAACACACTCATTTCTAAATATGTATCACTAAATGCGCTTGTCTCTACTTTTAACCCTTTGAGTGCCAGAGAGGCATCCAAAGCATTGTGTTGCAATGCATTGGATACCTCTCTTGCATTCAAAGGGTTAAAGATGTTTGCACTTGTGCTGTGTGCTGGATGAATTCCCACATTTCATGCCACTGTAGGTCTTTTAAAGGGATAGTAATTATTAATATGTAAAAAAATTATATTGTAGTGTTTATCCCCCTGAGTGAAAAAAGGGTTCTCTCACCACTGAAAGGTGTTTTATTCAAAACTTATTACAGCTCAAAGTTGAATTTTTTAGGTGCAATATCACAGTGGCCTGAAATTGTACAGTGGCACTGTTGTTACACTATCATATGGACAGCTCTGGTCCATAGACCATAAATCTCCATAGGATGGTGTAGCAACAGCACCACTGTACAATTTCAGGGCACTGTGATATTGCACCTAAAAAAAATCAACTTTGAGCTGTAATAACTTTTGAATATAACACCTTTCAGCAGTGGGAGTACTCAGGGGGATAAAGCCTACAACTTTTTTTTCCATTTTAAATATTACTATTCCTTTAAATAAAATTGCCATGTTTCAACGCAAAAAAGGGGAATTTGAAGATAATGATTCTATATTAATGTAATGTGCCTCATCCTAATGTACTAAGCTACTTAAACTGAAAATGGTCTTCTATACACTGTCTGCACCACAAGGACAGCAGTGCAGAAGTGAATGAGTGTTTTGTAGGGATGAGAGAAAAGTCAGAAAAACTTCCCACATGACTTTTTGCGAAAAACCCAAAATGTTTTGCTTTTTTCCTTAATGTTTTTTCCTTTTCACCATTGCCAATACCTTTTTCGCCTATATTTTCTATGACTGCAACATTTCCCACCACAATATTACTTTTTCTGAGGGTTGAAGCAGACAAATAAATAACTCAAGGTCAAAGCTGTGAGTCCTGCAACAACATATGCCTTGAAATGGTTATTAGCAGGCTGAGTGCCTTTGTCCTTTGCCCACAACACTAACTTCCTGCTTATGTAGGCACAGCCATCCTTGAAAAATAACTGCAGTTTGGGAAATTCCATGAGGGTGCAACACATGACATCAGTTTTTTAAAGCCTCTGCAACAAAAGAAAAGGGCAGCACATCAACCACCAACATTTTGGCAAGTTTTCTATCCATAGACATACCTTTGCATTATGTTTGTGCAGATTTTGACTTCTTTCTAAGAACTTAGTAACTGTGGAATGGCAGTACGTAGTAGAAGAACTGTATACTTTGTTGCTTTAACCATAGATGTTATTTGGAATGAACTGTTGGCAGTGGCACACAGTCTGACGCATCAATAACATCACTATTTTTCTTATTCCCCAGAGCCCTGGGAACTTTTTGTAGTGATTCTCCTGCTAGTTGTGGCAACTCTGACCTGTTGATTGTATGTCTCCCAGTCAGACCTGTGGTTGTGCTTCAGGTGGCATCTTATTGAGGAGTTGCTTAGGTGTGAGCCTGCTTTCCCCCACTCACATACTTTTTGCACAGACAATGGAAAGCAAAGTGCTTAGCTTTTGGATCCTGAGTAAATTATCTAAATACTGTGGACTTCATGGACTGCAGGGTTTCTGAGTGGCTGCTACTACTACTGGGGCTAGATGCTGATGCAATTCTATTGCTGCTACTACTAGGTGTTAAAGGTGCAGCACTTTCAGCAGAAGCAGAGGCACTTATCATAGCTAAGATTGTGGATCTTAATAACCTGTGATGTTCTAGTTGCTGCTGGTTACTTAACACAAGTGTGTGTGGTTGAATGGGGCTTGGACTTGGAATCGGTGATGATAACTGACAGGATGACTGTGTATTTTTAGGCTTGCCCAGGGTCAGATTTTCCAATTGTTTTCTCAAACAGTCTATGGACAGGTACAGCGCTCCTTTTCAGTGGTGGAAGATTGAGTCTTTGCCCTTCAGCTAACTTTCTGGCCATGTTATCATTTCTCTCACTCTCAACTTCATCTGTATTTCAACAAGAGGAGGATGCTGGAGGGATATATTCTAGCTCTATCAATTATCATTAGGTCTTCCTCAACGTCAGCCACCACTTCTTGCCTACTACCCAAATATTCCTTTAAGCTTTTAGAGGTGTCTAACAATGTATTTTTACTCTTACTTTCACAAAGTTCACTGCTACTTTATGGACAGGTATTTGTCTGTCTCAATGTCTGACGCAGCAGTTGGTTCAGCTGCTAAACTGTAACGGTTTGTTTGACTCACAGACACAGAGTTAAGATAAAAACACAGTTTTATTAAATACAATAATACATAAAGAACCCTCACAGGTCCTGTAATATAAATTTTATAGTACAGACACACGACAGGTTAATTATGCCCACACAGGTCCAGCATATGTATAGGAGACAAACAGTTTATACTGACACGGGTCAGGCGAATGATAAGGTTTCCAGGTTACAGCAATGCAGGAGTTAACGTTCATCAAGAAAGGAAAACAGTCCCATGTGTTCTGGCAAACAGCTGCTTCTAGAAGACGTCACAGATAGCGTCCACAGTATGCTAGTCCACTGAAGTAATCAGGAGTGCTACCAGTGCTGACACGGAGGCAACAATAGCAACCGGTTATGACAGAGTGGAGCAGAACCAATGGCAATGTACCGGTGCTATAACGGAGGCAACACTTGCAACCGATTTTGATAGAGTGGAGCGTAACCAATGGCAATGTACCGGTGCTATAACTGAGGCAACACTTGCAACCGGTTTTGACAGTGGAGCGTAACCAATGGCAATAGTACCTGTGCTATAACGGAGGCAACACTTGCAACCGGTTTTGACAGAGTGGAGCAAACCAATGGCAGTATACTAGTGCAATCACGGAGGCAACACTAGCAACCGGTTATGACAGAGTGGAGCAAACCAATGGCAGTATACCGGTGAAATCACGGAGGCAACACTAGCAACCGGTTATGACAGAGTGGAGCAAACCAATGGCAGTATACCGGTGCAATTACGGAGACAACACTTGCAACCAGTTATGACAGAGTGGAGCAAACCAATGGCAGTATACCGGTGCAATTACGGAGGCAACACTTGCAACCGGTAATGAGAGAGTGGAGCAACCAATGGCAGTATACGGTACAATCATGGTGGCAACACTGGCAACCAGTTACAGAAAGGAGGACTAGGCCAGAGGCGCTCTGAGCAAAATGGAAGACAGGCAATCCTGCGGGGCAGAGGTGCCAAACCCAGTAAAGCACCAGAAGTCAGAATGTTGCCGAGGCGACTAGGATGACAACGGGAGACTGCCAAGTTGGAATCCAGGAGCAGGAACATCAGCCAGGCTGGGTCAGGATACAGGAGCAGGAACATCAGCCAATCTGGGTTGGTACACGGGAGCAGGAACGTCAGCCAGGCCAAGTCGGTACACAGGAACAATCACTGGAGAGTAGTCAGGCAGTCCGGGTCGGTACACAGGCGCAGGAACAGGAGAGTAGTCAGGCAAGCCAAGTCCGTACACTGGAAACCTCAATACAAATGTAGAACTGGCACAGGAACACCACAAAAGGGCAGTGATAAGGTGCAGGAGCCCAGTATATAAAGGCAATACTGGGCGGGCTAAACACAGGGCAACCAATGAGAACCTCACATTGGATAACTGGCAGAAAAATAAAAACAAGGAATCACGGGCACCGTGTTATAAACCTTCTTCCATTATGCTATCATCAACATTATAATGCGACTCTTTGTCATCTTCAGTATTCTTCTTTTATTTTTTTTATAGTACTGGCACTGGTTATGGTGGTGGTGGTGGAACTTTTATGGGACCTTGACAAACTGCATCCTCCCTGGGAGGAGAGGGTTCATTATCATTCATTGTAATTGCTGCAGGAACCATGGCTACAGACTTCTACTTTACTTCCATGCACTGCCCCTCCTTTCTCCCTTTCCCTGACCCTTGTGCATTTGCTGGACATTACTCAACTACTGTGTGCATTTTTACTCTAAAGTACAGAACACAACTGATGGAGTGTGATATCTTTCCTTGGCCATCAATAAAATACTCAATCTCATCTATCAAGTCTGCCTCAGTCACAAAGCTCAAGCTGGGGTCACAGTCAGCTGTCTGTCACCTAATTTTACTTATTTATTTTTTATCACTGTCCAAAAAGAAAATCAACAACTTCTTTTTCCAGATATCCCCAGCACAGCAAGATCAGCAAGGAAATTGGACCACAGCTGCCTGTGTCCTTCAAATCAAATCAGTCAGACAGAATGTTGAGGCTTGGGGTCAACCTCCTTTGCTCCCTTCTCACACACCCAAACATGCCCAACATAGAGATAATAATAACAGCACGATCAGCAAGGAAATTGGACCGTAACTGCTTGTGTCTTTCAAATCAAATCAGTTAGACAGGATATTGGTGTTTTTGGGTTACCCTCCTATGTTCCCCTCTCACACCTGAAACACAGAGATAATAACAGTCAGATGAGGAAGGAGCTTGGATCACAGTTGCTTGTGCCTTGCCACTCAGTCAACTTGGGGTCAACTTCCTTTTCTCCCTTCTTCTCCTCCAGAGTGACCCCAGACTCCCCTAATAGAGAGGACAAATGTCCTACTTGAAAGTCCCCCTAAACCAGTGGTTCCTAAACTATGCCCTCATTGCCCACTAACAGGCCAGGATATAAAGATATCCTTGTTAGAACATTTCCGGCTAGACGGGATGTGCCATTTTTCACCTATTTTAGTGCTGAGTTGAAAAGTTTTGCAAATCCCTAGTGTTTTGGGTATTCCCTTTTCTCTGTGCCTTTTTTAAACATTTTTATCAACAAGGTCCAGATGAATGAGGCATAACTTCATTTTTCTGCACAATGCAAAGAAAACATATCCAGAGCTTGATTGCATTAAACTCTGAATGGTGATGAAGTGTGTGTGCCAGAATGGACTAAAGTGATGATAAGCTCCAGTACATACCCCAAAGTGCAGCTGCATGAGAAGGGAGCCAACATTCCAGCTCACAAAATGAACTGCTCTGGTGGATTTATAGAAGTCCCCCCCCAGAAAATAGATTCAATAAGAGGCTGAATCCTGTAGGTGTTATTTACTGCTGTCATATTCATCTTAAACTCCATGGATGGTAGATATGTCTCCAATTCATTGTGAAGGTAGAATGATAATGTCTCTGTTTCAGGATGCAATCTCTATGTTCTTATTAAACAACAGTTATCTGCTCATTGTTGTTAAAGAACTAGCACTGTTTATTATTCAGAATGAGGAACAAAAGCAGATGATGGCATTTTCACTTTAATTCCCCCACACACACTAGTAACCAGGGACATTGCCAGATCAAAAAATCTCCTTTTATAAAATAAACAGATTAAATTTAATTTCCACTAAATTTTGTTCTGTTCTCCTAAACCACAAATTGCTTCCCATTTCAAACTCATTTATTCACTTTTATCTCCCTTTTTCTCTGATCTTGTTTGCCTAATATAAGTCAGAGCACCCACATTGTAACTGAAACTACGAGGATATGTACTCTGTAATTATACACAGAGTGTGTTCAATTTGCATAGTTCTATAGGTTTTGCTTTGATTATCAGAATCTCTGTATATACGCCTCAAACATTGCTGTTAAATGCCTGCTTGTGAAGGTTTCCTTATATAGTCCTTTTCACTAAATCCGTCTGAAAAACATTACAAAAAACTGAAACATTCAAGACAGTTTTAACTCCTTGATGACCAGAGCAATGCATTTGCACCCACCTGGTTCTTAAAGGGTTAAGGAATGCATTTATTTTTTTTTGTGCCCACACGTCATGTTACTCATCAAAACTACTGCTGGTACGATACAAAGCTTTATGCGCATATTCTTTATTTACTCCAGATGCAGCTAGGTTTTGGAGAGTGTCTGATGTACCAGATGCAACTCACCACTAAATTATTTTCAGACAATAATGTGGAAAAAGCTATAAAGGCTTTGAAGAATGTTAATGTTCCAGATGTGTTTTTAACCATTGCAAATCTGATTAATTGAATAATTAATGATAAGTGAAACTCAATGAATTATTTGATTCCAATCAGGAGAAAGTAGAATTTATACAGTGAGGGGAAAAAATTATTTGATCCCCTGCTGATTTTGTATGTTTGCCCACTGACAAAGAAATGATCAGTCTATAATTTTAATTGTAGGTTTATTTGAACAGTGAGAGAATAACAACAAAAAATCCTGACAAGCTGAGATTAGGATCACTTTCTTAAAGGGAGTGCTTCTATCTCAGCTTGTTACCTGTATAAAAGACACCTGTCCACAGAAGCAATCAATCAATCAGATTCCAAACTCTCCACTATGGCCAAGACCAAACAGCTGTCCAAGGATGTCAGGGACAAGATTGTAGACCTACGCAAGGCTGGAATGGGCTACAAGACCATCGCCAAGCAGCTTGGTGAGAAGGTGGCAACAGTTGGTGCAATTATTTGCAAATGGAAGAAACACAAAATAACTGTCAATCTCCCTCGGTCTTGGGCTCCATGCAAGATCTGATCTTGTGGAGTTTCAATGATTATGAGAATGATGAGGAATCAGCCCATAACTGCACGGGAGGATCTTCTCAATGATCTCAAGGCAGCTGGGACCATAGTCACCAAGAAAACAATTGGTAACACACTAGTCCGTGAAGGACTGAAATCCTGCAGTGCACGCAAGGTCCCCCTGCTCAAGAAAGCACATGTACAGGTCCATCTGAAGTTTGCTAGTGAACATCTGAATGATTCAGAGGAGGACTGGGTGAAGGTGTTGTGGTCAGATGAGACCAAAATCGAGCTCTTTGGCATCAACTCAACTTACCGTGTTTGGAGGAGGAGGAATGCTGCCTATGACCCCAAGAACACCATCCCCATCATCAAACATGGAGGTGGAAACATTATGCTTTGGGTGTGTTTTTCTGCTAAGGGGACAGGACAACTTCACCGCATTAAAAATGCGATGGATGGGGCCATGTACCGTCAAATCTTGGTTGAGAACCTCCTTCCCTCAGCCAGGGCATTGAAAATGGGTCACAGATGGATATTCCAGCATGACAATGACCCAAAACACACAGCCAAAGCAACAAAGAGTGGCTCAAGAAGAAGCACATTAAGGTCTTGGAGTGACCTAGCCAGTCTCCAGACCTTAATCCCATAGAAAATCTGTGTAGGGAGCTGAAGGTTTGAATTGCCAAATGTCAGTCTTGAAACCTTCATGACTTGGAGAAGATCTGCAAAGAGGAGTGGGATATCTCATGAGATGTGTGCAAACCTGGTGGCCAACTACAAGAAATGTCTGACCTCTGTGATTGCCAACAAGGGTTTTGCCAGCAAGTACTAAGTCATGTTTTGCAAAGGGGTCCAATACTTATTTCACTCAGTAAAATGCAAATAAATTTATAACTTTTTTGAAATGCATTTTTCAGGACTTTTTTGGTTGTTATTCTGTCTCTCCCTGTTCAAATAAACCTACCATTAAAATTATAGACTGATCATTTCTTTGTTAGTGGGCAAACTTACAAAATCAGCTTGGGATCAAATAATTTTTCCCTGACTGTAAATCTGAACTGGTGTTGTCTCTAACTCATGCGGCTGTACTTCAAGTTATGTACTAGAGCAGTGTTTCCAAACAGTGTGCAGTGCCACTTTGGTTTGCTGTTGGATATCAAAATAAGGGTGCTCCTTTTTTTCTATAATGACTTCTGGATATTGTTTTGCACACCATGTATATTATTGTTATTGTAACTGAGGGACCAAAAAAAACCTACTTATTATACATGTGTCACTTTCATTAATTATCCCAGAAATCACCTTTAAACCTTGATGTGCCAGAATGGTATCCTTTGATGCTGCAAAAAGTCCTCGCTGTTAGTGGGGACTTAACCATTTGAGTTCCAGAGGGGCATCCAATACATTGACACTCGTAGGGTTAAGCAAAAAAAATAAAATGGAGTACCACTATACTAGAGGGTATGAATGCTTCAGTGCATACCGACACGCAAACTACACCATTGTTCATAATTTAATGAGAACAAACTCCAAAAGGCACTACTCTCCCCTAGGTGCAACTGGTGTAAAGGAGATAATTTGTGGTTCAAATAGAATAGTAAAGTGGATTCAGGCAGAGCTAGCACTACAAAATTGGTTCCAGCACTTATTATTCAGTGGTATCAATATTGTACATCTACCCAAATGAGGATGTTGAACTAAGAAGATATGGAACAATTCTGGGGCAAACCAAATGCTTCATGGGAAAAAAAAACAAGCATTTCCATTTACTTAAATGGGGCTTCTCTAGCATTTTAAGAGTTTAAAGGAATAGTAATCTTTCACAAAAAGCAGCTCCAGTTAATCTTCATGGTATTTGGGCCATGGAGAGTGTTATATAATGTCAGAGTTGTAGAGTTGTAGTTCAAGAGTTGTAGTTCAAGAGTAATTGAATGATAAAATATCCCCCTCCTACCCCTTTTACCTAGTGTAAGCCACCTCCTCTCATATGTGGAATCTGGTCTTGGGACCAGACAGAACACAGCAAGGGACAATCTTCTTACTGTGAACATAAGAAAAACCCTGCCCCTTTGACAGGTTTTTCCCTATGCTCACTGAAGATTGTCCCTCTCTGCAATCCATCCGGACAGTCTTTCTGCTCTGAGGTGAGCAGTGTTACATCAGTAAAAGGGATGGGAGGGGATAATTTATCATTCAATTACTTTTGAACTACAGCATTGACATTATTGAAATGACTCTTCCACGGCCCAAATACTATGAAGTTTAATTGGTGCTGCTATGATGCTGCTACTATGAAGTTTAATTGGTGCTGCTTTTATTGTGAAACATTACTATCCCTTTGAAAGCAATGCTTAATTAAATGGGAATTTGACAGTTTTTTATTTGTTCATGATGATGCAGTTTGTAGGATCTAGCATTACTTCAGTTCTTCATAGTGCATCAGCCTCAAATATTGCATTTCTTCTAAGATACTTTTATTGTTTTTAATGACTTTAAGATGATACAGAAATGTAGTAATTGTAGATTAATCAATGCTACTAATGGAAATAGCAGTGGACACAAACACCCACACACTAACATACCTACTTACAAAACCCAAATGAGCATACCACTATCACATGTGACCCATCCTAATTAAACATTACCTAATGAAGCCTGATGAGAAATTTATTTGACCAAACCTGGTCAACCTTAACATCACACAGTTCAAGCCTCCTCAACGGAACCTTGACCAAAAGAATCATTTGAACCTAAATAAAACAGATCCACCCAAATAAAACCTTTCTTGGACCACCATAAATAAATCCATAGGAAATTGTATATAAGGAAATGTAAAATTCTGGGATGTGATAGTCTCAGAATTTACATGTAGGAAATGCCTATATAGAATATTATACTGATGTTGATAAACGTAAGAGCAACATTAAAAAATATTCACTTTCCTTGCTTATTCATTCTTTATAGACATGAATACAATAATTGGAAAAATTAAAATATTTTCCAGTTGTTTTAATGTGGAAGAGTAAATATGTATATTAGTTAAAGGAGGAGTAAAAATGTATTATTTAAAAAGACAAATAGAGAAAAAATATAGAGATTTTCCTGTGGAATAAAACAATGGTCTAAAGTGATTATAACTCAAGCTGTTGCAGTTTCAATTAATACATTTCCTATAGCATTTAACAGGGAAGTCGACCCTCCTGCTACAGTTCTTGTAATCTATATATATAAAAGAAGTCTTTGTGCCTGGCAAAACACACACAGGGGCGGCAGTAAGGAGGAGTTACTGCTCTTATTGAGTAATTGAATGGGGGCGTGATTTTCACACCAGTTGCAGTGGCCGAAGGCCACTGCTACTGGTGTGAAAATCATGCAGGGAGTTGGCCCGCCCCCACTATCCAGGCCACACAACACTATACAACTGAAAAAAAAATGGCCACCACTTGTTTCTACACCACAGACACACACACAAGCCCCAGAAACAGACACAAGCCCCACACATACACACACACACCATCTACATCACAGACACACACACAAGCCTCACACATACACACACACACCACATACATCACAGACCCACACACAAGCCTCACACATACACACACACACCACATACATCACAGACACACACACAAGCCCCACAAACAGACACAAGCCACACAACTTTGCACTCAAAGCAAGACACAAGACACACACACAATGTCTCTCCCTACCTCCTCTCTTGAGTGGAGCCCCAATAATGCAAGCCATGTTGGGGAATCGTCAACAAGAGCCTACAAAACTGCCCAACATCATTCGTTACAGCTCCGGTCAATCACTCGCCATATAGTTGAAGCCTTACAGCTCCTGCACACCTTCCCTCCTCCAGCTGGGAGGTCGGAGTAGATCACTACACAGGGGGCGGGAGGTGGCGGCAGGGCAGGCGGACACACGCTACACACACTGTGGCCTCTCATGGATTTTAATAATTTGAATTAAAGGGATAGTAATGTTTCATAATAAAAGCAGCTCTAATTAATCATCACAGTATTTGGACTTTGTAGAGTGTTATTTCAATTTTGTTAGAGTTGTAGTTCAAGAGTAATTCAATGACAAAGTATCCCCCTCCCGCCCCTTTTACTGATGTAACACTGCTCAGCCAGAGCAGAAGGGAGGTGCCCAGGTAGATTGCAGAGAGGGACTATCTTCAATTAAGATAAGGGAAAAACCTGAAAAACTTGTCAAGGGGGGGCAGGGCTTTCATTGTTCTCATGGGAAGAAGATTGTCTCCTGCTGTTATCTGTCTGGTCTATGGACTGCATTCCACATCTGAGAAGAGATGGCTTACACTAGGTAAAAGGGGTGGGGAGGGGAAACTTTGCTTGTGACTATCTCTCAAACCATAAAGGTTTAAGAGATAAGACTTATATTGTTCTCCATGTTTTTTTAATGCCTACAAAATAAAATAAAGATAAAACGAAGTATTACTATCCCTTTAATAAGTATCGGCTCTTCAGCTATTCCTCTGCAGCCCTCAGCAGAAGCTGGAATAGATCAGACAAACTTTCTAAGAGCAACACCTTTTGACAATGATTCAAAGAAAGTTTGTCTGATCTATTCCAGCTTCTGGTGAGGACTGCAGGGGGAACAGCTGAAGAGTTGATCATTGCTGCAAGAAAGATAGCGGCTGCAGACAAGATCGCCCTCATTCCTCTCTCCGCTTCCATTGGGAAATCTGCCTCCGCTCAGTCTTTTAACCCTTTAAGGAAAAGAGGTGTGCAAGGCACTGATAAGCAATGTGTTGCATATACCCTGCTCTTTAAAGTGTTAATATGTATTTATTTTTCTTTCACACGCTTTTGCTTAACCCCTTCAGTGCCAGGAATCATATACAATGATTTGCTATACCCCCATTACAGCAGTCTCGCAGCGGCCTCAACATATTCAACACTTAACAAGAGTTATTATCACAAAATAAAGTGAAGTTACGCATCACAACTTCTCCTTTCTTTACCCACTAATTAATTCACTAGACGTCCCCCAGTAAGCACTGCAGTGCTGTCCCGGTGACTCGTACTTCCTCCTCTCCTAACGCTTGACTTGCCTTCTCCTATCCCCTCTCTCCATGCCTCCTCCACCACCAGCTGACATCGTCTCTCCCTTATCTCTCTCTCACTCATTCTTCTTCAGTGCCTGCCGCCTCTGGCCTCAGGGACGTGCACAGTCATTTGGGGGGGGCAGGGGCTCAAATGAAAAAAAGGGCACTTCTCATAATTATTTATTTATTTATTTATTTAAAAGGGCACAAGGGCACTTTGGACAAAAGGGCAGGTGCTCAAGCCCCCCCTGGTGTGTATGTGTGCACGTGCCTGTCTGGCCTCCACTTCAGGACTGGGACATACACACAGGCTATAACTCAGCTGCTTAACCCTTTATGTGCCACAGGGGTATGGAATGCATTGCTAGGCGAAGCCCTGCCTACCCCTCTGGCACTCAAATGGTAACGCCTTTATGCTTCCCTTCACTTTGTCTCCTCCCACCTTCTCCCTTCATGAGCCCTGGTGACAGACTTAGCTAGGGATTTGTATGTGTCTCCATGCATGTATGTGTGTGTATGTATATGTCTGTGTGTGTGTTTCTACATGTCTGTATATGTTTGTGTCTCTGTATGTATATATCTGTATATGTATGTGTGTGTCTGTGTGTGTGTTTGTATGGTTGTGTCTGCATCTATGTAAAATAATATATACATGTATGTGTGTATATGCATCTATGTTGCTGTCTATGTATGAATGTGTGTATGTATGTGCGTATCTGTATGTGTCTGTGTATGTATGATAAAATGTGTGTATGTATATTAATACGTATGTGTGTGGGTGTCTCTATGTATGTATGTATGTATGTATGTGTGAACTCTGTAGTACAAGTAACAGACCCTTCACAGCACATTTGCATTAAAAAATTCTACCTAACATAAATTAACACAAGTATAACAAAATACAGACAGGCAACGCCGTCCCACTCTGCTAGTACAATTATATAATAGTAACTGCTTCCACTTGGTAACAGTTTGAGGTTTAATATCTTTCATTAAATCATCACAGCAGGTATGGGTGAGTGAGTGTTTGCATATACAAACCTATGCTAGACCAAACAATATGAATGACAATTGATATGTTCCTTATCATCCACTTGCTTGAGGTTTAAGCTATTTTATAAAATAATTTGGAATTCTACTGTGCATACACAAACTGTAATTTTAATACTAAGATATCACAGAAACAAAGGCATTTGAAAATAAAATAAAATAAAATAGTTTTACATATAAATGGTGTTTGATCTTTATCTATGGCACCACAACCACATTGCCATAATAAAGGTAAGAGGAGTTTTAGATGCACCTGTAATTGTTAGACCTGTTCATAAAAGGTAATACATTTTTCAGTATTACCGCTTCTTTAAAGAATGTTGTTATAGATACATGATTCTTACTGATCTGTTGTAAGTTGAGGAATTTATAGGATAAGCTTTGTAGCTTAATTTCCCAGACATATAAAAGGACCATTATAAGCAAGGCTCTTCTGACAATGAAGAGAGAATAGTGCTGTTTGGCACAGAAAGTCTACTGGAATTTTACAACATAATCTATTATTTCTCTAACAAATATTTAATGCATTGTCCCATTTCCTGAATGAGTAGGGAATAGCAAATGAAAAACAAGAGTTGCACCATTTTCTTTTCCTGCAACAACAGGAAACGAAACTACCAAACTATTATTTCTTTAGCACTATAGATAAGATTTGAAGTGAATTTCCCTTTTGTATCCTTTATGTTATATTACATACTAGCTGAAGAGCCTGTTACAGGGGCCACAGTGCTACTGCCAGCCGGTCACAGGGCAGTTATGCGCAGTAGAGACTGCCCACGCCGCGGCTGATACAGAGCTGGACGGAGCGTCCAACTCTATATCAGCCGCAGTGCTGGCAGTCTCTACTGCGCATGACTGCCCTCTACTGCGCATAACTGCCCTCTACTGCGCATGACTGCGTTTTTACACACGTTTTAGCAAATTATTATATATAGGAGATTTGTGCTGTAACTCAATGGTTCCTTCTCAGAAAGGTATGTTCTGTTGGATAGGTGGCTAAGTGCCTTTGCTGTACAGGTGCCAGATATGTAACCCCTTTGATCTCCAATGCACTACCAATGTATTACTGTGCTCAACCTACACTCTTTTATAAGCATACAAATAAATTGCAGTATAGTGATAACACTCATAAATTAGTGTAGAAAATATCTCAACACAAATTACAACACAGCTTACTAAACTAATACTAAATTTCACTGACAGTATGTTCAAAATAAGTACATGAACATGATATATCTATATATTGTGGGTCTCCCCTCCTCCAATCTCAGTGTTGCTTCTTCAGTCAGGTTTCTTCATCAGGGAGCATGGTTAAATCCCAGAATAATTCACAATTTCAAAGTACAGTGTGTCAATGAAACTTCATAAATAATGTCACATGACCATTAGTCCACACATAATTCCCATAGTATATTTAGATCATAATGAAAAATGACTTTTACCCAATTACATTGTATCAACAAAGCCTAATTGAATGATATAAGAACATATTTCAGTATAGTCCTATAGAACCTAGCACGCCTTGTCACTGACTATATTTCAGTCCTGTTGATACAGCTTTACCCAAGTTACATGATTATACATTCATCAAAACCTGAGATCAAAAAGTAAAAACATAAAATAGAAGCACAAAGAAAAAACATTAAGGTGTGAATGACCTACCCTGTCTTCTTCCCTGAACAACTTTGCAAATTGAACACATTATAAAATGCACACACCCTGAACCTTGTTTCACCTTTGTTCTGGTGAGGGCACATACACCAGGCTTCACCTTCAAGCTTGTGAGTCAAACCCTAAATGATGAGACAGACATACGTTTTAGGGTGGGAAAAAAGAGATTATGGTTTATATCCTATTAATCTATTTAAGACTTCATGGATTCCTTTCCCTCAAGTAATGCAGTGCTGCATAGGTCATGATATCTAGGAAATGAGCTGATATACACAATCAGCCCCTCACCTTCTGTGGTGCCTCATCAGTTTGGGCCCCTGGCTGCTGCTCCCTGGTAATGCCCACCCTGTAAAAAATACCTGATGGCAGGGCAAGCTACTAACTTGTGTTCTTCTGAAGACAACTGGCATGCCATATCTGCACAGTGCCCAGGAACACCCCATTACTATCATCCACTAAAGATGGACCTAATTAGGAGGACCCCCTTTAGAACCATCTTTCATGACTCTACTACTCCAGAAAACACATTTTTATGGTGATTAGGAATTTATCAAGCCCCTCATCTGACAAATGCACCACATCACTCCTATTCTAGCTGGGGTCCTTAAAACTGATATATGATGCAGTGCCCCCCACAAGAGCACATGAACTAATCCTTGACCAAATGTACCTTCTTCTGGGTCTTCTCTGTTGCTGTCAGACAGGCAGATTCCCCCTCCTCAGGCGTTCCTACAGATTATATGAAATAACTTATTCTGGCATTCAGGCATAAAGTCAACATTTTTAAGTGTGTTCTGGGTATCCAAAATGTTGCATATATTCCATTTTAAACCACTTCTATCCAACCATCGAGTCCTCATGTGCCCCTGTGGGAAGCCTAACTGCCTCTCCAGGGCTTGATGCTGAATATATATCTGCTCAGGGTACAAAGGTGTGCCTCACTACCCATACTTAAAGTGGAATCTCGCTTCTTCTAACTGTGTACACGTAGATGGCTATAGACAAAAATGCATTATGTAATACTTACATACTCCTGAGCTCCATCTCCCAAGCCTTTGAATCTTTTGCAATTAATCATCCCATGCCACTGACTGAGAGGCTGTACCTGTTCTGAATTAATGGGTTCTATACAAAGAGGGGTCTATACTAATATATTCTTAATTTATGGTTAATTTTTAAAATACAGATTTGCACAGGTAATTGGACTTGACCCATGGATGGGAAGCCCTAAGGAACACTCACTTTCATGTAGGCACCTACTGTCAGGCACCTACTGCTCATATCAACTCCTGCCTTGAGGGCATGTTGACCCACTGACCTCTCCCTTTCTTAGCGCTAGAAATGAGGCATCACCTGGCCTTTGGTGAAAATTTCACCCCATTTGCTGTAAACCTGTGTGCTAAGAATCCTTGGGAACTACTACCAGCTTCCCTACCCTAAACACATCCTTAAAGGCTATGACAAGTGTAGCAGTGAGCATAACTGTTTCTTAGATCCCACTACAAATGCTTAGGGAAGCTAGAACTAGCCTAGCACAGAGCTCTTCATCCACGGACCTGTACACATCCTTAACATGCACAACCCCTTTGCTCCAACCCTTCATGGCTCTGCTGACTGGCAACTTTGCCACCACATCCACATCTTCCCTGACCTTAAAAAAGGACATGGCAACCAAGACACTTGCAACTTTGGCCACTGAGCCTCTCTTGATGCAGGGACTTAAAAAAGATCAACACTAGCTATGAGGAGTCTTCCTCCACATACACTGACATTGTTTAAAACTCACCCCTTAGGTTGATTTGATAATTCCAACCCCAGAGTCACAGAGTGGTAATGGACAAGCACAACCATAGGCTTGTGCATTAGGGGATAGTTTAAAAAATAACCTTCTTGTAAGAAAAAGTCAAAGGAGGGAGCTATTTTTACTCACTTACTAAACACTGCAAAATTTAGTATCCCTGTTTTCTGGAAGTCAACATCTGGTCCTTTGGTAAAAGACTGGTAAAAGATGACATGCACTATAATGGCGTTGGAAAGAATAACATTTGCAAGTATGGGAGTGGCTCCACCGTTATCTCTGTTTGGCAACATTGAATAAATTATATTGGTTACCATTGTTCATAGAAACTATTTACCCTTTATTCTGTTCTATTTGCCATGTAATACAGGCCATCAATTGAAGATGGCTTTGTGAACAGTGTAGATCTGTTTCTCTGAGCTTTATTTCTTCCTTTCTGTCTTTTGTTTATCTCTTTCCCTTGTTTCAGTTTACCTTTTGTTTGGCATACCTATTTGAAACTGTTGGATAAGCAGATTGCTGGGGTTTTCAATAAGCTTATGAAATGGCGAAGTATAACACATATCCTGTCTTTGATGGAAAATGTGGTGCAATATATTATGCAATATTTTACCATGTTATCAGTCACCAATGTTCCTGTTTTTGAGGATCTGTTTTGTACACTGAAAAAATATTAAACAAAACAACAACAAAAAAAACAAAAAAGAACTCTCTCCCTGACTGTCCTGCTTCTGAGAGATCTAAATCCTCACCCTATTAATCAATGCTATTTTCTGCATAAACTAGGAACAACAAGTAGGATAACAGGATCCAGAGACTATTCTGAAAATTTACAACACCAAGGTAAGCAAAATTTGTCCATCCGTGTAACAGAATCATAAACTATTAGTATTTGTATGATCAGTAACATTATATTTGGTTTCTCAGACCACTAAGTTTAACAGCACAGTGATAGGATTTCCCTTGTTTTAATCTAAGAAAATAGATAATAGAATGCAATGACAATAAGGGATGGGTGACAATTTTTGTCTAAAACCGAAATCAGCAAATAATATCACTTCCTGCTTGGTGGAATAATAATAAGTGCAGTTTTTCTGCTTTTTAAGCCTAGCTCATTGCTTTGAAATCAATGTAAAGACTGGAGAAAGAATCAGTTGAACAGTGAATTGTTTTTTTTGGTGGGGGGGTTGTTGACTGGTATTAGGGGAACAGTTAATAAAAAATAAACAAAATTAAAAATACTATAAGAAATGGGTAGATAACGTGACAGAGACAGGGTCCCCCTGATGTATGCTTCGACTGAGGCAGACTGATACTTGGAGTATTTTGTAGAGGATGATTTGTAGGACTTCTTGTTAGAGGTACAAGCCCTGAGGAAACATTGATTGTTTTGTAGGACTTAGACTTGTGTTAGGCCCATGCCCTGAGGAAACTGATTTGTAGGACTTAGACTTGCTTGGCACAAGCCATAAGGAAGCATTGATTTGTTGTAGGAATTAGACTTGTGTTAGGTCAAAGCCCTGAGGAAACAGTGAAGGACTTGGTTTGTTAGCATCATAAGCCCTGAGGAATTCATGATTTGTAGGGCTTATGCTTGTTATAAACAAGCCCCATCACCAATTTTTATTTATTTTTCTTTTTTAAAGAACAAACCCTGAGAAAAAAATACCCTACTGGCCTAGTGCCAGCAGGTCATGTTCTGGTGGCCAGTGGCCATTGTCAAATTGTAGAATTTGCAACACAAAAAGCCTATCACCCTCTTTCTGTAGCTGCTTGTATTTCACTTCCTGGAAAATGTCACGTTTTTATAGAGAAAAGACAAAAACATGTAATGAAAGGGGCGAAAAGAATGTAGAAATTGAAAAAAATAGCAAAAATGTTTTGTCTATAGGTGAAAACGGTAAAGATTTTTATCGCTTTATTTAAAGAGGATTTTCCCATGTGGTGGTTCAGTCTCCCTTGGGTGCTATGGGGCTTCGGTGTCGGTTTCTCTGTACGCTCCTCTTTACTCCCTCATTTCACATGTCATCACCGTGGGTCTTTTGGGGTTACACGAGGTGAGTCTTACCTAGAGAATATATATTTTTAATTGCCATTGTTTGTCACGTTTGCTTGATAAAGGTCTCAAGTGCGGACCGAAATGCTGTATGTTAGCTTACCAATAACATATTGGCTTTATAAGTACTTTTAAATCTGAGAGTGTGCAGCTTTTTCTTATATATATGTATGGAACTAGAAAGTTACTGACAGGTACCTAAACAGATGGATAGCAAAATACTGAAAATCGTCTGGCCTCCAAGGTACACGAATTTACCCAAACCTCTTGCACTCAAAGGGTTAATAGCAGTACTTGATTTTATTGGAGTCCTTCATACAGCAATTGGTTATATATACCATTTTGAATTGGAAGCAGTAGCAGGTGACCTCCATTTGTCAAACCTCTTCTTGATGATTCTGTGGGACAAGGAGGGCAGACCTGGGCAATGATGTGTGGAATGGGGAATTTACTCATAGAGTTTGGGATTAGTTTTAATCAAAGTGCCATCCTTATGCATGCATGCTCTACACACAGGGGCTGTTTTATGTAGTTGGGTGCACCTATGGAGCACAATGGATTAACTGTGACACTGATGTACTAAGAAAAGAAAAATATTTCATTTTAGTTTGTTTTTCGTATGAAACTGGCAGTTGTGCAAATTGCAGAATGCTGTTGACAAACATGCATTTTAATTCAAATTTCATCATGTTTTAACTAAATTTAGTGCAAGAAAATAGATCAGAAGGACACTGACTCAAAGAGTGCACACAATTAGGTATACGGAATACAATGGATACCCGATTGAATGCACAGCACGACAAACTTCTTTAGTGATTCCTCTCATTTCCGCACCTTGCGGATCAAAAGGGCGTGCAAGTACAAATGCTAAATCAGGCACTAGAATTGCTTTTCTAGCCCTACACCTCTCTATACCAATTTATTAACCCCTTAAGGACCCATGACGGTCCAGGACCGTCATGGCTTGATTTCCGTTAAGGTGACGGCCATGTGCATGCGAGGCCAGTCCTTAAGGCATTAAGCTACTTACACAAACATTCCTCCTCTTAACACTGCTTGTGCAAAAAGACAATACAGTATATCAGTCTATGGACATTTCAGATAGTTCCTGTCCCTTAACCCCTTAGAGTCCGGTGACGTACCCGGACCGTCACGCTGGTCCGGCACTTAAGGACCAGTGACGGTCCGGGTACGTCACGTACTATTACTCACCGCGCTCCTGCAGGAGCGCGGTGAGTAATACCGGGGACTGAATTTGATCGCTCCAAGACCGGAGCGATCTCTTTCAGTCCCTCAGTTCGGCGTGCCGCCCCACGTGATCAGTCATGTGGGGCGGCACGCCGAAATTCTCTATCTGGTCCTTAAAGGACCACTCACCCCGCGACCGCTGGTCGTTAAGGGGTTAATATTTGTTTAATTCTGTTTACTAAACAAGTCCTAGAGGAAATCATGTACGTTACACCTTGTTTCTTCTCATGCTATGGGGCTAGCGGATGTCCTATAGAATTGACGACTAGTCAATAGCAAGCATCACAAAGGCATATTCATTATGATGCCTGTGTCAGAACATTGCATAATTTATGTTGTTGCCTCAGGATAGTGTATTCATTACGTCACCTGTCTCAGAATGGTTGCATTTGTTGTCGCCTGCCTCACAATGGCGTATTCATTAAGTTGCCTGTGTCAAGATGGAGACCGCAATATAATGACTGGCAGGAACATTTTCTGTTGTTATGTTGCTCACATCATAATGTTGCCTTCAAAAATAAGGTACATCGAAATGTCGCCATGCAAATGTAGCCTGTATTATCAAGTGTGTATCAAAACTGCATAAACTCTGCTCCAATCAAAACAGGAAATGTATCATGGTAAGTACTGAAATCAAAACAGGAACTACACCTACACTGAGACCTTAGAAACAGACATGCCCAGGGAGCCTCCATTCAATAAGCAGGACAGGTATCTCCCAACCCACATTCTAGACAATGGGGTCTCTGCATTTTGCAGGTACATTTTGGAAAAAATGGCTAGCAGAATTCAAAGAAGTACAACTCTGACAGTATTGAAACAATATTCTCCAAGGCCCAAATACTATGAAGATTAATTGGAGCTGCTTTTTTGTGAAAAATTACTATCCCTTTAAGGCAGGAAACCCCAGTGGGTGAGGAAAAGGTTTTTTGAGGCAAAAATTCACTCACTGTCCCTCCTGATCCATTCCCTCCGTGACATGAGTTTTCCTGCAGCTTCCTAGTTTGGTTAATTATTATAACATTCCATGTCCATCTCCAGTTACACCCCTCTGAACAAAATATACAGATACTTACAACACACATATATTAAGTTCTTTAGTAAAAAGTCTCTAAAAAGACCATGTTCAGTGGGTCATAGTTGTAAGGATGATTCTGTGTGCAGATGAGACCAATGGTATCCTTGCTCCTGTGCCGTGTCCGTCCATTCCCGGGCATGTGGATGGTGACCAGTAGTTGCTTCTGACAAAGCAGCTTGACTGGAAAAAGACAACACGTTATACATGGGCAGATCTGTGTGTGTGTGTTTGGATGTTTGTTTGTCTGTGTATTTGTGTGTTTATGTGCATGACAAAATGTACACACGCACATACACACACAAATACAAACACAAACATACAGACATACGCACACAAACACACACTCCCAAAGTACGTAAACACATATATGTGTATTTGTGTGTGTTTGTGAAAGTATGTTTGTGTGTCTGTATATGTGTGTGTATGTGCACACATGCTCATACACACACACAGACACACACAGAAATATGCGCACACATACAAATACAGACAGAAACATACAGACATCCACCCACAAACACACACACATATATACAAACACACACACAAATATGAGCGCACACACACACACAAATACAGAAACAAAAATACAGACATACATATACAAACACATACTCACATTTATGTATACACAAAAATGTATATATTTGTGTGTGTGCATATGTGTCTGTGTATCTGAATCTCAGAATAACCAGATGATAATTCCATTGTACTGCTACTTGATCAGAAGTGGCGAAGAGGCTTTGGCAATTACGATTACTCCCTCCCTGTAGCGGTAAGTACACCAGACATAACAAAAAGCTAAGTAATCTATCTGTTCACACACCACTTTTTTACCTAGTCCATTATCCCTTCCCACCACCAGGTCACCCCCCCTCATATCAGGAGATTACCCCCTCACAAAAAACAGGATGTGGAGTGTGGACCACTCCTCCACCCAGGAAAAAGAGGAAAGAAGGCTTCCATCTTTGTAGTCCGCAGGGGCAATCTGCACCCTCAGTCTAAAAATTATTTTACAGCTTACATACTTTCCATAAAATTGACGAGTCTTTACTTAAACCAGGCTATTCTTTACCACATATTCCTATGTTAGATCCAGATACACTTAAGGATTCACCTACCACATCTAGGACTACCTGTGCCGTATGGTCCCTTATTCAATCTGCTTTGAATTATGAAGCAAAGGATCCTGATGTTCCCCTTTTGGGTTCAGGGGGATTGCTACAGCTTCGACACTTAGATTATGGACAGCTTTGGTTGACATATGGTATTTCTACGCTCGGTCAGCTATACCAGGGCAATGTCCTGAAAACATTTGAGCAGCTGCGTCTGGAGTTTGCCTTACCTACTATTTTTTTTTACTCCTATTTATGATTGAGACATGCTCTGGAGGCTTTTTGAGGTGCTAAGGCACCGTGTTTGAAGGAATTCCCGTTGGTTACACTGGCTAAGAGGAGGCGGCCGCTTCGGCCTGTTTTGTTTGTATATGCGTGGCTAAATAAATGTTCTTTGGGTGAGAATGATGGGCTTAGGTCTAGATGGGAGATGGATGTAGGTACCCTTGAGGACTGAGAGTGGGAAATGGCCTTGCGCAGTCCTGCAGCAGTGGCTTCCATGGTTAGACATCAGCTAATTCAGCTTAAAATTCTGTACAGGTCTTATTACACTCCTGTGCATCTTTTCAGGATGGGTAGGTTGGATGACGATCGGTGCAGGAGGTGTGGGGAGGCAATCGCCGCTTTCTTGTACCTTCTGTGGGAATGTCCCCTGGTTCGTAGATTTTGGGAGGATGTGATACGCACTGTGTCAGCTGTGGTACAATGGGACCTATTACTTTCTCCAAAGGTATGCATATTTTCTATTCTACCTGATCAACTTCACACCAATTTTCATAACGTATTGATTAGGGAGCTGTTGGTTATGGCACAGAAGGTGGTGACACCGTGGATGTCAGAGCACCCCCCCCCCAAACATGTCCATTGGATGGCCCTGGTGGCTAATAATCTCCCTCATTATAAGGGACTTTGTTTGCATAGAGGCACCCCGAATAAATTAAACTTGATTTGGGGCTCCTGGACTTCTTATTGCAATGCTAGAACTCTTTACTAGTAGTGATCATGGAAGTGTTACTTATGGTTCTTTGAGCTGTGGGTGGTTTCCTAGAGATTCTAGTTATCTATACTTGAATAATTACCAACTAATTCATGCCTACGTTCTTATTTACTATGCCTAACAATAATTACTGCGGGAAGGATTGTGCTCATCTCCCAGGGAGGGAGGGTGGCTGGGATATGGTGGGAGTTATAGTTGGGTGAGGTGAGTTTTGATTTTTTACAATAAAAAATAAAAAAATGGGACAGCTGTATCTTTAAGTTATGTTATTTACTCGTTGTCTTACAGAATATATCTTACTTGCCTATTATTATTTGTGACTTTGTAATGTTTTATTACTGTCCTCTCAATAAAAACGTTTTAAAAAAAAAAATTATTTTACAGCTGCACTCAGTACAGTCTTATGGCACCATGTGCATAGGTTGAGACTGAGATCAACATAACTGTATAAGATGGTAGTGTACATACATAAGTCCACAACAAAGTCCACATCATGTGTTGAAATGTAATTGTGAGTTATAGCTCTAAGGTATTGCATAAGGGGTTGCTGACATAGTCCTCAGCAAAAAGTTGTAGTTTTTTGGCAATGTCTGGGTGGTATTTTTTTCCTGGCAGAGGGTGTTGCCCAGAAAGAAATTGTTCCAGCTTTTTCTATCAAGCATTATTCATTTTTTAATGTACGTATAAACTTCCAAATTGTTTGGTGGCGTGCCAACCTTCCACTGCATTCTTGGTTTTTGGAAGACCATGCAATGCAGATTCATAACAGTTCCAGAGTTGCACATCAAAGAGGGATTTGCATTATTAAAACAAATACTAATTGTAATACTGTACCATATTTCAAAGCATGAATAGCATATAGCTATTGAAATAATGGAGGACATGAATTAAAAGTTCCATCCTCGTAACAATGTGTCTTGGTAGCTAAGATTGGAAAATTCACCAGTGTGGAAAAAAAAACTTTTTAGTCCTGGGCTATTGTCATGATGCAAAAATAAAATGCCCTTTTGTAATTTTTGTATATTCGTCGCTGAAACACAAAATCTGCAAATTGGTTGGATTTGCCACAGCAATCAAATTATTTCTGTTCACTCTCATTGTCTGCTGGTGGGTCTATTTCCGATGTGGCCACAAGTTCTTAGGTGCTATGCTGAATCATCACAGCCCTTTCTTTAATATCTCCTATTAGTTGCTTTGACTCCATTGCTGCTCTCTCTGGAAAATGATTGTGCTCACTTGGTGCTTTACAAATTATGCCATCTTTAGAATGGCACCATGAAGTTCAATGCCCTGTTGCATATTCTGTGCACTTCCAAATACATTTTTCATTGGTAACCTTCTCTTGTCTGAAGTTATGTTCATCCACCACCAACAAGTCAGCTACTCTCTTGCTTTTAATAAATTCCAAAGCCATATTAAAAGCTGTGGTACTCTCTGCCACTGCTGTACTTATGTGAGCGTCTCAGATACTGAAAATGGCACAGAATGTATTGCACGAGTTTCACACAAAACACACAAAAATGATGCTCCTTTTAATGACACACGACTTTAAAACTTTGCCTTAAAACTATACTTCACACCTGTGAAAAACTCTTACATTACATCGGGATTGCCTCCTATGCATGTTAAAAATTATGCTTGCTTATAACATTAGCGCTTTAGTGACACACGACCTTACAAATTCACCTTTATTGTTCATGCACTTTATGTGAGAGAGTGCCACATTTGGCAACATTTCAATAGTAAATCAAGGCTGTTGTACAGGGCTTGCTGACATTTAAGTCCTAATGAATGGGGAGTATTTATGCCAGTATGCACTACATCGGTAATGCTGTGCTATGTAGGTAATATGCTGAAGTTCAGACTCAGGCATTGGAGGCTACTGCCAGCGTAATTGGTCTGGAGTATTCGTTCATTAAGCCAAGGAACTGGGAAAAAGGAGGCTGATGTACTAAGAGGAACTGAGTAATTCTGGAGTGAGTGAAAAGCACCATAGGGGGCAAACAAAAATTCCCATAATTCCCATTGATTTAAATTGGAGCTTTTAACTGTTAGAATGCTAGAAAGGTATCCATTGCGTCAATTTTCTAAGCGATGGAGACCTCTTCAGCATCCATGGGGTGAAAAGTCCCATTTAAATCAATATTATTATTATTAGTATGGAGAATTTGGATTTCTCCAGAATTACTCCATGTGGGAGATGCATTAATAAAGAGGTAAGCAGAGATAACATGTTCAATGTGATAAACTCTACAATTCCTGTGTAATCTTTGGAACCTATGCAGTAAGATCTCTCAACTTAGAAAGCTCTTAGGGTTTGATGCTATTAATGGAGCTAAAACCATTGTTAGGGGCCAAAGGAGTTTCAGGAGGCACACACACACACAGTTGTACCGTCGTAATCTTATTGCTTGGCCAGCATCCTCCTCAATGAGCATTGGTCGCAAAAACCCATGTTGTGGCCTAATGTTCATTGCAGCTTTTTGTTTCCACAGCTCAGGCTAAATAGCATGAATAGTAGGAACATCAAAGGAAACTAGCCAACACAGTGTCAAACATCGAAAGCTAAATAACACAGTCACCCTCCCAAAAACTAACTCTACACTTCCCCTAACATTAACAAATATATTTATTTTTTAATATTAGTTCAACAATACTTATACAGTAAATTAACACATTAAACCATTGCCAGCCAAAGGTGTGTGCAACACATTGAGAATTAATGCATTGTTCACCCCTCTGGCAATCAACGGGCTAAGTATAATACTTATATAGTAAATTAACACATTAACCCATTGCTGGCCAGAGGTGTGTGTAACACATTGAGAACCAATGCATTGTTCACCTCTCGGGCAATCAACAGGCTAAGTACAAGATGAGCGTGCAATGCAATGCAAAACAATGCATTACAAACTTTCCTCTGCTTAAAAAAATGAAATATCTTGAGAGCAGGAATTCGCTATTCTCATACCTGCCCAAACTACCAGAGGATAAAAAAGAAAATGTTTAAAGGCTGATATGTAACCTGTTTGTGTTTGCTTTTCACGTATAATTTTTCCATTAAATGTTGGCTTTCTTTGAGTTTTTTATGTTTCCACTTCAATAAGTTTGTGCTTTTTACTGCCAAATGTTTTGGAGTCAAGAAAGAAAAAAGCAGCTGCAGCAGCAATCTTCTTAGAGATCACACTAGTGAAATCTAACTGAATTAATGTGTAAACTGAAGTTGAAGAAAACATTGTGGATTGAAGGGGTGAATGGTAATGGGTGCGTGGGAGATTAGGGAAGAGGAGGAAGGTGTTTGGACAGAATAAGTGTACATAAAAGGAATGCACAAATGGGAATCTGCACTAATATACAGGCACTCTGAATCGGTTTTATGAGCTTCTACTGGCTAATTCTTATGTATAAAACAATTAAACTTGCACAAAGTGTGGTAGCTGAATGCATTTGTGAAAATTAAAGGTGCTTGTACATAAAGACAGGTACAGGCAAATAACTGTCATACTTACAACAAATAAGAACAGCAGATGGGTTGTCCTATAGAATTCATACATTCCCTGGAAACATTTGAAGATGGTATGATATATGCAATGGAAAAAGCTAGATAAGTGCTAGGGAGTAGGGTACGGGCCAGGACATGAGAAGTTTGGGAGAAGGTGAAAATTAGGTCAATTATGAAATACATAAATAATGGGGATGAAGGAAGTTTGAGAGTATTAAGAAAAAAATTAAGCAGCTGCAGTAAAAAAAGAGGTGAAGTGCTAGATGGGAATTGAGAAATTGAGAGATAATTTAAGGGATTAGAAAGGAAAGGTGAAACAATAGGTTGTGACAGCAGGTATGTGGTGGCATAGAGGAAACTGACAGTTATGGCTTTTGTCACAAGTAGCCTATGGACAAGTAGAGGTTGGAGGAGGAGTGGGGAGAAGGATGGTTGGAACGAAAAGCAGCATTTAATAGATTTGCACAGTGTAAAACTGACGCGCAAATAGCCATTTGTAACATAAAGTAACCTAGAGTCACTTGCTCCTATATTTTCCATATTAAGTTAACAGAGTTAGTGCAAATTGAGAGAGTGTATCTGATGTGTGTGCAAAATATGAAAGACTCAGTAATAAAAGGAAAATATGCTGGATCTCATGTATAAAGGCTAAGTGCACCAAGTCTAGTGTAAACCATCTGTATCGGGGGGGCAAATAACAATTCCTGTTGATTTAATGCTGTTTTTGCGTTGGAGACCTTTTTAGCATTCCAGGGGTTAAAAGGAAGTTTCTGCAATTTTTTCTCCTAAATTTCCCATCCAGCACTTCACCTTTTTTCCTGCTGCTGCTTAACTCTTTCTCTTAATACTCTCCCTATTCTTTCATCCCCATCATTTATTATTTTAACCTTCTGAGTGCTTGAGATGTACCTATCACATTGCAATACAAGGGGGGGTTCACTAAGGAGTGATAAAGAGGTGTTAAACCTGAGATGATTTCTCCAGTGATATCACTTCTCCAGTTCGTATGTTATTCTATGTTGCCTATGTACTAAGATTGTTCCACCTTTGTAGATCTTAGTGCATAGGGGCTATAGAGTACCATAGAAACTGGAAAAGTAATAGGGGTGGGCGAAAGGTCCCGCCATGTAACCACAAAAAAATGAAAATACGCTTTAAAAACAGCAATTAAAATCTTCTTATTTTTCACCCACTGGCAAAAATTCTTTGCCAATTTTTCAAAGGCTAGAAGATTTCCGTTCATTGATTTACATGTTTTTCGCCTTTTCGCTGTAAAAACTACGTATTCCAGGAATTGAAACACAATAGAAGCAGCTGCAGAGTGAGGTAGACATGCTATGTTGTTCTGCTATGATCTTGTAGCAAAACTGAGGCAGGAAGGACTCATAGTGACTGCTAAGTTTAAAAGTAATAAAAGGAGAAACTGTAAGGACCCTTATGTGTCCATTGAGTCTGTGAAGGAAGTGAGAACTACAGAAGCAATGATGGCCAGTCCCCCTAAATCACCCCTAGGGATCTTGGGGACATTAATGTCAAGAGAGGAAGAAGAGGGTAGTAGTGAGAACAGGACAGGTCAGCTGCCTGAGCCTGCTGCACCTGCTGCCAGACATGCTGCACCTGCTGTCAGATGTGCTGACCCTCTGCCATCAGTGCTTTGCCTGCTGTCAGTACTGCCCCTGCTGCCAACAGTGCTGTGCCTGCTACCAGTACTGAACCTGCTGCCACCAGTGCTGTGTGTGCACTGTCAGACATGCTGCCCCTGCTGCTACTAGTGCTGTGCTGTTGTTAGTGCTGAACCTGCTGCCACCAGTGCTGAACCTACCGCTAGTGTGTCTTGTAATACTCAGGAGGGGGGGAAGGAGAAGATGATGCCATGTGTGACAGCCACGGACCCTAAGTTACACTTGCCATCCCCAAGTAGTCCCACCAGTGCTATTACTACTACTAAGAAGGTCCAGCAGCTTGTTAGCGTTAGGAGTGAAGGAGGGGGTAAGCAACATATTAATAGTGACTGTGAGGAGGAAAAATCAGGGTGGGGCTAAAATTGCTGTGATTGGTGTTAGTAGTAGTAGTAACAATGATGGTGAAGCAGCCGGAGGGACTAGTGTTAGGGGAGTAGTAGGGGAAACAATTGAGAGCATCCAGACTAGCGGTCAAGGGACCCCACACCATTCCCCTGACCCTGGGAGTCCCCTTCCCCCCACATCACTGTCCATGTGAAACATGATCCTAAAGAAGGCAGAATTATTACCACCGCAATAATACCACCACCACTACCAGGAGCACAGATCAGCTGCCTGTGCCTGCTGCTAGTGCTGCTAGTCTGCCTTCTTCAGGTCACCAAGAAATGACAAGTGTGTCAGTAGGGGACCCTCTGTCACATTTCTCATCACCTCCTCCAACCATCAGTGAGATGTCTGTAATAGAGCAGAAGCAGCATGGAGGGACTAGTGGTGGTGGTGATGATGATGGTAGAGAAGCTGGGGTGGTAGAGACATTTATATTCTTTTTAGCCCAAACTGAGGAGGAATGGGGAACAAGGATGGAAATGGGCATCACCACCACCAGCAGCAGTGAGCTTTTGCAGAGTTTGCTACTGCTCTAATTCATGCTGCTGCCGAGACACAAGGACAGCAGGATGCTGAGGAGCAGGCTAGTGTTCCACAGACCACTGTGGACACAGTGGGAATGGGGTCAACAAGTGATCTTGGACTAGGACAGGTTCCACTTGCCAGCAGCAGCAATACTCCTGGTCCTAGTTGCAGTGCTTGTTCTGAGGCAGAAGCAGCAACATTATCCTCTGCCCCAGACAGTGAAGGGGAATGTGGAGGAGAAGAAGAAAGAGGACATTCTTCTCCACCTGTTCCCTACCCCCTGAAGTCATGGGTGTGGGCAGGCACAGTGCAGTCATCACCAATGGTACTGTGCACAATTTGTGACAAGTCAGTGAGAAAGGGAAAGGAGGGAACACACCTTGGCACAACCACACTGATAACACACATGAAAAACAGACTCCGTAACATTTATGTCAAACATGTTAAAGACAAACACCCACCACAGAAATCGAGCACCTCTGTTGCAGTATCCCCTGACTCTCTAGAAAGGTAACAAGAGGTGAGGCAGAGATCAAACAGGATGAGGAAGAATAGAGAAACTCAGGCAGAGGCTGGAAGTTCCATGACAAGCAAAACAACTAGATTAGTCTACCCCAGTGGCAGCTTACATCATGGGATACCTGTCTCTATCACATTACATACAATTTTCTTATTTTATTTATTTATTTTGTATTAACTGTCCCCGCAATACCAGACAAGAAACCCCCGAAAACAAATTCCCTGTTCAACTGATTCATTCCCCAGACTTCACACACCAACACGGGCACCCTCCCCAGACCTCTTTTATACCAAGTCTTATTGGGTTTTTTAATTTTACCCCCCCCAAAAAAAAATTCCCTGTTCAACTGATTCTGTCCCCACAGTCCACCAACACAGACACCCTCATGCCCCTTTTATACTATGCCTTTGGGAAATAAAAAAAATATTTGCTATGTGTTGTGTAGAAAATCAGTGTTCCCATTGATTTCAATGGCATGAGCTTGGCGAAAAAAAATCGGAAAAACTGCACTTTTTGCAGGGAAATTATTTTCCAAGAGGGAAGTGCCATTATTTGCCAATTTCAGTTTGAGCATCCCTATTTATCACCCCTTTAAAATGCGTTAGTGTATAACCCCCAGGTTTGAGCTCTACCAATACAGAATAATAACTTGGAATGTCTGCAACATATTGGGGGTTATGACTAAGGTGTAATAAAGAAATGATAAAACAGAGATGACTTCTGCATTGATATCACTTCTCTAGTTCCTCTGTTATTCTGTGGGGACAATGCACTAAGATTGTTCCACCTTTTGAGATCTTAGTGTATAGGCTCTAAGGAATAACATAGGAATTGGAGAACTGATATCACTGGAGAATTCATCTCCACTTTATCACCTCTTTATCACACCTTAGTGCATAACATCCAATGTGTTGGATACTTCTTTGGAATTCAAATTGAAATCAAAATGTGTTTGGCAATGTTTATTTTTTGCCCGAGATGACAAATAACATTTCTCATTAATGTAAATACGGTTTTTATCCCCTGAATGTGTTACAGGCCTCTCCAGCATTCAAGGTGTTTAAAGCTGCATAAAATCAATAAGAATTTCTGTACTTTGCATTTGCCCTCTGTGGTGCAGTTGCTGCATCTAGAACTGTCCAGTTAATTTTTGTGCTTCAACCTCATGATGCCACCAGGAGAATAAGCAGAGCTGATAACTACATGCAATAGAGACACATTCGTCAAGGAAAGGACCACAATACAGAAATTTTGGTCACGTAAAAGAAAAGAAGAAATAAAGTGTGCTGATATATTGAACTGCAGTTCAATGGACTTCATACATTGTTAATGACACATCAGCTTTTCACTTCCCTTATGTTTATTCCAGGTGAATGTGGCTAGGATTGACTCTAAGCAGTCCAGACCGGCTGGAGAGAACCTGGGAAGGTACGGAATCAATTTTACATGCCCTGAAGATAAACTATTCAACATTTTCTAGAGAAAAACCATATTTCCTTGAAAATTCTGCTGTGAAGAGTACAATAATGTGCTTCAGGCATCAGCTGATCTGAAAACTATGCTGCAAAGGTTGTGTTGCTTAAACTTGCAAGTTTAACCAAATATGTTTTAATGTTTTATTGAGTTCAGAGCAATATCCTTCCTCCTTTGTTCTATGTTTAACCCTTAGAGTGCCAGAGGGGTACATTACTCATTGCAAAGCAATGCGTTGTGTACCCCTCTGGCACTCGAAGGGTTGCTATGATTCTTACTACTTTGGATATATTATATATTTTCAGGAAAATGAGCATAGTAACATAGTTGATAAGGCTAAAAAAAGATATATGTCCATCTAGTTCAGCCCCTGCTATATCACAACTGTTGATCCAGAAAAAAGCAAAAAAAGAAACAGCTCTACTGAAGCCATTTCCAGTTAATCCAAATGTGGGTAAAAATGTCTCCCTGTCTCCAAAAGGCAGTCAGATATTTCCCTGGATCAACATTCTATCTTTTTTAAAAACCAACTGTCATAATTATGAGTACTGTTCTGAGATAGACAGATATTCATTGCATTTTAAAAGCAACTACAGTATCTTCAAACATGGCATCCGAAGGCAAAACATTCCACAACTTTAAAAAAAAAAGTCGTCTTTGTTTTAGTCAAATCACCTTTCCTTTAGTCTAAATGGATGACCTCTTGTTTTTTTGCTAAGTAAATATTTCCTCAGAGTTCTTTATATTCACCTCAGAGATATTTGTAAATGGTAATACGGAAGTATTTTACTCAAATAAAGTACTACCAGGGAATTAACTATTTTAGTGCCAGAGGAGAGTGCACTTCTCTCGCACTCAGAGGGTTAAAGGGTATCGTCAGGGTTTCTTTTTTCTCTTCATTAAACATGAGGCTAATGTATTAGGGGGCCAAAAAAGGAACAAATTAAAACTTCCATTGATTACAACGAGGCTTTCAAACACATGAATGCTAGAGAGGTCTCAAATCAAATGCGTGCATTGGAAACTATTTAAGGGATTAAAAGCCCTGTTTACATCAATGGGATTTTTTTAGAATTTGCAGTTGTCACTCTATAGTGTAGTTGTTTTGCTTTCAAATTACTAAAAATTTTCTTTAGTACATAACCTTCCCTGATTGCCAGCTAGATGTGTGAAGCAATGTGTTGCACAGCTATGGTTAAAACAGTGTTAAATACTTATATATATATATTGTTGCATCTACATACTTACAGATTGTATTTTTATTTCTAAGTATTCAGAATGCTCTCAGTATGTATGTCATGTTAACTATGCTTGTTGTTGTAGTCCCACACATGCAACAGCTTGGTTATGTTATGTATTAAAATAATCACTTTTATTGTCATTTCATGCATTTATTATACATGCACACCCCAGAGCACATGTAAATAACATATACAGTTATTTAGGTATACAATCAGGATTTTGTGGCCTCTTCACACCTGTGCAAACAGAATATTGTATGTAGTTAGGTACAGATTGATTGGGCTAAATATCCAGGGGGGAGATTTACTAAGCGGTGATGAAGCAGTGATAAAGAGGTAATAAAGTGGAGATGACTTCTCCAATTCCTGTTATTCTATGGAGCATATATACTAAGATTTCTTCAACTTTGGAGATGTTAGTGAATAACATATGAACTGGAGAAGTCATCTCCACCTTATCACATCTTTATCACTACTTAGTGAATCTCCCCACTGGTGTCATGCTTAAAGCCTTCATTTTGCCAACTTGAAGAATGTAATGGTGCTGATTTTCCCACTTGAACTGGTGCAGTAGGACTGCATAGTGACCTAATAATGACTTAGGTTGGCCTGAGGTCTTTGGGGATTAGAGCAACTCTCCTGCATCCCAATTCAGTTGTTCTGTTGCGTGTTTGTTCGTAACTTCAGAATGTGATCAGTGAAGTGAAGTTTGGGCATTTGTCTATAGAGCGTGTTCAAAATAATGTCATCCTGAACACTAAATTAAAATGCTTTCTTAACCCACCAGAAGCTGAGTAGGTGTTAAAAAGCTCACAAAGCAATACAACAGAGGCACATATATAATCTGTAGGGTTAATGAGGTGTAACTGAGACACAATGTTCATTGCATTGTTGAGTGCATGTATGACTGTATGAAACATTACTGTGGCTACACAAGACCACATACATTATGCAGATAACTGAGCTGCTAATACATTTTATGTAGAGTTGCACCTATGTTTGTTTTGTACATGAGATACACAGAGCCAGCTGCCTGCCATTAGGGGGCAAAACTTGTCGCAGTGTTCCCGCGCGAAATTTCAAGAAAACCACGTTGTTATATGGGAAAATACTCTTTAAAACTAGTGGTTAAAACTTTTGCATCTTTCACCCATTGGCCAAAATTTTTCACCATTGTTTCCAATGACTAGAAAGTTTCCGCCCGTTGATTAACGTTGTTTTCGCACTTCCGCTATAAAAAAAGTCACGTTTTCGCTGAAGGCAGACACAATAGAAGCAGTTACAGAGAGAGATAGATGTGCTATGCTGTTCTGCTCTGATATTTTGTCAAAATTGAGACAGGAAAGGCTCATAGTGACTGCTATCACTATGGGCAGGGTGAAAAATAAGGACCCTTATGTGTCCTCTGAGTCGTCGTCGGAGGAGGAAGTGACTAGCAGTACTGAACCAATGCTGTCCAGTCCCCCTAAATCACCCCAAGGGATCTTGGGGAATTTGATGGGAAGAGAGGGAGAAAAGGGAATGGGAATGAAGGGAGAAAAGGGAATGGGAAGGGAGTTAGAAAAGGGAATGGGAAGGGAGGGAGAAATGGGTAGTACTACTGAGAGCAGGACAGGTCAGTTGCCTGTGCCTGCTGCAAGACGTGCTGCCCCTGCTGACAGTGCCACCATTGCTGTACCTGCAGCCACTAGTGTTGTACCTGCTGCCAGATGTGCTGCCACTGGTGTTGTACCTGCTGCCAGTGCTGAACCTGCTGCCACCAATACTTTGCCTGCTCTTAGTGTTTCTTGTATTACTCTTGGGGGGAAAGAGAAAATGTTGCCAAGTGTGACAGCAGGGGACCCTCTGTCACATTGCTCATCACCTCCTCCAAGCAGCAGTGAGATGTCTGGAATAGAGCAGCATCATGTAGGGGCTAGTGGTGGTGTTGTTGGAGAAGCTGGGGTGGAAGAGATATTGATGGCCTTTTTATCAGAAAGTGAGACGGAAAAGGAGACAGGGATGAGGATGGGAATCACCACCACCAATAGCAATGACATTTTGGAATTTGAGGAATTTGCAACTGCTCTATTTTCTGCTGCTGCTGCGTTGAAAGGGCAGTAGGGTGCTGAGGAGCAGGCTAGTGTGCCACAGACCACCGTGGACACAGTGGGAATGGGGTCAACAAGCAATGCGGGACTAGGACAGGTTCTACTTGCCAGCACCAGCACTACTTCTGGTCCTAGTTGCAGTGCTAAATCTGAGGCAGTAGCAGCAACATTATCCACTGCCACAAAACGTGATGGGGAATGTGGAGAAGAAGAAGAAAGAGGCCATTCTTCTCCACCTGTTCCCTATCCCTCCCCCCAGAAGTCATGGGTGTGGGACTATTATTCTCTTCCGGCAGGCATAGTGCAGTCATCATCAACAACGGTACAGTGCAAAATTTGTGACAAGTTAGTGAGAAGGGGAAAGGAGGGAACACACCTTGGCACAACCTCCCTGATAACACACATGAAACGCAGATACCATGACATTAAATGAACCATGTTAAAGCCAAACACCCATTACAGAAGTCTAGCACAGCTGTTACTGTACCCCCTGACTCTCCAGAAAGGTGGAGATGAAAGAGGAAGAATAAAGAAACCAAGAAAGACACTGGAAGTTCAGTGATGAGCGAAACAAGTAGCTCGCCATCAACATCACTTTCTTCCTCTAGGGTAACAAGTATATCTCCTGCCAATCCACCTCGTTCATCGTTACCTCCCCCACCAAATGATAGCCACTCTTTTGATGCTAGGATATGGCAGTTCGTCTCTACCCATTGCACACTGTGTGGTGCACTGACTACATATGCCAGTGTGGTGGAGGAGAATCGATATCAGGCCATCAAGCGGCATCTGCGAAGATTCCGTCCTGCAGAATATGCTAAGATGGAGGCAGGAAGTGTTCATCATTACTATTAAACTGTCAGCAAGTTGTCATGTGTCCTTAGCGGGGTCTAGACAAGGGGTACAGTGACAGCAGCAGTACTTAGTTTTGGGTGTCATGGTGTTTGGATACAGTTGTACCCCCAGATGTTATTTACCACACACATACTGTGCACATTGCAGTTGCTGAGGAGACCCACTGATCCTGCTCTCAAGGGAAAAATATATTCTAAAAACAACACACCCATGATGATTTTGGAGGAGGGGCAGATGGAGAAGATTTAATGGCCAACTTGTTCTTTTCTCCACAAAAACTGAGTGCTACTTATTCTGCTACTACTGCCTCAGGTGCATCACTGGAGCCAGTCATGGCAAATGTAATCTTCATCATCTATCGTCCATGTTACTGCTGTTGTTTATCCCATTCCCTTTCAGCTGCCTAATCATCCTGCGGCTTAAACAACTCAGAAGCAGCAGTACAAGCAGCAGTTGCAACTCAGGACTCAGTAGGACATTTGACAGTGGCCACTGGCCAACATGACCTGCTGGCATTAAGCCAGCAGGGCATTTTTTTTTCTCAGGGCTTGTGTTTTGAAAAAAATAAATAAAAACTAGTCCTACAAGTGCCAAACAAGCTTAAGTCCTACAAATCAATGTTTTTTCAGGGCTTGGGCCTCTAACAAGTCTAAGTCCTACAAAGGCCTCTAACAACAAATCAAACAAATCATCCTATACAAAATACTCTATCAAGTAAAGTATCAGTCCACCCCTGTGGCAGCTTATGTCAGGCGGTTCCTGTCTCTTTCACTTTAAATACAAATGTCTTATTTTATTTTATTGATTTATTTTTTATTAACTGTACCCACAATAGCAGTCAAGAAACCCCCCAAAACAAATTCCCTGTTCGAATGATTCATTCATTCACCAACACAGGCACCCTCCTCAGACCCCTTTATACAATGTCTTAGGTTTTCACTTTATTTTATTTAGGATTTCTTTTTTATTAAGTGCCCCCCAATCCCAATAAACCCCCCAAAAATCGTCCCCTGTTCAACTGATTCTTTCCCCACACCCCACCAACACAGGCACCCTCATGCCGCTTTCATATAATGCCTTTGGGAAATAAAATATTATTTGTAATGTGTTGAGTGCAACTTCTATGTTCCCATTGATTTCAATGGACGAAAAAAGTGGAAGATCGGCACTTTTAGCTGGAAATTTTTCGCCAAGTGGAAAGTGCCAATTTTCGCCGATTTCAGTTTCAGGCGGAAAGTTTCGCCCATCCTTACCTGCCATGCATTACTTCTAAAAAACTGACTTTATGTATTTACTCAATCAATGGTTCCCTTAATGACTCACCAATCTTTAGTCAATGGGTCCATTAATGATTCATTTAGCCTTGGTCTCATCAGTCTATAAAGGACTTAACCTTTAACATTTGAGACAAAAATATACATTACAATACACAATGAGGCTGATTTACTAAGAGAAGTGGCGTAATTTTGCAGCAAACCAGCTGTGCTATAATGAGCAACTACAAATCCGCCATATTTCCAGCGATGTACTGGAGATCTCTCTAACAGTCAGTGGATTAAAATCCTCATTTAAATAAACTGTACATTTTTCATCCCCAGTGGTGCAGGTGGTTCCTCCCAGAATTTCATAGTACTATAGTTACCTGACACACTAGTTCTGCTATGCATATTCATAATGCATGGCTGTGTGTCCCACACATACCTGAGCAGCATTTCACAGTCTGAAGACCTATGCCAGATGCCACCCACAAGGCATGTTGAAACTCTGCAATTTGTCTGAGATTGTTATGCAGAGCACATATCAAATCTGAACATGACTATATGGTTGAGCATATTTTAGATATCATAGCAAGATAATGCCAAGTTTTCATCAGTAAAAACCATAGCTATTGCAGGAATCAACAATAACCTTTGCTCTGTAATAACTAATTACTAAATCCTTTAAACCACTGAAATAGGATGATGCAACAATTGCTTACTTGGTGACTCACTGTTTGCAGAAAATCTGATTTAACTCCTGGAATGATAGAGGGCTCCAGAGCATTGCAAAGAAATGAGTTGGAGACATCTCAAATATCCAAGGGGTTCATAACAAGATCTAAGTCATTAGTGTAGTAACAAAATAATTTCAGACGTCATTGCCTACAAAGCTGTCTCCACACAGACCAGATGAAGAGGGCGGTGATCTGGGAAAACAGTAGGTACATAAACTTTGCAACTATCAGGTTTCGAGAATGTTCTTTATTAATACAAACTGAGGACATAATTTATGTTGTATTTTACATATATACCCAAGGCTTATTTTTCGTCTACAGTTCTTTGTTCATTTTTTATTTTGACACTAGAATCATGCTTTTATAAGGGGTGATGCCATCAGAACTGTCAAATTTATGAGATGCTCAGTGTCATTTAGGTGACAGGTGAAAAAAAATACCTTCTGGTGCTGCTGAAGACTTGAACCTATTGAGTTCCAGAGAGGTATTCAATGCATTGCAATGTCATGAGTTGGATACCTCGCTTGCACTCAGAGGGTTACGGCAGTGCTGTACTGGACAGCTAGATCAAAGAATTCCCGAAGGGAACTGAAGTAACAAAAGTGATGTTCTGCATATCTATTCATCATATGAACTGCCAAAAATATAGTAAACTGCATATTTATTGGTGTGAAGGGAGTAACTACAGGGGATAAGGTTGTGCTTGGGCCCAGCATCCATCTGCCCCAGGGTCCAATATGTTTTACTTGCATCTGTTTTATGAAAATTTTTGTGTTAGGTGTCCCAAAAATTGTTTGCACCAGTCCCTCCAGTGACAATACAACTGATTGGTGTCATAACTATATTAATGTCCTGGAGGCTGACAATGGAGATTTAGCGATATTAGATACTTTGATCTCTTCTTCCATTAATTACAGCCATCATTGGATATTTATAAATGATCAAGCAAACGCCCTCTCCAGCATAAGAAGTAAGTGTAGATTGTGTAGATTAAGATTCTATGGGTAGGAATAAGGGTTAGACAAAAAAAACACAAAAACAAAACAGCCCAATCCTCTCCAAGTGCAGTAAGTGGTGGAAATAGGAGGAAATGGGGCAATAGCAATAAATTGGGTAACTCAGAAAAGAGTATACAAATTTATTAAAATGTTACAATGTTACACAGGTAATACCCCTTCTTGTTAAAAACAATAGCACATAGTGATAGTGATGTGCTGTCTGTGCTTGTATTCAAATGACTGATTCTGCTCAGTCCTTTGAGAGTATGTCTGTCTGGCTGAAATATTCATACTGAGATCATGAAGTTGAATCAGCTATTGAAATACACAGACACATCACTATATGCTGTGTGTGGTCAGATATTTAGACATCTGTTTAAATTAAACGTCTTTTTTTCATAAATTTTATTTTTCAGAAAACAAATGTGCTATAAGGATGTGTGTGCGCCATTTAATATGGTTTCAAATTCACTAAAATAGCAATTTTCAGCGTGCATCATACTACATGCAGCAAACTAAATACAAGTGTCCCTCTTTGGAAGATATCAGTCAGATGCAAAGGATAAGGAGAAATTGTTTGAAATTACAGGACTTTAATAAAGAAGCGGTGGTTTTGAGCAAGAAATGTATGGATAAAGGCTATAAAAGGGATGTTGTATCAAGCATACCAGAAAAGTAGCAACATAGATTAAGCCCCTCTCCTTACATATAGGGAAAAGTAAAAGCAGACGAGAGACCCAGCATTCATTACTACATACAACGAGAAGACCCATTGTCTATATAATATCCATAATATACATTGGCCGATTTTGATGGAAGATCCAATTTTCACCAAAGAGCTTGGGAATAGCTTGAGGGTTGTTTTTAGAAGAAAAAATATCAAAAACATTGTTGCTCCTAATGACATATCTCTGAAAACTACTAATTCAGTTGAGATCAAAGGTGCAAAAGGGATGTGTAGTTGTCATAGGAAGGGCTGTACTACATGCCATCTGTTGCCCAAGGATCAACAAGATGCCTTTAGAAGCACCAACACAGGTAGAACATATAAAAATAAAGGGGGAGATACAGTTGCAGTAGTAGCTTTTTGGTATATCTTCAGAGATGCAGTTGTCATACTCATATCCAATATGTGGGACACACCAAAAGAAAACTCAAAATGAGGACCAGTAAACACCTTAACAATTTAGGTTGGGTATTAAAATCCATAGTATTCCAGACCACTTTCTGCTTGAGCATAATAATAACACAGAAAAGTTAATGTTGCAAATCACTGAAGACATCAAGTGAACAAGAAAGGAGAAGTAATAGGTTACACCTTCTCAGGCAACATGAAAAGACCAAAACATCAATATTTTGCTGCCTTCATATAACTAAGTTTTGACTTCACTTGCATCTCATTATCCTTGGTTCCCTTAATACACTTTTGTTTATAGACTATTATGGTAACTAAGGTTCATACTTAATACTTCAGGCTTTACAGAAGGCAACTCTTCTAGTTTTTGGGATATGTGGTAGTCATGGAATTTTACTATTTTCTTAGTTGTTGGTTTTGATTTTGTTTTTATTATATCTTTTCCTTGAATTCAAATATTTTTTCATTATCATTATCAATGCTTATTTTTTCAGATCCATTTTAATATTTCATTATTATGATTTTTGTTAATCATTTTTATTTAGGGTTTTCCCATTCCTTTTGTGATTCATAAATTATTATGGGTAAAGGACTACTGTTGCTCCATCATGATTTTAGATACTATGCTCCAAAGGTGTATTCTAGCACCCATAGTATTTAATTTTCATGGATTTTTATTGCATATTATTATGTGAATTCTATATGATGATTATCTGGTTTTATCATATAATTGTATCATGTATGATGTGGTAATGTAGATATTATGGTATGTCTGATTTACACTTCCCATTGCGGTTCTTGTTTGGAGTAAGTGTGTTATTAACAGCATTTTTATAAGTATTCCTAGCACATTCCCCTTACCCCTAACTTTTATCCACAATATAGCTTCTTCTGGCCCAGGGAAGTCTATCTGTACAATGAGAATCTGAGAACAGATATGTTCACTAACTCAGTCAGGTTGAGAAAAGGGTTATGTAGACTGCCTTTCATTTTATTGATATACTAATTGAAGAGCCTGTGAACATTGGCCACAGTGCCACCCAGCAATGACCGTGGTGCAGTCATGCACAGTAGAGACTGCCCGCACCGCGGCTCATACACTTTTCCCATAGCATGCGTAGTTATACCACTTTCCTCTGTGCCTTGTTAGCACATAAAACATGGAACAGAAGAAAAGAACACCCATGTACTTGCTCCCTGACCTTCCCTTGGTGCAAGGTCCATTAAGGGAAGAACATTCATTGTTAACTAGCTTAGTTAATTAGTGTAGGATTAAAAAATACATTCCAGTGCCTAGTTTAAAGCGGAATAGTATTGGTACACTCACCCTAGTAAAGCATACAGTAAGAAGAAATGGAGCAATTCTGGATCATACAGGACAAGTAAAATTGTCCATTGATTTGAATGGGGCTTTTAACATATTGACTTCTAGAAATGTGTCCAACAAATTGGGAAGATATGCTTCAGTGTTAGAACAGTAAAGTAAGATCAAAGTGCATACTTGAATGGTTCAGATAAACAATGGCATGATTTTATGAATCCACCAGTAAAGCTCTTAATGCTAGTGGCTGAACTCGGTGAATTTACTAGAATATATATCTGCTGTAGTGCATAGTGCATGCCATGTCATAATATTTGAGTATTAGATTAGGTGGACAAGGTTCTAGTCAATGATTAGGTATTAGGCTAGCCTGAGAGGTTTCTAAGCTAGTGATTTGATATTAGGCTATATGAGAAGGGGTCTAGGCTAGTGATTGGGTATTAGGCTTGAGGGCAGAGATTTAGGTTTGATTAGATATTAGGCTTGCTGGGCATGGGTTTAAATTAGTGGTTAGGTATTAGGATACCTGAGCAAGAGTATAAGTGTAAGAATAGCTGGAAGAGGTCTTTGCTAGTGCTTTAAGGTATACCTGCTGATGCCTATGCTACCATTGGGGTCATTAACACATTTGTGATAGCAAAGAGTTTAAACATCTCTAATTATGATGAGGGTGAAGGCAGTTCTTGGGTAGCTGGCAGACATAGTGTGCCGAACATGATGCAGAGGTAATTGGAGGCCTGCAAAGAAGATATTGCAAAAGGTCTTCAAGGTAAGGTATGCCTTTTTGCAGATGATACAGAAATCTGCAATTGGGTAATCATTCCAGGGTAATCATTCCAGGGGAAATAAGCTAAATGACAAATGATTTAGGTAATTAGAATAATAGCAGCTGCAGTTTAATGTTGATAAATGTAAAATAATGCACTTGGGACATTAAACTCCAAAGGAAAAATATACTATTAAGGGTACTGTACTGTCAGATACAACAGAAGAAAGGGATTTGGGAGTATTTTTTTCTAATGACTTAAAGGTAGGCAGGCAATGTAATAAACCGGTGGGGAATGCAAGCAGGGTACTGGGTTGTATAGCTAGGGCATTAGTAACAGAAAAAGGGAAGTGATCATGCCACTCTACAGATCTCTAGTTAGACCTCACCTAGAGTATTGTGTACAGTACTGGAGACCCCATCTCCAGAAGGATATAGATACTCTAAAGAAAATTCAGAGAAGGACTACTAAAATGGTGTCTGGTTTACAGGAAAATAAATATCAGTATAGACTAAAGGATCTGAACATGTATAGCTTGGAGGAGAGAAGAGAGAGAGGGATATGATAGAAACATTCAAATACATGAAGGGATTCAACAAAGTGCAGGATGTTTCCAAGTATATTTCCAAGGAGTAAAAATGTTAAGAGGCCATAGTCTAAACCTAGGTAGCCAGAGGTTTAGATGTAATGTAAGAAAGTTTTACTTCACTGAGAGAGTAGTAGATAAGTGGAATAGCCTAACAGCAGAAGTGGCAGAAGTTAATACAGTAACAGAATTTAAACATGCATGGGATAGGCATAAGGCTGTGCTGAACATAAGACAAGACCAAGGAAAGAATAAGGTTTGAGATTTTTACAGTAGGAAAATGGGTAGACTAGATGGGCCTAATGGTTCTTATCTACAGTCAAATTATATGTTTTTATGTTTCTAAGTCCCTGCCAAAGAATATATGACATTCTTCTGCTTCTCTCCTCACGGATCAGCCTGGTGGCAATGCTGTTCTAGTTTTCTATTTTTCATCCCCTTGCCACCATGAATTGGCCACCATGCCACCTTTGCCTTTTCCCATCATCGGACCTTTTGGTGAGCTTCCTTTGCTTACATGAATATGTATCCAGCTGCAACACTGCTCCCACTCTCATCAAGAGATTCAGACAGCAGGCCCGTCTATGTCATCTGCCCTCCATCCCAAACTCACCCCATGAATTAGCCTCTCCACTGTTTATCTATTTATATATAGGCCACTGCTCTTCTTCACATATATCAGACCCCAAGAGCACATTTACCTTCAATCAGTCCCACAAAGGGCAGCCCAGCTGCTCTGTATGTGCTCTGTCACATATTCTTGCATGCACTGAGCCAACATTTTTGATGAGTGGGGGCATAAAATTGAATGAGATTGGCAGGGAATCTTTGGGTGGTTATGTGAATGTGGATGACTGGAACTCCTGGTGTGAGTGGGTGGGTGAGAAGGAGAGGAATGCAACTACACACAGAGACACACAGACAAGGTTGTTGCAACCAGCCTTAGTTGCATCTCAGTGCACTAGGCTACCACCTTAGTCACCTATATGTTAGGATCTGCCCTGCAACCAATAAATCATTTTTAAGTCTTCAAATTTTAGAATTCTGTAAAAGAAGAACCAGAATGCAACTCAGAAAGATGGATACCGTATAAGTTGGATTTGTGGAAGAGGCTGCAAGCCTACATACACATATATATACCAGGCCACAGTCTTTCCCACTGGGCTACTTACAATGCAAGCCTCATCTTTATATAAGCATAAACCTGGAATAAGTATCCTTACCACCGTTCACCAAATCTGTACTACTCAATGTTAGTCAGACCACTTTGAATCACTTTAGTATGAAGCATATATTTCAGCTAAACAGGTCCCTCCTTCATATCAGTGCCTCCAGAAGGTCCCCCTCCTCTTCCCTTGTCATTACGTTCCCTCATCATCACGTTCCCCCTTACCCCCCCTCGCTAAACCCGTTACATTAGCTAGCCGCTTGACAAGTTCAACATCCTCGCCAAACCCCTGTCCAGGTCACTTGTCCCTTACAGACTGTGTATATTAAACACATGACATTACTTTTAAAGCTCTGTTAACTAGCAGAGTAATCAAAGGCCGTTGCCCATACCACACCATACTTCTCACATCACCATTATAACCTCAACCAGTCAGCCACATTCCTGACCTCACACACACTTATTTAGTAAGCTGATAGCATAACCAAGGTCATGAATAATATTAATTATGAAGTACCAGTTAACCCTGTTTATCAGACACAGCAGGCACTGAGCCACTTTATATAACATAAAACGAATTACTCAGCCTGCTCAGTAGGGGGCATTAATGAATATGCATTATCCAGGGTCCCTTCTTCCAAAAAAGCAAACAAAAAAAACAGGACCTAAGTAGACACCCCAATTCCCTCACATCTACTTCTACCCATTCAACTAGTCTTGTTTGGCCTATCAGTCAGGGAATACAGGAGTTTGTGGGGTGATTTGTACCTTAGGGCTTAGCCACATTGTTCTGCATGTGGGGAGTCATTAGTTCCTCTGGTCTCCTGCATTGTGTGGCTTCAATATGTCAGTGGGTAGGGTCAGCATTGGTCTTAGGATGGTTTTCCATTTGTTTCTTAGACTAACGGTTAACATTCTTCCCTCCCTTCCCCTTTTAATTGACTTTATTTACAATTACTCTTCTAAAACCTTGACACTTTCTTAGATAAAAACAGTTTATTCTTCCCTGCCCTGTTACTTACTTCAGCTCCTTCTCTGACAAGGAATCTAAACAGATGTTTGACAGATGAGAAGGAGGGTGATATTGCGCTCCATCTCAGCTGTTTATCCAAATTCTAAGGACACACATACAGTGACAAGAACTGTCACAGCATTGTACTTGTCTAATATGATGGGAAATGGATAGGAAAAGAGGGTAATATCACCTTCGCTCTCAGCAACACTGTTGACCCAGTCAGCTCCTAAGTGAACAGCTGAAAAAATGATTTGGTATATTTGTGTGTGTGTGTGTGTGTGAGTGTGTGTGTGTGGGGGGGGGGTACATTGCTTTTATCTACAAAATACAAGGTATTGAAGAGAATGACTGACTTTGGTTACTCTATAAAAACCTTGCCTTATAGTGTTAAAGATGCAAACTACTGGTCAGAATTTTTCAACTAGGAATACACCTGCTATAGAATTTAGCAGTCTCTATAGGAATGGTGTCCTACCCAAGGTGCCTAGTGCTTTACACAGAGAGGAAATATCCTAAGGCACATCATACTAATCCTGTCATGAAAGTCCAGCCACAAAGTGCCAGGCAGTTCCTCTCTGAACAAGAGAACCAGCCAACCCTAGACGTACATTATGGCCTTACTGGGCCTTGTCAGGGAGTTAAAGCTGATCTCTCTAGATATTGTGAGCAAGTGTTAAAGAGACTTTACAAAAAAAAAATTCCTTTAAATTACTCTTCTTACTGCTAGATGAAACTAACCTGATTCAGAATGGAGTAAAAATGCATAGCCATAGTCCAATATAATAGATATAATATTTCATGTCAATAGGGTTTTTAAGGTGAACCATTGCTTTCATTCAAGGGTAATGATGATGAATAGTTTGCAAACGATACACTTAAGATCAATAGTTATAAGCAAATAAAGAAATGTAATATTAACTCTATCAACAAACATATTCTTATCTGAAAATCAGAAGTAGAAACACAATTTATTTCTACCTGTCACTGTCACATAATGTGCCAACAAATTGTTCAAGCAGTCAAGCACTGACATTGCCATTGATTTCTATTCAAAATTATAAGTACATTGAACCTTAGTTCAAATACTCAGACACTGCCTAAAAAGCAAAATGAAAGGAAACAAAACAGAGTCTTTAATTATTGAACATGTGGTCATGGCATGATGAGAAAATATTGTTAAAATGAAATTGTCACCTCATAATTTTTTCGTTTTGAAACAGTTTCAAGTAAATCAAGTCATATCTCAATTAATAATTATTAATTTTTTAATTTAAGGATAATTACTCATCTTGTCTCATCTTGACATCTTTTGCTGACTCCAACTACACCTCACCTCATCGTTTCTTTACACTTTTTAGGTATAGCTTTAATGTACCGCACCTCACCCCATCCAAATGAAAACTCATCATTTTGTCTATGACAAATGTGCGTACCCCTCTGGCACTCAAAGGGTTAAAGGTTAGAGGCACCATCAAAATATCATAGCTGTTAATTGATATTGCAGTATAACAGTGACAGGAAGTTGATATTGCATTGGACGACAGAAGCCAAAACATGGTACTTGAAAAATATTTTGCAGAAAAGTTTATAAGGCGACAAATTCCTTGTAAGGCATCATTATCATAGGTGGATTGACAGCACCCAGGCCTGTGGGGGGAGTGGAGGTCATGGGCCCCCTTTACTCTGCCCTCATTTTTTCTCCATCCACATTTGTGTCTGCCACCTAGTTATGGCTCCAGCCTACTGTCCTAGACCACCCCCCTTTTGCAAATTTTAAACTGGCATTAATGTTGTGAAGTAAAGCAAGCAATTCTACAGAACTTACAACTGAAATAAGCTACCATTCCAGTATAGCTCTATTTCAACTCTACCTCTGTGCTATCAATTTTGTAGCTTTTTTCAATTGTAATACCACACAGCTTACACTTGAAATATAGCTACACTTGTGGTGTCATAGACCTTACTATTGAACTGGAGGAAGACAAGTGATACTACAGAGCTAAATTAATGATACCACGGAGCTTAAAATTTAAATAGAGCTATACTAGTGATACCACAGAGTTTATAATTGAAAAGAAGCTACACAAATGACACCAAAGAGCTTACAATTGAAATGGAGCTTCAAAAGTAACACTAACGGTCTTACAATTGAAAAGGACCTACACATTTTATACCACAGAGCTTACAACAAAATGGAGCTAAGTGAATCCACAGTGTTTACAAATTAAATTGAACTTCACCAGTGAGATCACTCAGCTTACACCTGAAATGGAGCTACACTAGTACTTCAGTTGTAAGTTCTGTGGTGTCACCTGTGTCAACTGTTTCAGCTGAATGCTCTTTGATATCACTATTGTAACTCCATTTCAGTTGTAAGTTCTCTGTTGTCACTCCTGTAGCTTGATTTCACCTGTAAGCTTTTGATGTCAGAGTCAATTTTGGGAGCAGCTATGCCTTTACTCCCCCCTGCCCCTTCACAGTAGGGAGCTTCCCATGTGCAGAGCAACGTGATGCACACTGTCTTTTTGCTCAAATGCTTAATTTGTAAACACTGGCTTAAATAGCTATCAGGTTTGAGCAACCACAGAAACAGCAAGTAGAACCATCAAACAATCCTATATAATAATTCACTAGGATGTTTGTCAGAAGCTATCATGCGCAGTACAGACTGCCCAAATGCACAGAATGCTGGGAGCACAGAATGCTGGGAGCATTTTGGGAGCACACTGCCGGAGCAGTAACGGAGGCAGACACTTGCAACCTGAAGGAGCAGTAATGTAGGACTAGGCCAATGACACACTGCCGGTGCAGTAACGGAAACTGACTCTAGCACTCTGCTGAGCAAATGGGAACCGGATAGCCTGGAGAATAAGAATGTCGCCAAGGTGACAATAAGCTGTCAGAAGCAGGAACGCCAACAAAGCCGGGTCGAATCACGGAGCAGGAGTGTCAGCCAAGCCGGGTCGAATCACGGAGCAGGAATGTCAGCCAAGCCGGGTCGGTACACTGTAGCAGGAACGTCAGCCAAGCCGGGTCAGTACACAGGAGCAGGAACGTCAGCCAGGCCGGGTTGGTACACAGGAGAAGGCACTGAAGAATAGTCAGGCATATCCGGGTCGGTACACAGGAGCAGGAGAACAGATGCAGAGTAGTCAGGCAGGCCAAGTCGGTACACTGGGAAACACTGAGCAGAAGACTAGCACTGGTACATGAACACCACGAAAGGGCACCATGTGGGTGCTGGAGCCCAGTATATAAAGGCCATCCAGGGCGGGACCAATACAGGACAGCCAATGGGAGCACACACAGAGTAGACTGACAAGAAAACAATAACAAAGGAGCACGGGCACCGTGATAACAGGTGGCCAGGATTCCCAGAATGCATGTCTGCAATGGCAGCCATTACACATGTGCTCAGCCACTCATGAACAATGCCCCTTGTGGTGTGCATTCAGTATGCACATACCACATGCAAATGTATTGCTTTAAAATGAATGTAAAATGAATCATAGAATCATATGCAATACAATAAATCATATCCAATACAGTGGGGCAATAAAGGGGGAGGCGGTGATTAAAACATTAAGTTGCATAACTTAACACATCTAAGGTTGATGCAACCCGCAGGTTTTCACCTCCTCATCTGCACCTCCAGCTTCCTTCAAGTCACTCGCCCGGTGTTTGAAATGCATGGAGATACTTGCTGGAGCTTTAATCATGTTAGTCTGGCATTAGTACTTCTCATGTAATTGTTTCCACCTTGTATTGTGTTGAATACAGTAGTGGAGCATGTTTAAATGTGAGGCACCAATGCTAGGGTAACACTGATAAAGCCCCAACAAGCATCACCATGGGTTTAAAGCACACTCTATGCTCTGATTATTGTTTAAAGAGGCAGGTGAATGTCCAGGTATTGCTATAAAAGCTACCTCAGCCTGGATTTCAGCATAGCAGCTACTCTGTCTTCAGCACCGCTTCCTGCCAGACATCCAGTTGTACAAGTGGAAGGCAGGACCTGGGAAGACCACAGAAGCCATAGGGGGCAGGAAAAGTAAGTGGTCTGCATGTCTGAACTGAATTCAAACATGCCACCCACTATATAGATTGAAGACTGACCAGTAAAAATTTGCTGCCCATGCCATTCTGCTCCTGGAGGCATATAATTGTGAATGTGCCCTCAATCCTGTGGCATGTAGAGGATTGTCTGCCTTTAATCATACCAACACTCCTCCTGTTATTCTTTGTCCTCTAACAAATGGGCATCTTCTGGTTGATTATCCCCCTTTAGCTTCCAGTGGCATCAAATGCTTTTCTGCACCTAGGTCTTGGGGAATGTGTTTTATTTTCCTCCTACCAAATACATACTGTAGCCCTCCCACCGTCCAATACCATAGCACCCCATAGCACCCCATGAACATCCCAATGAACATACCTGTGTGTGCTGACCATGCCATGAGCCAGCACCAGGGCACCAAGAGTACCATTACCCAGATCAGAACCTACATTCCACCAGCAGATTGAGCTGCAGTCTAATCCCCAGGATGAACGTGGTTCAGGCCACCCAAGTCCAGCACAATCCTCGGTCAATGACCCTGGATCCTGGAGTTAACGGGAAGGAAAGGGGGGTATCCCCGACCTGGGCCAGATTCTATTGCAGAAGATAAATGCTACCTCCCATTTTATAAATCATTTTCCTATTGAAGTCTATGGGGAAAACTGGAGATAAAAGCAGAGATCAAATTAACACCTGTAATACAATCTAGCCCCTGGTCCTGTATATCCAGTCACCACTGTAGCTTCCCATTTATACATTGCCAGGAGTCACCAGGAAGGGGGTGGAAAAGACACCAGGAGAACTGCACCAGGAAGGAGGAAGCCAGGGAGACATGAAAGATGGAGAGCATGCAAGGAGATTCAGGATTCTGCCTGCTCCTCTCAGTTGTGCATGCCAACCCCTTGAGTAGTGCAACACTTGCAATCCTCTGGCCCTCAAGGGGTTCATGAGAATGTAGCACTCTATTATTGTAACTGTGTAACTAGCATATTTTGTGTCCTCCTATTTGCATATGGTAGCTGAATGCATTTGCACTCACTGGATTAACTTTAGACATTTTTTTCCCTCTAGTAAATAGATTAATTATTTAAAGAGATAGTAATGGTTAATTTTAAGTTGATTTAATATTATAGAAATTAAAAAAAAAAAGATTAACATCAATGTAAGTCTTATCTCTCAAACCTTTATGGTTTGAGAGATATAACTTGCTAAAGTTACCTTTTCCTGGCTGTTTTACTCAAGTCTGCCATCTAGCTGACTGCTGCAGATTCCAGTCATTTGGCCAGACAGAGGCTCTTCAGCAGAGCTGAAATCATGCTATTTAGAAATAAATACTTAATTGGAACGGTCTACAAAGTGTGCTTGCAAGCCAGGCACACTTTGTAGACTGTTCCAAATGAAGTATTTATCTTTAGATATCGTTATATTGGCGCTGCTGAAGAGCCGCATCTGGTCAAGTGACCAGAATCTGCTTCTGACAAGCTTTACAGCTCATCAAGCAGAAAGGGGAGGGACCATAATGTAACCTCCACAGTGCCAAATAGACAAAGTCTCCTTCACCAAGTTCACAACACCTTTCATGGTGGGGGATATTCTCACTCACCTTTTGTTGAGGAAAGATCCCACCTCAGGGTGTTAGCTCCTCTACTGGATAACCCTCAGTAATGGTTTACTTAAACAACCTCTCCTCCACTGGTCCTCACTATGCTCCGACCGTCCTGCTTCTGCCACCTGGATCCACAACGGACTCCCTCTATCTAGGGACTGCAAGATACTATTAGGGATCTAGCCTGTAAATGTGAAAAAGAGATTAAAATCATCAGCATATAGGGTACTCAAAGTCAGGGCCAGTAAATTAATATATCTGGATTTTTTTTTTCAAATGCACTAATTACCGTATGTGCAAATCATGACAGCAAAACCTGTTAAACTGAAAATTTTAATCTCTTTTTCATGACTGTCCCAGTGCACAAGGAGAATATTTTTACTGAGATGCTTTCTTGAGCAGGATGGTTTTCATGAGATGCTTGAAAGTGATAGAAATGGTTGATTGGTTGATTGGTGAATGGTGATAGAGAGCACATTCCTAAATTGAGGGGCAGCCAGTATTAACGATTGCAACTGACAGATGGCTCAAGTTGCATAAGGAGAGGGCAGAAATATCCTTTGAGAAGAATGCAAGTGGCAGAATTTCAGGAGCTGATGAGAGAGAAATTATCCAGCAGCAATGATAGTTTTTTGGCAGCTGCATTAAGAATAGACCGAAGTGGGGAAAGACCAGAGAACAGAATGTTGCAATAATTTAATCTACAAAAAAATAAGAGCCTGAGTGACAGTTTTGGCTGTTGACATAGAAAGGAAGGGCTGTAGTTTGGCAATATTTTTAAGGAAGAAGCAGCAGGCTTGGGTGACAGCTTGGATATGGGGGAAGAATAACAGGGTAGAATGATGTATAACACCAAGGCAGCATGCTATGATTACGGATGGAATAGGTGAAATGTCAGTCATGATGGGGAAAGGGGTTGGGGACAGGGTTTAGGAGGAAATACAATGAGTTCTGTCTTAGCCATGTTGAATTTAAATGGAGTTGTGCTATCCATTATGAGACTGCTATGAGACACGGAGTGACTCGATACTGTACAGATGAAAGGAGGTCAGGGTAAGAAAGGTAGACCTATGTGTCATCTGCACAGAGATGGTAATTAAATCCAATAGAAGGAATAAGGTCACCAAATGAGAGGCTATAGAGAAAAGAGGTGTGGTCCTAAGACAGATCACTGGGGGACACCCACAGAGAGTTCATGGGAGGATTAGCAAATATAGCTAAAGAAACACTGAAAGTATGGTTCAAAAGGTAGAAAGTAATTAATTCTAGAGCAGTGTCATGGATGCCAAGGGTTTGTAGTATATCCCATAGGAGTGCATGATCAACAATGTCAGAGGCAGGAGAGAGGTCCTTTGCTTTGTGTAAGGAATATCTCCAGTCTAATTCTTTAAATTAAACATATCTGGCATCATATCACAATACAGAAGTCAAGAGATTGTCAGTCATAATCAATGGGAATCTTTATTTGTCCCCCTGTATCGCAGTTGGTTTGATCTAGAATTGTACCACTTTTGTATTTAAACATAAGGCACAAGGAGTGCTAGATATAAGCAGAAGATCATCATTATGATAATTTTGTTTGGTGATTATAAATCATCAATGTTGTTACATTAATGTGCATGGAAGGCCACCTTAAAGGAGCAATAAACTTTTGTTTATGAAAGCATATTTTACTGAGCTTTTCCTGCTGAATAAAACAAGGTCACTCCCATCGTTGTCAGATGTTTTATTCAAAAATTATAGCAGTTTAACCCCTTAATGACCAGCCGCACAGGTACGCAACGGTCACTAAGGACCACGGAGCATTTTTTTTTTTTTGCCAATCCTACACAGGGCTCCCCAAAGAGCGTGCAGCCGCCCGGGGAGCCCTAAAATCCATGACGGTCCTGGTACGCCATGGGTCGTTCAGTCACTTTTACCCATGACGTACCAGGACCGTCAAGGGTCGTTAAGGGGTTAAATAATGAGGAAGTGAATTTACTGTGTTTACTTCCTGATAGTTCTAACTGACAGGAAGTGACAGACAGTTTCTATCACATTATATGGAGAACTGTATGTCTCTGACTTTTCTGACTTTCCTTTCCATTAGAATCTAACAGGAAATCTACTTAGAATTTGACCACTAGAGGGCACTGCTAATGTAAAAAAAAACCCAGTGGGAGTACCCTTACTTTACTCAATAGGAAAATCTCTACAAGATATATTTTTTCATAAAAAAAGTTTACTGCTCCTTTAATCTTCATCACTATCAGCTACAGTTACAGGTATTCTGGCTTTTAACTGCTATTTTCTCTTGTCAATTATTTGTAATTTCAAAGAGATCAAGAAGTTTCCAAAACAATCAAGGGTTAAAACACCAGTTTAACTCACAGCAAATTATTCATTTTTACGAGATTTGAAAAGTCTACGCTTATATTGTGTGAGCCTTCTCTCTTTTTGTTTTGACTTGCACATATCTTCCTACTGTCTCTGTGTACGTTATTTGGGGTAGGGTCACTTGCACAGTGTATGATTTGCTTGGTTGCACCTATTCCCCGCTAATAATGCAATCATCACACTTTACCCTGATTCTCTTATTTCTGTCCTGTATTTTTTTGTATTGCACTATTACTATTTCTATAAGGAGCTCTGTACTTGTATGGCGCTACATAAATAAGGATACATGTATACATGCATACATATATAGAGATCCATAAAGGACAGAAAATGGATTCCTGACTCATCCCACAACAAATATCCTTCCAGTTGAGAGAAAGAAAGAAACAATAGCAAATGTGATCACTGGTTATATTGACATCTAGTGTTTGCCAATATGTATTACAACCACTGAAACATTTTGTTTTTTAATCTAATAACATAATGCATTGGTTTTGAAATTAGGCTCTGTGAGGATCAAGGTTCCTTTAAGAAGTACACAGGGTTCCACAGAACAAATATAAGTAATTGTGGTCAGTGGAGCAAGGTTAGGGTTCTGTTACTGCCAACAGTGTAGAAGACTGAAACATTTGTTTTCTGTAGTGTTTCTATTGAAATAAGCACTATAACAAAATTTAACCAAACCGCCTGTGGTTTGGTTGTTGATCGTTTCATTTAAGTCATTGGAAGGAAGAATGAGCAAAAGAGAGAGGGAGAGAATAAGATTGTTACATAACTTATTTCTGACATCAGGGCATATCTTCCTAAAATTCTATTGATTTATAAGGTAAATACGTTTGTGAAACTCAAGTCTCTTGAACTATGCATTAACCTCTTTGTGAGGTTAGAACAGACTGTCTTGTCAGGAGAAGAGTCTACACAAAGTAGACACAAAGTACATTAATATTAGGTTACCGCATTTAGAACACACTATTATGGTGACCTAGTACAAGGCATATCAAAGGGATAGAACAGAGGATGATAAATCCAGAGTTTATACCTTGGCTAAAAAGAAGAAAAGCTCTAAAGGAAGGACTCCAAGATCAGATAGACATAAATCTAGTTTACAGGAATAAAATACCCCAAAAAGGGTTAGTTTTTCTAGTGCAGAGCAGAATTCTACAGAGGTTGACCAGAGTTCTGTTTCCCTTCCCAACAGAGCAACAGAAAAAGTGCATCCTCAGATGCCTTCAGGAATAACAGGACACAGCAACATCATTCCACATTTTCTTCTTCCCAGCATTTGAACAGACCAAATATGTTATCAGGGATCCATACAGATGATAATGAGAATTGTCCTCAGAATGTACCAAAAACAGAGGAGCTAGAGAGGTGTACTATCCTCAGCAGGGCTGGAATTATTCCCAACAAAGGGAAATAAGAGACCCAAAGAGGAGGCAGAGGCATGGGTCAGTTCAGGGGATGAAGCAGGAGGATTTGAATCTATTCTGCAAGGAACATACCAGAGCATAGCAACAAATACTCTCTAAGGGCTTGGGGTTTTCACCTATATAACATTTTGACTTCCTCACTACCGTTATTGATGTTAATAATTTTGAAAGGAGGAGGATCACATTGATGAAACCTTTTAATGGTTCTGTTGATTTGGATTCTCAGTGTGGAATCAGGACTAGGTATATGGTTGCTCATGCAGTAACATATAATGAGGATACTGCAAATGTGGGCAATCTTCTAAATGTACCTGTTAAAATCTCCCGATATTCACTTTACAATAGTAATGATCATTTATTTAATGATTCCCTTTATGGGTTATGTGATAGAGAACCTGGTGTTTTGACTAATAGGAATGTGATTAATGTCATAATTACACAGTATTCAACTGTATGCTTTGAGGATCAATGCTTGGTCTATGAACTAGAGTCACTGCAAAGTAAAGGGGATCCTAGAGCTACTTGTTGTATCAACACAGCCTTGAAACAGAAGAAATGATGGTCCAAGCAAAGACTGAATTTTTATCCAGTACAGTGCAGGAGTAATGCTATAGAGACATTTTAGCAGTTAGTGGAGAATAAATTAGTTCTTTTGAAGGAATATGTGACAGCCAATGGAGAATTTAAGTTCAACTTGAACAGGAAAGTGAACTTAGCATTTAGAGAACTGGGTAAGGATGGGTCCACAGTAATACAGCAAGTAGATAAATGTGGAACTGTAGGTGTCTTCGACTCCAATCAATATCCTGAGGAGTCCTTTAGACAACGGATTCTGCATCATTTCAGATCCTTACAAGGGATCCTACTAGGAGATACCCAAGGCTATTGGGAAGTTGACTGATGATGGGGTGGCTTTAGAAGGTGTTTCCTTCAACTAGGCTAGCTTTTTCTGGTTGCACACCCTGTTGTACCAATCTTTCATCATCTTCCCAAAGTGCACAAGTTTGCAGACCACCTAAATGGAGACATATAGTCTTAGGTAACTTATTGAAACTTATTGATGCTTATCTACAGCTACAGATAGATTGAGGAGTTATGTCATGGACTTAGTACACATCTTACCTATTTTCAGATTAGTAGGCAGTTTGTGTGGGGGTCCATGGGTGCGACATTTTATATTCACCTATACCACATGATAAAGGATTGGAGGCCATCCAGTACCATCTTGATAATATAGTGCATACTCCGTGGATTTGAAAATGTTCACCTTAATGGGCATTGATTCACTTTTAAAATGCAATTTCTTTAAAAATTATAGTGCATTTTATCTCTAAAGGTATGGTTCCTCAATGGGTGTGAAATGTATGCCCTCATTATCAAATACATATATGAGCAGATTTGAGAAATCCCATGTGTTTGGTGTAAAAACACATTTTGTCAATATATACAGTTGTATAATAGATGTATTCAAGATCTATAATGTATCTGATGAGGTGCCCGAGAACTGTTTTTTGATTTTCTGAATTATACAAATTCTAATGATCTTAGTCTTGTTTTTATTTGTGAATTTGATGAATATTAGATTTCATTTTTTGCCCTCAAGTTGGCGGATACAGTCTACCAGGTTGCTAGTACAATTTTTAGAAAACCATGCACTTGGATCTGTTGCATACCAAGTCTTGACATCCAAGGCTTGTGATGTTGGGTATTCGTATTGGGAAACTCATTTGGATTCATAGAAATTGCTTTTCAGATATTGAGTTTTTTCAAAGAGGACACCATTTACAACTTGCAGAGCAAGCCTTTATATGGACCAAGAATACAGACAAATCAAGTCTCATTAAGGGGGCCCATACATGCACACCTTAAACAATAGGGACTTGTTTTTCTTACATAGTATAATACAGAATTTGGACAGATCAGAGATATTATAAAGAAACATTGTTCTATTTTTTTAGGTGACAACGGACTTAGATCAATCAATGTAAGTGTATTGCCCACTTCAGGGAGAACCATTTATCCAAGTTTTTTAGGAGTAGTCAGCTATGTTTACTGACTGGTTTGTACACTGTTGGCCTGTATAAATATAGGGCAAGAAGATGCCTCTCCTGTGTGTATGCAAAAATGGATGGTACATTTACATTGACATCTACAGATAAAATCTATATATTAACTACCACACCACAAACATAAGGGGAGATCCACTAAGAAGTTATAAAGAGGGAATCATACACTGGGATATGGACCCTGCCCAAAGGAGCTTACAATCTAATTAGCAATCATACAGAGATGATATGAGGATGTTCATAAGTGCAAGTACAACGGTTCAGTAAAGAAAGTGCAGAATGATTCTAATATGACTGTCAGTGTGCACAAGAAGAATATTGTTACTGAGATGCCTCCTTGATAAGGTGGGTTTTAAGGAGATGCTTGAAAATGCTGAGTGTGGATGACTGGTGAACGGTGATAGGGAGTACAAAGTCGAGTAGCAGCCAGTGAAAATGATTGCAGCTGAGAGATGGCTCAAGCTGTGTAAGGAGAGGACAGAAAGAACCTTTTATAAGAACTCAGGTGACAGGAGCTAAGAGCAGAAATGGAAGAATGGGCTAAAGAAGAAGTGACTTAAAGGAGAGGAGAATATTTTTTTAAGAAATATGAGACCTTATAGATAGCCAACAGAGGGATTTCTGGAGCAGATGAGAAGGAAGGTATCTGGGAGCAAGGGTAGTTATTCTTACAGCTGAACTGAGAACAGACTGAAGCAAAGAAAGATGAGAGGTAGCAAGACCACAGAGCAGAATGTTGTAATAATCAAGTCTAGAGAGAATGAGGGCCTGAGTAAGAGTTTTTGCAGTTGAGTATGGAGGAAGGGTCATATTTTGACAATAGTTTTCTAGAAGAAGCACCAGGTTTTGGTGACAGCTTGTATATGAGGGGAAAATGCCAAGGTAGAATTGAGCATGACACCAAGACATTGTGCTTTGGTTACCAAGTGGATGCCAGAATTGTCAGCTGTGATGGAGAAAGGACTTGGAGGTGAGTAGTACTGCAAGGGAACTTAAAGACAGAATAAGTGATCACGCTGCTTCAATTACTAAGAAGTACATTACAAAACACATGTCGTGCAACTTTGTAGATTGCTCTAATTCTGATGTTATCAGGTTCTGTTCTCATGGTATAAAAAGAATATTCCTTTCTGGTGATCTAGAATCTAAATCGGGTATATGTGAGATAAAGTGGATCTGAACTCTGTGAATTAAGTTTCTTTGATCGTGCACAGATGATCAGCCAGATGGGTTTACTTACCTCATATATAGTTGGAATATTAAATGTGGATTATTAAGGATTGTTCCTTTTTTTATATATGTTATGATATATAATTGGGATTTTGAATCTCTCACTCACTTACCCTCCTTTCTGTTACTAACCCCTATTGGTCACATTGGCTCCTGAATAAAGCATGTTATGTTCTGAAATTCTTTGGTCTAATATTTGTATTTTTATAGGGGGTTTTTTTACAATAAATATTTTTTTATTAGTTATAGGAACCACAATGTTTTTCTTCTTAATTATTGACATCTGTATTCCAGTGTTCCAGAGAGACATGCACCTTAGCCAGAAAGGTTGTAATCCCTGCAAGCACTATTACCAGCTAGGACATTCAATACGCTTATGGCATACAAGTAAATAATTTCACTCAAGTCATTATCTAATGCACTTATACATTGCCAGTCCCCAAGAAATATGGAGATATATCCATCCCACTTCTTGGGATCAACTGAGCTTTAAAGATTCTCTGAATGGAGGCAGTGAGACACCTCCAGCTTTTCATCTTTTCATTATTAAAGGATTTGAGTACACTGATGTATCAGCGAAGGGTTCTCAGCTTGTAGTACAGTTTTACACTATGAGTGACCTTCTGTAACTTCTGTCCTATATATTTCCTATTGGTTGGTAATGAATATATGATTCAAATCAAATATGACTATGCAGTTTGATAAGTCGTGTTTTTTTTCTGAATAATATCACAGCAAGATTTTTAATATCGGAGGCTTTGCTAACCCTCATTTTTCATTATTTACTTTCACTTTTGGTTTAATTTTAATTGATTCATGGACATTTGTTTTGATTATAAGTATAGCATTTTTATTCAAATGCTCATCGTACCAGGAGAGTCTGACTTATCAAAAGTAGAAACGGGGTGGGGGTTTTTTTACCACTATGCGGAAATAAAAACAGACATTGGTACTTTCTGATACTCATGATAGTTGAGTTTGATTGAATAGACAATTGATACATTAATATTATTTTTAACTAATTGTTTCGTCTTAATTGCACGTGGTATTCTATATAATACTCCTAGTAGTGTGTATTTTCTGTAGCCTATGACTAAATCGAATTGTGGTTCATATTCATCTATAGTCTTATAAATGTTTGTTGTTTTATATCTTTATTGTGTAAATAAAGAGACCGTTTTTTAACACATAAAAAATCAGACTGGCATCACTTTTATGGCAGCTCCATTAAACCTCCTGTTTCGTCTTGTATGTTGAGGGCTGTGCTGGGAATGTGGAGATTTGCGGAGTTGCCAGGGCCAAGTTGCCCAGGTGAGTAATATTCTTCAAAATTATTTCAATATATCTATAGCAATTGTAACAACCCTAAATTAATTTGTTCTTTGTTATACACTGTTACTTCTTGTATTCGTGCACATATACTGTTTTTATATTTATACCAATTTATTAATCTATTTCATACAAAAATGAATTGCTTATATTTTGCATTAATTATGTCATACTGACATATTAACATAAATAAAGGGAGGGTTGCAGAAACTATTGATGGTAGCAGCATGCCTGTAAAGTGGGGATGCCTGCACTGACCTATACAAAGACCAGACTTCGGGATGCCATTAAACTTTGCAAACCTCAGTTAAATTATCTCATAACACTTATGTTTGAACCTTACAGGCTACCAACGGGTAAGTATTTAAGGATATCCCAATTAAGCACATGTGAGTCAATCAGTAGTTCATTTATTCTGACTGGTGCACACATTTTGGTTAACCCCTTAATGACCCATGACGGTCCTGGCATGTCATGGGTTAAATGATAACAGCGTACCTCGGTGCATGCTGCTATCATACTGCAGATGCTGAAACCGAGAGTTCCAGCACCAGATGGCTCGGTTTCAGTACTTCTCTCTTCTGCAGATCACATGTACCAGCATTTTCATTCACAAGGGCAATGTGTTTCTACACTGCGTTTGTGAGTGCTCTCTGCCGCTCTCTTCTTTACCAAGAGAGTAAGGTAGAGAGAAACAGAGAATAGACAATGAAATGAAAGAAATAAAGGCATTGAGGGTTAACCCCTTCAATGCTGGTGCTGGGGGCAGGATTAATGTAGGTCCCTTTATGATCCACTGACACCACTCTGTGCATTTAAAAATTATTTGCACAAGATCAAAGGATTATACTTACAAAATATAATTCAAAAACACAAATACTGAAGTTAATGTCAAGTTTAATGTGAGTTTCATTCATGTGGAGCACAGTAATACATTTATATACACACCTCACTGTTATGTAAAAAACACTGAAAATCAGGGAGGGAAAGAGGGACATGGGAATTTTCACTCCAGAGGGAGAATGCCCACTTAAAAGAGTCCATTTTGTAGGTAAGAATGACCGGTCATACCTTTAATGCAGTATCCATAAAAATGTAACTCATTGCGCCCAAATGATCACAAGAGGAAAAAAAATGGTGTTTTTTAAAAAAAATTTTTAACCATTTTCTTTAATTTTAATAAAATAAATGGTGGGATATTCATATAAGTGTGGTATCAAAAGAAAGCCCTACTTGCTCGTAAAAAAATGGTATATAATGTATGCGGATAGAATAAAATACTTAGAGGGAAAACACTGTTGAACAAAGACAGTAAAAAGGTCAGAATTGCTCCGGTCCTTAAAGTGATAGTAATGTCTAAAAAAAACTTTTTTGCATTTAGAAGAGCTCAAAAAGCTGATCTAAATGCAAAAAAAGTATCTCTCAAACCACTATGGTTTAAGAAATACGGGCGTTTGAAGTTTGATTTCTCCTACTGACAGCTGTAAAGCTGTCAGCAGGAGATCCGTGTCGGTCAACACTGTGGCGCTTGCACAGAATCCCTTTATTGGAATGGTCTAAAACATGTGCCTGAACACTAGGCACATGTTTTAGACCATTCCATTGAAGGGATTCCGTGTAAGTAACGAGTTCCCCGCACTTCTCAAGCGCCACAGTGTCGACCGACACGGATCTCCTGCTGACAGCTTTACAGCTGTCAGTAGGAGAAATCAAACTTCAAACGCCCGTATCTCTTAAACCATAGCGGTTTGAGAGATACGGCTTTTTGCATTTAGATCAGCTTTTTGAGCTCTTCTAAATACAAAAAAGATTTTTTTAGACATTACTAACACTTTAAGTGCAATCCACCTCAGATTTTCCTGGTCCTTAAGGGGTTAACTAATGGCTCATTAATTTTGACTGACCCACTGCTTAAACAGAGAAAATCGTATATCTTTGTCTGTTGGTAACTTCTGAAGAACAAAATTCAGTATACCCGACTTTGGCCATTCCCTAATCCAAGGTCATGGTATACTCCATTAAAACTCCAGAAGCTACAATTACCTAGTTACTGTTAAACAATGATTTTACCCTAAAAAATCAGAATCAAGTTATTGGTCTAACATGGCATTCAAATGTATTTTATATTGACATAGCATTAACTCTTTGTATTTTGTATGTAGTGTGTGCAAGCCTTTCTACCATCCAATCCCTTGAGGGATTTAATTTGAAACATAGAGGCCTGCCACTGCAAAAAGGTTGAAAACCTCTGGTCTTCTTAATATGCATATACAGTCAATTTAGGAATTCATGACATAGAGGTAGGTTAGGAAAGTACTTTAGAGTTCTGTTTAACCCCTTAATTGCTAGAAACATCACATCTCTGGTAATGGCTAAATATTGTCTGCCCACCTGAACGTAAACATGGAAAAAATTGGATTCCATCTCCAGAACAAAGATTGGCTATCTGTTAGGAATGTGATATGTTTTATTTAGCTAAACATAGATATGAACCAGACAGATCACAATAATGTGTAACTTAATATTAAAGTTAACCTTAAGCTCAATTCTTCTAAAAAAGGACAAACGTCAGAGAATAGTTATTGCATAATAAGTCATGTAAAATGAATCAACCTCACAGGAGCAAAAGTACATAAATATATTATACTATACAAGTAACTAAGACAACAAAATCAATTTAGTACTTTTTAGACACAAAAATAGAACATGACATTTTAAGAACTATCACGGTTGACTGAAAAAGTGACACATAAAAGAGTTTCTTTACTCTTGGTCTCCTTTTTTTCCCAGCATTGTGTTTGTTACGTAAACCAAATAGAATTCCCCTCACAGAAAATAGAATGTTCAGTTACTGTTGATATTCATATATATTTTGTAATCTTTTTAATTCATAGGTCACATAATCAGTCATTCAGACACATGTATATATGAGGGCTGCATTCTTTTATCTAATATTGCACATTCAAGAATTATAGCTTGTTAGATATTAAAAAATATATTACAAACAATAAGGTGGTTAGGTCTTACTGGCTTACTAGTTAGTTTGTACTAACTCATTTGCTAAGAAATGTTTTTGCTAAAAATTTTAGGTGGGTCATACCTTGAGCTGAGGTGGACCACATTTGGTCCACTGACCTCATGGTCTTAGAGCTATATGCAGATAGCAAAAGTTCAGCAATTTTGGAGCAAACCAACAGCATCACACTGGACAAATACAATTTCCACTACATTCCCACTATTTTAAAATTGACATTTAACCACCTGAATTCTAGAAAGGAGTGCAGTGGGACAGTATATACACATTTCAGAGTATTCTATTCTTCTATGCTCTGTTTACAGCCATGTACTTACAAGATGCAGAGGAAATCAATGTAAAACTGGTAAATTATTCTGATCAAGCTATAGGGGAGGCATTCAGGCCTTACTATTAATGATGGCAGAGTGTATGGGCCACTACTCTCTAGTACTTCCAGTTCTTGGGGTACAGCATCAGGTCATGTTTTCAAGATATCTCTAATTAAGGACAATGGTTGAGCCACTGATTACTCACCTGTGATTAAAGAAGGAAATGTTGAAAAGATGATCTGCTGGTATGCTCAGGGACCAATGATGAAAAAACTGCTCCAGTACATACCCCGTACTGCTGCCGTATGAGCTATTTTGGCAGATCCATATATTCATTATTTTCTTGTTAATTGTGAAGTTTTGAGTCAACAAATCTATCCTATTTAATAATTCGCTAAAAGTTTGCAATGACGCAGTCATGAGCAGTAGAGACTGCTGTGCGTGCTGCAGTCATGAGCAGTAGAGACTGCTGTGCGTGCTGCAGTCATGAGCAGTAGAGACTGCTGTGCGTGCTGCAGTCATGAGCAGTAGAGACTGCTGTGCGTGCTGCAGTCATGAGCAGTAGAGACTGCTGTGCGTGCTGCAGTCATGAGCAGAAGAGACTGCTGCGCGTGCTACAGTCATGCGCAGTAAGGACTACCCGTGACGTGACTGATATGGAGTAAGGCACTCCAAATTCAGACTGTGGTCCTCTCTGAGTGCCAAAGGGTGTGCACAGAGGTCAACGGTCTGAATTCAGAGTGCCCTGCTCCATATCAGCCGTGTCACTGGCAGTCTTTACTGCACATGATTGTACCATGACTGGCCGGCACTGTTGCCCATGTACACAGGCTCTTCAACTAGTATATATATATAAAAATCTAACTTTTCTGGTTTGCAGACAACCCTCCCCATGGTGGCAAGAGGTAGGACTGTTCTCACACCCAGCAAATCACAATCATTTTTACAGGATTTCATGACTTTTCCCCCTGGCCACTCCTGTGAAACTGTCTGCAGCAAAACTCATTGCCATTGAGTTGGAGCAGTTCCCAGACATGTATAGAGCTCCAAATCCTATGAGGAATGCCATGCAGCATTTTGTTAATATTAAATAAAGGTGAGTAACTTCAGAGGTTGCTGAGGGTGCCATTGTGATGGGCACTAGCATCCAAGAAGGCCAGTTGGCTCTGGGTGGTCCTGTGATCTCTTACAATCAGACAAGTTCCGTCTCTTGATATCAAGATAAAAATAGCTTTATTGAGTACATTTCCTTTTTGTTAACCCTCTGAACATCAGAGAGGCATCCACTGGACACTCATCTGGCACTAAAAGGGTTAACTTTCAGCATGTAGGTCAGAAATCATTATTCAGCAGACTTCTGGCACTGCAAATAATCTTAATTTCCTGTCTGTCTCTTCCCTGTCACACAAGGTGAATTGCATCTTGGGTCTGTGACTGAGCATCAAACTTGCCCAAAGACATTAAACAAAGTCTGTGATAATGCAAGTTATTTAGACTTGTCCCAGAATGTGTGCATTTTGGGGATTCGGGCACACCTTTTTAGCCATGGGAAATGGGAAGACTAAATGGGTTCTAATCTGACATCAAATTCTATGATTCTAAGGCCCAGTAGGCTCTAGTTGACTGAATACTTGTTATATATTTTTGTTTATTGAATGAACATAAATACTCTATATACTTTAACCTTTGAGTGTCAGGTTGGTGTCTAGCAAAGTGCATTGTACTCTGTAGAGAGACGACATTTCTGAGAAAATGCATGAAGTTATTATAAACGATGAGCATACCTGAGATACCACTCTAAATTTTTGTACAAGCAAAACAAATTATATTATGGACAGGAGAGTCATGCTTATGCAAAAAATAAACTATTTCTGAAAATATCTTAGTAAAATATTTATTTTAGAAACACTTTGAGATGATCAAAATAAACAGATACACAGATACTGTACATTTCAAATACATAACAAAAATTGCTAAGGACTACTAATTAAAATTTCAAATTAAGTCACACAAATGTCTGATTTTTGCCAAAAAGGGTTTCAGGATTCAAAAAAAATGGATTTTATTTTCGAATACCCAATGTTTATATACAGTGGCGTATTTTTTTATATTACATTACCTGCCATATATGTCTGACTTCTGCTAATGACTAAGCAGTATCTTGAAAGAATATTCTGGAACAAACCAACTTTACCAAGGGACAATGGAAGATTCCCATTACTTACACGGGGCATTTAACCCCTTGAAATTTAGAGAGGTCTACAACACATTGCTAAACTATTTGCATATATTGTACTTGTATTATGTTAATTTTTGAGGAAAAAATGAGCACACACATATTGTAGGCTTATGCTATTTTTGCACGTTGAAAAAACTTTCCACACATTTACTGATTTTTTTAAATGTTTTGTGGCTAGCGTGGCTCTTTCTAGGGCTTCAGAAACAAATCATTTGTACTGGACCAAATAATTTTAGACTATGTCATTGAACGAACAGTCTCAGTTCAATTTAATTTTTGCATTTCTTTTGCCATTAGAGATAAACATTCAGTGTGATCTCAACACTCAGGCTAGTCCATCCCTGAGATCTTAAGCAAATCTACTATGCACAAGGATATCAGCAAACCAAAAATATATATATTTTTTCTCTATGGGTGTCAATAGTGAGGTGCAGACAGTCTCCCTTAACCCAGCGATCAAGGGGTCCACGTGTAAAATACCCTCTTCCCTTGGGAGACATCCCAAGGAAAAAAGGTTACAAGGGTATTACGTGGGGTGGTACTCACTCAAGAGCATTCAGTTTTGGCTTTAGCAGTATTGTGTCATTACAGACAAAAGTGTATCTGTGCAAATATATTATCATAGCCATCAAGCCCTGAAATGCCAGGAAAATGTATTTTGACAGTACTAGTTGCAAATGTAGACATCCTCGAGATGGGGGGTTTCTCCTTCCATCGAAACAATATAAATTGTGTGCTGCCACTCACAAAAATGTACATTTAAACAAACTCACCAGGGCATCTATGATTAACTTTAATTTCAAACCAACTTGGGTAGGACTGGATTCTGGAGATGAATAAACTGTTAAAGGATTGGGGAAAGAACATTTTTTCATGGTGGGGTAGGATAAATCTAATTAAGGCATATATCTTACCAAAGTGATCCTATAAGTTTAGAATGATACTTTTAAAGATGCCAAAAAGTTGGTTAGAGTTTATACAAGCAAGTTTTGCAAATTTTATTTGGAGAGGTAAGAGACCTCTCCAAAGACTTTCGAATAGGGTAAAACAAGGGGGTGTAGGATCACCACTGATACAGAATTGTTATAATGCCTCAGTGATGTACTAGGTTTATATGATGCAGTTGGAGACAGCTAAGACAGAACCTTGATATTGGATAGAGGTGGCTGATGGAGAAATAGGGGATTTGTCCAGCTTGGTTTGGAGTATTGATAAACAAAGAAGTTGGAAAGGGCTTAAAGATAAATGCTTAGTACTGGAATATATTCTTTATTTTTGGTATAAAATGAAGACTAAAGAGGGGCTGAAGGGTAGATTCCCTGAGTTTGTTCAGATCGAAGATGTAGAATATAATGTGGCAGATTTATCTTTAAAGCACTGGAAGATCTTAGGTATAAGAGAGGTGAGAGATCTCATAGAGGGAAAAGGAGTGAAATCCTTTCCACAATTGATACAATTTGTTATCTACAGTGGACATATTTAATTATTTAAGTGTGAAGGGGTTCTTGATGAAGCGTTTTTGTTAATCTGCGAACAGTAACAACGTCAAGGCCCTAGAGAAAATTTTTGTGAAGCAGAAAGTTTCAAGGCCAGTGTCGAAATGTTTGGATGCGGTGAGGGGGATGGATGGTGTCATGGATTGTGGTTCGATTATTTACAAATGAGAAAAAGATTTAGATATAGATATTTGTAGTCAGAAGTGGCACACAGCTTTTGTTAGGATTAATAAAGTGATTCACAATATTACATTAGTTGAGACTCACTATAAGTTAATTAATAGGTGGTATATGGTTCCGGAAAAATTAGTTAAAATAGGTTTAGGAAATTCAAATATTTGTTGGAGGTGTGGTAAAGAGGTGGGAACGTATCTACACATATGGTGGGGGTGTGCGAAGGAATTATAGAGTTATAGTTTGGATTTATTAAAACAAGTAGATAATATACAGCTTGCACATCGACCTGAGTGTTTGTTATTAAATTTGGGCTGGCCGAACCTTAATGTGGGACAAATGTTCCTGACTATCCATTGTTCAGCAGCGGTAAAGATCCTAATTGCAAGGAGTTGGAAGCAATCTGAGGAATTTGCCGAGGCTAAATTGCGGAACCAATTAATATGGCAGTTAAAAATGGAGAAAGGTATAGGATGGAGGGTTTCCACATCTATTAAGGTGAATGATATGAAAGATAGGGTACTGAAAGCCATGTTAGATTTAAGTCTATGACCCTGTTAAGTTTATTTTCTTATTTTTGCATAATGGGCCAGACTGATTTTTGTTAGTGGTCCAATAAAAAGTTATCAGGCGTCAGCATCTCCCCCCCCCCGATTGGCATTGGGTATTGGTGTGGGCATCAATATTTATGTATAAGTAAGTTATAATTTCTATGTTTTTATATATGGAATGTTAAAGTCATATGTATGATTGTTTGTATGAGGAAACATTTTTTTCAATAAAAAAAGATTTAAAAAAAAAAAAAAAGAAAACTATGTCCCCAGTGGATGTATTGATATGGGGCCCTAAGTCCCACATCAATACATCCAAAGTACCTAAAATGAGTCTAATGTTAGTAGAATTAAGCCTATGAGTAACAGTGGGGTATAATTACCCTGCCAGCAATCATAGGGTAAACCCAACTAAGTAACAAAGCAACACCCCTTGAAAAATAACACTTACCATTAATCCTGATGTCCCGCAGGGTCCTCGGCATTAATAAATGTTTCCATAAAATAACCCACACATTTATACAGAGTTTAACCCTTTGAGTGCCAGAGGAGTATGCAACGCATTGTAAAGCAATGAGCTGCGTACCTCTCTGGGGCTGAAAGGGTTATACTATGCATAAATATGTGGGTTATTTTATGAAAACATTTACCTTACGGGCTGATGCCCATTCCACAATGAGGGAATTTGAACAGAGAATGCCTTTATATATGGGCAGTCTCTTTTCCATTTACATGCCAGCCATTGGCTGGGATGTGCTTAATCACCTCACAGCCAATCAGCTTCAAGCACTGTTGCTCAAAGCTGATTGTCTGGGAGGGACATAAGGACATCCCAGCCAATGGCCGTGAGGAAATTGGAACAGAGACTGCCCATATATAAAGGCAGTCTCTGTTCAAATTCCCTCATTGTGGAATGGGCATCGGTGTCACCTTGCGCGTCCATCGCTGATCCGTTCCGGTGCACCGGCGGGTCCCAGCTTCGGCGCATGTGCACGTTCTTCCGGCTTCCCAAGCCGACGCGCATGCGCCCGCTCAGTAGCCGCTGTGTGCAGCCGTATAGGCAGGCTCCCTCACTGTGTCTTGCCTTCCTTCTCCCATTGGGCTGTAGTACTGTGCCCAATAGGAGGGATGTGGTTGTCCTGTTAGCCCATTGGACATGTCATAAGTCCATTGGTGCTAGTTTTACCAGTCCAGGCTAGTTGCCATTTGGGCTGGTTCCGCCTCTTCCTCCTATTGGAGGACTATTGTTTAAATACCCAGTCCTCCCTTTCCTTCTTGCCCGTTCCATGAGCTAGTTTGTGTTCCTAGTCTACTACTCTGCTTGTCTGACTTCTGGTACCCTGACCTGGCTTGTCTGACCTCCGCTGCTTTCTGGTACCCTGACCTGGCTTGTCTGACCTCTGCTGCTTTCTGGTATCCTGACCTGGCTTGTTTGACCACCGCACCCCAGCATCAATCAGAATCTAAGCTGTGAGGGTCCCAACTTCCACACCGTGAAAATAGGACCATAAGGTAATAGCAGGGGCGGACTATTTTGCATGTCAGTTTCTACGCTGCTTCCACCTCTGCACTATGTTGTATACCCCTCTGGCACTCAAGGGGTTAAACTATGTGTAAGTGTGTGGATTATTTTATGGAAACATTTATTTATGCTTCCTTCTATTTTGACAGCTACAAGACAAAAAGATACAAGAGAGAAGATAGAAGAGAAGAATCGTGAATACAGAATGAAGATAGAAGGAGGACAAGTAAATGTAACACATATTAGTTAACGATCAGTGCCTGGCAGTACTGACAGTATGTCAGGCACCGATTGTTAGCTTTTTTCCTTTGAAGTTCCCATTATTGCAGCTATTTAGTGGTATTTTGGGAACTTAACCCCTTAAGGACTAGCAGTCCCGGATTGTGTGGTCCTTTAAGGACCACATAGGAAATTTTGACGTGACTTCCAAAGTGACTGATCACGTATGCTGGCATGCCGAATGGGGGACAGAAAGAGATCGATCGTGTCTTGGATCGATCAATTTCAGTCCCTGCTATTACTCACAGCGCTCCTGCAGGAGCAATGTGAGTAAAAAGTACGTGACATGCCAGGACATTTCTGTGGCCTAACATCCGCTGTGCTTTTAGCTGGTAGGGCAATTGAATACAGACTTAGACATTTTCTTTTGTAGGTCGGTATCCATTTTGAGCTCTTAATCCACTAGCTGTATATTCTCTAATGTAAAAAAACCCTAGTTTAGCTAATTTATATTTATAACTCAGACCTGTATCAGATTTGTTGCACATCTCTATACTTTTCACTTCAATAAGTGTCTATTTTAAGAAGTGGTGATTAAAACTGTGATTAAAACTGTCTTACTAAGGATTAATATAGAGGTTGAATTATATTCTTATCCCATGCATTTATACCCCTTTTTATACATGACAGTACACTTCGCCTCAGCAGCTGTGTCTGAGCGACAGTTCATACTGCTGTTAATTCTATTGCCTACCAGAGCTCCTAATCCTTGCTCTACAAGGGTTACCAAAACAGTTTCCCATTTAGTATCTATGTAGAATATTTTTTTCTGCTTTTATTTAAATTAAATCTCATCTGCCTCTTTTCCAACCATTCACTAAGCTTACACAATTCTTTCTGCACTGTAGGCATTTCTCTACACAGTTTAGTGTCATCAGAAAGATTGATACACTACTTCCAATATGTCAGGATCAATTAACACATTAAAAAGCACTGGTCCCAAGACTGCACCATGCGGCACTCCACTTACAATGCTACAACTCCCAAACAGAAGCATTTTATTTTACACAGTAGCATGTAGTGTAGCACAGTAACATACTACATCAATAGCAATACCCTTGTCCAAGTTACAACTAGTCCGTACTCTTTCGTAGAATGCAAGTAAAATTGTCTTTAACATGAGCTAGTCTGTAGAAAAGCCATATTGACACCTGCCAATAATGATGCTGATCATCGCATAGTCCTGAATACTATCAATTAGTAGTCTTTTTCTTTCCCACCAAAGAAGTCAAACTGACAAGTCTATAACTTCATTGTTTAGATCCTTCTCCCTGTTTGAATAGTGAGTTTGCATCTGCATTGCTCCAATCACAGGACACTATTAACCAATAAATGTTAAGTATAATGTGCTTGCTATTACTGAACTAAGATCCTTAAAGGGATAGTAATGTTTCATAATAAAAGCAGCTCTAAGTAATCATCGTAGTATTTGGCCTTTGGAGAGTGTTATTTCAATTCTGTCAGAGCTGTAGTTCAAGAGTAATTCAATTACAAAGTATCCCCCTCCTACCCCTTTTACTGATGTAACACTGCTCAGCCAGAGCAGAAGGTAGGTGCCCAGGTAGATTGCAGAGAGGGACAATCTTCAATTAAGATAAGGGAAAAACCTGAAGAACCTGTCAAGGGGGGCAGGGCTTTTATTGTGTTCATAGGAAGAAGATTGTCCCCTTCTGTTATCTGTCTGGTCTATGGACTGGATTCCACATCTGAGAAGAGATGGCTTACACTAGGTAAAAGGGGCGGGAGGGGAAACTTTGCTTGTGAATATCTCTCAAACCATAAAGGTTTGAGAGATAAGACTTATATCGTTCTTCATGTTTTTTTTAATGCCTACAAAACAAAATAAAATAAAGATAAAACAAAGTATTACTATCCCTTTAAGTACCCTTGAGTGTATGCCATAAGGTCCAGGCGTTTTATTTGCAAAAACTTGTTACAGATGCTTTTGGACTTAGTCCTCAGTAACACATATACATGATGAGAGAATTCTGTGACTCTCCCTGATTCCCCAAAGCATTCCTTTGTTTCTTCCCTTGCATAAGCAAAATAAAAATTCAAGGTTTCAGCCATTGCCTTATTCTCACTAGTTAATCCACCTGATATGTAAAAAGATTAAATAGATATTTAAAAAACTTGTTACCATATAAGTACATAAATATCAGCACTTGTTCAGTTAATCCAAGTCAAACCGTTTGGAAATAAAATGCTTATTTAAGACAGAATGCCTAATAGGTTGTGTAACATGGCAATCACAATGATTGTCACTAAAAGGCTAGCATAACAGTCTGTTTCAGCAAAATAAGCAATGTTCATTTTCAAAAGTGAGATAGTAAAAAGTAACTTTGATAAGGAAAGTCTACTCTGTTGCTTGGAAAGGAAACCAATAGACAGCAACTAATAATTCTTCCTTCACTTTTTGCATTATCAAAAAACTGGTATCAGAAAGATTCTTTATAACATACATCCGGCATCTACAGTATCTTAATTGAAATAACTTCATTTCCCAAAAGTAGAATTGGTGCGATGTATGCTTACTGTAATACTGGAACGTCTGTTAGCATTCCTGAAATGTTACATAACACACAAGGAACAGACAGATAACATTGTATGGATTGAGTTACATATGCACAATGTTATGAAAATGTGAACTAATGGACGTTTTGCATTCAAAAGTATCACAATAAAGATAGTTGCTTTATGTGCAAATTAACAATCACATGCCATTTTGGAATGTAAACATTTATGTTGTTCATCTTTTTGCAGTACAGAATGGGCCCTATTAAAATTCAAATTGATACGGCATTAACAAAATGATCCATCGGTACTAATATTTATTAAAAAGCATCTAACCCCAGGGGTAATTAAATATGGCCATTAGGTCTTTCTACCTTTATATAAACAGCAGTTTGATATACTTAGAAAATATCATCTGTGGCTTTCTCTGCAGAGGTTAGAATTATACATTTCACCACAAAAGCATGCATTTAATACACTCTATCATTTTAACAGTGCATAGGGAGTCAGAAGTACATTGTGTGTGTGGCTTGTCATCAGAAGCACAAGGGAAAGCAAGTCTTAACACTCATTACACAGATGTGGTCCTCAGCATAAGACATCTAGGCCTCAATTCAGTTCCCCCTGTCGAGAAAAAAAAAACACCTGCTTGCGTTTGTTCAAGCATGGTAAGTAATTCAATTACCAGTGCTATGAACAAATACCGGCAGAAAAAAACGCACATCGGGTGCTACAGTTTGCGCCCAGAGGGACACTTTAAAACCAGTCTCCCATTTCCATTTAATTCTAACATGCATTAAGGGACCCACTCTAACAGGTGAAAATCTGCACCTATTTTTTTTGGATGCAGAGTCCCCCAATGCTTGTTTCAACCTAAGTGGCCAGTGGATGTATTCATATGGGGTCCTGAGCCTCATAGCAATAAATCCAAACTATGAAAAACGTGTAAAGTTTTAGTAGAATTAACCCCACGAGTGCAGAGGGGTATACATACCCCACTGGCACTCACAGGGTTAATATGACTAAGTTAAAAAAGCATCCCCTGAAAATAAACACCTTCCTGAAATCCTGATGTCCAGCGAGGTCTTCAGCACCCTATTCAGCTACTGTCTGACTTTTGCTGTCATATTCTATTTACCTTCTTCTTCTTCCTCTTCATTTTCTGTCATCTTCTCTTCTGCCTTATTATCTTTTTCCTTGTAGTATATATGTACCTGAGAAGAGCAAAAAAGTAAACATTAAGTATGCTTAACAAATATATGTTTCAAATATGAGCAGTGGTTAACCCTTTGAATGCCTGAGAGTTACGCAATCCATTTTTTTTTTACACAAATAGAAAAATATATGTTTAGGTGAAATTTATCCTATAATGAGGCATTGCATGACTTAAAATAATCTTCTAGCTCCAGCGCTGTTGCCGGTGATAGCCACAGCAAGGCAGGCTAACAAACCCCTCCCCATCTTATTACTTCTCTGTCCAATGCCGAGCCAGACTGTAAGAAATTTGAACATAGACTGGCTTTTATATGGCCAGTTTCTGTTCAGAATTACTCCTAGAAGTCCATTGGCTGGAATGTATTCTTACGCATCAGCTCCTAGTGGGGGGATGACAATAGACTTCAGATCAGTGTGCAGAGTCACTCAGCTGCTGCAAGAGCAAATAGGGTACTATCCTGCACAAAAAGAGGTGTAGATACACAGGATAATTATTCTACATCTATATAAATTATTCTACCTCTATATAAATCATTGGTTAGGCGTCATCTAAAATATGGAGCACAGTTTTGGACACCAGTTCTTAAAAAAGTCATTATTGAACTGGAAAAAGTGCAAAGACGTGCAACAAAACTGATAAAGGGATTGGATGATCTAAGTTATAAAGTCATAGGTTGCTTGTTTGTAAAAATCAGGGTTTGATACACAGACAACCTCTTTTTGTTCACTTACTATAGTAGCCAAACTATTGTCCTTGCTGCTCTTCTGACTGTATACATATATAACTAAACTGCATTATGAAAAATACATGTTCACATATTGGAGGCAGAGAGGGACTTGCCTCAAGCTGGGGTGCCTTGACGGGACAGGTAAGCTTTCCATATCTTTGGCTAAAATATATGACACTAAACCCCACTGTTTTATTTGTAGCAAATCATATGTTGCTTGTTTGTAAAAATCAGGGTTTGATGCTCAGACAACCTCTTTTTGCTCACTTACTATAGTAGCCATAATACTGTCCTAGCTGCTCTCCTGACTATACACATATGAAACTAATTGAACACTACTAGTAAAGGCTATATTAAGCTCACCAGGAACGTGTATGTTTCATATTTTTGTATGTATTTTGGAAGGTTTTGGCTCCTCCTCTCTTAGTTGGTAGCTCCCCAAACAGGGTGACAGCTGAATTAGGGAAGGTATAAATGCCTCCCTCTTTTACCTCACAAGGGTTTTGTTCACAGTAGAGGTATGGTGGAATCACTGTTTTTAACTGCCTTATACAAAATACACGTTCACATATTAGAGGCAGATAGAGGCTTGCCTTAAGCTGAGGTGCCTTGATGGGGCAGGCCAGGTTTCCATATCTTTTAGCCAAAATATATGACACTAAACCCCACTCTTTTATTTGTAGCAAGTCATAGGTTGCTTGATTGTAAAAATCAGGGTTTGATGTGCAGACAACCTCTTTTTATTCATTTACTATAGTAGCCAAAATATTGTCCTTGCTGCTCACCTGACTATTCACATATGTAAATAATTGAACACTGCTAATAAAGGCTATTTTAAGCTCACCAGGAAGCTGTATGTTCCATATTTTGTGCATGGATTTTGGGAAGTTTTGGCTCCTCCTCTCTTGGTTGGTAGCTCCCCAAACAGAGTGATAGCTGAATTAGCAAAGCTATAAATGCCTCCCTCGTTTCCCTCACAAGGGTTTTGCTCACAGTAGAGGTAAGATGGAATCACTGTTTTTAACTGCATTATGCAAAGTACATGTTCACATATGAGAGGTAGATAGAGACTTGCCTTAAGCTGGGGTGCCTTGACAGAGCAGGCAAGCTTTTCATATCTTTGGCCAAAATATATGACACTAAACCCCACTGTTTTATTTGTAGCAAGTCATAGGTTGCTTGTTTGTTAAAATCAGGGATTGATGCACAGACAACATCTTTTTGTTGAGTTATAAAGAGAGACTAGGCAAACTGGGTTTGTTTACATTAGAGAAGAGACTTCTAAGAGGTGATATGATTACCATTCACATATATATTGAAGGCCAATACAAAGAACGATCCAATGAATTATTTACACAAAGAGCTGAGCTAAGAAAGAGAGATCATCCATTAAGACTAGAGGGAAAGGTGCTTTCAACTAAAACAAATGCAGGATTTTTTTACAGTAAGGTCAGTAAAGCTATGAAATTCTTTGACTCGGGATGTTGTGCTTGCAGATACAGTAACGGTTTTAAAAAAAAGCAAGGGATACCTATCTAGCACAGGACAACATCTAGAATTATGACAGATTATTTCATTGCAGATAGGTTATTGATCCAGGGAACTATCTGACTGTCATTTGGAGTCAGGAAGGAATTTTTTTACCAACTGGGGCTTAAATGGAAATTGCTTCAGTGTTTTTTTTTGATGGACGCATGTCTTTTTTTCAGCCGTGTCAACTATGTTACTATGTAACTATTCCTACAGCAGTTTTTAACATTATCATGTTTGTGTCAAATATAAGTTACCCTTCTTCTCAGATTACTGATACATATTACTTATTGGTCATAACAGTGGTCCCACTTCCAAGTTTGGTAGATGGTAGCAACCCTTCTTCGCATCACTCCTCCTCCTCATCTGTGTTGCTGTTAATACATTTGGCATGGATTTCTCTGTCATAGCTTTTGGATCCTGAGTGAAGTATCTCCATACTGTGGACTTCATGGACTAAGGGGTTCCTGAGGGGCTGCTACTACTACTGGGCCTATATGTTGATGAAATTCTACTGCTACTACTACTAGTTGTCAATGGTGCAGCACTTCCAGCAGCAGCAGATACACTCATCATAGCTAAGGTTGTGGATATTAATAACCTGTGTTGTTATTGTTGATGCTGCTGGTTACTCAACACAGGTGTGTGTGGCTGAGTTGGACTTGGAAGCAGTGATGATGCTGATGATGACTGACAAGATGACTGTGTACTTATTTGCCATATTTGCTTGGCCATGGTCAGAGTTTCCAGTGGTTTTCTCAAAAAGTTTATAGACAGGCACAGTGCTTCATTTCAGTGGTGGAAGACTGAGCCTTTGCCTTTCTGCTAACTTTCTGGCCATGTCATCATCACTCTCACTCTCAACGTCATCCGTATCTGAAAAAGAGGAGGATGCTGGAGGGATATATTCTAGATCTGCATAATCATCAATAGTCATCAGTAGGTCATCCTCAGCATAAGTATCACCCACTGCTTCTTGCCCACTACCCTCATATTCCTCTAAGTTTTTAGAGGTGTCAAACAATGTCTTTTTATTTTTACTTTAAAAAAGTTCTCTACTACTTTGAGGACAGGTATTTTGATGCTTGTTTGTCTCACTGTCAGATGCAGCAGTTCGTTCAGCTGCTTCATCTACCTGTGTTATACCATCATCAACACTAGAATGTGACTTGTTGTTGTCTTCAGTGTTCTACTTACATGTTTTTTCTTTAATAGTACTGGCGCTGGTGGTGGAACTTTTGTTGGGACCTTGACAAACTGCATCCAATCCAGGAGAAGGGTCATCATCATTTATTGCACACACCACAATAACCATTGCTGCAGTCAGTTTCTGAACTACCACTCTGAACTTATACTGCTCCACCTTTCCCCCTCCCCCTTTTGCATTTGCTGCACAATACTACTATGTTTTTTTCTCTCTACATGACAATGATGTCTTAACTTAGCCCTCAACAAAATTCTCAAAATCGTTGTCTGCAGTCTATGAAGGCTGCCTCAGTCACACAGCTCACATCAGTCTCCCAGTCAGCTGTCTGTCACCTAATAAATGTATTTGTTTATATTTTATTATTATTTTTGTTTGTTCATTTTTATTTTATTTTTTTTTTATTTTTTTAAGCTGTCCACCCTAACTTATCACAGTCTGTCAAAAAAAATATATATAACTAAAAAATAAAATCTTTCCCCAGACTTCCCCAGCACAGAGATCAGCAAGCAAATTGGATCTCAGCTGCCTGTGTCTTGCCAGTCAGTCACACTAAATCTTGTGGTACTTGGGGTCAACCTCTTTCCTCCCTTCCCCCCCCCCCGAGTGCCCCCAGACTCCTCTAATACAGAGAACAAATGTCCTGTATAAGAGACTCCCTAAACTAAGCTTCAATTCCCCTTTATTTATCTATCTTCTCTAGCTCGAAAGCATGCTGTTTTCTCCTCTCACAAACACAGAATGGCATGCTGTGAGATCCTGACACCCTTTTATATGCCTGCAGGAAAAGTAGAGAAAATGTTCACGTGGTGGGGAAAAATGTTTCTTTCCACTGATTTAAAGGCAAAAAAAACGGGAAAATTCCACTTTTCACTGGAAATTATTCACCAAGCAGAAAGTGCTATTTTTCACTGATTTTGGTTTAAGGCGAAAATTTTTACAAATCCCTATTCAGCAGATATTCACCCGACATGTTTTCCCAGCTCTTCTGCAACAATTCCCAGAGATTTAGAGCACTTGTAGGTAGCTTTGCCTGACCCTGGCCTCTTCTGTACAGTTTATCCCATCATGGGACTGAGGTCTGAACACTGGACAAGCCAAGTCATTAAGCTTTCCTTCAGTTTCTTTCTACGCCAGATAGTTATTGAACACCATTGAGGTTTGTTTCAGGTTATTATCATGCTGACGATTGACTAGCCCAACAATTTTTTCCAATCTCTTCTGAACAGCTGATGCTGAAACATCTGTACTTCTGGTAGAATTTAGCTGTGCTTTTATTTTGAGGACAGTTAATCACTGATTTTGCAGACTTCTGACTCTTATGAATTTGTTATCTGATTTTGAGGTCGTCCTTGGACTACCTGCCCTTGTTCAGGCCTCATGAATTCCAGTTTCTTCAAATCGTTACATTTCCTTGGCCTCAGCAATTACAAACACTTGCAAAGTGCTTGCAATATGTCTTAAAGATAGACCTATATTTCTTATAGTAATTATAAACTGTGTTTTCTTTGCTTACCTGAGCTTATTTTGTCATTTTCTGCTCCCTTACATTCAGGAATGACGAACATGTACCTATGCTACTTATAGTAATTGTAATCTACCTATAATAATTGTAATCAATGACCTTCACTTGCTAACAATAATTGGTGACTAATGGTTTCTATGTACCATGCTAATTTACTCAGGGAACATCTAACAAGGACACCTTTGTACTTAGGCAAGTGTTCTAATAGTTTTGTTGGTACAATTTATTTGGTAATTTTTTTTCACCTTTATTTTATAGAAGGGTGTCCATTTATCAACAATAGGCTATACATTTTTTTATTTCTACATATATCCTTCTATTCTGATTTATTTTATATCATATATTTTTTAGGGTGTGGGAATAATTTGATATCTTTTGGACTTACTTATATGAACCTAACGCTATACAGTTCAATCCACTCACCTTTTCAGCATGAGATTAACCCCATTGAAGATCAGAGGGTTGTGCAATGCATTGCTTCACAATATGTTATATACCCCTCTGCTCCTCAAGGGGTTAATACAAACTTCATGGAAGAAGTGATTTATTTTATCCTAAGGTCAAGCTCCCCATCTATAATAGTTTGGGTATCTTTTTCTATTGACTTTTTGTACTAATCCATTAAAACTTCAATTGAATATCCCATTCAGTATACTTAAGGAGAAGAAACTGTACCTAACTCTATTATGATAAGGTGAAAATATTTGTAGGACACTCTTCTATTATTAATTCTGTTTGCTTACAACAATAATTTTTCGTTGTGTTAGAAACAGGAATTGCAAACAAAGAACATGTGCTTGGTGATCTCTGGATGTTCAGTAGTTGCATAATACATTTTAAATTGTTTGTTTTTCATTTGTTTTGAAGTCCTCTCTATCATTCCGTGGGATAAAAATCCCCATTTAAATGAGTGGGTATTGTTATTTGTCTCTTGTGGAGCAAATGGATTATTTCTCTATTGCTTCAGTTCTTATAGGTGCATCAGCCGCTGTGTATCTGTATACCAGGAGTAAAAAAACATTGGTTTTCCATTTGTTAGACAACAAAGTTCCCATCATTCCCAACCAGTCCTTGGGAAATGTAGACCCCACCATCCAGCAGTACAAATATTGCGTCCCCTTCATACCCTTGGATAAGTGACATTTCCACACTGGATCCAGAATATTTCCCTGACTTGAGTACATTAGATAGTAAAATATCTTCACTCATTGAAATGCTCAATTAACCCTTTGGTGCACAGAGGTATCCAACGCATTGCAGCTCAATGCATTGGATACCTCTCTGGCACTCAAAGGGTTAAAGGAGCAGTAAACTTTTTTTATGAAAAAATATATATTGTAGGATGTTGACTGTTGAGTAAAATAAGTATACTCCCACTGCTGATAGATGCATTACTATTTAGGCATGTGTTTTAGTGGTCAAATTCCAATTAGTTATTCTGTTACATTCTAATGGAGAAGAAAAACAGTGACTTACAGTTCTCCACAGAATGTGACAGAAACTGCCAAGTCACTTCCTGTCAGTTAGAACAGTCAGGAAGTAAACACAGTAAATTCCCTTCCTGGTTATTTGAACTGTTATAAAGTTTGAATAAAACAACTGACAGCGGTAGGATTACTCTTGTTTTACTCAGCAGGAAAAGCTCTATAACAGATAGTTTTTAAAAAAAAAAACATTTTACTGGTCCTTTAAGTATTTACGAATCAATGCATTCAAATAAGGTAAGAGAACAGATATGCTTCTCCTCACTCACTGGGAAATAGCCCCTTCATCATTCTCCCAAAATGCTCCAGAATTGCACCTCTTTTGCTTTCTGTATAAGGACTTTAATGCTTATGTTTCATGCAGGTTGTTGATCCCCAGTTCATCTGATGTGAGGAGATGGGAAATGTAGATGCCCGTCTTATATGAGTGTACATGTGAGAAGTGTAAACTGAGCACAAAGAGCAAAGACATACCTAACACAGCAATTAGGCACAATGCTGGTATCTGGACAAACACAAGCTCTGTGCACAGACAAAAAGACAACCAATTCTGGAGCAAACCAACTGCACTGTCAGGAACTAATTAAAATTCCTCAAATTCTCACTCATAAACAACTTTTAGGGCCATAAGCATCAAATAAACTGGAATAATTCTAGGACAGACCAAATGGTGGTATATGTAGCTCCCATTTATATAAATAAGGATTTTAACTACAGACATCTTCAGCAATCAAGGAATAAAAGCCCTATCTATAAAAAAGTAACCCTTTGAGTGCCAAAGAGGCACGCAAGGCATTGCTAAGCATGAGTTGTGTTCCCCTCTGGCACTCAAAGGGTTAAATGTGGAAAATCATAGGTGAAGCTGGTTTGATTGAAAATGAGTCAATTTTTTCTATGTGTTTAAGTTCCTAAGTGCACAAGTGTGGCAGCAACTCTCTAATTTTGGCATGCTGACACTATTTGCTTAAAGGGATAGTAATGTTTCACAGTAAAAGCAGCTCCAATTAATTTTCATAGTGTCTGGGCCATGGAGAGTGTTATTTCAATACAGTCAGAGTTTCAGTTCAAGAGTAATTTAATGATAAAGTATCCACCTCCTGCCCCTTTTACTGAAGTAACACTGCTCATCTCATAGCAGCAAGATTGTCTGGATGGATATCAGAGAGGGACAATCTTCAGTGAGCATAAGGGAAAACCTGAAAAACCTGTCATCGGGGGCAGGATTTTCCTTTTGCTTACAATAAGAAGATTGTCCCTTGCTGAGTCCTGTCCAGTCAAGAGACCAGATTCCACATCTGAGGGGAAGTGGCTTACACTACGTAAACGGGGTGATACTTTATCATTCAATTACTCTTGAACTACAACTCTGACAGTACTGAAATAACACTCCCCATGGCCTAAATACTATGAAAATTAATTGAAGCTGCTTTTTGTGTGAAACATTACTATCCATTTAAGAGACATGAAGTTACGGTAATACTAATGCATTGCAGTTCATTGCATCCCAGCCATTGTGAAGTACTCTGAATCCCTGGTTGCACTGGATGCACCATATGTTATGTGATTATATAAAAAAACAAGTTCACATCTAGGAATTGACTAATGCTGGATTTTACTTGTCACTAGTTTTCACTTTAATTGTACAGTAGATGGATTTAAACAGTTTTGTAAACTCTAGTATACAATGTAATTCCGGGTAATATATAAGTTCATTTTCCACAATTTTCAGATTTGTTGTTCTTATAAGTCATCTAAAAGAATTAACAATAACAAAATGTTTATATAAAACTGCCTGTTATACAAACGTAAAGTCTTAATCTTTGATTGTGAAAGTGCTTATAAAAATAAGACAAAAACCACATAACATTAAGTACAGACCCTGATTCCAAGTAATTTAAAAGGATTACAATAAATGCACAAAAACATTAAAGTAAATACTATGGTGATGTAAACTGTTTGCTTACTCTGTAGCTCAGGAGAAAAAAACATAATATCCTAAAATAGTAGGGAAATTAGTGAAAGAATGAGTAAAAGAAATAATTGTTAAGAAAAATAGGAAAAGACAAAACCAGATGTTAGCAGTTTTCTGTTGAGACTGTAGATAATTGCAGTTTATATCAATAAAGACATCCAGGTCTGACAACAACACTAACTCCAATATCCCTCTCACCCTTAATTAGAGCTTATAGATCAAAAGACTAGAAAATAGGTTAATATATGATGGTGTGCAATCATAATCCTGTTTAATAGTTTTCTGATAATTTTATCAATTACTTGCCATTGACGAAAGAGTTTCTGTCACACCCAGGTGTCTGTTGTTCTGGTCTGACCAAATTAAATATTTAGGGACTATAATTACTTACAAACCCAGTGACTACATAAAAGATAATCTCTTTACAACTTTGACTGGCTTAATGCAAAATGGAATGCTGGCTGGAACTTCCCATTTTTGTAATGGGCAGAATAGGTGTTACTACTATTTCCAAAAACTACTTGTTACCTTGATGAATTTCTCAAACATTAGCCAGTATATACCCCAGCCAATCTGGGAAGATGAGAGACCCCATATAAAATACACAACCCTACAAATAAGCAAAAAACTGCCAGATTATCAGTCTAACAATTCTGTATTGCAGATCTTCACAAAAAAAGCACTTAAAACTATGGCTGATGTCAGGTAACAATTTCTTAAAAACTTTTGTCATAAAAGTCCAACTAAGGAGTCTATTAATCAAATGATGAATTTATGAACATGCAATGTAATGCTTTTAAGTCCTTGAGCATTCCACATTTGGAAAGTCACTAATGTCTGGATTGTACCTGGTTCTAGGGATGGGAAAATATTTGCCCCAAAAAGAGAGACAAGCCCCACTTTTTACCTGTTTCAGGAATTCCACTTTCTTCTGCAACGACCCCTAGCCCTGCTTTACTGCATGAGAAATACACATCCCCACTACTGGTAGCCATAGAATCACACATATTAACCATCCAAGCCTTTTCCCATGGTATCCATAGAACCACACACATAGATCTTCCAGTCTTGCCCCACAGCAGCCATAGAACCACACATGGTGTCCACCCAGCCTAATCTTTCTGTTTTGTAACTGGGATAGGCAACATAAGTCCCTTAGCTGCTGCCACACTTCAAGTACCATCCGTCCCAGTCAGCAAATGACTACTAGAAAATTATGTGAATTGCTGTCTGGCAGCAGCTGGAGATCTCACATTGCCCGCCACTGCTGTGACAACCCCACTACCTTGCTCCATGGTAGCCACAGAACCACACATACTAACCCCCCAGCCTTATCCCATAGTAGATATATAGTCACACATACTAACTGCCCCAGCCTTATACCACTGTCACCGTAAAACCAGACATACTAACCCCCCCCCAGCCTTGACCCATGATAGCCATAGACCCTCATATACTGAACTTCCAGTCTTATTCCACTATACTGGCACTATACTGGCAGTCGTATGCAACTGCACATTCTGACCTCCAACCTTGTGTCACTGCACTGGTATAGCCAGAACCACATAAACTGAGTTAATCGGCCCCGCCGCCTCCCTACCACAGAACTCATCAAAGCTCCTGTGGAACATTTCATGGGGTTAAAAAAAGGAGGGCACTTGGGGAGATTTATAAATGTAGGCATTTTTGCAGCAACAAATTTCCAGGTTGCCATGAAAATTCCAGAGGGAAAAATTTACTTTTTCACCTATCCCTACTTGCTCCATATTCATTCATCTTTGAGTAAGTACCTTTCAAATCTGTCATTCCCATCTTTCAGGTTCTGCATATTCTTCTTTATTGTTGGAATGGTAGGATCTATACCATATTTTTATCATATTGTATATTGAAGGTATCTGCTAATGATTGTGTTGAAGAGCAGCATATCAGATATGCTCCTCCTTCTGCAAGTTAATTCATCATGGCCTAAATGTATTTTTTGATTTTCAGCTGTATAGGTAGGTACAGCCTCTTTTAGCTTTACCATAAAACATGATATCCTTCATCTGATAAGAGAAAAACAAAAACCTTTGAAGGTCATACACATTTTCAAATACATATCATTTCTTTCAGCAATACTGTCAACAGTCTGTATAGTTATGGTTATGTCCTTCTCTAGTTAAAATGATTTTCCAATCCTTTCCCTATAAATGTATTTCATTACATTATGTTGCATTCCTCTATGGCACTCAAATGGTTAAAGTGAATGGCAATGTGTATTTGTCCCCTATGGTGCTGTTGGTTTGCCCCAGGATTGCTCAACGTTTACTTTTGTGCATATGGCTCTATGACTATGACCCATATTTATAAAAGCTAACCGGGATAAACTGGAATAAACCAACTGCCCCATATGGGACAAATAAAAATTCAAAAAAATCTCATGCACTTGAACAGAGCTTTGTAACCCATTGAATGTTAGAGAGGTTAGGTCACCTATGCATTTCAAAGCATTGCATTGGAGAACTCAATGGGTTAAAATCCCAATTTAATTTAACAGGAATTTTTATTTGCCCCCTGTGGTGTAGTTGGTTTACTCCAGAATAACTCCAGTTTGCTTTTGTAAATATGGGCCTATGTGCATCTGCTATTAGGTTTACACATCTCTGTGAGGCAAATAAATAAATAAATAAATCTTACTAAACCAGATAAAATGTTTACTCAAAGGGTCGTTTAACACTTTCCTATAAATATGTACAGTATTTCCTTCCGCATGGTTTAAAATTCTAATGCATTTGTTATGAAAATCAGGTGACAATCATTTTAAAGGTCACATGATGTAAGATAAAAACCCTTAAGTTCTAGACCTTTTGACTATCAATCACAGTATGTGTTCACTATTGTTTTTGTTTTGTTTGATCGATCACACACTTCACAGAATTGAAGTGTAATTCTGAAGCAAACCAGTTGCACTATAGAGGAGAAAGAAAAATCCCCTTGATTTAACCACTTGAATGCTAAAGAGGTTGCCAACATATTGGTTAACATCCCCCAATCAAATGTGGAGTTTTTTTAAAAGGGATAATAATACTTAAAGTGCAAAAAAATATATGTTGTAGGGTTTAGCCCCCTGAGTAAAACAAGGGTACTCCCACTGCTGAATGGTGTTTTATTCAAAAGTTATTACAGCTCAAAGCTTAATTTTTTAGGTGCAGTATCACAGCAGTCCGAAATAGTACAGTGGCGCTGATGCTACACCATCCTATGTACAGCTCTGGTCCCTGAATGTGGAACATGCTGAACATCCTCCATTCCCCTCAAGAAGAATTTCTTTGACATGCATTCATTTCATGTCGATTGAGGTATGTAATAAATTTGTACTAACCATTTCTATCTATATGTCAGAATGTTGTACTCTTTATCTTCCTCCCACTATTGGATTGATGGTCGTTATTGGCTAATTATCATGGTGGCCTTTCTTCATATAGGTAGGGAAAAAATATTTTGACAGCTGCCAACCATAATTCCATTAATGTAATATAATTTGCATTATGTACTGTACCATTCCAATATAATTTGGTATTATTACCATCATTATATTATTGTCAATCATTTATTAGTTACCATAGCAGTGGTCCTAACTGTGGTAGATGCATACATGGTGGCAACTGTCAAAATCCCTGCTACTCCTCCTCGGTGCTGCTTTTATTAGCCTCAGCCTTCTCTGTCTTGTGTGTTTTTGTCCACTTCTGCTATTTGATAATCATTTGGTACAAGATGCTGGTTAATTTTTAGAAATGTAAGTCTACCAACACTTCTGCTTGACACCCATGCCCTATGGCCATTAACAATATATCTAGCAGCACTGAAAACCTGTTCTAACTGTGTGCTTGCTGGTGGTGACCTAAGGGTTTTTACTGCAGTATGCTTCAGTGAAGGCAACACACTGTGTTTTTGTCAGTAGTCAAGTGTGTTGTCATTTCCACCTAAAACATAGTTATCCTGCAAGTATGTTGTAATGCTCTTGCATGCAGCGAGACCACTCCTAGAACTTAGATGGTGTTCATGTTTATCAGTTGGCAACCCTTACATGAGAAAGTTCCCAAAAAATATGCCATCACCATACCTGGGAACTCTCCGGATTTGCCCCGGAGACTCTGGTTCTGACAGAGATTTACCGGGTCTCCGGGGCAGAGGCTGATTACTCCGGATGTGGGGAGTTTCTATTGAAACTCTACCCACTTACACTCTTTCTCCAGCTGTTCCTCCTTCCCCAACCTTCCTTTGTGACATTTTTAACTCTTTGAGAGCCAGAGTAGTATGGAATGCATTGCTTTGCAATGTATTCCGTACCACTCTGAAACTCAAAGGGTTAAGCACCCCCCCTCGTGTCAAGCCCTGCCCCTTTTTGACGCGATTAGCGTCATTTTTTTCACCCCCTGCTGAACAGAGGACTCCCCTCCGGGTAGCCCTCAGCTGGAAGTTCCCAGGTATGGCCATCACCATCTGTGCCACCACCACAAATGAAACACTGTTGACCCTGAAAAACATGAATAGCTAATGACATGTTCAGAAAAATGTTGAGAGGTCCATCAAAGCAGCAAGAATGTATTCCTCATTGATTTAAAGGACATTATTCAGGGTTCCTGCTCAAAGCATTTGAACACGTCAATCACTAGTTGGTTCATATCTGTGTTGTCATTATTGAAAGATTCATTTGTATTCTTTCACAGAACCTGATTCCCCAAGGAAATGCTGCACATGCCTTGGCACAGATTCTGAAATGTTATGTTTAAAGCAGAGGTCCAGCAAAGTAGCAAAAATGTAGTCTGAACTGGTTTTAAAGGACACTATGCAAGGTTCCTGCTCAAAGTATTTTAACATGTCATTCAATAGCTGGTTCAAGCCTTTGTTGTAATTATTGTAAGATAACTGGAAATATCTCACTAATTCCTGCAACCACATGACTAACCAGCAATGTGGCCTCCTCAAATGCAGCACCTCACACGTGTCATGCATATGTCTAAAGGCTTCCATTAATCATTTATTATTTGCTAATGACCTTACTCTACTCATGCATATGTTCTAAATGTGGAATTCTACTTGGTAGGGACCTCCATTTTAAGCTGGTAATTAGGCAGGAGAGTATGCTCTTGTATGAAATATAATGTACAGTATGTACAGGGGCAAGCTTAGATGAAGCAAGTCTAGCACCAGACCATGTGGATCAGATTCTTACATGGTTTCAATAAGTATATCTTACTGTTTTGATGACACCTTCCATGCCACATGATGCCATTGTGACATTGCTTTTAAGGATGTTAAGCATACAAAATGTGAGAGGCTTCTGAGGATGAACAACAGCACAATGTTCTATGGCTAGTCACCGCTCCTGCCCAAAAGGGCAGTCCAGTTCCAAAATGTCCTCTGCACAGGAACCTAACCCCGACGTACGTTTCGGTATTGATTCTCTAAGCACTGTGAGCAAAGGGACCACATCTGGATTACCCTTCACTCTTAGGGAGACCCCCGAAGAGTATTCAAAATAAGCATACAAAATGTAAGAATGTTAGTAAAAAAAGAAAATCTGTGCATCAAATCCTGACCTTTGCAAATAAATAACCCATGACTTACTATAGATAAGAAATAGTGGTGTTTGGTTACATGCTTCTGTTCAAACCCACAATAAGTTTGCCTGCCCCATAAAGTCCCATGATGTGCAGACTTTCTTGTTGTTTAAAGTATAAAGAGACTTTATACTGTCTGTCTGTCTGTTATTCTGTCTGCCCTTTTTAGGAGATATTCTCACATAAAGTGGACTCATGAAATCCATCACAGTTGCCAATCAGGATCAAGAAAGGCCAATGCTGCAAGAGATGTTTACAGTAGTACAAAATGTTGATTAAATAAATAGTGCGCGTATCATCAGTCAAAATGTTCCTGTGCTGTGAGTGCTGTTGTCTCAATGGAACATGTGTTAACCCTTTGAGTGCCAGAGGGGTACGTATACAGTAAATATATACATATAGAATACAATGGTATTTTACTATGCCTGAGATAATTTCAGCTCAGTCCTAATTATGAGAAGCTGTAATCAACCTCTTTGCTTGGTTCGAAACTTGTTGTGTTTGTTTTAATATGCTACAATTGTAATGTGTGTGTTTTGTGTCTTTTATAATTTTTTCCCTTATACTCCCCATCCATATAGTCTACTTAAAGAAGACGTCTGTGATGTTTGAAATGTTTCATTACGTGTTGGTCCAGTTAAAGGTATCATAGTACCATATCCATCTCTCAGCTTTCACAAGATTCTGTACTCAGGAAAAAACACAAGCAAGTCAGTGTTTTTAAAAGTAACATCCCTTCATAGCTTCTTTGGCACTAGCCTCCAACTCATGTGGCTGCAATCTGGGATATTCACTAGAGCTTATGCACTCTTCAGTGCATACTGGCACACACACACACACTCCTCCATCATTATGACTTTAATACTTGTAAGCCAAGAATGCTTTCCCTATAGCATAAGCAAGCTGGAATAAACTTACACTACTTTCCTTTGTGCCTTGTCAGTACTTAGCATATAATAAGAGTGAGAAGAAAGGAAAACCCAAAATGCCCTTTATCTTGTACTCTGCCCTGCACTAGGTGCAAGAGGCCTAAAGAGGAACATTTCTGACATAAATAGCTTACTAAATTGGGGTTAGAGAAGCATACCTCCCAAGTGTCCCTCTTTAGGAGGCACAGTCCCTCTTTGAGACCCAAATCCCTCGGTCCTTCTTTTCTACCCTTTTGTCCCTGTTTTTAAGAGAAGATGAGTACTGTGTATTACATTGCTCCACAGCAATAAAACTCACATAAATGTGTTGCTAATCTTCAGTATATGTGTATACAAATTAATCTGTGTAAATAAGAGAATTTTAGTCTTACCTGTTAAATCCTTTTCTCTTAGTCCATACAGGATACTAGTAACTTTGGATAGGCAATTAGCCCCTTTAAGTAGGTAGGAACAATTCTGAGAAGTGAATGCAGTGGTGGAGCCTATCTTCCCTCCTTGGCTGCAGCTAGCCAACCAGCTCCAGTAAGATTTGACTAGGTAGTGAGAAGGAAAATAAGACTCCGGTGAGCATGAACCTGAAAGGACCCCCACGTTATGCCACAGGAGAGCCAAGCATGGTCCCTTGACAGGGTGGGATACCAGTAACTTGTATGAACTAAGAGAAAAGGATTTAACAGGTAAAACTAAAATTCTATTTTCTCTGTCGTCCAATGCAGGTTACTGGTAACTTTGGGATATCCAACCATTGAGTTTCCCAAAGGCAGGAAGTAAGGCAAGGACCAGACGCAAGGCCCCCAAAGTCACCAGAGCAGATATGAACCATCAGATCAGATATAGCCCAACAAAAACAAATGCAGTGTCAACAAACACTGAACAGGGGTAACAACACCCCAGGAACTGTCACACAGCATACTGAACTAGAGCCAACAGGGCTCAAAAAAGAAGGAAGCACCAAAGAACCGAAGAAGATCCTAGACAGGCAAGACTGCCTCCAGGATCTTCCTCCCAAAGCTGGTGTCAGCTGTTCCAGCACATCAACATGGTAGTGCTTCGAAAAGATGTGCACAGATGACCAAGTGGAAGCCTTTCCCAACTGATCAGCTGAGGCCTGATTCTTGTAAGCCCAAGAAGCCCCAACAGCTCTAGTGGAAGGAGCCATAACCCAAAAGGAAACTGACTTCTTCCTCAGTTCGTGAACCTTACGAACAGTGTACTAAATCTAAGACACAAGGGTCACTCGGATGCAGGTCTCCCTGCCCTGGGACCCTCAGGAATGACAAACAGAGAGTCAGGCAACCTGAGACAATGCACCACAGCTAACAAGTGGAGATCCTTCCCCTTGTCAGAGGAAGGGCCAGAGCAGAAAGAAGGAACCACAATCTCCTGATTAAGGAGGAACTCAGAACCACCCATCAGCCACGCCCCCAGAAACACAACCTAAAACAGAAGTGTCCCTCTTTGGTCATTTGAAATACTGGGAGATGTGAAGAAGCACAGTACTAAGAACTTGGTCCCAGCTTGGAATCATATCAGTATATTGACCCCAGTGTATGACTTTGTGATAACCTAAAAATAATGTTTAACACCTTGGGGGGGGAGGTAAAGATGTCTCCCATGCATTATACAATGCTACCAATAAAGAGCTTAACTCTTCGAGTGCCAGAGGAGGATGCAACACAGTACCCCTCTGGCACTCAAAAGGTTAAAGGTTGTTTTTTTTTTTGTTTTTTTTTTTTAGTAGTAATACCTCCACAGGGCTTTGACCATGTTTATTTTTACTGAAAAGCCAAGTTTGAATGCTAGTATACTGATATTGATTGCAAATTAGAAGCATCAAATCATTATCTGTGTAATCACAAGCAATACATCACAAATTCACTCATCTGACACTAATCCCTGCAGTCCAGTCCCTGCAGTATCATACTGAGGTTTAAAGGAGCAGTAAACTTTTTTTAATGAAATATTGTAGGGTGTTTACTGTTGAGTAAAATAAATGTACTCCCACTGCTGAGAGATGCATATTTCCAGAGTTATTACTGTTTAAACCTGTGTTTTTTTACATTAGCAGTTCCCTCAAGTGGTCAAATTCCAATTAATTCTCCTGTTATATTCTAATGGTGTGCAAAGTCAGTGACTTACAGTCCTCCACAGAATGTGATAGAAACTGCAGAGTCACTTCCTGTCAGAACCATCAGGAAGAATAACAGTAAATTCACTTCCTGGTTAATTGAACTGTAATACAGTTTGAATAAAACAACTGACAGTGGTGGGAGTACCCTTGTTTTACTCAGCAAGGAAAGCTCTATAACATATAGGTTTTTATAAAAAAAAAATGTACTGCTCCTTTAGCAATCAATTCATTCTTGGGTTTTGTGAGCTCGATTTACTTGTTAAAATGATGATAGTTATTACAGTGTGCCACATTTTATGTTCCTTTAGTTTAGTACAAAAGCCCTTATGTGCTTATGATGAACATTTGCATACAGTAGTTCTTTGGAAAATGCTATGCCTGAGTAAACAATTAGCTGGCAAAGGTATTTAAAACGTCTGTATTTAAACAGCAAAGAATTTGGGTGTGAGCTGCATACATTCCAGGTTAGCACTTTCAGTGTGATGTAATCTGCATGAGCAGTTTGAGTGATTGCATTTTTTGTACCTTTAAATTGTATGAAGTGGACTGTCCAAAAGAGAGGTTATTTTCACTTAACTTTCCTGTCACCTTGGAAATCCATATAGTTTACTTCTGCTTCAAAACATCCTAGTTTTAAATACCTATAAATCTGCCAGCACATTCAGGGGTGTCCACATAAATTTTTACATGGACTGTGACTTTTTACAGTGACTCCAACTTATCTTCCTGCAGGGAGTGGTTTGATAAATGCATGCAGGTTTCACCCACGTGCCTTTATCAAACCATTTTCTGTTTCTACACATTTGTTGGGAGGTGACATTTCAATGGTCACTGTTAGACATGGTGGGGATCTGTGCTTTTCCTGCCCTGGGTTCATCTGGAATCGAGAAACCCATCACATAATATGCGGGGGAACCAGGTCCCAGAGGGCATGTTCTACTATTATTTACAGCTCTGCCTGTTTACCTAAACACACCTTCTCCACTTACTCATCAGCTATTACTTGTGATCCTGTCTGCTTTCATGGAACATCCCTGAGGCCTATATGAAGCAAGCACACAAACACTTCATTGCACATATATAATGTCTATTTTAAATAGCTAATATCATGTAGACCATGAAAACACACAGTTTTCTCCAGATCTCTCTTTGTCAGGTATCACTTAGTGATGATAAAAAGCTATATTGCTGTGGACAGCCATCTTGTCTTTGCAGCTGGGCTGTATTTTAAAGGGATAGTAACACTCAATATGTAAAAAATATATGCTGTAGGGTTTATTCTCCTGATTAAATCAGGAGAATGCCTACTGCTAAGGCATGTGTTATTAAAAAGGAATTGCAGCTCACACTTGAATATTTTAGGCACAGAATCGTAATGGCCAGAGATTGTACAGTGGTGCTTTTGCTATGCCATCCTTTGGAAGTTAATGGTCAATTGACCAGAGCAGTCCATAGGATGGTGTAACAACGGCACCACTGTAAAATTTCTGGCCATTGTGATACTGCACCTAAGAAATTCAAGTTTGAGCTACAATAATGGTTTAATAAAACACCCCTCAGCAGTGGCAGTACCCTACAATACATATATTTTAAGTGTTATTATCCATTTAGATATCACACAAGTCTGGACCAGTAGTAACAAAAGTCAATGATAACATTTCCAGGCATTGTGAGTAAATGTGGCCATAGAAGCATAATAAGCTGTGCTTGTAGCTACCTCATGTGCAGGGTTAGTTATTTATCACTTGCTTCACTAGCCACAACTGCACTCCAACATCTCCCATGATCCCGGCCCCATCCACTGTTCTAACACAGAAAAATCAGTTGAAACATTCATCTTGGTGGGATTTTACATCATTATTCCACTCCATTAATTTATTCCGCCCATTGGTGGAAGGGAATATGTTCTACCAGCCTTAGAAGAAGGAGCAAGGTATTTTCAAGACAGGTGAATAAGTATTTAGGTAGGCTGTGCCGAACAGGTCAGTGAACTTGACTCTGCTGAAATCGAAATTCCTTGTACTGCTCCACCTTTCCCCCTCCCCCTGCCCCTTGTGTGTTTGCTGGACATTACTAAAATACTATGTGTGTGTTTACTCTCTACAATACACAACTGATGGAGTGTGATGTCTTGCCTTTGCCCACAACAAAATTCTCAATGTCATCTGCTGTCAATCAAGCCTGCCTTACAGCTCATGTCAGGCTCCCAGACAGCTGTCTGTCTCCTAATATATTTATTTGCTTATTTACTTATTTATTTTTGTTTTTTTTAATTATTTTTTTTTAAGTTGTCCGCCCTATGTTATCACAGTCTGGCAAAAAAAAAAAAATATGATAGCTGAAAAACAAAATCACAACTTCTTTCCCCAGACTTCCCCAGCACAGAGACAATGACAGCAAGATCAGCAAGCAAATTTGACCCCAGATGCCTGTGTCTTAGCACTTAGTCACACCGAATTTTGGGGTATTTGGGGCCAACGTCTGTCCTCCCTTCTTCTCCCCCAAAGTACCCCCAGACTCCACTAATACAGGGAACAAATGTCCTACCTAATAGACTCCCTAAACTAAGCTCAATTCTACTTTATTTGCCTGTCTTCTCAAAAATGTCCTGCTTTCTCCTCTCACAAACACAGACTGGCATACTGTGAGAGCCTGACACCCTTTTATATGCCTGCAAGAAAAGTAGAGAAAAGTAGAGACAATTTTCATATGGTGGGAAAACATTTTTCTTTCTATGGCATAGAGGAGATGAAGGGGGACATTGTGGAAGAGGGGCATAGCGGAGATGAAGGGGGACATTGTGGAAGAGGGGCATAGAGGAGATGAAGGGGGACATTGTGGAAGAGGGGCATAGCGGAGATGAAGGGGGACATTGTGGAAGAGGGGCATAGACTCTATGCCCCTCTTCCACAATGTCCCCCTTCATCTCCACACTGTCCCCCTTCATCTCCGCAATGCCCCCTTCATCTCCTCAATGCCCCCGTACCTCCAGTCCCTGGTGGTCCAGCGGAGCGTCTTCAGATCTGTGCCTCCTCCGGCACAGATCCCCGCCACCCGAACACGGCGGGCGACCACATGGCGGTACTCGACGAGTACCGCCATGTGCCGAGCAGAGCGATGCTCGAGCCGATCCGAGCATCGGCCGAGCACGCTCGCTCAACACTAGTTATTAGCCAACTGACAGCTGTCTCATGCCAATTACACTGTAAACACTGTGAGGGAGGAAGTAACATGTTGTCATGAGACACCGGAAGTGTAGCATGCTTGTGAGTGATGCATACACTTTATGAAGTGTTTTTGCGTATAATGGGCTGCTCTGAGGATATGTAAGTTCCCGAAACATACACAATATGACCATGGTAAAATTTTCATAAGCTTGGCTATGACCTTAATAATTGCATCTGGTGATTACTGATAACTGGTGAGTGCCTCTTTTGTTCCCTTTGGAACATCTGCATTTTCATATATGTCTGAGACATACTTAGGCTCCATTTTTCTTCCATGATAAAATGATGAAATAATACACATTTGAAGTTTAGAATATTTGTACAAACATAACTTTTTTATTGTTCATTCATCATTTTGTTAATCATTATCTGGAGCATGTCTTCTAAAGCAAAACAAATAAAATAAAATAAAGAAACATTAACCCTACAATTTAACTTATTATTGCTATCATATAAACAAATATGTCAAATTTCAGCCATAGTAATAGAATGTAAAATATATATTGATAATAATGCATTTGCTGCTTTGAGATGTAATGTTCATTTGAGCCCACTTCTGCTGTATCAATTTTTATGCTAAGTAAAACACTGCTGGGGATGCTTAATTCAAATGTCATTAAAGTTCAAACTGTCATAACAAGGTGGAGCAGTTACCTTCCCATTTTATGGTGGGTTGTAGCCTAAAGCTCACTTGTGTAGTTTTGGCAAAAGGTGGTGCTTTTGCTAACAGTTTGATTAGAAATAAGATGTACCTTTTGAACTAAACATCTCCTGACAGTGGAAGCTGCGTGTTTTACTCAGCAGGGGAAGTCATATAATACAGATACTTTTTCAAAATCTAATAAAACATTACTGCACTTCTACATTCAATCAGGTGTGGGAATGGTTGTATGTATCTGTGTATGCAAAAACACATACTCTTTCAAATAATATTTCAATATGTTTTTCTTTTAAAGCACTGAGCCTTACACAAAGTGATTACCTTCTTATACTATATACTAAATCATGTGAGCACCAGATTTTTGTTGTCATCATCTGACACAAAAGCACTGCTTGTAGCCTCCTATATTTGATACTGGAAGGGCCAGAAATTGTTAGTTTTGCACCGAACATTCACCGTCTTTATGCAATATGTCTTTTTGCAAGGGGAGTGGGAGCAGATACACACATTAGGCAAAAACATTTACTGACATATTGTAAACAACACATAAATAATAATGTTCAAAGCATATAAAATGTAAAACTTTGAGTGTCAAAGTGCCAATATCGCAATGTTCTGACACTTAAATGGTTAAAGAGTCTGTTATTGCCACTAATTAAAAAAATCTTCATTATAATAATTTAGCTTAGCTTAATAATTTAGCAATGTGTCACTCGGCCTTCTGGCATTCAAAGACTTAACCCCTTTATTAGAGACTTCTCCAATACATACTGAAACAATTCATTGCTGTCCTCTCTAGCTTTCAAGGGGTTAAAAGCTCTATTTAAGTCACTTGTAATCTTCATTTGGCACCTATGGTACAGTTGATTTGTACCTTACCATCCAGAATATAGGCCAATATGTCAAGCTCATAAAAAGTAAAATAGCACAGTTCATAAAATATAAAAATCTTCAGTTCTAAAGGAAGGAGTTTCACATTGTAAATATTAATTAGATTGTTTTCTGTAATGGCTTCTTTACAGTCCAAATAGATAAAAGAAGAACTTTATTGCACAATGCAGTGGCTGGATTCCAGGGAGATGGATTACACTGAAGTGGATATTTTCTCCCCAGTTCTAGACATTTGGGATGTACTGTAGGTCTGTTTGTAATCAAACCCTACTAGATGAATACAGTTATTTTTCAATGTTCTCAATTTCAGTTTCACATAAATGGGAAAAAATCTCTTAACTGGTTAGAAATTGATTCAAGGCTGATACAATAGTGGAAAAGTATATATTTTTAAGATCAATAATGGTAAACTTCAAAGAAATGTGACACCACTTCAAATGTGTAAATACTAATTTGAAAAATAAAATATACCTTAAACAATTGTATTGCTGTCATTTCCTAATATAAAACATTTAAATTGTGTTTATTCTGCAACTGAGCTGCAGGCTACTTGTCTGCTTCTTTCCGGTGAGTAAAAGCAGGTGTTCAAAGACTAGTAGGTATGTTGTCTACTTAATTTAGCTCAAGGACTCACAATTGCACAATCCTTCAACAGAAATGTAAAATATGTAAAACAGATATGGTGGTTTTAACAAAACATGCCTGGATTAATAATGAGGAACAAAAAAGTGAGTTATGACTCCTTAAGTATGTAAATCTAGGACAATTTTAGTACTGCTCAAGGAAATATGAATATACTAAAAAATTATGTACATCTGAGCTAATTACTGCACAATTTCCCAAGAAAATATATCATACATAGGGTTATAAATAAATGTCACCAAGGCCCCTGGGATTAGTGACGTATGAGTTACAAAACATTTCAACACTGTTAGCCATAGCATTTTGTTCTAAGTTTTTCAGTTTGTAATGGATACTGCTGAATTTTTAAGCTGATTGGCCTGTAGAGAAGAACTATGTCTTCTTCCTTCTGTCTTAGGCAATCATTCCACCCCCTTCGGATGTCAGGTTTTAGCTGGGGTTGATTCTATATACTAGTATCACTTCCTAGATTTTGAGAGGCACCAACAAAAGCATCAGATTTTTCTGTACAACACTGGCAAGTTGTGGGTAACACATGAGCTAATTTATCTATAGGACATAAGCAGATACAGGGTAATGTAGTTAAAACAATTATTAGTATTAATGCTAACATTCAAATATAGCTAAACAAGATAGTAACAAATTTAAATCAATACAATATGTTTATGTATATACCACAGTGAGCTCAGTGTCTTAACAGTATACTATATAAAATATATATAGTAATCAATAAATTATGTGTAGGAACAATTGCAGTGCCCAGATCTCGTACCTAAGGTTTTTTGATGATCTGACAGACTTTGCGCACAATGTAAGCTGACCGGTAGACTCTGTGAAATAGATTCCCAACAAAGAGGCGACAAACTGCTATTTTATATAAGTAATATATTATTATTATTATTATTATTTATTTATATAGTGCCAACTTATTCTGCAGCTCTGTACATTAGGGAATATTAACACCTTAAGGACCGGCCACAAACTCAAGCGGCGATCACTTAAGGACCACAGAGCAATTTTTTTTGTTGTTCACCCGATTCTGGACTCCTCAAACTGCGTGTAGCTGAGTGGGGAGCCTGGAATTCCATGACGTACATGTACATCCTTGGTCCTTTAGGGACCTAAACCTCATGATGTACATGTACGTCATGGACCATTAAGGGGTTAAATAGTACAAATTGATTATTGAAAACAAAAGGGTCAGAGGACCCTGGTCTTGAGGAAGGTTGGTTGGCAGAGAAGGAGTAAGTGCTCTGGGGTGAACTGGTGGTCAGTGGATGGGAGAAAGAAGTGTTACTGAGTGCAGTGGTTCAGGGAAGCAGACGTTCTGTTTGGGGGAAAACATTGAACAGTGAGGTTGTGATGGGGAAATAGGTGGAAAAGTGAATTTTAGAAGGGAATGAGAGTCATTTAGAAGGGAATGAGACCATGCTCTTAACTGTTATGGAGGTAGTTGATAGGCTTCCCTGAAGAGGTGAGTTTTCAGGGAGTGTCTGAAGATCTGATGGCTTGGGGAGAGTCTGATGGGACAGGGAGGGAATTCCAGAGCTCAGGTGCAGCACATGAGAAGGCCTGTAGGCTGGAGTGGGAGGATGTAATAAGAGCTGTAGAGAGGAGAAGGTCGTGTGCAGAACAAAGAAGTCGAGTTGAAGTGTATTTGAAAATGAGAGATGAAATATAGGGGGGAGTGCAGTGTTAGTAAGAGCTCTGTAAGATAGCACCAGAATTTTGAATTTAATTAAGGGAGCCAGTGTAGTGATTGGCAAAGGGGAGTGATGTTAGCGAAGCAATGAGTGAGGTTGATTAATCTTGCAGCAGATTTCATTATGGACTGTAGTGGGCTTAGTCTCTGGATTGCCTTACTGTAGACTAGGCTGAGTTAGAGATGTTGCCCACAAGGACAGATTAGAGCTGCCTGGAGGAGCCGGCCCGCACCCTGGATCACAACACAGATAACAGCAGCTACCCACTGAGGTCGAAGAGGATACTGAACAAATAACCCACCTGCAGTATAGTTGTTGTACAGAAACATAGAGGCCTGAAGCTCGACTGAGAAGACAGAGAACAGGGTAGTCAAAATCTGACTGGTGGTGGAGATGGCCTATGATCGTATGATGGTTGAGGTGATAGACGCCCACGAAGGTCAAAACAAACAAGAAGTCAGACAAGCTAGATCATGAACAGGTGGGCAGCAGACAGAGGAATGGTTGAATCAACAAAGCCAAGTTTGGTAACAGGATATCAGATGAGCATGGTACCAAATCACAGAACAGGAGAGAAGTTGCAAGAAGAGCCAGGTCAATACACAAGATAACTCTCAGGGTCATGACCTGAAATGTTTTGATCGTGCCTCAAATCAACCACAAGACAAGGAACCAGGATCCAGATAACAAGGGAAAATAAATGGAAAACCAGACAAGGAATCGTGAAAAGCAATGAAAAAGGGCAGAGCATGACAGGTTTGCTTTCTAGCACCAATTACAGGAATTTGCTTTCCCCAATTTATTATCAAGATTCAATATCCTACTCTTTCAAATACTATACATGCAACAAAAGCCTTACAATTAACTAAATGAGACATTCATCAGAATGGAGATATGAGAAATGGGGAAAGTTTTTGACACATATGTTAAACGTGTCTTCCATGGCCATTCCAGTGCAAAGTACAATTTTACTGCTTTTTTTCCCACTCTTGTCATTGCATTGAAATCAGTGATAGTGATATATGTCTGGACAGATGGGATAAGATGAATGCATGTGTGTGTGTGATAGCTGAACCTGGCTGAGCTTGCGACTGAGTGACAGTCAGATGGACAGACAGTAGGCACACATAATAATTTCAAGAAAAAGCTGTAATGAAAGTCCATTGTTGGAATAGGAAGCCACTGAGGACTCTTGTGCTACTACCAAGAGAAACTCAAGATCAGGGAACAAATGGCTGGTGCTCACTGGTAAAAAGGTGGAGCTAATGAATGATTTAGCTGCTGAACTAAGGGTAATATTCCCTGGAGCCACTCACCTGTAGACCAGCAAGACAAGTCTTTAGCTGTTGCAGTGGCAGTGGTGAGATTCCCCAGCCAAGCCCCGCAAGTATTATAGCAAAAGTTGTATTAAGGAGGGTAGAACAGAACTGACTATTATTAGCAATGAATGGGCCATTTCATACATTCCATCTGTAGATTACATAGGCAAATTAGGATATGGGACACTGTTAACACAATTGCCCAATAATGGTAAGCCTTGTGGGAAACAATCAGGGACAGTGATTTAGTCTACAATAACAATCCCCCTTTCCAAACTAGGCAAAAACATTTGTAATAGAACTGCTCATACAGCAGGAGCCAACCAGCAGTCCAGCTAGTCCTTTGTTGTTCCTCCACTTATGATTTTTCTTCTGAAATACATAGCTGAAGCCAGTACACTATGTATACAGGAAGTAACAGCAAAATATAGAACAGTGTAACACAACTTACTGTATATTACAATATCCCACAACATTAAAATATATGTAACGGTTTGTTTGACACTCAGACACAGTAGGTTTGGATAGAACACAGTTTTACTGAACAGTTGCAATAACAATAACCCTCACGGGTCCAGTAATATATAAGCAATATAGTACAGACACAGGACAGGTTACAATGAGGTATACCCACACGGGTCCAGTATATGCAAGTTTACAAAATACAATATACTGACACAGGTCAGGCAACTTTCGTGTGATACTCAAGGTAGGCAGCACTGAATGGGTTGCTATTAGGCCGGAAGGACTGACAGGCCCTTATAGTTTGAGGCCCTTTAAGAAACTCAATCTGAAGAGAGAGCATAATATCGAGTAACGCCAAAGCAGGAACGGAGACCAGAGCAACTTGTGGACTGCCGTAGCAGTAACGGAGAGCAGGGCAACTTGTGGACTGCCGTAGCAGTAACGGAGAGCAGGGCAACTTGTGGACTGCCGTAGCAGTAATGGAGACTAGAGCAACTTGTGGACTGCCGTAGCAGTAACGGAGACTAGCAACGGGTCTGGAGAGGCACCCAACCTGGAACTGCACAGAAGGATAGCTGGTGTTTAGCACCTACCCCGAAGGGTTAACACACTCAGACCAGAGTCGACGGCACAATAGGTGAACTGCCTGAGGCACCCAGAGAACCCAACCTCAGCGTGAATGGCAGGAAACAGTCCAGTGGATAATGGGGCACGGATGGAAGGAACACACCAGCAATGTCACCTGGGCAACACCGATTGCAACGGAGACTAGACTGCAGAGAGAGACTGTCCGGAGACAGAGAGGATCCTGGAACAACCTCAACCGGAGGCCGGATAAGGCGTAGCAGGAGGGATACGCAACCACAGGGGCCCAGCCAGGCTGGGTCGATACACAGAGCAGGAATGTCAGCCAATCCGAGTCGGTACACAGAGCAGGAACGTCAGCCGGGCCGGGTCGGTACACAGAGCAGGAACGTCAGCCAATCCGAGTCGGAACACAGAGCAGGAACGTCAGCCGAGCTGGGTCTGTACACAGAGCAGGAACACAGAACAGGAACGAGATGCAGAATAGTCAGACAGTTCGGGTCGGTACACAGGCAGGAACAAGATGCAGAGTCATCTGGCAGTCCGGATCAGTACCCAGTGATCAACAAAATACAGGAACAAGCGCTGGTAACGGAAACACCACGAAAGGGCATCGGATAAGTGACAAGGCCCAGTATTTAAGGACAAATACTGGGTGGGGACAAGTCACTTCAACCAATGAGCGAGAGCAATAGTGGAAACTGACAGAATGTTGCCAGCATAGCACAGGCACCGTGATAATATACTACCATCATATACATGTTGAATAAAATGCAATGAGCCTGTGGGGGCTGTGGGTGGAGACTGGGATGCACAATATGTTCAATAATCTCCAAAGTGGCATGGGAAATGGCCATTGCTTCATCCCAGCACATGTGGTTGCTCCCAGGGAGGTGCCAGCTGTTTGGCTGCAAGCACCCACCTTATTCCATATAGTCCAGGGGGCATGTCACCACAACGACAAACAGAAAACAAGTACAACTTGACATACTATGGTACACACTCATTCACTCACTCACTCACTCCTACATCCATATATACAAGAAGAAAAGGAACAAGAATATTCTGTGGTATGGAGGACTCTGTTGCTGCAATGTCTACTTTATCATTTATTGCAATTTTCAAGATGCTGAATGTGAAACTACCATATCTAGCTTGTACTTTACTTTAAAATTAACACTACACTTATTGGTAGAAAAAGAAAGCTACTGAAATGTTGATGCTAGTTGCTAGTGTAGTGGCACGCAGGCAAAGAAGCGGATCTAGAGAGGCTTGATTTAAAGAGTAATGGTACTACCCAGTTCTACTGACAGTGGACAGTATGGGCATGATTTGTAGTGATAATGAAAATAAAATAGTAAAGAAATATTTTTGACCCATAGGAAACAGACAGGAATTAAACCTTACAACTCCTGAGACCAAGAATGACAGTGAAAGATAATAAAAGAAGAGTCATACATCATATGTTCTGACAAATGGCAGACAAAGCATCAGTCCACACCCAGACAACAACAAAAAGCAACCATACATTAGTGCTGCTGTTGTGCTATTGTCCTGTGTAGCTAATTACATATTTAAATGTGCTTCAAATGTGTTGAAGCTACTGTCAAGTCCTTTACTGTAAAGCTCAACACTACTGTCATTATGGCCACCACATAGGTTAGGGGCAGAGGTAAGGGGATCTGGTAAAAACAAGTGCAGGGACATGTTGGTGCTAGGAAAGTGCTATGACAAAAACTGACTGTGGTAATATTTGCTTCAGCTTGGTAAACAGTAAGAAAAGTTTACCCAGTAGTTGTCCTATACTTTTAACACTACAAGTCATGTTCTAGTGTTTTCGCAATAGTGGAGGAGGATTTAGAAGTAGCAAGACCAGCTGCTGCTTCAGTGACACTGACACCCCACAACAAACTAGTGGTCAGTCTTGTATAAATCTTCCTAAAGGAAAAAGCAAAATGAATGTTAGGAATGTTAAAGGAATCAGTTCAAAAAGATTATCTGCAATAAAATTAATTCTGCAGATCCTTCAACATAAAATGGCTCTTTTCCGAATAAGAGTGACACAAATAGACACAGGCTTTACAACATAACAGTGCAGTCAGTTCTTTAGACCCTGCTGCATGCTTCACACCATTATCTTTTGGGTCACTAAAGCTATTTGGTTCATCAGATAAATCAGACCCTAGATCTATAAAATGCATTATGAAGGTGTAGAGGTTTATCATCTTATTGTTTGTAACTCCCTTGCTCTAATTTTCTGTATTCTGAGGACTCTATTAATACCCATGGTGGGTTTTGCTAATCTTTCCCCTGTTTGCTTGACTTCTCATTATTATATTTTTGGAGCTAGTGTAATTTTATGGTAGACATGGCAGGTGCTTCAGGGATCAGTGGTTATGGAGACTGTGGGAAATGCCAAATTATTCAGCAGTCTACAAGGTCAGTGATTAATCTCAACTAGAGTGCATGTTTGTATTTGTATCATCATACCCCATTATGTTAGCATCTTTCCTTTGTCTGGTGCTGTGCCTCCTCATAACTACTTATTGAGCCAGAGACAAAGGCTATGTTAAAGTATACTCTACAAACTCTGCATTGTAGCCTCATATGGAAATTATTCTCTCCAGCAAAGGCCAGACATTTCTTCATATGAAAGTAATATGGGACACTGAAATCTCGATGGATTACAGGATTTGGAACAAAATGACTACATATAACTATTAATCACTCTACCTAATCTCATAGTTCTTGGATCAAAATGTACTCTTACCAAGCTGCATCTTCAGGAGGCACATAACTTGTTTGCTTTTGACAAACTGACTACTATCCTCTGTCACTTGCCTAGATAATTGCCATTGACCTAGACTATAATCTCCTACCACTAGTCTTAACCCCTGACATCAACCTTGTGCTGCCTGTCTTGAATGTTGCCTGTGGACACTGTCAAATGTCTTTGGTTATTCTATTCTTGTCTCAGCCACATTTATATACTTCCTGTGCTGAGATGAGTTAAAAAAAATGTTAAAATGCTGATTTCTTTTGAAGAAACATTGCATACTTTTTTAGGACAAAGATAACAAAACCATTAGTCTATTCCAGTTCAAACTGAAACTTGGTTGTTTTAATGGTATTGACATATTTCAGGTGATATTAATGAATCTAACAAAGCCATATTATTCTAACAGCTGGTTTTAAACTGTGAGAATGAGAAGCAAAGCATTTGCTGGCTAGGATGACAAACCTCTTTGGTACAATGAGTAATATTTCACCAGTATCCATTTTAGATACTAGGATTAACTATGTACAGAAAGCTAAAACTTTCTGATTTTAAAAGAAAGGGTGACTATAGTTTCAAGTCTCAAAAGTTACTGTAGAAGAGATCATTTTACATCCAGAGTTATGGCTCTCACAGAGCCTTTATATACATACTAATTAGATCCCACACCCTCACAGTGGTGTGGTCCCTATGGCTATGGGACAGGAATGTGTGTGTCTACAACGGTATGTACCTCAGAATCTTACAATCTGAAAATAAATGGTGTGAATGGTATGTGTGTTTCCCACAAATCTAAGAGTATACATATAGACACTCTTACTGTCTCAATTAAGGTCTGAGTTGGTAGAAATAACGTAAGTGTTTAGGGTATTAAGTTCAGGTTTTGAGATTAAAGATTAGCTGAAATTGAGCAAATGGATGAATGCAGGAGATATCATAATGTCTTTTTGCAACATTCATGAGTGTATAGATGGCAAGATCATATCTGGTACTTGCTCATCTGCAGTGGGTACTGAGGAGTGGATCCCATATTAACCTTTGTGGTAGTCTTATGTATACTTGGTGACATTTACTCCAAATATTTTAATGATGTTTCGTATGATCACTAATAAATACTGAAAGGTAACTGTCACTGTTCACAGCCAAAAAGCAGTGAATTGTATCCCTGCCCCTTTATGAATTCCATTTTCAGGTTTAGGACCAACCTCTGGAGTTTCCAAGAGGTAAGGAACATATTGATTTAGTATATTACTCACCTATCATCCACTCAAAAGGAGATTAGGGTACTCCATTTTATTAACCCTTTATTTTGACTTTACATTCTGAGAGTATACAATATGTACAGTCAAATTGCCTATACTTTTTAGTAAATTTCTTTTTCATTTTCACCAGTTTTTGACAGTGAGCTACTTGAATATCAGTTTCCAGAAAGCTTCCTTGTTGGCAAACCATCAAAGCAGGAAGTAGAACAATGTTCCAGCTCCCTACTGAAGTGAATGCTCTGTGTGCTTTCATTGTTTGATATTGTATCACTAGACCTGCTTTCATGTTCACTGACAGAAAGCTCTCTATAGACAGAACCAGGTAGTTCACTGCCAAGAACAGAAAAGTGTAAAAACAATACATAAAAATGGAAAAAAAAATAAGTGTAGGTAGTTTGACTTTACCTGTTATGTACTTGAATAATACGTAAAATAAAAATAAAAGGCTACTATCAGTTTAAATAAGCAAATACTGGCAAATCAGTTTTAGTCATAGGGAAATGGGAACCTGCTGATCTCTCGTTAGGGTATGGATGCCTTTTCCTGAAGTGGGTACAGAGTGGTACTGTGTTAGCCACAGAAAATGCAGTAGAGTGTTAGCCAATAAAGGAATCATTTTTACTGTACTAGTCTCTGGCTTTTTCAGAAGAGTATTATAACTCAAAGTGCTGAGGGAATCAGCATGATATTAACCGTATGAGTGTCAGTGCACTCATTATGAGTGCAACACATTTTTCGGATGCTTTGGCTACCTCTCTTGTACTCAAATGGTTAAGTCATTCAAGACTTCAAATTTGAAATTAACCTTAACTTTAATATATATATATTCACATGTTTACACTGGGAAAGCTTCTGTATATATATTAACACATGGGAAATCCCTGTCAGGGGTCTAATATAGTATGGCCCTTATGAAGAAATATTGAGAAATTCTGGAGCAAATCAACTGCTTCAAAAGTAGAATATAGAAATGATCATTGCTTTAAATGGGTCATAAATGATAGGAGAAACATTTATAAATAATTTTGTCTGAGCACAAACCTACTTTATACAACTTTAAAAGGGAAGTAATATGTCCTAACAATAACCATGCCCTCACTTACTATACTATGAACAGAAAGTCCTAATGGATAAATGGCAAAGAGAAATTAGTGGCACCAAAACACATATTAAGTTCATGAAGTAAACACGGCTACCACCATCCCACACAGTCCACCTTGTTGCAAACTCAGGACATTCCAATCCTCTATTTAGCCAATATAAAAAAGTGCTCTCATGTAACGATCTGAAAGTGTAGATAAAACAGCCTTTATTCCAAAGAGATTAAACAGACACATTACACATAAACAACAGTCTTATGCATTTTGCATGTATATGTAAGTTATATATATTATTTATATTTACAATATGTCTCTTTATGGGGAAGACTGACACTTGATGATAAAATGTGCACACCTAAAAAAGGAAGTAGTAAATGGTATGTTTTGTAATTTTTTGTAATTCAAACTTGGGTAAAGGTGAGAGATTTTTTTCAGTGTACCTGTGTTTATATGTACTAGTGAGCAAAATGTTGCTCGTACGTAGAATCAAGCAGGTTAACAGCACCTTTAAGTAGCATGCGTAGGGTCCCTGTCCATGGTGCTGAATTTTTTTGATTGAGACTGTGGTGTGATTCTGGATGCTAAAGAGGTACAACCCTGGAACAATCTAACTGCACCAAGGAGGACAAAGATATTTTCTTACCTGTCAATTATATTCCCTTTATATCTCTATGAGTAGCTCATGCAGCAGAGAAATCTCTGCCTCCACTGATAGAACAGCAGAAACTAAAACTAAACAAAGACCTACCTCTACAATCCTGCAGAGTCTGTAGAAATATCAACTAGATGCAATTATCTGATGCAAAATATGTACTTAAGTGGGGAAAAAAAAACACACACACAAGGGGGAGAAGTCTGCATCCTACCTATGGAGATGTGAAGGAAAGAACGATTGACAGATGAGAAATAATAACAGATAAGAAATTATGTATTTCCTTCATTTCCCAGGTAGCACACACAGACCAAAGTTGAATAGAATGGGTAGGGTGTTACAATGTTGCACCTAAAACCTTTTCCCTGGAAGCAGCCTCCCAGTACCCTGAAGCCTTCCAGGTGATAATGCTTGGAGGAGGTGTGTATACTTTGCCAGATAGTAGATGTAAAGATCTGTTCTTATATGAAAAAGTTTATAAGCAGATATCTTGGCCTCTGTGAAAAGTTGACAAAACCACTGGCACAAATTCAGGAGATAAACAAAATAGTGCTAGATAGAGTGATTTAATGGACACAACTTGAAATTCCTCTTCTCTCCTAGCTGAAGTGAGCACAACAAACAAAACCACCTTAAAGTACAGCTTCTACAAGAATCCAGAGGTTCAAAGGGTTCTTACAGCAGGTCTTTAAGGATAATGTTGAGATACCAAGGCAGGAGGCCAGTTTCAGAAATCTCTTAATAATGTGATGGTCCATGATAGATTGACTTAGCAAACCACTTAATGCTGCCACTTGAGCATTGAAGGTGCTGGGTCTAGGTCTTTCAGAGAAACTTTCCAAAAGAAAATCCAAGGGTACGGGGATAGATGGAGATATAGCAATGGATCATAAGCCCTGTATCAAATGAATAACTGTTTTCGTATACAGTTGGAAGCTGCAGATATACTCTTCTTATGTAACTGCCTGATTGAAATTATTACTTAATGAGACAAACCCTGGGATTTCAAGAGCTGGGCTCCAGGAACAATGCCACACAGTCCAGGTTATCCAGGTATTGAAAATGAAATGAACCTTGGAGGAGAAGATTTTTAATCGTCAGTAAAATTATCAGCTTTTCTATTGACAAAACTTTCAGCACAATAAACCCTTCCCTCCCCAGCCAATAGGGAGCAGTGAAGATCAGCACGGTCTTACCTAGCAAAATCTTCCTCAGATCCACCAAAATGAGCCTCAGGTGTGGAAAGAGATAGGATAGGTAAAAAGACCAGGGGGCAGATGAACTAAGGTGTGATAAAAAGGTAATAAAGTAGAGATCACTTCTCCAATGTAATAAAATCTCTAAGTCATATGTTATTATATGGAGCCAATGCACTAACATTTCTCTACCTTCAGAGATCTTAGTGCATAGGCTCTATAGGGTTACATAGGATGTTCATATAACACTGGAGAAGTGATCTCCATGTTATCACCTCTTAATTGGAAATGGCTTCAATGCAGTTTTTATGTCTTTCTCTGGATCAACAAGGGTGATATGGCATAGGCTGAACTTGATGGATGCATGTCTTTTTTTCAGCCTCATCAACTCTGATTTAAGCATTTGAATGCCAGAGGGGTATCCAATGCATTGCTTTGCGATGCTTTAGATACCCCTCTATCACTCAAAAGGTGATGTGGCTTTTAACCCTGTATGCTAGAGAGGTATGCAATGCATTGAGAATCAAAGCACCAGAGACCTCACTAGCATTAAAGAGGGTAAAAGCCACTTTTAACCCCTTAATGACCCTTGACATGCCAGGACCTTCACGACCGTCCCAGCACTTAAGGACCAGTGACGGTCCTGTCACGTCATGAAATTCTGAGGTGACCGAGTTGCAGAAAAAAAGTCCCATGGTCCTTAAGTTCCGGTCACAGAGCCGGTCCACAAGGGATTAAATAAATGGAGAATTCTGAATTGCCTGTTATGGTGCAACTTTTACATGACAATCACAGTCATAGTCCTATGTGGGTTTGGCTTTAGCACACTGTGGTCCTATGAAGGACTACCCTGTGTGGGTGGACAGTTTTACAATGCTCGGTGCACCTAAGGAGTAAATATGCATTCAGATTCTTAAAGCATTAACTCCTGCACAGAGAGAATGTCAGATAGGCCTAATGAGGTAGGCAATGCTGGTTGCTCAGCACTAGAGGAGTTTATATGGGTCATTGCCAAGTTGGTGACAGATTTCTGACAGCACTACAGGGGTTAATATGGACACAGATTGTAACTATACTAACTTGCTCAGTGTTGTAATGATTCGGCAAACACTTTTCAGAATGAATCTTCTTGTGGCGTACCAGTAACTGCTTAGATATCTGTCAGTTATTTGTGATACACCTAATGGGCACCCCTGCCATAGTGTAATCTCTTATATATGTACTTTTCATAAATCAGTACTGCTACTATTCTAATTGCCCCTTGTACTAATTAATTGTAAGGTCTGTGCTCCAGGGACACATTTTCTTGTTGTTTTTTATGGGTTTGTTAACACTATGTACATAGTTTTGTTAAGTCTGATATGCTGTGCACACTGTTAGTACAATAAAAATAATGCATAGCATACATACTTGTAATGCTAGTGACCACATTTTACTTATGAATTCATTCCATTGTCTAGGTTTCATTCTCAGTACACATTCTTCTACAATCTGTACACACATTGCATGCTGGAAGTGCCAGCATCGTTCAACAGCAAGGTAGCTAGTGCAGGAAACAGCACATGACAAATCTGAGATGTCAAAGGTTCTCCTTTGCCACTTTGTAATGTCCTGGAGATGTACTTGCTCCGTGACTTTCAGCATGTTCTTTGAAGATGTATCAGTCATAGAATGACATAGTCTTTGAGATACTTGTTAATGGATGCCAGAAATCTATGACAAATTCTCTGTGCCATCCTGAAAAACAAATTGATAAATAGCACCTTCAACATGCTGAAGGAGCAACAATACATCCTGAACTTTAACTCATAAACAATTTCATTATTTCAAAAGACATTTCAAGCATAGTGCAATATGGCATGACCTTAAAAGCTTTAGACATCTTGCATACCACAGACTGTTTCATAAAGTACAATAACTTCCTTGAATTCTTGAGGCAGCATAGCCGGAGCCTTGCAATTCCTGTTTTCTTTGCATTGTTTCCTGCTTGTGAATATAATCAGTCTAGCTAACACTTGTAACCATGGTATTCATAAACAGCTCATTGACTTGATAAGGAACCCCTTGCTGTCAAGGTTTTCTGGACAGCAAACATTTGTGGATATTACAACACTTCAATAATGGCTCATGTCAGGATGGCAAAAGTCATACAGATGGAAGCATATACAAAGTGAATATATATATATGAAAAAAAAAACACAACATCCGTTCTTGCTCATGGGCACTTTATGTCCGAGTTACATCATTAAGTCCAGGTTCAGCTTATTTTTTCCTATGCTGATTTAAGAAAAAAATCTGTATAAATAACAAAAAGATAACTAGACTTTTAGGGCTGTATTCAATATGTTAAGCAGGTGCAATTCTGGTCCAACTGCAACACAAATACAAATTCCCACTGATTTAAAGGTATAGTAGTGCTTAATACTGAAAAAACTATACATGGCATGAGTTATCCTGCTGAGTAAAGCAAGGGTACTCTCACTGCAAAGAGATGTTTTAATAAAATGTTATTGCAGCTCAAACTTTCATGGCTTGAAACTTAACAATGCCACTGTTGATAAAGCATGCCATGGAGGTTTGTGGTCAACTGATTATAACTGTCCATAGACTACTGTAGAAACAGTGTCACCATAAAATGTTATGCCATAGAAGTACTGCACCTAGTTTTAGCTGGAACAAAAGTTCAGAATGATAACATATAATTTAAGCTCTTAATTTGTCTGTATGGATGGGCAAGTGCACACCATAGTTTAAATACAGTCTGCCACTTTTAAATTACAAGAAGAGCCTATGATGAAAAGTGACATATTAATAAATAGGTGACTGGTAGAGTAAAAGTGATACCTTCATTGGCTGAGTAACTTTAGAATACAAGCTTTCAAGACAATTTAGGTGTCTTCTTCAGGCGTATTTAGAATGAAGGCTGCATATGAAATACCAGACAGGTTATACATTCAAGACAATTATTTTTACATTTAAATTCCACTGTAGGTGAATCTCTTATCACCATTGTCAGTGTAACTTATTCTTTAGACATGGAATTTAAATTTTAAAAGAATTTGTAGGAATGTATAACCTGTCTTGTATTTTTGCGTTCAGCCTTCTTTATAAACATGACTGAAGAAGACATCAAAGTGGTTTTGAATGCTTGCATTCTAAAGCTACTCAGCCAATAAAGGTATCACTTTTACTCTACCAGCCTCCTGCTTTCTTTTCTACTGCTAGCAGTGTACCAACCTTTACCTAGGTAAGTGTTCTTCAGGCAGCAATCAGATACATTTATCTAATTTATTTTTGATCATCTGATGTCTTTTTGTGAACTGATAGTTGTTTCTGTTTAAAATCTGATAAAGCCTGATAAAAACTTATGTCCCTCATGATCCAGTCTGATTAAGCCTATTGATTCCTGTGAGAAGATGTGAGCTAGAACTTTTTAATAAAAATCTCTGTATACAGGGCACTGCAGATATAACTAAAATATATATATATTGGTTTCTGACTTCTGTATAAAGGACACCAGGATTTCCTTACATTTTTATTTTTTTTACCACCTAAGACCAATATTGATATAATCCTTGACGATGTACACATCTTGTATTCACAAGTGTGCATTTACAAGTCTGTGCTCTGCAGAATCCATATATCTACATGCCAATCTACAGTAAAGTGGATCTGTCACCCTAAGACAAGTCTTGTTTCTTTTACCTGGATCTGTACTAGACATTTTTCTGTTAAATAAATAATTTGATAAAATAATATTTATGTCATGGTGGCACAGTGTGGCACACTATGCTAATTCCCTGTACAATATTCCAATTAGTCCTGTTCAAAAGGCTTTATCTAAACTCAGTCCATAGCACAGTGTGTGATGATATTTGCCCACAACAGAAATGGACTAACCTATAGTACCAGTGACACTAACAAATAAATGTTGGTAAATAAATAATTATGTGCATTGCTTTGCAATGTGTTGAAAGAGTTTCTAGAATCTTATGGTTAAAACAATAAACCCTTTGAGTGCCAGAGAGGTGCTCAACGCATTGCAAAGCAATGCGTTGCTCACCCCTTTGACTCTCAAAGGGATAGGGACCTAATGATAGAAAATGCAGGTCTGTATTCCACTTTAGGTGATAACTTTATCACTGTTTTTTAGTATCATATTTCTCATAGTTTTCATTATGAATTTATGAAGCTGATGTACTAAAATGGAGCAGCCCTGATGCAAAAAACTGCAAAATAAGGAAGACATACAAATTCTAAAATTCCTTTTGATTTAAATGAAGATTTCAACCACAGGAATAACAGAGAGGTCTCCAACACATTGAAAGACCTCTCTAACACAATGCTTGCCATGAAAACTATACTAACACACACTAGGCAACATCTACCCACATCATGTAAAACTTAGAGTCAAAAAGAAGTACACTTTACAAAGATATACTGAATATTATCTCTTCAAGACATAGCAGGGAGAACATTGTTATAAAGGGGAAAGCATTTATAGCAATCCTTTCTAAAATAGCTACTTTTATAATTGTTTCCACTACATTTTTGGAAAACAATGGTTGAGATACACCAATAGCTCATTATACAGTTTCATAAATCTGAGGTTTACCAAGTTATAGTGCTGGAATGTTGTACGTGCAGATAATGTAACTGCTTTCAAAAACAATGGATGCCTGTCTAGCACAGAACAATATTGTAAATTATGACAGATGGCTTGTTGATCCATGGAACTATCTGACTGCCATTTGGACCAACAGGGGTGTTTTTGGCATGGGCTGGACTTGATGGAAGCATGTATTTTTTCAGCCTTGTCAAGTATGTTACTATGTTACTGGCATGGAGGCTGAAGTGAACTTGACGGAAGGAAGGTTTTTTAAGTTTGTTCTTTTCTTTTTTTTCTTTTCTATTTCTCTACTGTTTAAATAAATGTTGTCTTCCATAGCTTTAAAACACATTATTATATTAAATCTATGTGAGCATGCATATTCCTAGGATTTGGATGGTGTGATCTGGAGATTCGGAGTTCAGTATGTCTCCTCTGGTGAGAAGGAGGCATGTAGGAGGCTGTATACACATCGCATAAGTGAAATATATATTGGACTCATTTGTGGATAGGTTGTTAAACAAATATGTCAACTGTATACTCAAGTGGATTAATCTAATTTGACAACATTAACATGTTTATGAAAAAAAGAACATTAAATCAATGGAGATTTTCATTTGTCCTCTATGGTGTAGCTGGTTGCTCCAGAACTGCATTGAGTTTTTTTAGAAAATCAGCCTGTGAGATAAATCTGTGATAACTTGGGGGTGTTCCCAGAGAACTAGACCTGAGAATCACTGATCTAGCCCATTATCTGCAAGGCTACTGTTGGTTTAAGTCTGTAGTGTCCAAGTTTGGTCCTAAAAGGTTACCAACAGTCCAAGATTTAAGGATTTCCCTACTTGAGCTCAAGTGAGACAATCCAAAATGAATTAGCCGTTAATTAACTCACCTATGCGTAATTAGGGAAATCCTTAAATCCTGGCTTGTTGGTAGCCCTTGAGAATCAAACTTGCAAACCTGATTTAAGTTTTCCTGATGGTATATGGTATTGTCTAAAGAGGACTGCAGTGAGAGTATGGGGTGTAAATACAGGAAACTCTAGCAAAGCTTTGGACTCTTTGACCCTAATCAAAAACAGGAAATTCTTTACAAATAAAAATTATATTAAGGAAACATAACTGCTTTGTAGATACTGTAGGAAGTGAACTGCGGAATGTGGAAGGTGTTTATAATGTGAGAACAATAGAATTATTGCAGTTTTAAATGAACAATCCCTTAATATGTTTTGTTTATATGGATACAACCTACTCTGCCACTAACAGCAACATGCACACTGTAAAAAGTAGAGCAATTCTGTGGTAAACCAAAGTCTCCTTAGGCAATGAATACAAATTCCCCAAATTCCCTTTGATTTAAAGGTGCAGCAAACATATTTTCTAAAGAAAAAACATACATTACAAGTTGAAGATCCCATTACAGGGGCAACAGTGCCACTGCCACCTGGTCCCGGGGCAGTCACGAGCAGTAGAGATTACCCGCGCCGCGGCTGATACAGAGCTGGACGCTCCAAAGGAGCGTCCAGCTTTGTATCAACCGTGGCGCGGACAGTCTCTACTGCACATGACTGCAGCACGCGCAGCAGTGTCAACTGCGTTACACACGTTTTAGCTAATTATTATATAGGATGTTTTTCCTGATGAGTAAAAAAACAAGGGTACTAGCACTACTGGGGTGTTTTTCATTCAAAAGTTATTAAAATGTATATTCATTTTGTATGAGACTTTCTACACTTTTAAACCTTTTTAACCATCTGAATGCTAAAAGCAATGTATCAGAGACCTCTCTGGAATTCTAGGTTAAAAAGTTCAATTTAAATCAAGGGGGAGTTTTATTTCTTCCCTGTGGTGCAGTTGGTTTCTTCCAGACTCTCTCCACTTTTGTTTGTGATTATGACACTAGGAGAACAATTCCTTTATTAAAATGCAGAAAGCTAAACATGTGCAATTCTGGAACATGCCAGTTGTGCAAACAGAAATTCTCAAATGTATCATTGATTCCAATGGGGCTTTTAACACCTAGAGCTCTTGTGAGTTCCTAATGTATTTTCGAGCAAAGCATTGTGACCTCTCTAGCATTCAAGTAGTTAAAAGTATCTATTAGAATGTTTATTCCCTTATGGTGGAATTGGTTTGCTCCAAAATTGAGTGTCTTCAGCAGGGATGTCCAAGTTCTATCCTCAAGGGCCACCAACAAAACAGTATTTATGTATTTCACAGATTAAACACTGGTGATTTAATCAGTGTCTCGCTCATTTTGATTGACCCATCTGTGCTCAGACAGGGAAATCCTTAACCCTTTGAGTGCCAGAGTGGTACGCAACGCATTGCAAATCAATGCGTTGCGTATCATTCTGGCACTCAAAGGGTTAAATCATGGACTGCTGGTATCCTTTTTAGGAGTGAATTTGGAAACCCCTGTCCTTCGGCTTCCTGAACAAAGCCCACTGGGGCAGATGTACTACAGTAATTCAGTGCAAAATCAGGCAGTGGAATACATTTTCATCTCGTCACCTGCCTAGCATTAGTGTACTAAGTTATGTGTACCATAAATCTTCCCATAGAGGAAATTATATGATTTAATTCAGGTTCCCTGCACAAAGTATAGGGCAGGTAAACAGGGTTTACTGTCTTATAAGTTCTAATGCTGATGGAGACTGTTCACTGACATGTACTAAAGCAATCATACACTGTAATGCATACCCCCCCAGGGCAATAGACTGATGTTAGAGGCTAATGCCATTGGGACTGCACTGATTAATCTGTGCATTCACCCTAAATTGTAGCAAATCTTTTCAGGAACACAAATTTTGCATTTGTTTCAAAATTCTATTCAGAATTGTGTGTGCCTTTTAATGGGTATAATCTGTTAAATATGTATCCAGATGAGATTAACCCTTTTTTGGACATAAACACATACTTTTTCTGGTTTCTGGATGAGGCGATCATCCAAAATAATTTGGCTGAACATATAGATCTTGTGACTTGGGCCAACAGAACACAAAGGGAAGGAAATAATACAAAGACTAATATGCGCTTTACATGTGTGACAGTGAGATCCTCAGATGAATGTGCTATGGAAAGCATCCAAAAAGAGAGTTGGAAAAAAACAAAAATCACAAAGCAGAATAATCAAGAGATAATAAAGATGATTAAGTCAGTGCTTAGGAATGGCCTCTTAGCCAGAGCTGGCTGAGAGGTGGAATTTAATACTAAACTGGAGGATTAAGATGTATACAATTATTAATCTGTTCTGCAGTAAGTCAAAAAAGGGCAATCTGCAGTGCAAATAGCTATGCAATTTATATTTCATGAATATAATATTACTTCATTTTGTTCATCACCAGTGTTTCACACACTGCGTTCGGGGACAGGGTGGCAGGGGAGCAATGCTGGAGTTGGGATAGTATGTGTGGGGTTCAGCGACTACAAGAAGATGCATGTAAGACTAAAAAGTATCAATTTTGTTTTACATAACATAGTAAAATAGTTGATAAGGTTGAAATAAAGACAAACATGCCTCAAAATCAGCATTTTCCATACCACCCTTATTGATCCAGAAGAAAGCAGAAAAAAACCTATTGAAGCCATTTCCAATTAAGCCCCAAGCAGTTATAAAAAAATTCATTCCTGACTCCAAAAGGCAATGGATCAACATACTGTATGTAACCAACTATCATAATTCTCAGTATTGTTTTGTGTTAAAGTTATCCAGTTTTTGAAAGCATCTATAGTATTTGCAAACCCAGCCTCCCAAAGCAAACAATTCCACAACCTTTCTACCCTTACTGTTAAAATCCATGCCTTTGTTTTAGTGGAAATATATTTTCCTTTTGTCTTATTGGATGACCCCTTGATTTTAGCTCTGCCCTTTGAGTAAATATCGGCCTCTAATATTTGTAAATAGTAGCCTTAGACATTTCTGTTTGTTAACAAACCCTGATCGCCTAACATCTCTTTATAACTAAAATCCTCCAATCTTAGGATTTATAAAGGATTTATAGAATTATATTCCCAGTCTAAGCATCCATACCCCTCTTCATACATGACAGTATTCTATTGTCTCTCAGTACCCTTAATTCTTTCTGTAACAAAGAATTCTGTGGTAGTTTCCAATTTAGTATATACTTAGGATGCTTGTTTTAGCAACCAAAATGCAAAACCCTTAATTTATCTATATTAAACCTCAACTGCCCATTCACACAGTTTATACAAATCTTTCTGCAGAGTAAAAACTTCCTGCTCTGTATGTTCTTCTCCTTATACAGTTTAGTAAGGAATTCCAATGTTTACTTCAAGATCATCAATAAACAAATTAGGAAGCAATAGACACAGAAATGAACCATAAGACACTCCATTTATAACTTTAACCCAACTTAAAAAAGTTATATTTACAACATATCTCTGGGTTCTTTCATTTAACCAGTATTCTTTTCATTCACAGATATTACCTCCCAATCCAAAGCTTTTTAATTTACATAATAACCTGTTGTGAGACACTATTAAAGGCTTTTGCAAAATCTTCATAAAACCTTCCCATCTCTTACCAATAATGTTGGTTATTACATAGTCACACAGTAAGGCAGTAACTGGCACAACCAATTTAAGCAGACATGTTAAAGGGATAGTAACCCCCCCAAACAACGTGACGCCAAAATACAGCAATCATACAAACATACTGAACTCACCTAGTCCCATCTCTCAAACCTTTATGGTTTGAGAGATGTAAGGCAAGACAGACCTCCGCTCCCTCCCCCTTCTCATACATCCGCTGTATAGTGGACGTCATGACATCCTGCTTCCAGCACCAGACGGCAGCTCTGCAGGAGCGCTGTCATCTAGATATCTCTGTATTATTACTTCATGGGTATGGTCTAAAACGTGTGCCTGGCTTGCAAGCACATGTTGTAGACCATTCCGATGAAGTAATTATACAGAGATATCTAGACGACAGAGCTCCTGCAGAACCGCCGAAAGTCGGCCGACCGGATTTTGCCTCTGACAGCTTTACAGCTCGTCAGGCAGAAGGGGGAGGGACCAGAGGACTGTCTTGCCTTACATCTCTCAAACCATAAAGGTTTGAGAGACGGGAATAAGGGAGTTCAGTATGTTTGTATGATTGCTGTATTTTGGAGTCACGTTGTTCGGGGGGGTTACTATCCCTTTAAAACAGACCCATTTGGCTGAATACACCTGGAATGTTTACATGTGATTCTAAGATCTATAAATGCTGTTAATATGTAGACAGGAATTTTCTTATTGTTTTCATGGTAAAAGTGTTACTGTGAAACAGTATATGAATTATATAGCACAGTTGTCAGCACAACAGGCTCATCAGTTCTTCATGACCTGGGTCTGTTAACAATGGAAGATCTTCTTTACAAATGTAGTAATTAGAGTGTTGAGCTTTTCAGCTTTCTCCTGGATGCCATGTGATTACACACAATTTCTTTGATTCATGGAGCTTTCTCTCTCTAGAAATGATGTACTACAATGCACAGTCTTTTGCCAACCTGTATATGGGTTGGCAGGTGAAGTAATACATCTTTGGAGATGTAAACCTCTTCATTGAGAGCATTGTTTTGTGTCACAGATACAGGATGAAATGTTGTTCATCTAGCATGGTACACAGGACCAGCTGATTAAGTTCAGCACTTGCCTTAAACAACCCATTTAACTTGAGGTTTTCTTTGGAATACAGTCTTACCAGTCTTCCTTTTTGGATTTGAAACTTGTATGGAATTCGAAAGGTTATGGTTATTTTTTGGAAAGGCACGGACAGGAACTATTTGTTATGCTATACTTCTAATCATCCCACACATTTGATTGATAGCATCCCAACTAGACAGTTTCTGCCTATATGTAGAGGCATAAACTGCTCCAATCTGGAAGATTTTGAGAAGCAAAGAGTTACTAATAGATTCCTAGAGAGGGGCTGTCCTCATTGGGTCCTTGATAAGGCCTACCAGGGAGCGCCTGGAACCCACAGAGTTTCACTTTTGATTGGATGGACTAAAAAAGAAAGATAAGAAAAGAATTGGAAATTCCACTGAGTCTAAAAAATTTGAGAACCCAATAGTAGGTTTTCACAACACATTCCAGTCAGTTTAGAGAGATTAAGAAGATTATCAGTAAACACATTCTGAAATTGTTGTGTGATGAGAAAATTGTAAATGAGGTTGGGGATGGAATTGGGTGCACCTTGAAGAGGCAGCCAACATCGGTACCTTGTTGTCTTCTAGTTTCTATACAAGTCCTGAGATAATTAGACCAACTTGGTTGAATTCACCTGGAAAGTTTTGATCTGGTTCTAAGACATGTTAATCTTGTACATGTGTAAACATTACTAGGCAGTTTTCTTTTTGTGTTAGAAATTTACTGTGAAACAATATATGCATTTTACTGCCACAGTGCGGAGTGCTGTGGTTTTGTCTCCATTTTTAACAAATGCTTTACTTCCAAGTCTTATGACTCAATTCAAGTTTTGATTATTGTTATTATTATTATATCTATTTTGTTTTTTACTTTTTTTAATTTATTTTCTACTGTCTTTGTATGTTATACACTGCTTTAGACCCTTGCCACATTTATTCAGTCACCTCCATATGCTTTTGGAACACACTTTTCATTTTATGTATTGTTTGTCTTCCACTGATTGTGTTTGATTTTCTTTATGACATTGCATGCAGCATGTGGGACACCGGAATTTAATACCTATTGGCTGCTCCTGTTCTGTGGAATGCATGTTATCACTTCTCTTCAAGCTCATCCAAGAATTTTGGTGTGTTCATTTGCAACATGTCTGCTTCAATTGGTTGTGCCAGTTGCCCCTTACAATGTGACTAATAATGTTGGGCATGACATAGACTTGAATACCCTTGGTTAGAACTTCTAATGTGTTACCTATATGGAAGTCAAACTCACAGGTCTATCATTTCCAGGTTTTGATCTCTCCCCATTATGAATAATGGTATTACAACCGATTTCTTCTAATAAAAGGGCTCAATTCTTGAAGAGAGTAAGTCATTAACTATTATGCATAATGGCCTTGCTAAAACTCAGTTAAGATTCTTAATTACCTTTGCATGTATTCCATCATATCCAGGTGCTTTATTCACCATTATGATTTCCAACCTCATTTGGACTTTGTCTTCAGTAAGCATGACGGAGGAAATGCTTTGATTCTGCCTGTTTGCCCAAAGCATGTCAAAGTTGCATTGGTAAACCACACTAATCTTATATTTTCCTTTTGTATTCATTTCCCAATTGTATATTTTAATGTCTATATTTATCCAAAGGTATTTCAAGCAAATCCATCTTTCTTCTGCATTTTTATATTTGAAGATTTCCATTGAATATTGCAAATACTGCTTTAAACATTGTAAAATTAGCTTTTGTAAAGATTAATTTTTTGTTGAACCCTTTTTAAAAGTTTTCCCAAAAGAGATTACAAAGCATACAATATTATGGTGACTGATGCCCAAATACTTCCTAACCTGTTTATTGCATACCATTTCAAAATTGTTTGAGACCCCTTGGTTCAGCAAACCCTCATTTCTAGTTGACTTCTCTATTAGTTAGGACTAGGGATGGGCAAAAATGTTCGCCTCAAACTGAAATCGGCGAATAATGGCACAAAAGTTTTCTACAGCCATATAAAAGGCTGTCAGGCTCTCACAGCAGCAATTCTGTGTTTGTGAGAGGAGAGAGCAGCATGTTTTTGTGCTAGAGGAGATAGGCAAAAAAGGGGAATTGAAGCTTAGTTTAGGGAGCCATTTAGGTAGGACATTCGTTCTCTGTATTAGAGGAGTCTGGGGCACTCTAGTTGATAAGAAGGGAGGAAGGAGGTTGACCCCCAAATACTCCAAAATTCCATGTGACTGACTGGCAAGACACAGGCAGCTAGGGACCTATTTGCTTTCTTATCTTGCTGTTATTATCTATGTGCTGGGTGGGGAAGTCTGGGGAAAGATGTTGATTTTGCGTTTCAGTTATAATTTTTTTGTACAGATTGAGATAAGACAACAGGGTGGACAAATTGAAAAAAAAATTAAAAAAATAAATGAAAAAAATAAATAAAAAATAATAAAAAACGAAATGTTAGGTGACAGACAGCTGAGCAGGTGTAGGCAAGGCATCATACAGCTGCATCAGTTGTGATGTGTACCGTGCAGTAAAAGAAAACAGTGTAGTTGCGTAATGTCCAGAAAATGCACAAGGGGAAGGGGAGGGGTAGAGCAGTGCAGGGAAGTGAGAGTAAAGTAATCGTTCAAAAACTGACGGTAGCAATTGATGCTGCAGCGTGTGCAATCAGTGATAATGATCTCTCTACTCCAAGGGAGGATGCATTTGTTAAGGTCCCAGCAAAACTAGTTCCAGCACCACCAGTGCCAGTAGAAATAAAGAACCATATAAGAAGAACACTGAAGACAACAACAAGTCGCATTCAAGTGTTGATGATGCTGGCAGTAGCATAATAGAGGAAGGTACAGCAGCTGAAGCTCCTGCTGCATCAGATAGTGAGACAAAGAAGCACCAAAACATCCATCCTCAAAGTAGTAGGGAACTTTGTTACAGTAAAAGTAAAAATAAATTGTTTGAGAACTCCAAAAGCTTATAGGAATATAAGGGTAGTAATGGGCAAGAACTGTCAGGGGATGCTGATGCTGCTGAGGATGACCTAATGATGGCTGATGATGATGCAGATCTAGAATATATCCCTCCATTATCCTTCTCTTTTAAAGTGCACTGTGCCTGTCTATAAACTGTTTGAGAAAGCCATTGGAAAGTCTGACCTTGGACAAGCACAGATGTCAAAAAGCACAGTCACCCTATCAGTCATCATCGGCATCATCGCCTCTTCAAAGTCCAAGACCTACTCAACCACACACACCTCTTTTGAGTACCCAGCAACAGTAACACAGGTTAACATCCACAGTGTTAGATATGACGAGTACCTCTGGTGCTGCTGCTGTAAGTGCTGCACCTTTGACACCTAGTAGTAGTGGCAATAGAATTACATCAACATCTAGCTCCAGTAGTAGTAGCAGAAACCACACATGACAGACAAAGCCAGGACAAATATATTAACAGCAGCACAGATGAGGAGGCGGAGGAAAGATGGGACCACTGCTATGATCGATAAGTAATGTGTGTCAATAATCTGAGAAGGAGGATAGATTATGTCAATGGTAAAAATACATACAAAATCACCCCCACAACCACCACTACAATACATATCTGTCACATTGTGGGTTGTACTTTATTTTTTTTATTACTTGATATCATCATGAATATGTGCCAGTGTCACTTAAGCAAGAAAGTGCTGTGGGCAAAGGACAAATGCATTCTGCATGCTAACACATTTTTCAAGCCATATTTTGCTGTAGGACTCACAACTTTGACTTTCAGCCACTTTTTTCTAAACTTCAGCCCTCAGAAGAAGTAATATTACAGTGGGAAATGTAGTACCTATAGCAAATATAGGTGAAAAATGTGTTAACATAAGCAAAAAATTTGTTAAAATAGGCAAAAAGAAGGAAATTTTTGCATAGGCGGAAAGGCGAAACTTTTTGCGGGAAAAGTGAAAAATCAGCACGTTTTTGCAAAATTTTTCACAGGAAATTTTTCACACTTTTCGCCCACCCCTAGTTGGGACATGAATTTTCATTAAGAATACTTATATATCTATTTCCCTTTGTTGTGCTGGAAGACTCATTTCTCCAGTCAATTTCAAAGTGATTACATTTCATATCTGCAGGAGTAAAAATATACCTTTCTTGGATAACTGAATGGCCACTCAGCCAATAAAAGTATCATTTGTACTGGTCTCCTGCTTTTTCTGTGGGTAACACAGTACCAGGCTTTACCCGTATTTCCTGTATGAGAAGCCTTTTCCATTTGCAGTAGCAGATGGGTTTCTTCAAACTCCTCAGAATTAGACAGCTTGCAGCAAATGCCCATCTACATCTGTTTGATGTATGCATCCAGTAAATATTTCGACTAATAAGGGCTCTGCTTTCTCACTGGACTCTTCATTTATATTGTTTATTATACTGTTTGATTGCTTCAAATAAATGCATGGCCCTCCACCTCATATTTATGCTATCCCTCCTAAAAATGAATATCCCTCTAGACTGACTGCACACTAATGTGTATCATCCGTCATTTTGTTAGATTTGTCTTGAAATAAGTGCTATATACCCTAGTCCCTTTTATCAGATGCAATGAAATTCTCAATAACTGATACATTTTAACTTTATAATTTAAAGGAGCAGTAAACTTTTGTTTACCAAAACTATATGATATAGGGTTTTTCCTACTAAGTAAAACAAGGGACATTTCATTCAACAACATAACAATTCAAACAAGCACAAGTGATAAAAACTGTTACCATCTAATCAAGCTGTCCATGCTACTATCTTTAGCTATGCTTTACATTGTTTTTTTTACTTTGGAAGCACGTTAATGGTGCACATGTATACAACTCTATTGTGCTTCTTTACATGCAAGTTTTGTAATCTTAAAAATCTTCCATAAAGCTTTTGAAAAAAAAAAAACTGGTATCATATTTGATGCAGAACTACTTTAGGTGGCTCACTTCACAGAATGCAATAAAATGATTGTCTGAAACCCAAATGAATGGTAGGTAAACTTTCTGAACACCAGTGGTCACTGCAAATGTAAGAATACAACATAAACTAATAACTTTGGATAATGATGCATTTCCCAAAAGTTACTATAGCATTGTTTTACTCAGAAGGAAAAGCTATACATCATATGGCTTTTCATAGACAAATGTTTACTCATCATTTGAGGTGCTGGCACCAACTAGCAGTCTCATACATTTGATATTGATACATTAACCCTTGGAGTTGGAGACCTCTCAAACATCCTTGGTGTTAAAGTACTTGTTTGTAAAGATCCCATGGGGATTTCATTTGACATAAAATGGTTTAACCACCACAAAGGGTTTGAGTAACAGTGCTTCATATATAATGGTTCCATTTGTCATATTTTAAAATACTAGCCATATTAGTCCTGTTGTAGTAATTCAAATATATGAGTATCATTGTATTGGTGAAATTGGTATTGGTGGTACATTGTATTGGCGATAATTAGGACTAACAGTTAATAAAGTTGTAGCAATTCAAATACATCTGAAAAATATTAACCATTAAATACATTATATCACCAATACCAAGGTACTCATGTGTTTGAATATTTTAAAATAAGAATTATAATCTGAGGACCAAGAAATGTTTCCTTGTGAAATGTCTAGATGCATAAGTTATACTGGATGTAGTAGTGATGTTAGCCATTGCTTCTGCCAGAAAGAAACAGGAGTAGACTGCATGTGGACAGTTGGGGGGGGGGGAGATGTACGAATCTGCCAGTGCAACTTCTTTTGTACTCTTAGATAATCATATTGCTGCACTTCAGGGTATTTAAGAACACATACAGTAGCAGAACTTATTGTCCATGGTTTTCATCCCTTATATATAACTTTATGTGTTAAATAAACAAAGATTCCCATAGTCAATGGAAGTTGCTTATCAGGACAAGATGGCTTAAAACAGAGCGTACACATTCTTCAAACAAGACCCAAACACCTCCCCTAAAGCACGTGCAGGAAAATAGAATAATGTTAAGCCATCTCCCTCTGCACCTTTTTTAGTACATTTTGGTAAACATGGAAGAGAAGAACAATGCCCTACATCCTTCCCTTTGTCCAGGCAGCGTATATTAGATTCCAGTGCCTATTTTAGTGTAAAATCATATTATTATATCCTCCCTATTGGCAGAGTCTGCTGCACCTGATATTTGCACTAGCTGTCTGGAATAAGTCAATCATAAAGTGGAACTGTCACCTGTCCACATTCTCACATCAGCAGGAGCATCCGTCTTGACAGGATTTGCTTGATTCTCATTTTTACAGTTTATGTAAATTAACTTGTACTGGCCATCAATGAGTGGCACATGGGGAGAGCGGTGTAAATGTTAGTATCTGATGGAGATTTCTATCACTACTGACTAAATGGCAGTGGAAGCTGACAATTAAAATGAAATATCTCACTCGTGTTTTAAATAAAAATGCAGTTACTGCCAGAGAAGTTTCTGATTTAGGCTACCTCCTGGGACTCATGAATAGAATGCCCTTGTTTTTTGTGCATGCATTAATATATTATACACAAACACACAGACACATATACTGACACACACACACACATGCACACATACACTGATAAATAGACACACGTTGATACACACATAAGGACACACACATACACACTCACTGATGCATACACGCACACACATAATGACACACAATCACATACGCACACACACACTTGGTACTGGCATTTTTTGCACATTTTCTCATTACATTTCCAGTTTATTCTGCCAAATCCCTACTGAGCATCAAGAAAGAGAATCATTGAGGGAGAGTTATGAGAGTGTAATGAAAGAATGTTATTGTTCATTATGAGAAGCCTTTCTTCCTGATATAAAGGTAACCTGGTCTGAAACGATTAATATGTGAAGCCTTCTTCATAGTCAGTACATGAGCCAAAGGTTTGTAAAAAATCTTTCATGCCCGTATTAATAAGTGAAATAGGCCTGCATAAATCACAGATAGTGGGATCTTTACTTGCTTTTGAGAAATAAATGTAGAGAAAACATCACTTCGTATTTAACCCTTTGAGTGCCAGATGAGTCATTAACCCCTTGTGTGCCACAGGGGCGCACAACACATTGTAAAGCAATGTGTTGTGCACCCCTTTGGCACTCAAAGGGTTAACAACCAGAGAGGTGCACGATGAGCCGCAAAGCAATGCATTGCACACTGGTCTTTAAAGGTCCAAGAAAAGGTTTAAATAGGGGTTTCTTGAAGAGGCACTATAGAGATATAACATAAGAAAACACATTTACTGATCCTTTAACCCCTTAAGGTCCAGTGATGTGTCAGGACAATTACTGCTGTTTTTGCCTAAAGGACCTGTGACAGCCCTGACACATCAATTATGGGAGCTCTGTGTGTAGTAGAGGGGACTGAAATTGACCGCTCTATCAGTCCCCCATTTAGTGTGTCAAGTAATCAGTCACATGTAAGGCATGTCAAACTTCCCTATGTGGTCCTTAAAGGACAACACACCCTGGGATCCCTGGTCCTTAAGAGGTTAAGAAACCTGAACCTAAACCACTTTTTAGAGAACTAACAGCCCCTAAATATCCAGAAAATCTTAATTTCCCAATGATCAAATTAATAAAATCATTAACTGTAACTGCCCACTGGTCCAGCAATACTGCTGAATTCAAATTTACACCAATACCCACTAGTGATATAACTGACTACCTCCTTGACTGAAAAATGAAATCTCAGTCTGGACCAGACTAACTGCTAGCAATGATAATAAAGCCTGGAAGTGGCTACAGTTGTACCTATCCAAAAAAAGTGGAAATAAAAACTTCTTGGCATCAATCTACAGACCAATATCCATATCTCCCATATTATCTAAAGTCCTGCAAAAATATGTCCAAAGGTACTATGCAAGTATTACTGAATGCCCAATTTTCAGTCTGGCTTTCGTTCACATCACTCAAGTCACTGGCATCTTAACCCCTTAAGGATATGTGGTGAAGTGGTTGTCTGCACCAGAGAACCAAGTCCATTTTTTATGTGTTTGGAGAGCCGCAGTGTATGAGCAATCACACGTACCAGCTCGCCCTGGTAGAGTCTGAAAATGACTGCTCTGATCTTGGAGCAGTCAATTTTAGACTCCCCCTCATGATCACAGCCCTTTGATCCAATAAATTCATGACGTGCCAGAACCATCATTGGTTATTAACTCACGGACCATCAAAAGGTTAAGATTATGCAGTGATATCCAGGGTGGCATGAAACATAGTGAATTTACTGGAGCTATTTTGATAGATTTTGCAAAGGCCCTTGAACCTTGGTACAAAAATTCTGGCATCATTCCCTAAACTGATTTTGTTCCTAATTTTCAGATAGAACGCAATATGTATCTTTTGCTGACAGTGTTTCCCTCTCACTCCATTACATTTGAGGTTTCCCAAGATTCCATTTATTGGTCCCTTCCATTTTTACTATTCATAAATGATCTGCCCACAGTTTGGAAAGAATTTTCTGTGCACCTATACGCATATGACATCATAATCTACAGTAAATATCCAAACATATCACAACTTGAGGCGGTTTTGCAAGATTTCTCTGAGATTAAAAGATGAATCACTAAAAATAAACTGTTCTTAAGCACTGACAAAAGAGTCACAATGGTATTTGGTACAAAATGAAAATTATGTAAACTCCACAATACCCATTTAACCATTGTAACAAAGTAAAATAGTACCTTGGAATGGTTAGCTCTTGCATACAAAAAGAAAAGTCCCATTTTCTTTTTTCAAGAATATTCACAGGAAAAAAGTCTCTTTTTTGCAGAAATTCCTGCAGATAAAAAAAAATCCATTACAGTTTCCACCTTTTCATTATTTCAATTAAATTCCAGTAAGAACTTGGCAATTTCCACCTATGTCTTCTATGACCAGAAAAATTCCCACTGCAATACTAGTGGGAGTCCAGCACCTGTAGATAGAACTGCTGCCACAGCATTCTCAGGATAGGGTTCCCAGTTAATCCCTTTAATACTGGGAACATATTCCATGGTTAATACTGAGTTGCAGTGCTTATTAATGGGATACAGTGGTTTTCATGTATCTATTCAAGGGATTATCTGGCAACCTGACCTCAGGTACCTGTTGTATGCTTCTAAAAGGGGAACTATTGATTTTACCCAAGTGGCTATGTGCACTAGCAGCACAGATGTTGGTGAAATCAGCTGAGCATTCTGTGTTTGTGAGTATGTCACCAGGTGTCACCACCAAGAGAGGAGGAAGAATCTGGTGGTGGTGCTGCTTCTGCTGATGGTGATAATGATAACAGTGAAATGAAAGCTTTCTTAGCTCAAACTAATGAAGACTGGGAGAGAGATCCTCAAATTGGGTATCCCCTCATATCCCCTGTGGTGTTTGCTAACTCAGTTCTTGGGAAGACATCTGTGCATCACATGTCACAGGATCAGGAAAGACTTACTGTAGGCTTCAGTCTACTAAGTTTTTTTAAGGCTCAGACCTATGGCAAGGTAAGTATCACGGTCCCCGTGTTTTTGCTGTCAATCTTGGCTGTATACCTATGCATTGGAGGAAGCTGATTGGCCCGCCCAGGATGTTCCTTTATATGCTGGAGGTTGGGCACTTGTCAGTTGCCCTTTCGTGGTGTTCCTGTTCCTACGCTTTGTTGCTAGTTCCAGTATCTCCTGTGTACCGACCCGGCTTGCCTGACAACTCTGCGGTTCCTGCTCCGTGATCCGACCCGGTTCTGGCTGACGACCCTGCTCCGTGATCTGACCCGATTCTGGCTGACGACCCTGCTCCGTGATCTGACCCGATTCTGGCTGACGACCCTGCTCCGTGATCTGACCCGATTCTGGCTGAAGACCCTGCTCCGTGATCTGACTCGATTCTGGCTGAGGACCCGACTTCGTGATCTGACTCGTTGCTGGCTGCTGAATCTGCTCCGTGATTGTCCTGCTTCTCGTTGGTGAAGTCTGCTGTTGTCCGGTTCCTGTTCCGGTGTTCCAGTACTCTGCAGTCGCTCCGGCGACATTCTGAACTGTATAGAGACTCACTGTTTCTCTCTCTCGGCAGTAAGCTGTGACCTAGGGTACTCTGCCTTATGCTGGTTGCTGTCACTCCTTCTCATACCGAACCACTTAACCCGTGCGGTGCCATTGGTCTCCGTGGTGTGCCTTCCGTAATATCCAAGTATATGGTTAACTGCTGAGCCACTTATTGGTGTTCCTCTCTGTATCTTACGAGCTCCCTCTGTGCACCGACGGCTGGTGCTCGGTGTCTGTTAGTCCGCTTGCTACAGTAGTAGCTGCACCGGAGGGGTGCTCTGGCTCCGGCCTATTCACGATAGAGGATACGCTTTCAAGCCGCACTTCCAGTGCGCCGGCTCCATACAGCTTGTGCAGTAACCTTCACTGTGGCATCCAAGGGGTGTCCAGGCCCCATCTGTTTGGCACTCGCAGGGTTATTACGTAAACTAGTAAGGGCGTTTATGGTTCTGGTTTCCAGCACTGGCAGTAGTATTCCCAGACAGCCCACTGAGGTGGTATTGGTTCAGCTTTGGTCATAAGGGCGCATTCCTATTTCTACTTGAGAGTGTATTCAGTCAGACACCATTTCTTTCATTACTTGCTAGAGACTGTTCGATATATCCTGGGCGTTGGCCTATCCTGATCCTTTCTGCTGTTGTGCACCTATTAACCCTTAGGGGTTATTCTCCATTATATCATTGTGTGCATTCACTTGTCAGTGTTACCATTACTGTTATTCTTGTACTGGCCCTTAGGGGCACTATTTTACTATCCAGTTCAATAAAACTGTGTTTTTACTTCATAACCTGGTCTGTGTGTCAGAAAACCGTAACAGTAAGACTTGAAAAAAAATGTTAGAACTTAGAGCAGGCCTATGGCAAGGCAAGTCTTGAAAAAAATGTTGTTCCTGGCTGTGGTCTGGTAGACTAACAACTGAGAAGTTACTGGGTGGTGGTGGTGGATAGTTGTCTTCCATTGGGTCATGACTCATTACAATGAATTAATAAAAGTATTTAGTGTCCCTGCAATGAGACATGCATAATTAATATGGGGGAAAGTCTTTAGATGTTAATTTACACCCTGCATGCCACTCTCCAACACATTGCCATATTCGATCATTGCACCACAAAATGTGCAGTGAGTAAAGACATACCACCAAAGTTTCACATCTGCAGAATCACTGTCTTTGGGTTGTACTGGTAATGGAAATGTCAGTGCTGGGGAGGAACCTAATGGTGCCAGGGGGACACTTCCGATAATACTACTAACCTAGCCCTGAAACTAGCAGAAGACAAGTTAGATGAGGATGTTGTCATCATTCTGGGCTGGTGGGTGATTGTATGTACTGCCATTTTAATGTCAGATTTTGAGGATTGGTTTAAGCATCTTTAGCTCTTTTTTTCCCAAGCACAAATTGACAACATGCAGTAAGCTAACAACCCCTTTTATACTAGAGAAGGAGTGCAGTGGAAATTCATGGGAGAAACTCTTCATATGGGTGATGGGGCTGCATTATGATCATTGATCAAAGAAAAAAAAAGAAAAACTTTGAAATATGGCACTTTTCTCAGGAATTCCCTTAGAAGGGATGTTTTTATGAGGAGAAACTTCACCGATACCTTCTCTTGGTATTTTGCTAGACCAAAATCTCACATTTGGACTTCATAGTGATATGTTAATATCCAAACTTTATCCTAAAGTAGTATCTTTGTTTAAAAACAAATCATCTCACCAGGGGGAGATGTACTAAGGTGTGATAAAGAGGTCATAAAGAGATGATGACATCGCCAGTGGGATAAAATCTCAAAAAGTCATATGTTATTCTATGGAGCCAAAGCACTAAGATATCTATAACTTGAGGGATCTTAGTGCATAGGCTCCATAGAATGATATTGGATTTAGATGATTTGGAAAACTGGAGAAGTAAATCTCCACTTGAGCACCTCTTTATCACACCTTAGTGCCTGCCAAGGTGAAAGGATGTAAGTGGATGCAAGCAGTGCAGCTTGAGGAAGTATCCACTCTCATGCAGCTCTTCGAAGAATCAATTGGCATTCGCTCATATCTGCTCACCTCACCAGACACAGTCTGGCAAGGTGTGCAGATGTGTGTGAAATTGAATGACAAAGGTACTCCTTGGTGAAGCTTTCAGTCTCATGCAGCTTTGCAAAGCACGCACTGGCATCCATTCACTTCTCCAGATAGTGTCTGGCAAGTTCAGCGGATGCGATCGGATCAGCAATGCAGCTTGACAAAGCATCCTCTCACAATACACCATTATATAAAATTATACATGATATAATATGAAGCACAGAGAATATTTTTATCGGGAGAGCTGTCAGTCTAATGCAGTAGTGCAGATCCATTCAGTGTACTGTGCCCAATTTTAAATGCCAGGTAGCAATAGTTAATACATAACTTTTAATCCATACCTTTATTATTACTTATTATTTTTGTGGTGTTTCTGCATTCCATTAAAATTTCTGTAGTTAAACTATTGCTACTTCATTAAAACCATAAGTATTTCATGCAGAGGCGTAACTAGAAACCACCGGGCCCTGGTGAAAAAATTGCCATGGGGCACCCCTCCACAATGCCCCCAGTGACCACCTCTACAATGCCCCAGTGATCCCCTCCACAATGCCCACAAGTGACCACCTCCACATTGGCTCACATTCCACCTCCTACCTGTTTCAGAAGGGGAGGGGCTCATCCCTGGTGGTCCAGCAACATGCTGTGTGGAAGGAGAGGTCTGCGTCACCTTCTGCACAGACCTCTATCAGCAGCTCCAGTGTGGACCTCTCTCCTTTAAAGCAGATTGCTGGGAGATGTCATCTCCCAGCGCTCTGCATTACTAGAGTGCCGGGACAGAGAGTGAGCTGCTAATAGAGGTTTGTGCTGAAGAAGGCACAGATCTCAGCAGCTTGTTGAGGGTGCCAGGCAGAGGGCTAGCAGGGATGGGCAGGCCCCTGGAATGATGAGCCCAGTCTCAGTTGCAACCCCTATTGACACACCACTGATTTCATGGGGTTATGGATCTCAGCAAATCTAGTCCAAGAACAGTGGTAAGTTAACTGAAACGATAATGAGAAGTGATTATAACAAGTCAACTGCAAATTAGCAATATAGTTAATTTACTGAGTTATGTATTTAAACACTACCACTTTGAAGAAACAGTCACTGAGAGAGTGAGAGGAGGGAAAGAAGTAAATCCCTATGGCTCTTTGGAGAGATAAGAGCACTAATATTTAAACTAGATCCCTGAGTCACATTACATAGGATTTTAGCAGTATAGAGTAGTACTCTTACATAGTGGTTATTATGTTATGTGACTCTCCATTGACAGAGAGGCAAGGGCTCCCACAACTGGCAATTTAGCCCCTCAGATGCTATGCAATACAATGCATTAGAGAGTTCTCTAGCACCAAAGGTGTTGATTGTAAAATATACACACAGCATGACTGTACTTTTTAAAGACGAATCACCCTTATTAATATTCCCCAGTTACATTACCTTGTTTATTGAACCCAGAATTTGTTTTATTTAATAAAAATACACAGAAATATATGTATACTTTTACTCCTTTCAGTGTTACAGGGGTATGCAAAGAAAGGAGGGCAGCTGGTGTCTCTGCTCTTTATCAGAAATAGATAACGGTCCTCTGGCTCCATAGGGAGTGACAGGGAGATCCCAACATCTCCAACCTCAGGCTGAAGATGTTGGGACTGTGAACTCTGACATCAAAGGATGCCATCAGAGTTTAGGGCACGTGGTGATGTTCCTCATTAGTATGTTAACACACCCACATGAATATGACAGTGGATCATTAAACGGAATGTCCATATACAAATGAGCCATTGTCAAACAGAATAGTAAACCTGATGAATGCATGGCAGATTCATGGTGATGTCGGCAGATTGTGGCAGATCTTTGGAGGATTCACAGGGATACATATGATGGTGAAGACACCTTAGTGCATACCATTAACACCACTTCACCACCATATTGCCACCTTGGCCCCTTATTGTCTTTTAGTGTATCTCACCCAAGGTGATTTCAAGAGCTGGATCATAACACTTGATCAGGCCATAGGTAAGGCAACAGGCAAACTCAGGAGTGGACTTTGACAATTAATATTTAGCCTACATATTCAGTTTGCCCACAGATGTAATTTATATATAATGAAATATTCTAGTATATTGTTCCCGCTATGCTAAGGCTGAGAAAACTTGGAAAAGGACTGCCTACCACAGGCAGCTGGTGAAGAGCAGGCTTAAGGGACATGCCCGAGGAAGGCATGTGGTAGCAATAGTCATGGGAGCACGGACCAGTTGGGGATGAGCTATCTCAGGATTGCATCTGCAACTCCAGCCTCTGGGAGCTGTCCAGCATAGTGTGCTGAAGATGTGTTTCTAGCCATAGACATGGGGGCTGAACCAGAGCTTGGGGAGATGGGGCAGTGCTGGTAAGTGACCAGAGGATATCAATGATGCATCTCCACAGGGAGAGAGAACCCAGGCCACTACAAACATGGAAGCAGAGGGATGATGCATGGTAAGACAGAAACTCTACAAAAGGGAAGTAAGGGGGGATGAAAAGAAGAGCACAAAAGGGTTCACAGGAAATATCAAGAGAAGATGATGCCAGGTGGAACAGGAAAGAGGGGAAAACATGGATGGGTGAGATGTGGAGGGGGGTTAGATGCTGAACACCCCTCAGGAAAACAAGAAGGAACGAGAAAGGGTCATGAAGGGGAATGAGAATAAAAAGGTGGGGTGAACAAATCAGACACAGTAAATTAGGTTGAAAAAAGACTATTAATTCAAGAAAGCTACACATGGTTAGACTACAAGCACTTGAAGTGTTATAACTCCTATCCCTGCATTCAAAATGACAGGGAATGAAGCAAAGCTGCAGGTATATAAAGGACTTTTGGCCTCTCCCATAAATAAAGGCCCAGCTTTACACTTATTCTTAATGTATTGTATATGAATTGAAATATTCTATAATAATTCCAAGGCAAAATCTGTTATCTGGTTTCCCAGTGGAATGCAAATAGGTCAAGTTGCGGGTTAACACTGTGAACATTAGCTATGAATTATAAAACTGTTACATCTGTTGTATTTCATAATTTCTCACTCTTAAAACCGAGTCCAGCAACTGACTCTGATAAAAGAAAAACAGGACAAATCCTAGCAATGAGTGATGAAAAATTACATTTGACTTAGTCAAATATCAGAATCATGGGTCAAAATCAGATACCAGTAAGAAATAGGGTGTAAGACACACAGACACACATATATGTACATAAACAGTAGCATATCACATTTTTATTCAGACATACAGTATATTTAAAGTGACAGTACATATGTTACCCTTTGGATGCTGAAATAGTATTGACAGCAAAAGACAGACTAGATGATGCACCAATAATAAACCTTTCCTGCTTGTCTGTCACTACAATCATTTATTAGCTGTAATATCTAATATATCCTTTGGAGTTAGGGCTGCTGCAAAATTGCTTCATTTAATATTCTTTGAATTGATCGACTGTTCATTATTCAGGATTTCTTATCTGTCAGTTGTCAATTTCAGCATCAGACAGCTGTTAGTATCAGTCATCTGACACAGTTGTCACCATCAGATATCTACTTCAGTTTTCAGTCTCAGATGTAAGACTCAACTGTCAGTAATAAATGAGGTGTGAGACTGACATCCAACTTACAAGACTGATGATGTCTTAAAATGAATACTCTACAATGTAAAAATGACAGTGAAACAATATAGAAAAGCCTGTGTCTACAATATGCAGATCATTCAGTGTTGCAAGGTTTATACGACATTGTATACATTTTTCTGCTTTCACAGTTCTCAGCTGGAAGTGCTCCATAAACACAGATCCAGGGAGCTCAATGTCAAGGTTGTAAAAGAAGGGTTCATTTTAGAGATTACAGGACCAGATGAGAATAATCTGTGGTGCTGTTTTTTTTGAGGGGTTACACAAGAAAAAAAAGAAGAATGCAATTAACATATTTGACATCTCCCTTGCAATCTATGTAATAAGACATACATACAATCATGAGAGAAAGAGAGAGATAGATAGATAGATAGATAGATAGATAGATAGATAGATAGATAGATAGATAGATAGACACATGCATGTCTATCTTTGAAGGTACTGGAGAGGGGGCTCATAATGATCCCTAGTGGTCCAGAGGTTTTCCCAGCAAGAGGTATGTACCCGCTTCAGCAAATACGTCTACGTCCAGCTCTTTCTTGCTCCTCAATCTGCCCCAAAAATACAGCCAGCCGAGATATGACATCATCTGCATTATCTGACCATGTGGAAGCTGGATACAGAGGTCTGTGCCAGAGAAGGCAGAGACCTCGATCAGATGGTTAAGGGGAAATGAATTGTCTCTTCCCAACTGGGACTGAGATTGCAGGGCTGGTGTAGTAGCAGGGCTGGGTGCAGTGCATCCTTGGCACCTGCCTATAACCAGCCCTGCATAAAAATGTAAAAAAAAAATAGATGGAAATGAAAGAAAAAAAAGTATCAGCAATTTTACTTTAGATAGTATGCACTTGTAGAATTTGTAAAGTTAAAAAGGAGGTTGACTCATTTAAGAATAAGAAGATTATCACTCAGAAAATACTTTAAAATGTTATTGGAAAAGCCATTTGGAGCAGGTTCCTTTGTAGTTTTGAGTTTGTTTGATCTCTTAGTTTTGACCTCTTCTATATCTATTCCAGCCTTGAATACAGGGATTGGCACCCTCTGGCTTTTCAGATGTTAGAGACTACAACTTCCATGATTCCCAACAGAAAAACCAGCTGGTGAAAACAAACTGCATCATAGGGAAAAGTAAACATACTTTAAATTTCCCATGATTTAAAAAGGACATTGGACAACTTGAATGCTAGAAATGTACTGGTCCGCAATGCTTTGGAAACGTCTGTGCATTCAACGGCTTTATAAACCCAATTAAGTGATTGGGGATTTTCATTTGTACCCTTTGATGCACTTGGTTTGCCCCAAAATGTATTTGTGTCATATATTCTGCAAGCTAAACAATGCAAGGTATCATGTTGTTGGTTCATGAAAACTACCTGTCTATGTAAAATCATCTTGCAGAAATAGTACAGTATTTGCATCCCAGGAATTTGCTATTTTAGGAGTCCACATTCCTAAATAAGTAGAAAACAAATTTAACAATCATTGTGCAACAGGTTTCATGGTAGACAAAATGCACATTCTGTCTATAACGAATATGTTGTTAAAATGTATGCATTCACCAAAAACCAGGCATGTTAAACATGACAATGTTCAAAATTTGTGCAGCGTTCCCAGGGTATACAGGACTCAGAGACACTTAAAAAAATCTACAACCTCCTGTGACATGCCAATGTGTATCATATACAAACCAAATAATAATACTATTTAAGATTTTTTGTAAGCACAATAAAATATAATGCATTCACATACAACAGCATTTGCAACACAAAGTTTTATGTCATATTCAGAAATCTAAATAGGTGAAAATCTGTAATAATATAAATGCACCAAGGTGACCAATAAAAATTACAAAATTCCTATATATTTAAATGGGGATTATTAATTCCTTCAATGCTAAAGAGTAGGGATGGGCAAACATTGCTGCCTCAAAAGAGAAACAGGAGAAAAATCGCACTTTCCGCCTAGTAGCAAATTTTCTATGAAAAGTGACATTCTTTTCCGCTTTTTTGCCCAGCTCATGGCATTGAAATGAATGGGAAGAAGCACTTATTGCTACCAAGTGGAATAGTATAAAAGGAGGCGATAGGTTTCCACAACATGCTATTCTGTGTTTATGAGAGGAAGAAAGAGCAGCACATTTTTCAGCAAGAGAAGACAGGCTAATAAAAAGTTGAAGCTTAGTTTAGGGAGTCTTGTAGGCAGGAATTTGTTCTTTGTATTAGGAGAGACTGTGAGGCACTCAGGGAACAGAAAGAGAGAAAGGAGGTTGACCTCAAATAGCCCAAAATTTTGTGTGACTGACTGGGAAGACGCAGGCAACTGTGATTCAAGTTCCTTTCTATTGTCAATTCTCTGTTTTAGGGGAGTCTGGGGGTGTGAGAAGGGAGCAAAGAAGTCCTCAAAGTAGTAACGAACATTGTGTATATTCCCTCAAAGGGGAGAAGTAAAAAATAAATTGTTTGAGACCTCTGAAAGTCTAGAGGAATATAAAGGTAGTGAGAAGAAGAAGCTTGAGATGCTGAGGATTATCTAATGACTGATGCTGATGATGATGTAGATCTAGAATATAGCCCTCCAGCATCCTCCTCTTCTTCAGATACAAATGAAGTTGAGTGTGAGCGAGACGATGACAATACCAGAAAATTAGCTGAAGTTCAAAGACAGTCTTCCACCACTGTAAAGGAGCATTGTGCCCGTCTATGAACTGTTTGAGAAAACTATTGGAAAGTCTGACCCTGGACAAGCAAAGATGTCCAAAAGTACAAAGTCATTCTGTCAGTCATCATCAGCATCATCACCACTCCTAACTTCAAGTTCCATTCAGCCACACACATTACTAGTGTTGAGCAACCAGAAGCAACAACACAGGTTATTAACATCCTCAACCTTAGTTATGCTGCCTCTGCTTCTACTGGAAGTGCAGCACTGTGACACCTAGTAGTAGTAGTACAATTGTAGCAACATCTAGCCCCAGTAGTAGCAGCAGCCACTCAGGAACCCCTCAGTCCATGAAGTCCACAGCATGGAGATACTTTACTCAAGATCCAAAAGCTAAGCATGCTGCTATATGTTGTATGTGTACAAAGCAGGCACATGAGCGGGGGGGGGGGGGCACCTGCTCAATAAGAATCCACCTGAAGCACAACCACAGGTCTGACTGGGAGACACACCATCAGTATGTTAGAGGTACCACAACTAGCAGTAGCAGAAGCACTCTAAAAAGTTCCTGGGTATCACGGTGTCCGGGATTCTGTCTCTGCGACATTGTTACTTCCGGGTTTACCCTGACTGTATTCTTATTGACTCTGTGTTGATGACTCCTCCCAGGGTTTGCCTTTAAATACTCCCTTCTGTCATTCTACCAATGCCCTTTCGTGGTGTACCCGTATCTAGCGACTAGTAGCTCTTGTTCCTGTTTCCATGTATGACCCGGCTCGTCTGACTACGTTTAGTTCCTGACGCTCCTGTAATCCGATTCCGTTGCTGACCTTGGACTGGCTGACCAACTCCTTGTGTACCGAATTGGCTTGGCTGAGTATCTGATTCCGTTACCGACTAAGGACTGGCTGACTAACTCCTTGTGTACCGAACTGGCTTGGCTGAGTATCTGATTCCGTTACCCACTAGGACTGGCTGACTACTCTGTATGCACCGATCTGGCTGGTCTAGTGTCTGGTGGTCCATCTGACTGGCTGTGAATTCCGTGTGTGCCGACCTGGTTGAGCTTCTGGTTCCGTTGCTTACGGGACTGGCTGACTACCTCCGTGTACCGATCAGGGCGACACCGGTTACGTTATGTACCTTACTCTCTCCCACTCGCTTACCGCATAGCGACTGTTAGGCCTAACCGCTCCAATAGTCTCCTGGAGCCTGTGGGAGCCCAATCACTCACCAGTGTCTGTGTTGCCTCCGGTAACCCTATAATAGTAGGGTCCAGTCTAAACCAGACTTCTGCCTGTGTTGCCTAGGCTCACCCTAGTGGTCTAGGGACAGTATACTGCCAGTATCTGGTGTCTGTTGCCTCCGTTAACCCTAGCATGCTAGGGTCTAGTCGCTGCCAGAGTCCTGTCTGTGTTGCCTCCATTAACCCTAGCATTCTAGGGTCAAGCCACTGCCAGAGTTGTGTCCATGTTGCCTCTGTTAACCCTAGCGTGCTAGGGCTACGTTGCTGCCGGAGTACAGTCTGTCTTGCCTCCGTTAACCCTAGTGTTCTAGGGTCAAGCCGCTGTCAGAGTCCTGTCTGTGTTGCCTCAGTTAACCCTAGCGTTCTAGGGTTCAGTCACTGCCAGAGTCCTGTCCGTGTTGCCTCCGTTTACCCTAAACCCCTAGGGTCAGTTCTCTGCCAGAGTCTTGCCTGTGTTGCCTCCATTAACCCTGGAAGTCTAGGGTCAAGTGCCTACCTGTACACTATCTGTGCTGCCTCTGATATCCCTAGTCCACTAGTGGATTGCCCTTCAGTTACCCATCGCTTATGTCACCTATTGCGGTGTGGGGCTGTTGAGGATATTCTTGTTCCTGAAAATTATCTACGAATTCTGTCTGCAAGTCCAAGATCATCACATTTATCTTGTATTATTACTACTGTGTGTTTTCTCGCCCCGACCCGAGTCAGATTTGGAAAGAACTTGGTACGGACCTCATCTGGACCTGAGTGGGGCGATTGTTTATTATTTTCAATAAAGCTTTTAACCTTACCTAACTGTCTGAGCATGCTTAAACCGTGACACTGGGGCTCTGTGAAACATAATAGAAGTGGTGATGTTGGTGTGTCAGAGAGTATGTCAAGTTTATTTGTTTGAAATAGCACCTATGACAACTGCTCCAGAGGATTATGACACTGAGTTTGCTATAGGAGATGGTAATAGACTGCCCAAACATGTTGCCTGACAACAGATATATGGACAAGTGGACAGAGTACAGACTGTATAACTATTACTGCTAGCTGGGTTTCCCTCCCAACACCAGTGGGCAACACTAGTTTACAGCATTAGGTGATAGCCAGTAATCTTGCCTCTGATTCTGGCTGTATGATTAAAAAAGCAGGAGAAGGATAGTCCACATCATCGACACGCCACCTTGTGCCTGAAGCATTTTGAGAGACAGCCTCACAAAGCCATATATGTATTAAGTAAATTAGAGCAGGTGATAGAGGAATGGCTTGTACAAAGCTCCTTGAAAGCTGGTTTTGTGTCAGCTGCAAATGGCTCCAACATAATAGCTGCTTTGAGAATAGGTGATATGGAACATGTACTCTGCTTTGCCCATGTGTTAAATTTAGTTGTGACCAGATTCTTGGCAGAATCCAAAATCCTCACAGATGCTGAATATCGCCCCCAAAATCTGTGCCCATTTTAGCCTCTCCTACACTGCATGCAACGTGTTATATTCATATTGAGTAAACAACCTACCCTATCACCAGCTGAAAATGGGTGGAATTCCACACTGTACATGCTAGGACATTTGTATGAGCACAGTAAGGCAATTAGTGAGTTCACAATGCAAAACTGAAAGGCTTTTGAGGGCGCCTCTTTGTCACCTGGGCATTCTGCTACTGCTATAATTGCTGCTGCTGAGTTGGCTTGGCAGCAGGAGGATTAGACTTCTCTAAGGGACAGGGATCAACAGCAATAATATGAGACAGGCAATGATGCACGTGAGATGGTAGCAGCAAAACTAGCCCCCACTACTTCAAGTATATCCTAAAAAAAGAAGTTTGTAAATAATTTGTTTCCTCCTGTACCTCCTCCAAAATCATGGGTATGTTGGAATACTAATATTTCCCATTACAGCATGAAGGAACTGTGCCTTTTATCAGCAACAGCAATGTGCACAGTGTGTGTAAGGAACATTGTTTAATATGGGGAGGAATGAACCACGCACACATCTGTACAACTGCAACCCAACACCTTGATGCTTACGTCAGCAATGTAATATTGTTCCCCAAGAAACAAAGTACTGCTGTCACTATGGCTCTTGTCTGCTTCGCTAAGGACACGTGACAACAAGAAGACTCACTGCCATCAGCTTAGCATATTCTGAGGGATGAAATTCCACAGAAGTTCCCTGATCCCCTGTGTCCGATTACTCTTCACCACACTGCCAGTAGGGATGGGCGAAAATGTTCACCTCAAACTGAAATCAGCGAATAATGCCACTTACGGCTCAACAAATAATTTCCTGCAAAAAGTGCAGTTTTCCGCTTTTTTTGCCTAGCTCATTCCATTGAAATCAATGGGAACATTACATTTACACACAATACATAGCACATATTACTTTATTTCCCAAAGGCACAGTATAAAAGGGGCATGAGGGTGCCTGTGTTGGTGGAGTGTGGGAAAGAATCAGTTGAACAGGGAATGTCCTCCTGTGAGTAAAAGTAAATTTCAGACTTCAAAAAAAATTACAAGAATATGATAGTTATGAGGAGGAAGAGGATATTGTTGAAGGAAACCTAATTATTGATAATGATGTTGATTCAGAATATATCCATGCACTGTCCTCCATTTCTTCTGTTAAAATGAAATAAAGAGTGAGAGTGATGATGATAAGGACATAAAATTAGCTGAAAGGAAAAGGCTGAATCTTTAATCACTGGAAATAAGCAATATTCTTGCTTATAAACTATCTGAGAGATCATCTGGAAAGCCTTATACTGGACAAGGAAACATGCCTAACAATACACAGTCATCATCACCATTACCACTTCCAAATCCTGTCTCCACCCAGTCATACTTGCAATTGTTGACAAAGCAGCAACACAGGTCATCAACATCCACAACCTTATCTATGCGGGCTTCTGCTACTGTTTGAAGTTCAGCTCCACTGATATCTACTGATAGTATTATTGCAACATCAAACACCTGTAGTAGTAAGAATAGTAGTAGTAGTAGTCCTTCAGGAACCCCTCAGACTTTGAAATATTCATTATGGAGACATTTCTTTCATGATCCAAAAGCTAAACATGTTTCTATCGGTTGTCTTTGTTTAAAAAAATTATGTGAGTAGGGGGAAAGTGGTAATTACATCTAGGCACATCCTCATTGAGCTCCCACCTGATTCACAACCACAGGTCTGATTGGAAGACACACCAGCAGCTCATCAGTGCAATGACTAGCAGCAGTAGAAGCATTCCTAAAAGTGCACAGGGACAAAGGGCACATAATATTAGTGTTATAGTTGTCTCAGAGTGAGGAAGAACGTGTTATTAAGCTACAATAACACCCAAGTCTCCTACTGATGCTTCCCAAATACTAAGCACTGAAGAGGATGATTTTGAGTTAGTTGGGGGAGGTGAAAAGTTTCAGCCCACAATTGCCACCGCTACAACCACTAGTCATGTTGGTAAAACAATTATGTTGCAGTTTTTCTCACATGTGCTTGCACATCACACTTTTTTTTGAGTTAAGGAAGTCAAAAACTGTACACAAAAAACATCTAAAGAATGCCTGGGGAATGGCAAACTTGCCAAAATATTGGTGGTTGATATGCTTCCCTATTCTTTTGCTTTTTCTTTTTTTTTTATTCTTTTACTTCTTTATATTAAATTTTTTAAAACTTTACAAAATCATTCAACAAAATCATTCAAAATACAATTCTTTTACAACGCAGAATATACTAATCAATTGTATTTCACCTATCTTCACAATTTTATATCATATATCATACTCCACTAGCATCATTATTCACACTCCACTCATACCTACTTTTAGACTACCATCCTATCTCTGATTCGCCGAGAAGAGAAACTTCCATTCCCATTTAGGGTATTGTCTCAATCCAGCATGGTTACCGATCTATCAGGAGCCACATATTTAAACCAAGGTCCCCATATCCTCATATATTTCGTCATTGTATCTTCTTTAACATAGGGAGCTCTCTCCATACTCGCCTGAAATGATATCTGCTTATATATCTCATCCCATGTTGGTGGTTCTTCCTTTCGCCACTTTCTAGCCAAGCAGATTTTCATTGCCAAAAGGACATTTATTATTAACATTCTATTATATTTATTCATATCATCTAAATCCATATGAAATAACCACATTTGTGGCTTCAATACCTGATTTATTCCCATTAACTTAATAATTAACCTACTTATTTTCTGCTTAATCTCGTTCAGCTTCCAGCAGTCCCACCATATGTGATACATCGTTCCCATCTCTCTTCCACACCTCCAACAATAACTCGAAGCTGTATCTACAAATTTACTCAACCTAACCGGAACAAGATACCATCTATTAAGTAATTTGTAAAAGATCTCCTGTAAATAAATAGAGTTAACTGACTTTTTTACCTGAGGTCATACGTCAACCCACTCACTTATATTCAGTTTTATGCCTAAATCTTCTTCCCATCTTATTATAGCTAAAGTTCTTAAATTTTCTTGTACCTCCTCCCTTATCATCTTACTTAATCTGGTTATTAATTTATCTGAATAATTTTTCCTTACAAAACTCTCCAAATTTGAGCTACTACCAATCCCTTCCTTCCTTACAATATTTTTAATTCTCAAATATTTAAATAGCTCATCTGATATCCCATATTTTACCTGGATATCTTGAAAAGTCAGCAAGGAGTTATCTTTTAATAAATCACTCAATGTTATTATACCTCTTAATCTCCAACCGGATAAATTCAAATCTTCGTTATAATATTTAAAGACCTCTATCGGAGTTAGAGGGGTAAGATAGTCCATACATCCCAACCTACCTCTGAATTTCTGTATCGAAATTATTGCATCTTTAACCACTGGGTTCTTTAAAGCCAACGATTTTAAAATGTCAGGTTTAACCCAAAACCAATTAATGAGATCTTTCTCTCGACATTGATAACTCTCTAAATCATACCACACTAAATCTTTGTCCTTTTTTGCCCCCCATACCAAAACATGTGTAAACATTGTTATTTCATGAAGTTGTCTTACATCGGGAGATCCCAGTCCTAATTGTGTCTGTGATCTGACCAAGACCTTATATTTTATCCTTGCCTTAATCCTATTCCATATAAATGTCTTTATTATTCCCGAGATCTTTTCCAATATTCTTCCTGGCACACTCATCGGAAGAATCCGAAATAAATACAAAATCTTGGGTATCACATAAGCTTTAACCATATTGAGACGCCCCAACCATGTTCCTTTTACCATTTTCATCTTTTCCATCATTGTCCTAAGTGAATCACACAGATCCTCATAGTTATTAATCAACATTTTATGCTGATCCAAAATTAATCTAATTCCCAAATATCTCAACCAGTCTTTACTCCAACTAAAATGGAATTTACTACGAAGATTAGTACTCAAATCATTCGGGCCATATATCGAAATCGTCTGAGTCTTAGACATGTTTAATTTACAATTAGAACATCTACTATATCTCTCTATTAGGGATAATACCTCTGGAATCAACCCCTCCGGAGAGGTCAAGGTCAGAATAACATCGTCTGCATACAACGTTATCTTAAAAGAATTACTCCCTATCTCCACCCCCTTTACCTTATCTGATGATCTTATTGCTATTGCCACTGACTCTATAGACATCGCATATAACAGGGAGGCTAATGGACAACCTTGTCTCGTACCATTTCTAATCTCAAATGGTGATGACTTCAACACCAATCCTACTATTCTTGCTGTTAGATTGCCATACAATGCTAAGATGCAATTCTCAAAAAAACCTGGTTTAACTATAAGTTTACTGATCCTTTTCCTTTCATTATTTTGTTTAATTTTATTGGTTAACTCCCTATTCACCTTATTGTTATTATGATACCATCGTTGTTTAGCATAGAAAATATTTTTCTCTAACTTCTCTTTCAATTTCTCTTCAATTTCCCTTTGAATCTTCTTTATCTCTTCTACCACTAATATCTCCGGTGACAATTTATTTATCCTCTCTAATCTCGACAAAGCGATATACAAATCCGATATAGATTTCCCTTTTTGTTTCCTAATATAAATATCCTTCTGTATTAAATACCCTATAACTACACATTTTAATGACTCCCATAAGCAAACATCCGATACCTCTCCTGTATCATTAATTTGTAAAAACTGCTGAACTTCTTGAAGGAGTTCAGATCTTACAGCTTCTCTCTTCAAATTATATTCATTTAACTTCCAATACGTTCTAGGCTCATAATAAGGGCCATCTCTAAACACGCAATATACAGGATCATGATCTGTCCATGATATATTGCCAATAGATGAGGATATACAACGCTTTAGATCTCCCGCATTAGTGAAAATTGTATCTATTCCAGAGACATAGGTAAAATCCTTTTCCCCAGGATGTTGTGTCCTCCAAATATCATATAAATAATTTCTAGATATTATTTTAGTTAAACATAAAGCATTAGCTCTCAATTTGGGGTCCAATATTTTTTCTTTACCTAACGTTTTATCCATTCAAGGATCTATGACAAAGTTCATATCTCCCCCGCATATCATAATACCCTTTCTAATTTTTTCCACTCTAGACACCAAAGAATTCAAAAATTTTGTAGGGTAGATATTAGGATCATAGAAATTTACTAAAGTATACACAAGGTCATTTAATTTGCATATTAAAATAACATATCTACCATTATGATCGATTTCATGGTATATGTATTCAAATTTCAGATCCCTTGAAATTATTATAGCAACTCCTCTTTTTTACATAGCTCTAAGCTGGCACAATAAACTATCGGAAATTTCTTATATCTCCAGCTTCTAGCTCCTCTCTGATCCCACTGGGTTTCCTGTACAAAATAAACTTTCACCATTTCTTTTTTTAACATATATAGAAATTATCTTTTATATGGGGAGTTGAGACCTTGTGCATTTATTGTGACTACCCTGATCCCCATGTCTCGCTTAACAAGACCCTATGGCGAAATATTTTACTCATAAATCCAACAACCCATCCACCTTCTTGCATTCTCACCACACTTTCTCTATACTCACTCCAAACATTCATCCTTCTAGGATGCAATACAGCCCGCATCCCTGCAAATCTGAACCTTATGTAACAGAGTACTCACAAGCGGTGAAGCCTATGAAGGAGAGGAAGAGTCTATCCCATAATTCAGCTTTTGTTTCATCATATCCCATATACTCCCCAATTATTTAGCCAGTCCTATAACCACTTACCCCCATCTACTTTATTGCTACTATAGGGATTCGTATTTTTCCAAATTGCTTAAAAAACAGTCTAAACAATTCTAACACTTCCAAAACCCCTCTAGTGAATCTGTTGTAAATACTCACTCCTATTTACTCCATAGACTAGGTTACTATATTCCCAAAACCCTCCATCTCCTTCATGTTCTTCCATAAAAATCTCTAACATCAATATTATTCAAATCCAGAATAATTTGAACACTTCCAGTATTTCCCCCTTATCTCAATCCCATCTCTACAATCATTATTTTATATCAACAAATCCACCCATGCATAAATCCACCCTATCCTCTACTGAATCAAAACCATAATTTTTTCTCTTCCAAATTTTTATTCCTATCAAACTACCTACCCTATAATATACACCAAGCCATTACCTAAATGTAATCTTACTACTCAAGTGAATCTCTTTCATTATCTTCAAATCAATCTACCTCTACCTTATACTGTTTACACCACCAAATTTCCTAGTGAGAGAAACCATTTCATGGATGGTTGTGCTAGCATTTCACAAGTAGTGGTTTAATATGATGGGCAAAGGGCTGGAAGATTACACATCAAGAAAAATTCACCTGACCACAGATATGTACTGTACCATATGACTGTTACTGCTCAGTAAGTATATTTTCTATCAGTGAGCAGCTGCAGGAAGAATCAGCAGGTCAACATCTGTAGTAAATACCAGCAGAAGGTTGCTCATATCATCAGCATACCACTTTATGTGTGCAGTGTTTTGAGAGACAAACCCACAGAGCTGTAGATGTGTTAAATAAGCTTCAGCACGTCATAGACGAATAGCTTGTACCATGCTCTTTGAAAGCTGGCATTTTGTCTGCAGACAGTGGGTCCACTATAATAAGTACCTTGAGAACAGCATATATAGTGCACATATCCTGCTTTGCCCTTGTCCTAAATCTTGCTAATTAATTCCTCTCTTTTGCACTAAAGATTTGGGCCTGGATTTAGAGCAGGTCATTGAATCAAGCCAATTTCGAGGCATATGGTAATGTAATAATATTAAATATCATCATATACTTAATACTGGGCCTTTTAGACGGCACTACTAACTCAACATGTGCCTCTCAAATCAATGGCAATTCTGGGGAATTTCTGTATGACACCTATGGTGCAGCTGGTTTGCTCTAGAATTATATATACTGTAAGTCATGGAATTCAGAGGTCCCCACTCGGCTGCACACTGCTCAGTGACCCCTGAATCCAATGGTGAAAAAAATAAATGGTCCTTAATTACCAGCCGTCCTTAAGGGTTTAAGGTATTGGATTAATGAGAATATAGAGTAGCAAATGAACTGGCCATTTTAGTATACAAACTAGATATTATAGCAATATATCAACTGGGAATACACTGGTCATCAGGAATGGGTGTCTTGCCATACCTCCTATGCTTCACAGTGGGTGTGGCTAGCTTAGTTGCATTTACTTTCTCAATCAGGCACATAGATGGCTATCTATCGAACAGGAAATCCAGCACTTGCCAAGGGCTTAGGATAATATTGGTTTTGGAGGTTACATATGTTTCCTTAATCCACCTTGAGGGATTTATTTATTTTACATTAGTGTCACTAAGGCTATTAAGACATACTTATATGTCTCCTATGGTGCAGAATTGTTTCATTTCTTCATAGTATATCAGCCTCTCTTAGCTTTAAGCAAGGATTTTACTACTTTTTTTATTAAAGTCTTTGAAAGTAGTTGAAATAATTGGACACATATCATTTACAATAGCTTTTCCAATGCCTTGGTTCAGTCTAGCTTTTGAGGCACACTGTAATAACCTAATTATACTCAACATAAGTGTATTTACCTTTGTAGAAATTCCTTACAGCCTGAGTGGCCTGTGACATTTTCCATCAATATGTTATTGTAACAACATTTTTGGAAATGGATCATTTACACTTAAAGCATAAGTATCCATAGGTAGTAGTAACATGAATGTGTTTATTTGTGTTTTGTTACTAAAAACACATAACAACTAAGTACACAAATACAAACTAATAACAATTAGATGTACAATTAGTCAGCAAAGTTCTAATTCTGGAAAAACAAACATCTCTACGCTGCCCAAGTAGGAAAATACATTCTAATCTTTAAAAAGAACAGCCTGTCCCTGAAGCAACAGAGAAAGTGTTTTATATTATTACAGGACTTTTCATACATAAAGTTTACTTAGCAGCCAAAAAGATAAGCAAACAGCCCTTAAGACAACATACTTTTTGCAATGAATCATAGTAAATTCAGTCCAATATTACCGGGAGATACATTTTCCTGTGCACCTGCGTAGTCCTTACAATGTGGCAAGTGTTCTTATATTCGATGCAAAAATGAAGCATAATAATGTTGAAAATTAAAAGAAGATGGAATATGTTTGCTGAAAGGTCTTCATGTTACTGTATTCAGGACCTTAAAGGGATAGTAATGTTTCACAAAAAAAATCAGCTCCAATTAATCGGAGAACGCTATTTCAGTACTGTCCGAGTTGTAGTTCAAGAGTAATTGAATGATAAAGTATCCCACTTTTGCCCCTTTTACTGATGTAACACTGCTCACCAAAACTGTCCAGATGGATTGTAACAAGGGACAATCTTCAGTGAGTATAAGGGAAAACCAGAAAAAACTGTCAAGAGGGGCAGGGTTTTCCACATGCTCACAGTAAGAAGATTGTCCCTTAATCCCTTAAGGACACATGACGGTCCTGGACCGTCATGGGTTGTTATACCCTTAAGGACCCATGACGGTCCTGGACCGTCATGGAATTCCGGGCTCCCTGCACGGCTGCACGCCGTTCGGGGAGTCCCGAATCGAATCGCGAAAAAAAAAAAAATGCTCCGTGGTCCTTAAGGGACCGCAAAGTACGCTCGCGGCTGGTCCTTAAGGGGTTAATGCAAACTGTCCGGTCAAGAGACCAGATTCCACATCTGAGGGGAGGTGGCTTACACTAGGTAAAAGGGGAAGAAGGGGGATACTTTATCATTCAATTACTGTTGAACTACAACTCTGACAGTATTGAAATAACACTCTCCATGGCCCAAATACTATGGAGATAAATTAGAGCTGCTTTTTTGTGAAACATTACTATTACTTTAAGAGGTATAGGTCTTCAGCAAACCAACTACACCATATGGGATAAATACAAATTCCATTGATTTAATGTTTTCAGTGCAAGAGAGTTTGGAGACTTCTCTGGCACTCAAAGGGTTAAGGACAACTATCACGACTCTGTTTCAGACTTGAAAGCACAAAACAGCAGCAGTGTTCCCTCTAAGGTGAGGTGAGGAATATCATATACTTCCCAAAGTGCTTTTGTTTTAGGTGTCTTTTCTGTGGCATGGTTGGTGGACAGGGCATTACTGAGAATTTTTAGTTTATTTCATGACCTCCTGACAGCTCTTTGTCTAAATAAATAAATTATTTAGAGCAAGACCAAAATATTTTATTTATACATACTAATTTATAGGCACATACAGTGAAGGTTAAACAAACATTAATGTGACTTATTGCTGTGACACACTTATATACACACCAGTGGTCTCCTAAAAAGAGGGACACTAGGGTAGGAAAGAGGGACTGTTTCTCCTAAAGAGGGATGTTTGGGAGTTATGATATTGCACTGAAAGTGTTAAAAGAGTAATGAAGTAAAAGAGTAATGAAGCCCACAAAATCAGTCCTCTTTAACTGTTTCAGCTGTGGTTTGCTCATCTGTGCTCACCCTAGAAGAAACACTGCACAACAGGTCTATGGAATTGTAGATAATGCACACAGAGCCCAGTTTCAGTTGCCTTGCAGCTGAGGGGGTCAGTTTTCTATCCTATCCTGACAGAAGCCATTTTGAAGATGCACAGTACAGTTCTGGGCTTCTTTCTAATGTAAAATTTTACATAGTAAAATTTGACTAGCACCCTTTAAACCCTTGAATGCCAGTTTTGTCGACAGAGCATTGTGAAGCAACCTAGATTTGTCTTCTAAGAATTTCAAAACAATGCATTGGACAGCCTTCCGGCATTTAAGGGGTTAAACTCCTCATTTTAATAAACAGATTATATTTTGATTTCAGCATAAGACCTTTATATAGTTACTTATTTATTTGTTGTTTGTTAAATAAATTCTTTTGCTTCCCATGAGATTTAATGTATGCATAGAACAAATATGTAGATGTAATCTGCCTCCATGATGTCAAGGGAATTGCACAATTGGTAGGACCCTAGCAAAATAGCTATACTCTCCCAGTGTTATCGGTCTACATCACTCATCACCTTCAATTGTCCTTCCTCACGGCTGTAGTCTGTGTAAATTCTACTTGCAGGTGTTCTATTAACTGTCCTGGACATCTGTCAAGGTGCATGCTGCTGTTTTATTGATACAATGTTCTGGGCTTAGTACCAAGTGGCAGTTTATTTTTCAGCCATGATTCTTATTATTAACCACATTCTATAGACTGGGGTGTTATACAGGCTACCATAAAAAGTAAGATGACACTTTAATTTTTACACATTGAAATTTCACTAGTAATAAAAGGGTTAGAAGTCCCTTTTACATCAATATGAATTTTGAGAATTTATATTTCTCTCCATGCAGCAGCTGGTTTGCCAGAGTTTCTGCAGTTTGCTTTTATACATAAGGACGCAAGTAAAAGAGACAACGGTAGTCATTTCACCAACAGCAATGGTTACCAACAATGGTACTCACGCTTTTCAGAGGCTGTCTCCTGCTTCTAAGAAATGATGGTGTGCACTGGACCAAACTCCAGGATAGCTGCTTTACAGGAAAAAGGATATCTCTCCTTAGAAGTGCGCTTCCAGGTACACTAACCCCAAAGCCCATGTCCAGGTGTATGGTCCCTCCATGAATCCTTATCTCATCAAATATTTGCCATGTGAACAATTTTAATTAAAGATCTACTAAAATCAACAGTAAAAATACAGAAAAATATAAATCTACTATGTATTTTATGATGGATTAGCACTTTGTCAGGGGCAATCAAACAAGTGACAATCATTTTGCTGTCTTACACATCTCCTTCCAACCCAATAGCAACTTACAGTTTTATCACATCACTTATCATGTCAATTCATTACCATGGTTACCAGAAGTTTGAATTTCATTGGTGGAATGTAAATATGCTTTATATATAATATTACTCTACCACTGGTATATCCACACACAATCAAATGCTATCACTCAATCCTTTACACAACCTACTAAGGTAGGAATCATGACATTTTATATAAATATATATATATACATACATACATACACATACTAGTGTAAAAGCCCATGTACACAGGCCAGCATTCTGTGCGTTTGGGCAAACTCTACTGTGCATGACTGCATCTGCAGTCTCTACTGCACATGACTGCATCGGTCAAACATACATCTGGCCTTTTCTATTATAGGATATATATATATATATATATATATATATATATTTAACCCACCCTCCAAAATCAGTTATTGCTGCTTATCGGTTTACAAGGGGCTACAAAACCTTTGCAGACAGATGAGGATCCACCCATCCACTGTCAGACAGTGGAGGGGATACAAGACCGCATCTACTCTACCCAGGAGATGTTGCTTTACCAAAATTTCTCTTAGAGCAACTTGCTGCTTCGTCCATGAAGTCTCAAAGAACCTCAGGGTAACATCCAAGGATCTGCAGGCTATCCTCACCATGGCCATAAAGAACATTGCTGCCTGTATGAAGCTTTCAAGATGTCACATAAATGATCCACAATCCTTCTGGGTGTCACAGTTATCAAAGTGAATGAGAAAACGACACAGGTACAGTAAGAGCAACACCACTTTATTAAGGAAATAATACAGGTAAAAGCACTTTCCCAACTTTCCCCAGAGACAGGCATGAGGACAATGCTACAGTCCACTACCCAGGAGCTGTACACTGAGCCGAAGCCTGCACTACCTGTGACTCCACACAGAAGCAGTAAGGAGATAGAACCTAGCCTATGGTTCTCTCTGGATAGATAGTCACAGCCTACCCGAGATGGAGAGAGGATAGGTGGTAGGAGGACTACACAGAACCCTAGAATGCTAGGGCCCAAGGCACATACACACGGTAATGGGCCAGAATGCTGGCAATCTCTGGGAGACAATAGACTAGCCCGGAGACCAAGCAGAGTGTCGTAGCTAGAGCCCATGTTAGACCAATGTGAGTAGTCAGACAACGCCTAAGGTCATACACAGAGTGGGTTGTCAGCCAGAGCCACAGGTCAGAACTGAAACGGGTAGTCAGACAAAGCCAAGGAAAATACATGGAGGAGGACCAGAAGCCAAGCAAGGGTCACAACGGAGAGCAGACACAAGAAGCTTACGCATTGGTACACCATGAAAGGGAAATTAAGCCCAGTGTCCAAGCCGCTTAAGTAGTCTAGAAGGGAGGCGGGCCACGTATAAGCCAATCACACAGAAGGCTACAAAAGCAGCATGTCACTGGCTAAACCCAGTATATGAGCACATAACTCTGAGAGGCAGCAGGAATGCGGAAGTGACCTGCACACGCTGCCAGCAGACAACGGAGCAACAGTGATATTGGGACAATGTTCTCTAGACAGACCAATCGTACAAATTGTTGGCATCAATTAGACACATTATGGCTTGCCATCATTGACATAATCATGAATTCTGCAGTATATCAGAAGATTCTAGAGGAGAATATCAGGCCACCCTCCCATGAACTGAAGATGAACTGAAAGTAGTTTATGCAACAAGTCAAAGATCTAAAACATATAAGCAGTTCTAGGAAAGAATTTCTACAGAAGAATACAATTTTTAATTTCGCAATGGCCCAGTCAAAAGTCCAGACCTAATGTGAGTTGCCCATACAAGGAAGCCCTCAAATGTCACCAAACTGAAGCAGTTCTTTAAGGAGAAATGGGCCAAAACTCCTCAAAACTGATGTGAAAGATTGGACAACAGTTACATGAAACATTTACTTGAGGTCCTTGCTGCACAAGGGGGTGCAATCAGGCACCGCATGTAATTTGTTAAATCTTTATACATTTTTAAGACTTAAATTATAATATGATATCATTGTGGCAGTCCTAAGGGGTTAACAAACTTTTTCTTACCTGTGTGTGTGTGTGTGTGTGTGTGTTGGTATAGATAAACTCAGTGAATGGGCAGAAAAGTGACAGATGACATTTAAAGTAGATAAATGTAAGGTTATGCATTTGGGTTGTAGAAACAAACATACTACATATACTCTAAATGGGAAACAACTTGAGGAATCCTGATTAGAGAAATATTTAGGAGTAGTGATAGATTTCACTCACAGAGTCACTCAGCTGATACAAGATCAAATAGGGTACTAGCCTGCATAAAATGAGGTGAAGATGCATGGGATGCTATTATTCTACCTATCTATCGTTGGTTAGGCCTCATCGGGAATATGGAGTACAGTTGTTGAACTGGAAAAGGTGCAGAGATGTGCAACAAAACTGATAAAGGGATTGGAGGATCTGAGTTATAAAGAGAGACTAGCCAAACTGGATTTGTTTACATTAGAGAAGAGATCTCTAAGGGGTGATATGATTTCTATTTACAAATACATTCAAGGTCAAATCAAAGAACTATCCAATGGATTATTTACGCGAAGAACTGAGCTAAGAATGAGAGTAGGGATGGGCAAAAGTTGTCGCTGTGTTCCCACAAAAAGTTTTGTGGAAACCATGTTGTTATCCGCTTTTTTGCGGGAAAACCCGCTTTAAAACGAGTGCTTACAATTTTCGCATCTTTCGCACATTGGCCAAAATCTTTTGCCATTTTTTAAATGGCTAGAATGTTTCTGTCCATTGATTAACTTTGTTTTCGCATTTCCTCTATAAAAACATGACGTTTTTGCAGAAGGCAGACACAATAGAAGCAGCTACAGAGCGAGATAGAAGTGCTGTGCTGTTCTGCTGTGATATTTTGGAAAAAATTGAGGCAGGAGAGGCTCATAGTGGCTGCTATTACTATGAGCAGCAAAAAGAGGAACTGGAACGACCCTTATTATGTGTCCGCTGAGTCTGAGGAGGAGGAAGTGACTAGAAGTACTGAACCAATGCTGTCCAGTCCCCATAAATCACCCCAAGGGATTTTGGGGAATTTAATGGGAAAGGAGGGAGAAAAGGGAATGGGGAGGAAGGGAGAAAAGGGAATGGGAAGGGAGGGACAAAACTGAATGGGAATTGAGGGAGAAAAGGGTAGTACTAGTGAAAGCAGGACAGGTCAGCTGCCTGTGCCTACTGCAAGACATGATGCCTCTGTTGCCAGTGCCACCATTGCTGTACCTGCAGCCACTAGTGTTGTACCTGCTGCCAGACATGCTACCCCTGCTGCCAGTGCCATCACTGCTGTACCTGCTGCCAGATGTGCTGCCACTAGTGTTGAACCTGCTGCCAGACATGCTGCACATGCTGCTACCAGCACTGTACCTGCTGCCAGTGCTAAACCTGCTTCTAGTGTTGAACCTGCTGCCAGTGCTGAACCTGCTGTTAATTTGTCTTGTAGTACTCAGGGGTGAAGGAGAAAATGATGCCAGGTGTGACAGCAAGGGGCCCTAAATCACACTTGCCATTCCCAAGCAGTCCTACCAGTGCTAGTACAACTGCTACTAAGGTCCAGCAGCTTGTAAGCGTTAGGAGTGAAGGAGGGGGTAATCAACAATATCCTCATATTACTAGTGAATGTGAAACTGAGGAGGAAGACTCTGCGGCTGAACATGATGTGGTTGGTGTTAGTAGTAGTAGCAGTAATGGTGAAGCAGCCAGAGTGGTAGGGGAAACATTTGACAGCATCCAGACTAGTGGTCAAAGGAGCCCACACCATTCCTTTGACCCTGGGACTGGGAGTCCTCCCCTTCCCTTCACTACAGTGTCCAGGTGGAACAAGATCCTGAAGAGGCCAGAACTGGTGTTGGCAGAAGAGATCAGGCTCATATTTAACACCACCACCACTAGCAGGAGCACAGATCAGCTACCTGTGCCTGCTGCTACTTCTGCTAGTGCTAGTCTGCCTTCTTCTACAGGTCAAAAGGAAATGGCAAGTGTGACATTAGGGGACCCTCTGTCACACTGCTCGCCACCTCCTCCAAGCAGCAGTGAGATGTCTGGAATAGAGCAGCAGCAACAACAGCATGTAGGGACTAGTGGTGGTGGTGATGATGATGGTGGAGAAGCTGGGGGTGGAAGAGATATTGATGGCCTTTTTAGCAGGAACTGAGAAGGAATGGGAGACAGGGACGAGGATGGGCATCACCACCACCACTAACAATGACATTTTGGAATTAGAGGAATTTGCAACTGCCCTAATTCCTGCAGCTGCTGAGATGCAAGTGCAGCAGGATGCTGAGGAGCAGGCTAGTGTGCCACAGACCACTGTGGACACAGTGGGAATGGGGTCAACAAGTGATGCGGGACTAGGGCAGGTTCTACTTGCCAGCAGTAGCAATACTGATCCTAGTTGCAGTGCTGAATCTGAGGCAGTAGCAGCAACAGCAGCAACATTATCCGCTGCCACAGACAATGAAGGGGAATGTGGAGGACCAGAAGAAAGAGGCCATTCTTCTCCATCTGTTCCCTTCCCCCTGAAGTCATCATGGGTCTGGGACTATTTTTATGTTGGGGCAGGCACAGTGCAGTCATCAGCAACAGCACTGTGCACAATTTGTGACAAGTCAGTGAAAAGAGGAAAGCAGGGAAAACACCTTGGCACAAGCACCCTGATATCACACATGAAAAACAGACACCATGACATTTATGTCAAACATGTTAAAGAAAAACACCCACCACAGAAATCAAGCACCGCTTTTGCTGTCCCTGACTCTCCAGAAAGGCAACAAGAGGTGAGGCGGAGATCAAAGATGAGGAGGAATAGAACAACCCAGGTAGAGACTGGAAGTTCCAGGACGAGTGAAACAACTAGCTCACCATCACCTTCTAGGGTAACTACATCTTCTGCCAATCCACCTTGTTCATCACTTCCCCCTTCAAATGATAGCCACTCTGTTGATGTTAGGATGTGGCAGTTTGTCTCTACCCATTGCACACTGTGTGTTGCACTGACCACACATGCCAGTGTGGTGGAGGTTCATCATTATTATTATTAAACTGTTAGCAAGTTGTCACGTGTCCTTAGCGGGTCTGGAAAAAGGGTACACAGGTTTCGGGTGTCATGGTGTTTGGATACAGTTGTGCCCCCAAATGTTATTTACCACACACACTCTGTGCACATTGCAGTTGCTGATGAGACCCGCTGTTCCTGCTCTCAAGGGAAAAATTTCTATTCTAATAACACACCCATGATTTTTGAAGAGGAGCAGGTGGAGAAGATTTAATGGCCAACTTGTTCTTTTCTCCACATAGACTGGGGGCTAATTATTCTGCTGCTACTGCCTTAGGCGCATCACTGGAGGAAGTCATGGCAAGTGGAACCTTCATCATCCATCTTCCATGTTACTGCTATTGTTGATCCCATTCCCTTTCAGTTGCCTAATCATCCTGCAGCTTAAACAACTCAGAAGCAGCAGTACGAACAGCAGTTGCAACTCAGGACTCAGGAGGACATTTAACAGTGGCCACTGGCCAACATGACCTGCTGGAATTAGGCCAGTAGGGCATTTTTATTTTTTTCTCAGGGCTCGTGCTTTCCAAAAAAAAACAAAAAAAAAACAGTCCTACAAAAAAATAAACAATTTTTTTGTTTCTAACAAGCCTAAGTCCTACAAATCAATGTTTCCTTAGGGCTTATGCCAAACAAGCTTAAGTCCACCAAATCAATGTTTCTTAAGGGCTTGGGCCTCTAATAAGTATAAGTTCAACAAAGGCCTCTAACAACAAATCAAAGAAATCTTCTTTTATAAAATACTCTATCAAGTCAAATATCAGTCCACCCCAGTGGCAGCTTATGTCAGGGGGTTCCTGTCTCTATCACTTTAAATACAAATGTCTTATTTTATTTTATTGATTTATTTTTTTATTAACTGTCCCCCCAATATTAGACAAGAAACCCCCCCAAACAAATTCCCTGTTTAAATAATTAATTTATTCACCAACACAGGCACCCTCCTCAGACCCCTTTATACCATGACTTATGGTTTCTATTTTATTTTATTTTATTTTATTTTATTTAGGATTTATTTTTTATTAACTGCCCCCAATGCCAGTAAACAACCCCCCAAAAAATCATCCCCTGTTCAACTGACTCTTTCCCCACACCCCAGCAACACAGGCACCCTCATGCCCCTTTTATACTATGCCTTTGGGAAATAAAATAATATTTGCTATGTGTTGTGTGTAACTTCTATGTTCCCATTGATTTCAATGGAATGAGCTAGGAGAAAAAAACGGAAAAAAGTGGAAGATCAGCACTTTTCGCTGGAAATTTTTCACCAAGAGGAAAGTGCCATTTTTTGCTGATTTCAGTTTGACTCGGAAATTTTTGCCCATCCCTAAATTAGAGGTCATACATTAAGACTAAAGGAAAGGTGGTTTCAACTAAAGCAAAGGCAGGGATTTTTTACAGTAAAGGGGTAAAGCTATGGAATTGTTTCCCTCGGGATGTTGTGCTTGCAGTTAATGTAACAGTTTTCAAAAAAGCAATGGGTGCCTATCTAGCACAGAACAATATTCAGAATTATGACAGATGGCTTCAATTCAGATAGGTTGTTGATTCAGGGAACTATCTGACTGCCATTTGGAGTCAGGAAACATTTTTTTTTTTACCCACTTTGGGCTAAATTGGAAATGACTTCAGGATTATTTTTTTTTTCCCTTCCTCTGGATCAACAGGGGTGTTTTTGCATGGGCTGGACTTTTTTCAGCTTCATCAACCATGTTACTCTGTTAATATATATGTCGTCCTCCTTCAGGTATCAGGCCAAAATTACATTCCCCAGGCTAACACATCTTCTATCAGATATTTATAATGCACCTACATTGCACTGTCCTTGCTTCCAATGATAATCTGAATGAACATGTATATAATGTCCTCCATTTAGGTGACTAGGGAGCCACAATATTCTCAGATCTATCAAAGATTATATTTCATACACACTTTATCCCTACTATCAGGCCAGACTGACACATTCCAATATAATACCTCTTCTATCCCATATCTATCACTGTCTCTTACAATCACCTACCCTATACTATCAGATATTAATAATGCACCTAATTTACACTGCCCTTACTTCCAGTGATAATCCCAATGAAATGATATATAGCTTCCTCCATTTAAGCCAATAGGGGTCTACAATATTCTGAGATCTATAAAATATTATATTTCATACATACATCATTCTCACTCCACTGACTCTTACTTTTTTTCCCTTTTTCATTCTGCACCTTAATAATTTATAATCCCATTATCACATTTTCTAACCCTTATCTCTCACCATCATTTTTAATCTTCTCCATTCTCCACCATATTCCATAGATATATGTCTAATGCACATAAATTGCATTTCACTGGTAATTTCAATAGCATTTTGTCTAACTGCTTTTAACCCTTTGAGTGCCATGGGGTATGCAACGCATTGCTATGCACTGTGTTGTGTACCCTTTTGAGACTCAAAGGGTTTAAGTCAATATGGGGCTTCTATATTACTATATGTAAATGTATAATCTTCTATAGTTATAAATATATAGCAGTCCCAATCCACTTAAACACATATCATTTTATTGAAATTATCACAGGAACTAGGTACACTGATATATTATGAAGAACTTGAGCAATTCTGATGCACACTAATTGCTCTGTAGGGGATGAATACGGATAACCATTGATTTAATTGTGACTTTAACTCCTTGAATGCTAGAGTGATCTTTAAAAGTAATACTTAACATGTAAAAAAGGTGAAATTTACTCACCGATATTTTGTTTTCCTCTGTGTCCTTCCACGGCAATGGACTGTGGGTATAAGCTCCGCCCTCCAGCTGGTAGGACCAAACAAAATATAAATTAGTTGCTCCACCTCTCCTGCTCAGTTATTCCGTTAACCAAGCTGAAAAATATAGAAATTTAGTTAGTTAAGAATCATCATAAAATAAATAACAGTCTGATTACATATCCGAAGTCTGAACATAGAACTAAGGAACGATACACATACCAATACTCTGAACATGGGCTGGGTTGACGTGGAAGGACACAGAGGAAAACAAAATATCGGTGAGTAAATTTCACCTTTTCCTCTGTGTCCAATCCATGACAATGGACTGTGGGACAGATCTAGTAGAGTGAGCTTTTAAGCCACTAGGGGGATCTAGATGCGCAGATTCATATGCGAGAGCAATACATTGTTTGATCCACCTGGCAATAGAAGCTTTGGAAGCTGCTGTTCCCTTATATTTACCCGTATGGTGAACAAAAAATGATTGTGTCTTTCTGAATGGCTTGGTCCTGAGAAGATAAGTCTGTAAACATCTAACCAAGTCCAATTTATGGAGTTCCTGTTCCTTACTATTAGAAGGATTAGCACAAAAAGATGGGAGAATTATTTCCTGACTCAAATGAAAAGTTGAAATTACCTTGGACCTGAACGAAGGTCTAGGGCGCAATACTACCCTGACCTGATGAAAGACAAGGTGGGGAGAGGTACATAGTAAAGCCTGCAGTTCTCCTACCCTGCGAGCTGAAGTGATTGCAGTGAGTAGAATTGTCTTTAAAGTTAAATGCTTGATAGAGACTGTATCCAAAGGTTCAAAGTTCTTATGTGAGCAAAGTTGTTGAAGTACCAAATTCAGATCCCATAGGGGCACAATTTCACGAATCGTAGGTTTAATCTTTGTAATTGCTGTCTTAAATCTATGTACCACGTATTGATCCACAAAAGGAAAGGCCAATACTGCAGATATGGCCGATAATTGAACCTTTAAAGATGCTGGATGGAGACCTTTATCAAACCCCTCCTGAAGAAAATCTAGAATGACAGCTGCATCGATGTCTCCTCTATTCAGGTTCCTGGAACTACACCATCTATGAAAAGTAGACTATACTCTGTAGTATATTTTGGTGGATGATGATCTGCGGCCAGCCAAAATGGTCTCAATGACTGAATCCTTGAGACCTTTGAGTCTTAATGAGCTCTGCTCAGCCACCATGCCTTCAACTTCCAGAATGAGGGGTCTGGATGGCAGATAGGTCCCTGTGTCAGAAGCTGAGGGTCCTGCAGAAGACTGACTTGTGGAAGAATCGACATTCTGAGAAGATCTGGATACCATATCTTCCTTGGCCAGTCCGAGGCTACCAATATCACTTCTGCTCTGTCCCTTTTTATCTTCTGTATCACCTCTGTCAGAAGCGGAAGGGGTGGAAAAATGTAGGCTAGACGAAACCCCCAATGGAACTGAAGAGCATCCTGTCCTATCGAGCTCTGAGATTTCCATCTTGAAAAAAACCTTGGACACTTTGTGTTTTCCCTTGTTGCCATTAGATCGATGGAGGGCTTCCCCAGCTGAGCTGTGATGTCCAGGAATACCTGATTGTTTAGGGCCCATTCCCCTGGGTCCAGACTTTTTCTGCTTAGATAATCCGCCTCCTTGTTTAGATTCCCTGAGATGTAAGTTGCTGAAAGAGCTGCCAGGTGAAATTCTGACCATCTGAGAATCCTGATGACTAGATCGTTGAGTTTTCTGCTTCTTGTTCCTCCCTGGTTTAGGAGATATCTCACTGCCACTGTGTTGTCTGATCTTATTAGGATGTGTAAGCCTCTGATCTCTTTTCCCAGAAGTCTCAGGGTCTTCCATATGGCCAGGAGTTCCAAAAGGTTGATGTGTTGAGCCTGCTCCTCTGGTGTCCATGTTCCCTGTACTGTCTTCTGCCACCAAAGACCTCCCCAACCGGTCTTGCTGGCGTCCGTGGTGATAATTTCCCATGTCGTGGGTACTAGAGACCTTCCCACTGAGAGATGGACCCTGTTGCACCACCATTTGTGTTCCATCCTGGTTGAGGGAAGAATAGGAATCCTTAATGAAGGACTGTTTGGGTCTTTCCTGAAGAACTGGAGATAATTCAGCTGAGTCGCTCTGCCATGCGATCTGGCCCATGGAAGGATCTGATATGTAGAGGACAGGTTTCCTAAAAGCCTGGAGAATTCTTCCGCTATCTGCACCTGTTTCCTTAGAAATAAGGAGACTCTGTGACAAACTCGATTCTGTCTGTCTTTTGATAGATGACCTGTGTTCAAAACTGTGTTGAATTTGATCCCCAGAAACACCAGAGATTGTGAGGGTTGAAGCTGACTTTTTTCTTGATTTATAATCCAACCTAGATTTGTCAGTAGGTCTCTGCATTTCCTTGTGCTTTCTTCTGATTCCTTTTCTGAGTCTGCAATAATCAGAATATCGTCTAGGTAAGGAATGACTCTTATCTTCAGCTGTCGCAATGCTACCATGGCCACCGCCAGTACTTTTGTAAATACCCGTGGTGCTGAAGCTAGACCGAAGGGTAACACTTTGTACTGATAATGCTTCTTTTGAAAGTGGAATCGGAGAAATTTCCTGTGGGAATGATGAACTGGAATATGGTAGTACGCATCCTTCAGTTCTATTCGGGTTAAAAAAGATCCTGGATGAATCATCTTTATTGCAGATTGGATTGTTTCCATCTTGAATTTCCGTATCCTTAGGTACGTATTGATCCTCTTTAAATCTAAAATGATCTGTAAATCTGAGGAAGGTTTGGGAACTGAGAAAATTATTGAATAGATCCCATGGAATTCTTGAGTCTTTGGAACCGTCTCTATAACTTGGTTGCAAAGAAGAACCTGAATTTCCCTGCTCATTCTTGCTGCTAAATCCGGGTTCCTTATTCTGGATGTCTTGAAATTCTGTTTTTGTGGGACAGACTGAAATTCCAGGCTGTACCCCATCTCCAATATCTGACGCACCCAACGATCTGGATCTACTTTCTCCCAGGTGCCTCTGAACAGCTCCAGTCTGCCCCCTACTGGAGATGGAGATGGGGTAAAGCCTATTTCATTGGGTGTTCTGCTGTGCGCGAGACTTGCCCTGGAACACTTTACGGCCTCCAGGTCTGGATCCCTGTGATGCATTCTGCTGACGCTGTTCATATGTCCTCCCCGGCCGATATCTTCTTGAATCCCGAAAGGACTGTTTCTTAGATGATGAGGATCTAGAAGGAGACATTCTTGCTTTCTTCTGTTAAGGGAGGAATTGACTCTTACCGTCTGATGACTGCTTGATAATCTCTTCTAGATGACTGCCAAACAACTTAAATCCTGCAAAAGGAAGTGAGGCCAGTTTGTTTTTCGAAGTGGCATCTGCTTCCCAGGCTTTTATCCAAAGGGCTCTTCGTGATGTGATAGAAAGGGCTGAAGATCTTGCCAGGCCTCTGATGTTATCCAAAGTGGCATCACATGAAAAGCTAATGGCGTCCTTGATTGGACTTAGTTCCTTTAATAAACGAGATCTGGAAACAGACGAGTCAAGTTTCTCCTCAAAGTCGTTGAACCATATTCTAAGGGTGCGAAAGACACACGCCATAGCGGTGGCGATCTTGAGATTCTGCCCAATTACTGAAAATTGTTTCTTAAGTGCTGAGTCAGCGCTCTTGTCATAGGGTCCCGAAGGGTGGTACCATCCTCTAATAATAAAGTTGTTCTTCTAGATATGTGAGCTACAGCGGCATCCACTTTAGGCAACGTTATCCATGAGTTAGTATCGTCCTCTTGGAATGGATACATCTTCTGCATTCGCCTGGTATTTTGAGGACGTTTATCTGCCATCTTCCATTCCTTGATAACAATACCTGTATAGATCCATGAACCGGAAAGGTTGGAACTTCTTTCTTGTACCCAATAAAGGCTGAATCCATGACATTCAACTCCTTCTGAGTGTCAGTCAGGCCAAGCGTCTTTCTCATGGTCTTTACCAGATTATCTATCTTGTCAATGTTGAAGGAAGTAGCTTCCTCTGTAAGTTCCCCTTCTTCTACAGATGATGCTCCTGATTCCATATCTATGATACTGTTCATCATGTCTTCATCCTCTGCATATGAGGGACCTTCCTGGGGGTCTGCCACTCTCTGTCTTTTCTTTGATGCCTCCTGCATAGACTGGAATGTCTCCTGCATTGAAGACTTCATCCAGTCTAGAAATTCAGAGAATTGTGCTGGAACCTCTGGGCTGGCTATCTTCTTTAAACATTCTGTGCAGAGTTTAGAGGAATCAGTTGTAGGGATCTTGGCTTCACAGCCAGCACAACCCTTAAACTTTGAATCAGATTTGTCCTCTTTAGGGGCACTTGTCAGATCTTTCTTTGGACATAGTGTCAATCTAGCTCTAGAGCTGCAAGCTACTAGATATAATACTCTTAGCTTAACTTATATTGGCAAAAGTAATAACTTAAAGCATAAATTGTACTTACATTGCCTCTGGATTCGGTCACCCGCTCCTTTAATTGCCCTGGACCGCCGAACAGCATTTCCTGCCTTGCGTTCCACCTGTGGAACGCACGCAACGCTTCTTCCTGTTAGAATGGAAGAAAGTGTGCAATCTGATTGGCGCCTCTGCTCTGGCGTGAAGCGGCCTGAAATTACCTGGTGGGGAAGCGGTGAGCGAGCGGTGAACAAGCGGAAGGCTCACATGGTATTGCCGAAAGAGCCCCGCAGAGTAAAAACAAGCACAGCGTCACGTAAGCCCTACTGACCTAGGACTCAGATCGCTCCCGGTAAGCTTGATGAATCTTTGTATGCTGCGTTAACAGGCAGCATACATGAAACAAGTAATCCTTTAACTTCTTCTGTGTCCAACCTACTAAGTGGAGCTGAGGGCACAAGCCCCGTCCTCCAGCTTGGTAGGACCAAAATAATTAGCAGGAGAGGTGGAGCAACTAATTTATATTTTCTTTGGTCCTACCAGCTGGAGGGCGGAGCTTATACCCACAGACCATTGCCGTGGATTGGACACAGAGGAAATATATATTTTGCATGGTTTATCCTCCTGAGAAAAATATGGATACCCCCACTGTTAAAAGGTGTTTTATTAAAAAATTATAGCAGCTCGATCCTGAATTTTTTAGGTGCAGTATCTCAATGGCCTGAACATTTACAGTGGTACTACTGATACACCATCCTATGGACAACTCTAATCAGTTGCCCATAAATCTCCATGTGATGGTGTAGCAACAGCAGCACTGTAAAATTTCAGGTCATTGAGATACCGCACCCAAAAAATTTACTTGCAATAACGTTTGAATAAAATACCTCTCAGCAGTGAAAGTATCTTTGTTTTACTCATCAGGATAAAACCAACATATATGTTTTACTTATTAAGTGTTACTATCCCTATAACACAGAGAGCACAGAGGCTGATGTACAAAAAGAACTGGAACAATTCTGGCGCAAACTAACTGCACATTTTAAAAAATCCCAGAATTCCCATTTATTTATATGTGTCATTTAACCCCCTGAATGGTAGAGTGGGCTCCAAAGCCTTGTTCTGCAGTGCACTGGTGACCTCTTTGGCACTGAAGAATATTTTAGGGTATGTTGTGTATGATAAAGTTGGTATCACCCTGAATTGTATAACATTTCTTAGAATGTTGGCCTCACTATTTCTGAAGAACATCTTTTAACCGCTTGAATATAATAGAACTATGCAAAACATTATGTTACAATGTGTTGTACACTCCTCAAGTCCTCAAAGGGGTTAAGATACCTGATATATTAAACAACTGCGCCTATGGAGGGGTGTCCTGACCATCAGGGGGGCATGTCCTGACCATTATGCAACAGTAGCATAATCTGTGTGCTCCGTGCACAAGTCTTTTTTTGTTTATTTAATTTTTTTTACCTCCAAGCTCCTACTTGCTCTTTCGAGACATGAGGAACAAAAAGAAGCAAAATTCAGTTCCGCACAAGACTCTTACAGCTTATTTCATCCCAGAGAAAGTTCCCGCATCCCAACAACTGCAGGGCTCCCCTGAGAGGCGTGAGCAGGTAGGCAATTCCATTTCCAGTCCAGAGGATATCATGCTGCCAGAGCTCACGAACCCGATGGCGAACAACACGCCATATAATACGGGAGAAGTAGATTGCATTACCTGGGCAGATTTCAGAAGTCTGACAGAGCAACTCCTTGATGACTTTAGAAGTTTCAAAGAGGCTTGAAGGGTTCCAGGGGACTCTAGTTCAGTACAAGCCTCAGAGATGGGAGACAATATGGTCCTCCCACCTTCAACAGCTTTGGGAGTTTGTAGGGGTCTTTAATATCTTGTTTTTGTTCTTTTTACATCTGCCTTATTAGAGCCTCCCAGTCTTGGGGCATATGTGGCTCCACTGCGTGCAAGATTTGCCATATTCCAGACAGCTCACATACTTCTTTAGTTAAGACCTTAGCTAGGACCAACATACGGGACAGCCAACCATCAGCGAGGGTACATGGAAGTTTCTCAACTAAATAAATGCTAGTGCGTACAGTTCAATACTCTTCCCACAGGCTCCCCTTCCTTAAGAACCTGCTCTCTGATCTCTACCTCCTTTTGTTCCTATGACTTTAATAGCATTAGCTTTTCTAGAGATTTACTTCACGTTAGCATTTGCTAGCCCAAACTGTAACACTAAGCTGATTCACATTAGAAACGGGCCGCCTGAATGTGGCTGTCCCCAATGCTACAGTCTCTTACTCTTTTAATATTGATTTATGTAATTGTTATATGAGCACTGCAGTATTCCATTGGCCATGTTAAACGGGGGTTGCAAGATGTGGCAGGCTCCTCCAGGAAGGGATCTTCCCTGATCTGGCCTGGGGAAGAGGACGGCATTGGTAACATCATATTCCCGCACCCTCTATGAGTCCCCAAATGTTGACCATTGCCTGGATTTGTCAAATATACCTTACTATTGAGATAAGCGGTTGTTATGCTTTACCAGAGCCTGATTAAAACTACCCTCTCTTGCATTGTTTATACCTTGTTCTTACAAACGCTCATAAATTGTCTTTGGTGTGCATGGCACGTACTGCTCTTCATATTCTCTTCCGAATTGATCCTCACATTTGGAACTCTGACTGTAGGTACAAAAACCATGGATGGCCTTTAAACGTTAGAACCAAATATTTTTCTTTAGTGCCCACTCCCATAGAATTCCCCTCCTTATAAAGACAACAATAATGGCCCTCTACTACCCTGGATTGGAACTCTAACCTTACACCACCCTAGTGATGCTTGACCTGGCAAACTCCCTATCCTCTGGACGACTATCTGAATAATTATAGCTCATTCTGGCCCCCTTACCCAGTATCTTAACTCAAAGTGTATTATTTCCCCCTCTTCTAACACTTTTAGTAGTGCCACAGTCCATACTCCTCATACCTATGGATTTCCATAGATACCACACCCTTTTAGTATGCATCCCTTTACTCCAGGGGATCCAGGACACAACACACCCTGGATAATAATCTCAGGACTCTACACTAGGGATCCCACGTGGAGCCCGGTAGGAATGATGCCCTACCATTGGACAACACTTGAGGACTCACTTGGACTCACTCACATACACCACACACTTCCAACATGACAGTTAGACTCCCCCAAGACTACGAGTCACTATTATCCTTTTTCTTCTCTCATTCTTTTCACTGTACTTCTTACTGGATTGTTCCTACCCCTGGTCCTTTGGGGTCTCTCATCCTTTTCCTACCATTTCTCCCCCCCCCCTTTTTTTGGAATCCTGGCGTGTCAAGGTTCTCACCTAGGGTCTCTTCTTTATGTTCCACATGTCTAAGATCAAACTGACAACGCTCAACGTCAAGGGCCTGAACACGCCAGAAAAAAGCTCATATGCCAGAGACTTAAATCGGACATAGTATACATCCAAGAAACACACTTTAAAGCTCAATCACATCCTCTCCTCTCAAATCATCACTTTCCACATGCCTACTTCTCCTCGGCTGCAGAGAAAAAAAAATGGGTGGGGGTCCTGATACGTTCCACTGTCCCATAGATATGTTAACAGATTGGGAAGGGAGATTCATTTTCCTGAAAGGCTTGATTAACAACAAGACATACACATTTGCAAATATTTATTGTCCTAACAGAGCAAAATGTCATTCCTTAGAAGTACTCTAAACAACTTAGATTAATGAGCAGAAGGTATTGTCTTACTGGGGGGTGACTTTGGATCCCGAACTGGACACTGCCAATCACATATTATTCAATTGCGTAAACAACTATCTAACATGCAATTACTTGATGTGTGGAGAATACTTCATCCCTCAGACCGAGACTACACTTTCTTTTCCTACCCACACTCGTCATATAGCCTTATTGATTACCTCCTATTACCACAATACTTACTTCACTGCCTATCTTCCGCTGAGATTGATCCGATCTCGTGGTCTGGCCACTTGGCTGTCTCTGCAACTTTCTCACTCCCGGACAGTTTGCCCTCCAATAGAGGGTGGAGACTCAACGAGGCTCTACTGCCGGACAGTAAAGTACCCCCCGCCATCTCCTCTGAATTAAATGAATATTTTGCCCTAAATACTACCCCAGACGTTTCAATGCCTATGGTTTGGGAAGCCCATAAAAGCATGATCAGTGGTTACTTCATAAAAACTGGCTCTCAAAAAAGAGGGAGAGAGCAGAATCACTTGATAGGCTACTGACATCATTCAAAAAATTTGAAACAAAACATAAGAGTTCCCTTTCAGTTGAAGACCTTGATAGGCTTAAATCCACTAGAGCGCCTTTCAATTCTAGACTGCAGTCATCATACCAAAATTCACAGATACATTTCCGATGACAAATGTGGCAAGTCTTTTGCCCATTTCGTGAAACAGCACAGTAGAGCAACTCATGTTAACCAGATATTTAACCCCCTCGGTCCTCTTCTAACGTCCTACCCAAAATAGCTTTGATGTTTCGTGATTACTAAAACTCTCTGTACAACCTTAACCCATTCCAAGGGGTTTCTGGTACTTTCTACATAAGGCTAATGTGTCCTCACTATCACTCTCACTTCAAAAAGAGATAGAAAGACCTTTCTCTGAAGAGGAACTCCTGAAGGCCATCAATAGTATTCCCAAAGCTGCAATAAGATACAATGCTTTGCAGTAATTATCGTCCAATTTTGTTACTGAATGTTGATATTAAAATCTACATCAAATTTTTGGCCAATAGGATTAGACCTCACTTAACTAACCTACTCCATCCTAATCAGGGGGGTTTCGCCCCTGGCGCCAGGCTTACCATGATACCGCGTCAGTAATTTTACTTTCTCACATTGTTCTTAAAACCAAAATTCCATCCCTCCTGCTGAGTACAGATGTAGAAAAAGCATTTGACCGGGTTGACTGATCTTACCGCAAAGCAGTATTGGAAAATGCACACTTAGGTCTGGTCTTTGTCTGTTGCATCATGAGCCTATACTCCCAACATTCATCACGTATTTTTGTAAACGGGACCTACTCATATTCGTTCAACCTAAGAAACGGTATTAGACAGGGTTGCCCAATTAAGTCCTGGCAGTCGCAGATGACGTCTTGTTGACCATCACTAAGCCTGAACTATCTCTACCCCATATAGTGGAAAAACTGAACAGCTACTCAGCTGTATCAAGGGCCAAAGTTAATCTTTCAAAATCTGAAATTCTCAGTCTTAATATCATTAACCATTTAGCATCATCCCTCAAAAAGAAATTCACCTTTAAATGGGCAATCTCTTCTATACCTTATCTTGGTGTCTATATCTCCCTGCACCTAGAGGACTTGCCTTGCATCAATTTAGAACCTCTCTCTCATAAAATAACCACAGATCTTCATAAATGGTCAATTTGTTGCTCTCTTGGATGGGTAAAATTAATATTGTTAAGATACTCATTCTCCCAAAAATCTTGTTTATACTTAACACTTTACCGGTGAAAATTCCTTTCCACATGCTTCCTTCTATTCAGCCTGACATAAACTCCTTCATCTGGGCCTGGAAAAAGGCCTGGATTGTGCTTCTCAATTCTTACAAGACCACTTGCTCTAGGAGGCCTAGGTCTCCCAGACATACAACAATACTATTACTCCTCTTAGCTATCCATGCTTTTCGACCTGTCACAACACCATGGTAAATGGTGGACTCTAACTTTATGTGGTGCACTAGTTCACTAGATGCCATCCAACTCCTTTGGGTTGACAAGAAGCACATACCTAATTCTTGCTGAGACCACACAATTCTTGGCCACCTAATCTCAGCATGGTATCAGGTCAATAAAACAGGGTCTCTCTCTCTCCCTTCCCTTCACCTCTCAAATCCCTCATAGGAAGTCAACTTCTCACCAGGGATACCGCCTTCAACCTTCTCCTTATGGAAATATCACAGTATGGACACACTTAGATCTCTTTACGATCCTCGATGTCCTCTAACTAGAGAACTCCTCCAATCCAAATGCAACTTGCTGTCTATCTCACGGTGGTCCTATCTCCAAGCAAATTCCTGGGGGACTAAAATTTCAAAATATGAATATGCTGACAGACTCCCTTACTCCATAAGAAACAGCTATTAATTCTCCTTCCATCTCACTGAGACCTCTCTCGTTCTCCTGCTCCTTGTTAATAGATTCCTCTTTGCATCCCAAACCTTACTTCCTGTCTCTCTGGGAAAAAGATCTAAACCATTCACTTGATATGTTTACTTGGACAGGTGTAATTACACTTTATTGATTTTCTCGCTTCATAAAAATGAAGGAACTGAACTTCAAACTGATTTCCAGATGGTATATCACTCCTTTGAGATTGACTCAAGCATCTCTTTCTGCTTCTCCACTCTGCTAGAGAAGTCAGAAAGAAATTGGCTTCTTATATCACATCTGGTAGTCCTGTACACGTATTATTCCTTTCTGGGAGGAGATCCTCACATACATTAACAACACTTACAACTTACAGCTTCCGCTCAACCCCCTTTTTTTCCTATTCTTTTGTCATCTCTATCTCCCGGGCATTTCCTTGGCGAGGTTTAAAACGACTCTGGTCCCGCTACTCAACAAGGCCAAAGCAGTTATCCCCTCCCTTTGAAGAGATACCTCCATTCCCTCCATCCAATTATGACACAAGAGGGTTGAAGCAATACTTTTAATGGAAAAATTCCATGCTCAAAACAATGACTCAACCAATTTATTCAAACAAACATGGTCCCTTTGGTATGCAGCCCATATGCCTCCAAGTCAGGGTTCTTGAAAATCTCCAGATACCCTAGCACCATACCTCTCCTCAGACCCAATGTGTTAGCTTAGACAGTCGCAGTCTCTCACTTTGGCCTAGTAAGCGCTTGTTATCACTTGTTATCTTCTTGGGCGTGAGTATACTTGAGATTACCAGGATTCCACACATGAGCTTGTTCCTTGTGATTTTTTTTTCTCTTCTCTCCACATCCCCTCTCTCTCCCCTGACCTCCCTCTCTCTTCTATCTTTCTTTACATTACTCTCTTTCCTAAGCTTGATCTCCATGCCTCATACCAAAACCTGATACATGCATTTCTAGTAGGCACACACTCTGTACTTATCAGATGTTTCTTTAGACATGCAACTCTATGTTCTCCCAACTAGTCTGACCTCCTTGACGTGATAACTCTTACAAGAATACTCATCCCACTACTAGTCAGGTACTAGTCCAATATTTTCCTACAGGATGCATTACAGTTATACTCAAGACAGTTCAGTTCTGTCTCGCTGTTCATGTCTAGTTGTACTCGCCCATTCCAGACATGGATTCCCATTGTTACAAAAATGTTGTTTAATGGTACATTAGTTCTGTTACAATAGTTGTGCAATTTTGTAATATTATATTCTTTCCCTTCCTTTGCCATAGGCATTTGTCTGCATAGTACAATGTCTTCCTTTATTGCCTTTGTATATCTTGCTTTTCTTCACAATAAAGATCTTTTAAAACTCAAAAAAACAAAACAAAAACAAAACAAAAAAAAAACAATGGTGTCTATGGAACAAATGGGACCTCTTTGCAGCAAAGAAGGCCTGCATGATGCTGGGGGGATACATTTCCCAAGACGAATTCTGCCACACTTTAATTATATCGCTATCTAACAACCAATGGGTTAAAAGCTCCATTTAAATTAATGAAAGTTGTATTTGTTCCCTACGGTGCAGTTGCAGGCCTGGATTTCCCAATAGGCAGTGTATTCAACTGCCTAGAGCTCCACATTTTGAGGGAAGTCTCAGCTGTGCTGGCCACACCCACACTCTGAATTGAGGGTGTGGCTAGAGCAATCCCAGTGTCCCTGCTCTAGTTTTATACCTTTATATACAGTTAGTTTGCTACAAAATTGCTCCAGTTCCTAATACATCAACCTCAGTGTGGTAGAGAACAGATAGGAGATGACGATCCTGAACTCACACAAACACCATCTAAACCAAATGATTCACCAGTTTGTATAACTTAGATAGATAGATAAAGTCATGTTGTCTGCACATTAAGAGAATTGGAATATTTACTCTTCCAAAACAAAATTCAGCATCTGTATGGGAATTAATCTAGTAGTTGTGTTATTAACCTTCCCTAGGAATTCAGAAATCCTGCCAGCTGCTAAGTCTAGATTTCATGGTCAAAAGAAATTTAATTCCAGGCATTTTTTTTTGTATAAAGCTTTCATAAGCTAACAACATTTTTCACGTTGTAAAGATGCCAACAGGGATGCTAAGTCAGTTTAAGAAAACCTTCTTTCTGTTTTCTTTAGTTGCAGTGATAAATATTGGGAAGACTTAATAACACAGCTTTACTCACACATGAGTATTCAAGCCATATCATCGAACGAGTTTCAACCTCCAAGTGAACAGCTCCCCCCATTGGCACTATTTAGTATTCAAGTTGTTTAAGAAATTGAATATAAGAATGAGGAAATCACTACTGGAATTTTATGACAATGAAGCACTGATACAAAAACATTAATGACTAATGATTTTTGTCTCACAATATGTACTGTTCCCCTAAAACTAACACAAGTGAAATAGTACATGTTAAGTTATTTGCTAGAAACTGATGGTGGTTAGGACCAAAGGAGATGCCAGGATAAATGTAGATTAAGAGGGTGAAGTTAGTCCCAAGACAGAAGGAACATAAAACAATCCCATTGTGTTATTTTTTCGTTCTTGTGTGATAATTGTTAGGAAAGGGATGGTGCTGCTGAATGCACCTTGTGCTACTCTCAGGGGAGTGATGTATTGATAAGAGCTGAAAGGAAATAATAATTTACAGGGATAGTAATGTTTCACAAAAACAGCAGCTCCAATTAATCTTCATAGTGTTTGAGCCAGAGAGTGTTATTTCAATACTGTCAGAGTTGTAGTTCAAGAATAATTGAATGATAAAGTTTCGCCTCCCGCCGCTTTTATGTAGTGTAACACTGCTCACGTCCGATGTGGAATCTGGCTGCTTGACCAGACAGATAACAGCAAGGGACAATCTTCTTACTGTGAGAACAATGAAAACACTGCCCCCATTGACAGGTTTTTCAGGTTTTCTCTTATCTTAATTGAAGATTGTCCCTCTCTGCAATCTTCCTGGGCACCTCCCTGCTGCTCTGAGCTGAGCAGTGTTATATCAGTAAGAGGGGCAGGAGGGGGATACTTTATCATTCAATTACTCTTGAACTACAGCTCTGACAGAATTGAAATAACACTCTCCAAAGCCCAAATACTATGATAATTAATTAAATCTGCTTTTATTATGAAACATTACTATCTCTTTCAAATGTAAACTGTTTTAAACAAGCATTTCAAACACTAGGACAGCCTTATATTCTGTCCATGACCAGTCTGTATGTATAGTAGTCTAGCATGACTTCACAAAGCAAGGAGATGTGTTGTAGACTTCTCTAGAATTCCAAGGGCAAAAAGCCCATTTAAAGCCATGGAGATTTTATCTTCTCTATGGTGTAATTGGCTTGCCCCAGAATTGATCTAGTTAATGTTGCAATGCATTGGTTACCTCTCAGGCACTCAAAGGATTAATACATTGGACTCAATATGTATACAGGTTGAAATGATGTGGTTATCAGGCTCATACCTTATTGCTGGGACCAGGACAGGGGCCTCTGTTGGGCGAGCCCATTGTTGTGTCGGGTCTGAGGTGGGTCTCCTCCCCAGGTCTGTTGCTTGTGGTGCACTGTGTTCCTGAGCAGGCCAGCCGCTCTGGTGTATGCATCCACATCACAGGCCAGGGGAAGTATGGCTGGAGGTGCCCCGCGTAGCAGGCGTGTCTTTTATGCATGGATGACGTGCAGAGGGGTCGGGGGCTGCCAGGACTGGCCAACCAGAAGAGGTTTATTGGTATGCAGCACCTCTATTTAAATCCTGGCCAAACCTCTGCTCAGGGCTTGTATGTATTTTAATGAATATGTTTATTTATATAGTGCCACAAGTGTATGCAGCGCTTTACAATTTAAGGGTTTAAACAATACAGGGTTACAAGTGCTTTGTAGAGTGAAACATTGGGTGGGAGGTCCCTGCCCGAAAGCTTACAATCTAAAGTGGTAATGGGAGACATACAGAGTACATAAGGGTCAAGTGCTGAGTACAGTACTAGTTCTGATGATGATAAAGTAAATAATTTATAAGAAACTTCATTGTACAACATCAGTGCCTTCCAGCATGTTGAGATTTTATCCATGAGGTGCATTTTTAAATGAGATTTGAAGGTTATCAGCAAGGTGCAGTGGCGCAGGTTGGATGGTAGAGCATTCCATAGATATGGAGCAATGAGAGAAAAAGGTGTGATATGTGACAGGGCTGTAGACTAGTGTTGAGCGAGCATGCTCGGCCGATGCTCGGATCGGCTCGAGCATCGCTCTGCTCGGCACATGGCGGTACTCATACGAGTACCGCATGTGCTCGCCCGCCATGTTCGGGTCTCCTCCCCGCACGTTTCGCGGCTGCTGCGCAGCCAATAAACGTGCAGGGAGGCTCTGACATCAGTGTAATGCCAGCAGCCATGTTGGCTGCTGGCATTACACTGATTGGCTGGCCAGAACCCGTGGTCGGGTGCTGTATAGCACCTGACCAGCGAGTTCGGCTCAGTCTTAGCCAGGGAGAGATGAGGATAGGAAGGGAAAGTCAGTGTAGGGAGAAGACAAGCAAATTTGTACAAAAAAAGACCCAAAAGTCCTTTTTAGGACTACTGTGTGTGGGGGCAGCAGTTTATTTTGTGTGGGGGGAAAAAAACAAAAAAAAATTCATATATTCTGTTTAGTGTGCAAAGTTGCAGATTAGAGCACATTCTGTTTAGTGTGCAAAGTTGCAGATTAGAGCACATTCTGTTTAGTGTGCAAAGTTGCAGATTAGAGCACATTCTGTTAAGTCTTCAAACTGTAAAATATCAAAGTCACATATTCCATTCAGTGTGCTTCGCCGCAGTTTAGCAGCACATTCTGTGTACTGTGCAGAGTTGCAGAATAGGAAGAAATACTGTTAAGTCTTCAAACTCAAATATCAAAGTCACATATTCCATTCAGTGTGCGTCACCGCAGTTTATCAGCACATTCTGTGTACTGTGCAGAGTTGCAGAATAGGAAGAAATACTGTTAAGTCTTCAAACTAAAATATCAAAGTCACATATTCCATTCAGTGTGCTTCACCGCAGTTTAGCAGCACATTCTGTGTACTGTGCAGAGTTGCAGAATAGGAAGAAATACTGTTAAGTCTTCAAACTAAAATATCAAAGTCACATATTCCATTCAGTGTGCTTCGCCGCAGTTTAGCAGCACATTCTGTGTACTGTGCAGAGTTGCAGAATAGGAAGAAATACTGTTAAGTCTTCAAACTAAAATATCAAAGTCACATATTCCATTCAGTGTGCTTCGCCGCAGTTTAGCAGCACATTCTGTGTACTGTGCAGAGTTGCAGAATAGGAAGAAATACTGTTAAGTCTTCAAACTAAAATATCAAAGTCACATATTCCATTCAGTGTGCTTCGCCGCAGTTTAGCAGCACATTCTGTGTACTCTGCACAGTTGCAGAATAGGAAGAAATACTGTTAAGTCTTCAAACTAAAATATCAAAGTCACATATTCCATTCAGTGTGCGTCACCGCAGTTTAGCAGCATATTCTGTGTACTCTGCACAGTTGCAGAATAGGAAGAAATAGTGTTAAGTCTTCAAACTAAAATATCAAAGTCACATATTCCCTTCAGTGTGCGTCACCGCAGTTTAGCAGCATATTCTGTGTACTCTGCACAGTTGCAGAATAGGAAGAAATACTGTTAAGTCTTCAAACTAAAATATCAAAGTCACATATTCCATTCAGTGTGCGTCACCGCAGTTTAGCAGCATATTCTGTGTACTCTGCACAGTTGCAGAATAGGAAGAAATACTGTTAAGTCTTCAAACTAAAATATCAAAGTCACATATTCCATTCAGTGTGCGTCACCGCAGTTTAGCAGCATATTCTGTGTACTCTGCACAGTTGCAGAATAGGAAGAAATACTGTTAAGTTTTCAAACTAAAATATCCAAGTCACATATTCCATTCAGTGTGCGTCACCGCAGTTTAGCAGCATATTCTGTGTACTCTGCACAGTTGCAGAATAGGAAGAAATACTGTTAAGTCTTCAAACTAAAATATCAAAGTCACATATTCCATTCAGTGTGCGTCACCGCAGTTTAGCAGCATATTCTGTGTACTCTGCACAGTTGCAGAATAGGAAGAAATACTGTTAAGTCTTCAAACTAAAATATCAAAGTCACATATTCCATTCAGTGTGCGTCACCGCAGTTTAGCAGCATATTCTGTGTACTCTGCACAGTTGCAGAATAGGAAGAAATACGGTTAAGTCTTCAAACTAAAATATCAAAGTCACATATTCCATTCAGTGTGCGTCACCGCAGTTTAGCAGCATATTCTGTGTACTCTGCACAGTTGCAGAATAGGAAGAAATACTGTTAAGTCTTCAAACTAAAATATCAAAGTCACATATTCCATTCAGTGTGCGTCACCGCAGTTTAGCAGCATATTCTGTGTACTCTGCACAGTTGCAGAATAGGAAGAAATACTGTTAAGTCTTCAAACTAAAATATCAAAGTCACATATTCCATTCAGTGTGCTTCGCCGCAGTTTAGCAGCATATTCTGTGTACTCTGCACAGTTGCAGATTTGCAGCACATATTCCGTGTAATATGAAGAAGGCGGGTAAAAAAGGACGGGGAAGTGGACGTGATCCTGATAGTTCAGGACGCGGAGAAACTGTGCCTGGTGCCAGAGCACAAGAAAGAAAGACATCCACCATACCTAGCTTTATGTCTCATTTTACAGGGCGTCGCAGGACATCACTCTCGAGGTCCGACCACTGCGAACAGGTGGTCGGTTGGATGTCAGCTGATACTGCTTCCAGTCGGTTAAGCACCACCCTGTCTTCCACCAAGTCCACTCTCAGTAGCCAAGAGTCTGGTCAACATAATCCTCACCCTGATCATCCTTCCTCCCACCATAGACGGTCTGGTCAAAGAAGTGATCCCACACTGGGATATAGTGAGGAGCTCGTCTCATCACCAATCCTTCATTTGACCCTCTCTCCAAGCACGCTTGCAGAGGAACATGACATCTTGTGCCCTGATTCACAACCTCTAGAGGGTACCCAATCACAAGAAGATGACAGATGTGAACGGCATTTAAGGTCAAAGGAAGTAGTGGATGATGATGATGATGATGAGACACAGTTGCCATTAAATCAACCACTATTACTGTCTCAAGACCTTGTTGAGGAGGATGATATACAGTTGTCAATGACTGAGTATGTGGTGGGATCAAGACATGAGGAGGATGATCAGAGTGAGGAAGTGGAGGAGGACTTGGTGGACGATGAGGTGACTGACCCCACCTGGGAAGGTGTAGAGCCGAGCGATGACAGCAGTCCTGAGGGTGAGCCATCTGCAGCACCGCAACAGGCTGGAAGAGACAGTGGTGTGGCTACAGAAAGAAGGCGGACCGCACCAAACCGGCCCGCAAATGTTCCACGGAGCACCCCCTTGCGTAAATCTACCTTGCCAAGGGGTAGGTGTTCAGCGGTATGGCGTTTTTTTAAGGAAAGTGCGGACGACAAAAGAATTGTAGTTTGCAACCTGTGCCACACCAGAATGAGCCGAGGCATGAACACTAGAAACCTCACCACCACCAGCATGATCAGGCACATGGCATCCAAGCACCGTAGTAAGTGGGAGGAACGCCTGGATCGCCCATCTGTGTCTGCAGGCCACACCACTGCCTCCTCTTCCCCTGTTTTCGGTGCCGGACAATCGCCTGTCGAAGGCGCAGGCCCGCATACCTCCCGCCCTGCACCTGTACCATCTGAAGCACCATCAGCGACCACATCCACTTCCCTGTCCCAGCGCAGCGTCCAAATGTCGTTACCCCAGGCATTTGAGCGCAAGCGAAAATACCCAGCCACCCACCCACAGGCCATAGCACTAACCTCACACCTTTCCAAATTGCTGGCCATCGAAATGCTGCCATTTAGGCTTGTGGAGACTGAGTCCTTCCGCAGCCTGATGGCAGCAGCTGTCCCTCGGTACGCGGTCCCCAGCCGCCACTACTTTTCCCGGTGTGCCATCCCCGCCTTACACCACCATGTGTCCCGTAACATCACCCGTGCCCTGACCAACGCAGTTACTGGGAAGGTCCACTTAACGACTGACACATGGACAAGTGCTTGTGGCCAGGGACGCTACATTTCCCTGACGGCACACTGGGTGAATGTCGTGGAGGCTGGGAGCGACTCGGACCCTGGGATGGCACGGGTGCTACCCACGCCGAGGATTGCGGGCCCTACCTCCATCAGGGTTTCCGCCAGCACCTACGTTATTGGCTCCTCCTCCTCCGTTTCCACCTCCGAATTCTCTGCACGCAGCGCCACTCCCCCATCAGCCGGTAGCTGGAAGCAGTGTAGCACTGCAGTGGGGAAGCGTCAACAGGCCGTGCTGAAGCTGATCTGCCTTGGGGACAAACAGCACACGGCCTCAGAGCTGTTGCAGGGGATTAGTCACCAGACCGAGCAGTGGCTCTCGCCACTCAACCTGCAACCAGGCATGGTTGTGTGTGATAATGGGCGTAACTTGGTGGCGGCTTTGGAGCTCGGCAAGCTCACACACGTACCATGCCTAGCGCATGTATTTAATTTAGTGGTTCAGCGATTTCTAAAAACCTACCCCAATGTGCATGATCTCTTGACCAAGGTGCGCCGCGTGTGTGCACATTTCCGTAAGTCATCTACAGCTTCAGCCGGCCTGTTGAAGCTACAGCAGCGCTTACAATTGCCAGCTCACCGGCTGCTGTGTGACGTGAGCATGCGCTGGAACTCCACCTTCCACATGTTGGTCCGGCTTTGTGAGCAGCAGAGGGCAGTAGTGGAGTACCAGCTGTTACACGGTCGTCGCCTCTCCGTTCAACTTCCTGTAATCAGAAGTGAGGAGTGGGAATGGATGTCAGACCTCTGTGAGGTTTTACGCAATTTTGAGGAATCGACACAGATGGTGAGCGGCGATAACGCTATTATCAGTGTAACCATCCCACTTCTGTGTCTACTGAAACGCTCGCTGCTCACAATTAAAACTGACGCTTTGCATATGGAAGAGGTGGAAATGCGGGAGGAAGAGCTTACACAAGGTGATAGCCAGAGCACCCTCACTTCGTCTTCTCAGCGACAATTGGAGGAGGCGGAGGAGGAGGAGGAGGAGGAGGAAGACACGGTTGCCTCCGCTACAGAGGGTAGCCATGGAACTTTAGTTCCATCTCTTCAGCGTGGGTGGGCAGAAGAGGAGGAAGAGGATGAGGAGATTGAGAGTCATCCTCCTGGTGAGGACAGCGAAATCTTGACTGTTGGTACTCTGGCACACATGGCTGACTTTATGTTAGGCTGCCTTTCCCGTGACCCACGCGTTATACGCATTTTAGACAACACGGATTACTGGGTGTTCACCCTTCTGGACCCCCGCTACAAAGAGAATTTCTCATCTCTCATTCCTCCGGGGGAGAGGACAAGCAAAATGGTGCAATACCAGAAGGTTCTTGTCGAAAAATTGCTCCAAAATTTTCCATCTGACAACGCTGGCGGCAGAGTACGTGCTACCTTGGCCAACAGAGAAGGGGAGAAAAGGGGAGCACACAGCAGTTCCGACAAAGGCAGGGCAACACTCTCCAAGGCGTGGGACACCTTCATGACACGGCGCCAGCACCCTCACCCTGATGCGCAGCCTAGTGTCACAAGGAGGGAAAAGATTTGGAAGATGGTGAAGGAGTACGTAGCAGACCGTGTCAGCGTCCTCAATGATCCCTCTGTGCCTTACAACTACTGGGTGTCCAAGCTAGACACGTGGTATGAACTGTCACTCTACGCCTTGGAGGTGCTGGCCTGCCCTGCCGCCAGCGTTCTGTCTGAGCGGGTATTTAGTGCTGCTGGTGGCATCATAACAGATAAGCGTATCCGCCTTTCCACCGACAATGCTGATAGGTTGACACTTATAAAAATGAACAAGGCCTGGATTTCCCCTGACTTCTCCACTCCACTGGAGGAAAGCCCTGGGGGAACATAAACTCACTTTATATATGTTATTTACAATGATGGGAATACTCTGTATTCCCATTCACCCCTTCCACCCAAAAAACGGGTATATGGTTGACTCTTAATCTTCTCATCCTCCTCCTCCTCTTCCATATGCCCTGTGATATAATTTTTATATAGGGCCAGCTCACCAGCGGGCCCTGTGATATAATTTTTATATAGGGCCAGCTCACCAGCGGGCCCTGTTTGACAACTTTTTGTATAGGTCAGCTCACCAGCGGGCCTTCTCATATAATGTTTTATTGGGTCAGCTCTCTAGCGGGCCCTCTCATATAATGTTTTATAGCGTCAGCTCACTAGCGGGCCTTCGCATATAATGTTTAGGATGGTCAGCTCCGCAGCAGACCCTCACCCATAATGTTTTAGATGGTCGGCTCAGCGCACGTTTCCCTCTTAATCATGGCCCCAGTTCTGAAAAATCGAGGAAATTTTTGGGAGAATTTGCCTCTGCGCACGTTTCCCTCTTAATCATGGCCTCAGTTCAGAAAAATCAAGGAAATTTTTGGGAGAATTTGCCTCTGCGCACGTTTCCCTCTTAATCATGGCCTCAGTTCAGAAAAATCAAGGAAATTTTTTGCAGAATTTGCAGATGATATACAAGTAAATATACAGCAAATACTGTTTGGTAACAATTTTTCGCCTAAAGTCGTTTTTATTTTCCTTTTTGTGTGTTTTACGGTCAGTCTGTAAAAATGGCGTACTACGGGCGAAAGATCGTTCCCAGCAGCGATGTTGGAGTCCAAGATGCATCCAGACATTCTCCCTATGCTGTCCCTGAACCATTTCTGTGGTGTTTCCATAATTTTCTGTCCTTTTCCTATGGACCAGGCACCCTCCCCTCATCAGAGCAGGGGGTGCCTGGTGTAATGCTCGAGTCCTCCCATTGACTTCAATGGGGCTCGGGTGCTCGGCCGAGCACTCGAGCCTCCGGGGGTGCTCGGTCAGAGCACCCGAACACCCGAGCATTGGGGTGCTCGCTCATCACTACTGTAGACACAAAAGGAGCTGAGAGAAGACAATCATTGGCCGAACGTAAGTGGCAGGATGTGGTATAACGGGAGATCAGAGTGGAAATGTAAGAAGGAGTAGAGGAGAGAAGTGTCTTGAAAGAGAGAATTAAGATTTTGTAAGATATCCGGAGTTTGATAGGCAGCCATTGGAGAGTTTTGAGGAGGAGTAGGGCAGGGACAAACCTAGGTGACAGAAGAGTAATTCGTGCTGCAGCATTCTGTATAGGTTGAGGTGGATTAAGATGGGAGGCAGGAATACCAGACAGAAGAATGTTGCAATAGTCCATGCAGGAGAGGATGATTGCATGTATAAGAATTTTAGCTGTGGAGGAGCAGAGGAAGGGACAGATTTTAGCAATGTTACACAAAACAAAGCGACAGGATTTAGCAACGGCATTAATATGAGGGGAGAATGAGAGACACTTGTCAATTATCACCCCTAGACACCGTGTTTCTGATACTGGATTTATGGTAGTGCCATTTACAGTCACCTGGAAAGGTGCTACAAAGCCAGGCCTAGGTGGGATGAGGAGTAGCTCAGTTTAAGACATACTGAGTTTGAGGTGCCTATGAGCCATCCAGTCTATGATAGCCGAGAGGCAATCTGTGACTTTAGCCTGGATATCAGAAGTCAGTCGAGGTAAGATAAGTAAATCTGGGTGTCATGTGCATAGAGGTGATATTTGAGACCAAATGAGTTAATAAGATCACCAAGTGTTATTGTGCAAAGAGAAAACAGAAGCAGTCCTATAACAGAACCTTGAGGAACCTCAACAGAGAGCTGGACGGGAGAGGATGAAGAAGTGGCAGAGGAGACACTGAAGGATCTGTTAGATAGATAAGAGGAGAGCCAGTTCAGTGCTGTGTTATGGATTCCTAAGGAGTGAAGAATGCGGAGGAGGAGAGCATGATCAACAGTGTCAAAAGCTGCTGAGAGATGAAGGAGGATAAGTATTGAATAGTGACCTTGAGATTTGGCAATGTGAAGATCATAGACCACTCTTGTAAGAGCAGTTTTGGTGGAGTAAGCAGTGCCCTTTAGCTGTATTACTGTGTGTATCTCATAATATTATTGGCCTGTACCTTGACACTTCTGACTTCTCTACTCCTGGACCTTGGCTTTTGTGACCCCTATTACACTGATCTCTTCAACTGGCATTAAAGGGACCCTGACCATTCTGACCTCTCCAATCCTGACCTTGCATCCGTGACCTCGACTATACTGACTTTTCCACTTGAGACCTTTGGCATTTGTGACCTTTTCTTCACTATCCACAGGTTCTCTCTATCTCCCTCAGCCGCGTCTCTGCAATTAGATATCTACGTATCTATACTCACTCATCTTTGTGCTTCCTTGCACCTGAGCTCCAGCAGCCACCTATCCACTGGGTCCGATAGTGGTACAATTTATTTAACAAGTCATGTTTCTAAATTAGTTAAGTCAAATTGAAAGCTGCTGAAGTTTTGCCTTTTTTAACAGTTACTATAATTGTGTTTTGCTAGAAGCTAGCATTTATGAAATAAACTCATATGCAGTTTGTAGTTTAAGGATGCCAACACAAGAGATTGTATTTGTTTATTTGCCAGATGATATGATCTGCTTTGTGGCTACTTGCCCAGTAAAACTGCACACAGTGCTGGAATATTTTGCCGATATCATCAAAATAAAATTTTGATGTAATTGAAACAACCCAGATCTGCTAAATCTCTTTGCAGGCTTTACAATGTGAGAGAGGTTTACTGTCACGGAGAGAAAACAGCCCAGATCTAACAAGTCACATAACTTCAGGGTTTTAGTTGTCTTTCCAGACATAGATCTTATCACTTTATTTGTTTGCAATAATACAAATATTTTGTACTGTTCTTTCCATCTCCAAGACCTGTTCTTATAGAAGTGTGATGTCCTAAATATTGTTTTGTCATGTTTCTGATGTTACATCAAAGGACAACACTCACTGCGTGTCACTAGAATTGATGTAGTGTTGATGATGCCATGGTTATTAGAGTTTTATGTTTAGGAAAATAGAATTATTTACAACATAGAAACATAATGTGGCCCTTATGTATAAAGGAAAAATGGGGCCATTCTAGTGCAAGCCAATTAAAATACATGGGACAAATAAAAACTCCCAATATTGTCCATAAATTTAAATCGAGCTTTAAGCCTTTGAGGTCTCCAAACCATTGCTTCCAATCTCTAAATCAATGGAAACTTTTATTTTCCTTATGGAATAGTTGGTTTGCTCCAGAAATGTGCCACTTGCACCTAAAGTCCACTGGGCTACATGTATAAATATAAGAATGAGCATATCTGGGACAAGCCAACTACACTATGGGGGAGGGGGCGGCAGAGTGCACTGCATTGGAGACCTCTCTACTATTCAAAGGTTTAGAATACCACTTTAAATCCATAAGAATGTGTATTTGTCCACTCTGGTGCAGTTGGTTTGGTTCTGAATTACTCTACTCTGCCTTTATACACAAAACATCCCATTGATTAGCATTCAAGTGATTAAAAGCCCCATTTATATCAATGGCACTTTTTAAGTCGGTTTACTCCATGATGCTTCTACTTTTTTAAAAAAAAACACACTGCCCTTAGTGATATATATATATATATATATATATATATATATATATATATATATATATATATATATATTGCATTGTCCTCCCTTTTTATCTGTTGCATGTTATTCACCTTCCTAGAGGATTTGAGACACCTGAGAACAGCACCACTAATCAGAGCTGTTGATGTGACTTTAACTGCAGAGACCTTTATAACTCTAATGGTAGAGTAACGCTTAATATGAAAAATTATACAAGGGTTTATCCTGCTGAGTAAAACAAGGGGAGCCTTACCACTGAGAGATGCTTTGTTCAAAATATATTGCTGCTCAAATATACATTTTTTGCTGGGCACAGTACTTCCATGGCATTTTATGGTGGTTCTTTTGCTACAGCCAGGGCATTTTATTGTCTGGGCACACCAGGCATATGCCGAGGGCCTCATGTTCGGGTGGCCTCTCTGGACCAGCTCTAATCAGGCTGCAAGTGGCCGGGAAAACAAGGCTGGTGGGATCAGACAGTGTATTTGGGGAATCTGTGACTACCAGTGGGCAGGGGAAAAAGGCAGGGGTAATACAGTGTATGTAGGAATCTGAAGCTACTATTAGGCAGGTGGCAGTGTATGAGGGAGTCTGTGGCTACCAGTAGGGAGGGGAACAAGACTGGGGAGTGGGGTTAGACAATGTATTCCAGGATAGAGATGAGCAAGCACCCCGATGCTCGGGTGCTCGGGTGCTCTGACCGAGCACCGCCGGAGGCTCGAGTGCTCGGCCGAGCACCAGAGCCCCATTCAATTGAATGGGGCGACACGAGCATTACACCAGGCACCCCCTGCTCTGATGAGGGGAGGGTGCCTGGTCAATGCCCCCCTTCATCTCTGCAATGTCCCCCTTCATCTCCGCAATGTCCCCCTTCATCTCCTCTATGCCCCTCTTCCACAATGTCCCCCTTCATCTCCGCTATGCCCCTCTTCCACAATGTCCCCCTTCATCTCCTCTATGGCATAGAGGAGATGAAGGGGGACATTGTGGAAGAGGGGCATAGCGGAGATGAAGGGGGACATTGTGGAAGAGGGGCATAGAGGAGATGAAGGGGGACATTGTGGAAGAGGGGCATAGCGGAGATGAAGGGGGACATTGTGGAAGAGGGGCATAGACTCTATGCCCCTCTTCCACAATGTCCCCCTTCATCTCCGCTATGCCCCTCTTCCACAATGTCCCCCTTCATCTCCACACTGTCCCCCTTCATCTCCGCAATGCCCCCTTCATCTCCTCAATGCCCCCGTACCTCCAGTCCCTGGTGGTCCAGCGGAGCGTCTTCAGATCTGTGCCTCCTCCGGCACAGATCCCCGCCACCCGAACACGGCGGGCGAGCACATGGCGGTACTCGACGAGTACCGCCATGTGCCGAGCAGAGTGATGCTCGAGCCGATCCGAGCATCGGCCGAGCACGCTCGCTCAACACTATTCCAGGAATTTGTGCCTACCAGTGGGCAAGGAAACACGGCTAGAGAGAGTTAAACACTGTATTTGTGAAATCTGTGGCTACCAGTGAGCAGGGGAATAATTTTTCACTTGGTGGGCCTCCTTGTACAATCATGCCAGGGCCTCAGAAGGTCTTAAAACAGTCCTGGCTACAGCAGTCTATGAACAGCTATATGATCAGTTGACATTAGCCCTCCATATGATGCAATAGCAACAGAACAACTATAATAGTTTTTATATTAAACATTACTATCTCTTTAATCACTAACACCATTTTGAAGCCTATAGTATTTTTGTTTCATTCTTTAATACACTCTCTCCATCCTCAGGTGTTTTTGACAGGTTTGGAGTGCCAGTATCCCTATACTACGGTGTTAGTGCTGATGCAGGTAGTGTGTTGTCCATTGGATTATTTTTGCTGTGGGCTTATGTTCTGAAGTCGTCTATATGCAGGGCCAGTTCTGGTTTTTGTGGGACCAAGTGCAAAATAATTTTTTGGGTTTTTTTGTTTGTGTTTTTTTTTGGGGGGAGGGGGGTTTTAGCACAAACAAAATAAACAAAAACAAAAAAATGAAATTTACAATTGAAACTGAGCTGCACTAGTTATTGACAGAGCTACACTAGGGGATACTACAGAGCTTACAATTGAAATGGAGCTATGCTAGAGATGCCACATAGCTTACAAATAAAATATAGCTACACTAGCATACTATTGAAATGGAGCCACAAATGGTAAGATTCATATATAGTATATACTTTTATATTTTAATTTTAAGACACATAGCCGAGTAGTTAAAGGAACAGTAACCCTCTATTTTTTACTTTACATATTCTGCAAGTACATAATATGTATAGTCAAATTAATTTTTAATTTTATTATACTTTTTTTATCTTCATCTCTTTTGTTTTGTATTTTCAAGTCCCTTACAGTGAGTTATCTGGATCTCTGTTTCCAAAGGGTTTTTGGTTGCTGCAGAACCAAATGCTTTGTGTACTATTTTTTCTACATAGTTTCTTTTTTACATGGTAACTCTAGGTCTGCTTTCATGTTCTCTAACAGAAAGCTGTAGGAAAACACATCCAGGGAGATTATTGTTAGGGACAAAAAATTTAAAAATCTTGAAGATGAAGAAAACAATAATAAAAACCACAGGTAATTTGACTGTAAGTATTATGGGCTTTCAGAATGTTAACTCAAAATAAAGTGTTGCTATTCCTATTAAATTTGCAGTGGATATATGGAGCAACGTTTTCATTATGTAAGCAATATAAGAACACATAAGTTCACATTTTAAATGAGTGATATTTAATAAATCCAATTGTAACACCTGTTTGACTTGATCAGGAAACCATTCCCTTCCTCCTAGGACTACATGTTCTACAGAGGCACCCTATCTTCCTATGGCAATATTTCTGAAAAAGCAATGACGTCAACTGAAGTAAAGGTGAAGTGACAAGGCTTTTAATACAGGGCACGTATAACAAACACATACTGTTCATTTGTACTGATTCTTTGTAGCCCTGCACAATATTTTCACGTGTGTTACTTTAAAGGGGATGTCGGTTTAGTTTAAACAAATGTATATCTGAAAGCAACTAATACTAACAATTCTGTCAACCACCAAATGGTGCTACAACCTTTGACTGTTAGCTCTATTGAGACACATACAATACTAATTTCTACTGGCTGTTTTCTTCTTGTTTCTGTTCCGTGGTTCCTTGTCTTGTTGCATAATTACATTTTGCACTGTTCTGAAGTGATTTTTACAGCAGTACAAGCTACTAAGTAGAATAATAGCTCTGTGTGATTGGTTCATTATTCACTTTGCAAATTACTATTTTATCAGGCCATGCTTTGTTAAGACTAGGGATATGCAGACCAACTAGTTAAAAAAAGGCCTTCAGCTTTTGGTGGGAATTCCTGCGAGAAGGCCCTTCGCACTGACGTCTTCCACATTGTGATGTGAGGGGATTGTGTGTGTGATGACACATGTGCATGATAAAATTTGATTTGGAACATGGGGAAAGAATAGTTTATCACACAGTTGAAACATGGAGCTAGAAGGTTTTGGGAAGGTTTTGTGAACTGATGAAACACAGAAATTGAAGGCAGAAAAGAACCATTTGGCCCATCCAGTACGTTAATTTCTCCATCTAATAAAATATGCAGTCTTACATACTTATCAGAATAGACTTATTTCTATCCCAGACATTTATCAATTCCCTAGCAATATTTATCCTTCAATCTTTGTTGGAAGGCTGTTCCATGAGTCTATCGCCCTTTCTGTGATGTAGTATTTATGCAAATTAATTCTGAATTTTCTACGCTTTGACTTTAGGTCAAAACCTCTTGTCCCAGTATTCCTCTTTTTTTCAGATTCTTCCCTCTTGGCCTAAAAGAAATCCCAAAAAATATTTAAAGGTTTCTATTATATCACCCCTCTCCCTCCTTTCTTCTAAGAGGTACATATTATGTCCCTGTGTCATGAAGACTCTGCAACATTTTGGTGGCACTTCTTTGAAATGCCTCCAATTTATGAATTTCCTTCTGGAGATGTGGTCTCCAGAACTATACACAGTCATCAAGGCGAGGTTTCACCAGCAATCTGTAGAGTGGCATTACTACCACTCACATCCTTCTGCTAACACCTCTTCCTAAACAACCAAGAACAGAGTTTGCTTTTTCCACTTCTTTACTTCATTGCTTGTCTACCTTCGAGACATCTGAAACTTTTCAGCGTTACATTTTTTATCCCATACCATCCCATTCCCTTAGTTTTACTAAATCCTAATGCATTTGGTTTATCCCTCCTGGAGAGTCAACCCTGTTGCAGACAATTTCAAAAAGGCACACCTTACCTGGAGTACCACAAGTAATGTCACTAATGAAGACATTGAAGACAACAGGACCTATCACTAGTGATTATAAAATGCTGTTTCCTGTCCTTCAGCAGATTATTTATCCAATCATCTACCTTTGATTTCAAACAGGATCAGATGAGTTCCACATAATAACCTGAAAGCCATCATTACCAAAACAGGTCATTGCTGAGGTATGAGAACTGAGGTATGCCTCCTTTTAATGAGAAATGGGTACATATTATCTCATTGCCAGGCTATGATAACCTAGGACTCATATTAGAACTGCCACTGTGAACCACAAGATGCTAGAGTGCTGTGATTGAGAACCTAGACAGACTAAACTGGGTAAAGGTGCCAGCCACAAGGTTGGATAGGACACACAATTTGAGCCACAATATGCTCAGGAAGACTGGGCAGGGACTGTGGAAATTTTTATGAGTGGAGTTCTAGAGCATTTTGCCAGGTAGTGACAAACAGGACTAGGCAAAGATTCAAGACTGCTGACTATACTGGGCACCGGAAAGTAATACTGAAAACTGACTGAAGTAACAAGAGATGGACCAGGTTGAAACATAGAGACTGAGCACAAAGTGGAGTTATTGTAGACAGGCTGCAGTACAGGAAAAAACACTGGTGGCAGTGAGCAGTAACCAGCAAGAGCAGCACAGCTGCATAGCAACCTGAACAGTACTCAGCACCTCTAGAACCTAATGGTACAGAGGTCCACAAAAAGTGTACATTAGTGATGATCGAGCACCCCGATGCTCGGGTGTTAGGGTGCTCTGGCCAAGCGCCCCCGGAGGCTCGAGTGCTCGGCCGAGCACCCGAGCCCCATTGAAGTCAATGGGAGGACTCGAGCATTACACCAGGCACCCCCTGCTCTGATGAGGGGAGGGTGCCTGGTTCATAGGAAAAGGTCAGAAAATGATGGAAACACCACAGAAATGGTTCAGGGACAGCATAGGGAGGATGTCTGGATGCATCTTGGACTCCAACGTCGCTGCTGGGAACGATGTTTCGCCCGTAGTACGCCATTTTTACAGACTGACCGTAAAACACACAAAAAGGAAGATAAAAACGATTTTAGGCGAAAAATTGTTACCAAACAGTATTTGCTGTATATTTACTTGAACTATCAGGATCACGTCCACTTCCCCGTCCCTTTTTACCCGCCTTCTTCATATTAAACGGAATATATGCCGGTAATCTGCGGCTAGGCACATGAAACAGAATGTGACGCTAATCTGCGGCTAGGCACACTAAACAATATGTGACGCTAATCTGCGGCTAGGCACACTAAACAATATGTGACGTTAATCTGCGGCTAGGCACACTAAACAATATGTGACGCTAATCTGCGGCTAGGCACACTAAACAATATGTGACGTTAATCTGCGGCTAGGCACACTAAACAATATGTGACGCTAATCTGCGGCTAGGCACACGAAACAGAATGTGACGCTAATCTGCGGCTAGGCACAGTGAACGGAATATGTGACGTTAATTTGTGAATTTGCACACTAAACAGAATGTGACAATAATCTATGGCTAGGCACACGTTTAAAATGCCCCTTTTTGTCGCTGCGTTGTAAAATCATTGGCCCTGTGCACCTAACAGAATATGTCAGCTTGTCACTGCACTGTGAAATATTTGTCCCTGTGCACCTAGTACAATGTCACCTTAGAACATGTCCCCCCCCACAAAAAAATGAAATTCTGCCACCCCCAAAAAAAATTAAATGCTGCCCCCACACACAACAGTCCTAAAAAGGACTTTTGGGTCTTGAAAGAGTTTCAACAATTTTATTCTCCCTACACTGACTTCCTGTGCATCTAGTATTATATGTCACCTTATAAATATCCCCCCCCACAAAAAAAAGGAAATTGTGCCCCCCCAAACAAAATATAAATGCTGCCCCCACACACAACAGTCCTAAAAAGGACTTTTGGGTCTTGAAAGAGTTTCAACAATTTTATTCTCCCTACACTGACTTCCTGTGCATCTAGTATTATATGTCACCTTATAAATATCCCCCCCACAAAAAAAGGAAATTGTGCCCCCCCAAACAAAATATAAATGCTGCCCCCACACACAACAGTCCTAAAAAGGACTTTTGGGTCTTGAAAGAGTTTCAACAATTTTATTCTCCCTACACTGACTTTCCCTGCCTAAGCGCATCTCTCCCTGGCTAAGAATGAGCCGAACTCGCGCGTCGGGTACTATACAGCACCCGATCACGGGTTCTGGCCAGCCAATCAGTGTAATGCCAGCAGCCAACATGGCTGCTGGCATTACACTGATGTCAGAGCCTCCCCGCACGTTTATTGGCTGCGCAGCAGCTGCGAAACGTGCGGGGAGGAGACCCGAACATGGCGGGCGAGCACATGCGGTACTCGTACGAGTACCGCCATGTGCCGAGCAGAGCGATGCTCGAGCCGAACCGAGCTTCGGCCAAGCATGCTCGCTCATCACTAGTGTACATCAGTGACTGAGGAGCAGGGGCAGATATAAATAAAGGATACAGCACTCCAGAAACAATAGCACCATGCTGGAACATGCAAGAAAGCAGCAGATCAGAATACAAACAGGCTTCAAGTGATAGGTCAGGAACAGGACTGGTTCAGCTACAGTGGGTAAATGCATGAACAAGCAGCAAACAAAAGCATGGTCAGGAAGAAGGCTGCTTAAAGGGATAGTAATACTTAAAATGTAAAAATAAATATGTTGTAGGGTTTATCCCCATGAGTAAAACAAGAGTACTCCCACTGCTGAAAGGTGTTTCATTCAAAAGTTATTAATTTTCAAAGTTGAATTTTTTAGGTGCAATATCACAGTGACCTGAAATTGTACAGTGGCGCTGTTGCTACACCATCCTATGGACAGCTCTGGTCCCGGGACCATAAATCTTCATAGGATGGTGTAGCAACAGCGCCACTGTACAATTTCAGGCCACTGTGATATTGCACCTAAAAAATTCAACTTTGAAAATTAATAACTTTTGGATGAAACACCGTTCAGCAGTGGGAGTACTCTTGTTTTACTCAGGGGGATAAACCCTACAACATATTGTTTTTTACATTTTAAGTATTACTATCCCTTTAAGCAACAGATGTTCAAATCCCGAATAAGCAGTAAACAATAGTGTGGTCAGAAATAAAGCCAGTTCGACAAAAGAAGAGCAGAAGCAAAGCCATACACTGGATGAGGCAAGACAGGGAGCTTTGAGCAATCAGCATTGTAAGGAAGGGAAGCTCTATAAAACAGATCAGGTGATCACAAGAGGTGGACCAAGATGCCAGTTCAGGCCGCAGGTAAGTCAACAAATAAACTCAGGACCGTACTATGACACTTATTGAAACTCCATTTATTGTTCTTTACATATAATAGTTAATATCCTGGTTATTTTATGGAATTCACCTGTTTTGAGATTGAAGCTTTGATTTAGAGCAAATAATAGGGTATAGTATCAATCCATAAGTAGCACATCTAAGGCAAGCTATAATTACAGCAGACAATGCTTTTCTTTATATTTTGATATTTTTGTTAATGTAACTTTATTTGTAATGTAACATTATATATCGCACTGGGTTTGTTGGGTTTGTTGACTGTGCCTATGGAGTGTTATGTACTGATCTACCTGGTGCACCATTCGCCCTCCAGGGATCTGGGTCCATAAGCAATGACAGCAAACTGTTGCTGACTAGTTCGTTTACCAGTTTGGAATCACTACTCTCTGTTGCAGATATATAGAGACACTAGTGTACACGGTCCAAGGTCCGGGTAATGTTAACCCTTTGAGTGCCTGAGGGGTACCATCTGGCACTCAAAGGGTTAAGCGGCCGCTACCTCACTGCTCCATGCTATGCAGTCTTGTGTCGCCTCACTCACGCGAAGCAATCATGCGCTGTAGAGACTGCCCGAACGAGCATAGTCTCTACTGCTCATGAAGGCTTCTGACAAACATCCTAGCAAATTATTATATAGGATGTTAATAGTTTATTTTTGTCAATTAACAAAATGCTTAAAAAAATATAAATCAAATCAATATTTGGTGTGACCACCCTTTGCCTTCAAAACAGCACAATTCTTCTATGTATACTTGCACACAGTTTTTTTAAGGAACTGGCAGGTAGGTTGTTCCAAACATCTTGGAGAACTAACCGCAGTTCTCCTGTGGACTTAGGCAGCCTCAGTTACCTTTCTCTCTTTATGTTATCCCAGACAGACTCGATGATGTTGAGATTAGGGCTCTGTGGGGGCCATACCATCACTTCCAGATCTCCTTGTTCTTCTTTACACTGAACATAGTTCTTAATGACTTTGGCTGTATGATTTGGGGTCATTGTCATGCTGTAGAATAAATTTGGGACCAATCAGATGCCTCCCTCGTGGTATTGCATGATGGATAAGTATATGCGTGTACTTCTCAGCATTGGGGATACCATTAATTTTTATCAAATCTCCAACTCCATTTGGAGAATTGTAGCCCCAAACTTGCAAGGAACCTCCACCATGCTTCACTGTTGCCTGCAGACACTCATTCTAGTACAGCTCTCCAGCCTTTCAGTGAACAAACTGCCTTCTGCTAAAGCCATATATTTCAAATTTTGACTCATCAGTCCAGAGCACCTGCTGCCATTTTTCTGCACCCCAGTTATGGTGTTTTCAATCATAGTTGAGTCACTTCTCCTCCTCCTCCTATTCACTAGAAGCATCACGGTGCTTCTATCTCCTCCTTTATTTGTCAGATGACTGCTCATCCTGTTAGCCAACAGTCTGAGCCTCTGCTGACTTAATTTCACTAAATAAATAGCTTCAAATTAGCTTAGCACCCTCTCTATCTCTCTAGATGCTTGGTTTTGAGTTTCACATACTAGAAACGTCATGTTTTTGGCACAAAAACACAAAGAACATGTAAGTAAAGGGGAGGGAATTTTGTAGCCATTGAAAAAATAGTGAAAACATTTTGTCAGTAGGTGAACATGGCAAAGATTTTAAGGGCTTTTTTTTAAGGTGGATTTTCCTGAGAAAAAATGAACAACCACGTGGTTTTCGCTGATTTTTTTATGTGAACACAATGGGCCATTCCACCCATCACTACTGCTAACCCCCATTATGTTCAAGACATGATCTTGTGGTTTGTTCCCTCTTAACACATTATCTCACTCTAAACTTTCATATTGAAAACTTTCATAAGTAGGTCTCTCTCCATTATTTTTATTAGTCTGTATAAGTGCCATTTGCTTGTAATTATTGCTTACAAACAATAATGTGTGGAATATGTTGGTGCCTTAAAATGAATGATGAGAATACTATTTGTTCTCCTGATATCTGATATATGCATGTTAGCTGGCTTAGAGCAGTGTATCTGCCTCTGACAAGAAGCCACAAATACAAAGCCCCATAGGGCAAGAATTCACCTTCTCTGAGGGATATCTGGCCTCATAGTATAAACATTTAAACTGCAGCCTCTCCGGACTAATGCTGCTTATAACTGGATTCCTAATGATTGGCAACCCACCAACTCATCTATCTTCAAGTTCCTGCTGATTCCAGAAAGGTGAACTCTAAAGGCAGTTATACTATAAGTAAACAAACCAATCTACTGAGACAGCATAACTGGAATTACAATTTTGCTACATGTTTTGTTGTAATCACTAAATACTGTATCAGGGGAATAAGAAATATTATTCTGTTTTAAAAAATCCTGCCTGACAAAGTTAGAGCCAAAGGGGCAACACATACCAGTGATATTATTGTCATACTCAGAGTGCACTGTTGTCTTGACTTTTAATTGCATCCCATGGTCAATTGATACTACATCTGGGTCTTTTAATTATGAAATATCAAACGTATACACCTACTAACAATGGGAGCACACGTTGCTTGTGCACAACTTGTTCAGGAGTGTGGGAGGGAGAGGAAAGCCCAAGAGATAGACAGTGGGAGAAGAGAGCAGGACTTGAAAGAGGGAGAGTGGAAGAGGACAGCAGGAGCAGTGAAAGGCTGGGTGGGTGAGGAAAACACGCATGGTTAAAATGAGGGCAGGCTAGGAAAGGAGGAAAAACAAAAAGGAGGGCAGGCAGATGAGGAGAGCAGGATCAATGAAATAAAATGTAGATGAGAAGGGCAGAAGTGGTGAAAGGAAGGGAGGGTAAGTAGAGAAGGAGTAGTGAAAGGCAGGGTGGGAGGGAGAGAGAGATGAAGAGTGGGATGATCCTGCAGGGATTTGGGCATGACTGGACAAGAGGGGCTTCACTCCGAAGCCCAGTCCTGGTCAAATCAGTGCCCCAGTGGGAATGTTCTTACAGTGATTTTTTCTTTAGTCCCATCTTCTGCAATCATTTTTGCACACAAAGAATTTGATAATATTACCACCGGTAAAAAAAACAACTGGCATTGTTTTTTTAGTTAGATTTCAGTATTCTATCACCCACTTTGCTAAAAAAAAAAAAGTGCAGTATTTCCACGCTGCCAGTCAAAAAAACCCATAAGAATCAACTGAAAACAATTCACAAATAGTATTTTTATCACATACTGTCAGTTCTACTGTGTGTTCTGTGGATACATTTTCTGTCGGTTATCCTGCACTCCAAGGTTGAGGTGTAGAAGCTACAATGCCGGTTTCAAAACCATTGTTGTTTCAACTGAAGCAGCGCAGAATCCATACATGCATGCTGTCTAAGGCCAAAACAAATGGAGAAGTGTCAAGTTAACCACTGAAAGCACCCAAACAAATGGAGAAGTGTCACGCTATCCATTAAATAAGCACAACTACCAGCAGCATAGGAACCCCTTCAACACCAAAGGGTGTGCAAAAGAGCACCTCCAGAGCAACAAGGGTTAAAGTACAGGCACAAAAACACATACATACCCAATCAATATATGCACATCTGTCTATTGCAGTGGGTGGGGGTGCAACAACCTCATGTCCTGCACATGCTCAAAACACATTAGGCTTCAAAAGGTAACACACAATCATCAAACAGGTGATCCTGATGATCCCTCAGCTACTGTTGGTCCATTCTGCCTTCATGTCCCCCACTGCCCTCAATATTGCTGTGAACATCCGATTACTAGGTGACATCCACCCAGATCCCTGTTCTGAGGTAACAGTGCCACAGCCATTGGACCGTGATGCCGTCAGAAGTGGGGAGATACTGGTCATCAGAGAATACTTTGCCTGTGTGTATCATGCATATACTGACCTCAAGCTTACAACATCAGATCACCAACATGGGTTCACGTATCCTAACATTCGACCATGTTTTGTCTCAATTCCCAGGATGCTGTTCTCCTGCTTGACACCTGCCACTGCATCTGAGTTTTGTTGAAGTGACTGTTCTTCCTGGACTTCCTCTTCTGAGCTAACACCACCTCAAACAACGCCCTGAAACATGCAGCCTGTCATATCCTCAGGACATAGCCTTCAATGGTTATAAAGTGTCCAGATGTTTTGCAATGGATGGCACCAGGTGAGTCTGTACTGACAGCTAACGTGTGATATCCTGCAGTCACACATTCACATAGCCACCTGTAAATTGTTCACTGTCCTCAGAGCTGTTTTCTTCTCTCCCCTTACAGAGCTGGTTATGTCACCTAACTGCAGAGGACCATGTTGCTCATGGAGGCAGAAGAGGCATGTGTGTGTGACTGTATGTTGTGTTTCCCATTAAAACCTTCACTGTGTTCATTAACATGTCATGTTGCTTCATGCTTAACAGGGCTACATGTTTTACTTAACCCTTTGAATGTCAAAGGGGAACACTTTACATTGCTCTACAACAGGATCAGCTGCTGACTGTAGAGAGGCATATGGGGAGGAAACATGACCCACCACATCCATCTTCCCCACTGGTGATCCCAATATGTGTGTTGAGGTGCCGTAGTGAACCTGTGACCTTTGGGTTTCACCATCCAGGCCATCGTATTGGTAGTCCAGTGGCCAGGGTTCACTCTCCAGCCACTGACTACCATGTGCCCAACTCCAGACTGGTTGGCCATATGTGCCATATTCTGTTGGTGGTGGTAGCCATGTAGGGTCTGAAGGACCCATGTGATGCCTGTATGTGTAGGGGTGGTGTTGGTGGTAGCCAGGGGTGGGCGTGGGGCATCACCCATCTTGCGGGTGCTGTAGGTGGAAGCCACTGTGTCATCCCCCGTCGGCTGAGTTTCAGCTGGGACCTGTGGCTGGTCCAGTGGCTGGGGCTGGGACTGGGACTGGTCCAGTGGATGTGGCTGGGGCTGGTCCAGTGGCTGTGGCTGTGGCTGGTCTAGTGGCTTGTCCTGTTGTACAGGGGTGGGACCCACCTCAGGATCTTGGGGCATTAACCCTGTTGCCTGCTCCTGTGCAGGTACATGGCTCTCTGACTCAGACACTGGTATTGGAGGAAGAAGAATGGGAATTAGTTGCAGGTACAGTTAAAACATGGTCTGCTGTGATGTACATCATATACAACCGGAACCTAGCCTGGTCATATGGATGGACTGATTTCGCCTATAACAGGCTTAACCCTTTGAGTGCCAAAGGGACATGCAACTTATTGCAAAGCAATGTGTTGCATACCCCACTGGCATACAAACAGTTAAGACCCTTTCAACTCTATCTACTCATTTGAGGGTTTCATCATGCTGAGTAATAAGTGTACCCCTACAGCTGCTTATGTGGTTTGACACTGACAGATTCTCCAGGAGGTGCATTTTGTGGGTGCATCACTACCTTCACTCAGCATTGTGATATTTACATCCATTTGCTAAACAATTGGGTGCTGTTTGCACTTTTGCCCAACGGTCTGTAGCATTAGTTCACTCACTGAAACCTGTCACACAATGCACGTGTCAGTCACTATATGATGGGTCTGACTGTCACAACTGTGAATAACATGTATGAGCAATGCGGAACATAACTGGTTAACAACATGCCTCATCCTATTGAGTGCCAGAGGGAAGCCAATGCATGGCAGGGTATGCTTTGAATACCTCCCTGGCAGTCAGAAGGAGGAACTGAGCTGGGATATGTGGTCTGTTACTATTAGGGGCTTAGGTCAAGATCTAAATAACTTTCTACTAAGAGCCCAGTTTGCACAACACTGAAGCAAGGAACAATACAACAGATATGTGGAACTAATGATATGACAACATCTATAACAGGGTGTTGGTCGAGGGACAGGGGAAAGAGAGATTGTTGCTTAACCCTTTGAGTGCCAGAGGGGTACGGAATGCATTGCAAAGCAATGCATTCCGTACCCCTCTGGCACTCAAAGGGTTAACAGGATCTAGAAGAGTACTGTAGTCTCCTGTATCACACTCACCAGGGATGCCCTGTACTACTGTGTTGGAAAGGATGCCATGAAGCAGCTCCTCCCAAGCATTGAAGGAGATGGACAATGGAGGGCCACCACCTGTTCACTGGCGTAGGATGCCAGCTCACACAGCTTATGCTTGACACACCTCTTCTGTCCATCTTTTTTTGAGGCCGTCCACCGTTCGCCTGCACATTACGACTGCATTGACCATGTCGGCCTCCTCCTGCCATGCCTGCCTCTTACTCGCTGCATTGTCCCTGGCCTTGTCTGAAGTGTACAGGATTTTCTCCCTGACCAGGATACCATGGACCAGGGCCATGTTTTCCTCAAGGTGTACTTGGCCTCTCTTTGCCTGTCACCTTCCACTGCAAGCTCTACTTGTTGTGATGTGGAAGGCAACACCTGCACTGGCCCTGACTGTGTGTGTGTCCCTCCCTGACACCCCCACCATGTCCCACTGCCATCACTCTCCCTGCCTGATGTGTTCCTATCTTGGCGGGTCTCCCTCCTCCCACCTGCTCACCATCTGTTTCTCTGCCCTGGGGATGACCCTGCACACTTTCCTCCTCTCCACCTCCTCTCCCCCTCCCTCCAGCATCCACTCCTCTCCTTGCCATATCTCCTCTCCACCTCCCTCACACCCACTCAAACATTCACTCACTCAAGCACTCAATCACAATCAACCTCTAGCACTCCCTTGCACTCAGTCACACTGTAGGAAAAAAAGTTAAATGTGTATGGATGTAATGTGTGTGATGTATTCTAAAGTGTGATATGTGTAAATTTATTGTGTACTTCTCTCAAATGACTCCTTTGCCTCTAACCCTCTCCGCTGTCTGCACCTCTGTCTCTAACACTATCCACCGCTCCTGGGGCCCTGTGCTCTAGCTCAAAGAACTGCGAAACACAGGCAGTGATTGGTGGGGTTTTTTAGCATTTTATACATTTTGGGACTAATATTGATACTTTTCTGGCTTGGGATTTGCTGGGGCTTGGATTTGCCTCTTAACTTGACCTTACTGCAGTCAAACATACGCCAATTTCCTTCACTTTGACATTTTACACGTTTTTTGATGCTGAAGTACCCATAGTTGATTAAAAGCAGACAGCGCCATTTTTGTTAATAGTGAACTGTGTGAACTATGCCGTTTTTTTTATTTTTTGTGGTTTTGAAATAGAATACCAGTATTTTTATATGGTGCTTGTTTTTACTGTTATGCCTGGAATTAACATTTCTCCCCTCCGGTTCACTTGGATTGCTCCAGAATTGCATCTCTTTTCTTTTGTGGATTAGGACCTATGGGCCTTAAAAGCAAAATGGAGTAATTTTGGGGCAAGCCATCTGCAGTATAAGGAGCAAATAATCCTTCCCATTAGCCTAAATGGAGCCCCTTGAATGCTAGAGAGCTCTCCAACTCCATTTAAATCAGTGAGAACTGTTGGCAATGTTTATTTCTCACTATGAGGAAACTGGATTGATTTTTCTTTTATAAACACAGGCTTAGATCTCTAAACAAGCCACCAGGTCTGCTTCCAGTAACTGCTTAACTTATACCTTTGAATGCAAGAGAGGTATCCAATGCACTGCTTTGCATTGAGTAGTATACATATTGTATCTGGCACTCAAATGTTTAACCCCTTAAGGACCCATGGCGGTCATGTGTTGGACATGCGATAAGGACCCATGATGTACCGGGACCATCCCGATTTTCAGGGCTCCGTTTGGGGAGCCCTGAGTTGGACAGAAAAAAAAATGCTCTGTGGTCCTTAAGTGCAAGCCGCAAGCGCGCAGCCGGTCCTTAAGGGGTTAACCATTAAAATACAAGAACGCAATTAAAAATAACTGACTAAACAACTTTTAACAATGTGCTTTTGGCCCTAAATCTTCATAAATGATTTCACCCACAAGAGATCATTGCAACATTTTGTTTAGTGAGGAAGATGTGGAGAAATAAAGAAATAGTTTATTCTAAAAATATAATATTGTTTTTATTTTTCTGAACCAGTTTTGAATTGCCTCGATCATTACAAAGAGCAGTCTGTTGCTAATGGAACATAGTAGTTTGTATTATTTCATGTCTCTCTGTGAGTAAGAACGCTTATCTGAACTAGATTGCATCTCCCGAAGGTTACTGTATAAATGTCAAGGAAATTCTAATCTACTATCCTTGCTTATTTACATCAGTTACCCTCTTTTACCACCAGAGACTATGACAATTAAAATATATATATTACAGTTTTTAACAAGTCTACTATATTTATGAAACACTTTGTGTGTCAAAGGTGTGTTAAGCACATTGCTATGTAACATTAGTGGCAATCAGCAAAAAAGAGCTTGTGCAAATCTCTTTATCCATGTCTGTCTGTCTGTCTATCTATCTCTCTCTCTCTCTCTCTATTGGTCTGTCTGTCTCTCATTCTCTCTATTGGTCTGTCTATCTCTCATTCTCTCTATCAGTGTGTCTATCTCTCATTCTCTCTATTGGTCCATCTCTCATTCTCTCTATCGGTGTGTCTATCTCTCATTCTCTCTATTGGTCCATCTCTCATTCTCTCTATCAGTGTGTCTATCTCTCATTCTCTCTATCGGTGTGTCTATCTCTCATTCTCTCTATCGGTGTGTCTATATCTCATTCTCTCTATCGGTGTGTCTATATCTCATTCTCTCTATTGGTCCATCTCTCATTCTCTCTATTGGTCTGTCTATCTCTCATTCTCTCTATTGGTCCATCTCTCATTCTCTCTATCGGTGTGTCTATCTCTCATTCTCTCTATTGGTCCATCTCTCTCTCTCTCTATTGGTCTGTCTGTCTCTCATTCTCTCTATTGGTCTGTCTATCTCTCATTCTCTCTATTGGTCTGTCAATCTCTCATTCTCTTTATCGGTGTGTCTATCTCTCATTCTCTCTATCGGTGTGTCTATCTCTCATTCTCTCTATCGGTGTGTCTATCTCTCATTCTCTCTATTGGTCTGTCTCTCATTCTCTCTATCGGTGTGTCTATCTCTCATTCTCTCTATTGGTCTATCTCTCATTCTCTCTATTGGTCCATCTCTCATTCTCTTTATCGGTCTATCTCTCATTCTCTCTATTGGTCTATCTCTCATTCTCTCTATTGGTCTGTCTATCTCTCATTCTCTCTATTGGTCCATCTCTCATTCTCTCTATCAGTGTGTCTATCTCTCATTCTCTCTATTGGTCCATCTCTCATTCTGTCTATTGGTCTGTCTATCTCTCATTCTCTCTATCGGTGTGTCTATCTCTCATTCACTCTATTGGTCTATCTCTCATTCTCTCTATCAGTGTGTCTATCTCTCATTCTCTCTATTGGTCTATCTCTCATTCTCTCTATTGGTCTGTCTATCTCTCATTCTCTCTATTGGTCCATCTCTCATTCTCTTTATCGGTGTGTCTATCTCTCATTCTCTCTATTGGTCTATCTATATCTCATTCTCTCTATTGGTCTATCTCTCATTCTCTCTATTGGTCTGTCTATCTCTCATTCTCTCTATTGGTCTGTCTATCTCTCATTCTCTCTATTGGTCCATCTCTCATTCTCTCTATCAGTGTGTCTATCTCTCATTCTCTCTATTGGTCTATATCTCATTCTCTCTATCAGTGTGTCTATCTCTCATTCTCTCTATTGGTCTATCTCTCATTCTCTCTATCGGTGTGTCTATCTCTCATTCTCTCTATTGGTCTGTCTATCTCTCATTCTCTCTATCGGTGTGTCTATCTCTCATTCTCTCTATTGGTCTATCTCTCATTCTCTCTATCGGTGTGTCTATCTCTCATTCTCTCTATTGGTCTATCTCTCATTCTCTCTATTGGTCCATCTCTCATTCTCTCTATCGGTGTGTCTATCTCTCATTCTCTCTATTGGTCTATCTCTCATTCTCTCTATCAGTGTGTCTATATCTCATTCTCTCTATTGGTCTATCGCTCATTCTCTCTATTGGTCTATCTCTCATTCTCTCTATCGGTCTGTCTATCTCTCATTCTCTCTATCGGTCTGTCTATCTCTCATTCTCTCTGTTGTTCTATCTCTCATTCTATCAGTCGGTCTGTCTATCTCTCTGTCTGTCTATATCTATCTATTTAACCCTTTGGATATTAGAAAGGGCTTAAATGCATTTCATTGTGGTGGAGACATCTCTAGCATCCAAGGGGTTAAGTAAGGGGCCATATCCTCAAAGACAAAAGTGGAGTGCGGTTGGGGCAAGCCAGCAACTGCATCATAGGGAACAAATAAACATTTCCCAAATTCCCTTTGATTTGAATGGGGCTTTTATTCCTTTCCATTGCTAGAGAGGTCTTCAAAACATTGTTTTTGTTGGAGACCTCTTTAACATTCAAGGAGTTAATATCCCAATTTAAATTAATGGGAATTTGTATTTGCATGCAACTGACATGGACCAGAATTACCCTACTGCTTTGTGCATATGGCCAGCAGACTTTAAATGTGTGCATCACGAATATACCATAAAAGATCATCATGATTTATGCCAGGCTGCAATTTATTTACAAACACAAGCTATTGGCACCACCTAGTGGCCTTTCAAAAAGAACAAAAAACTGTTGAATACCTCATAACTAAACGAGAGATCTGGTAAGGGGTGCTATGGTGAAGTGTGTCTGTCGATGTACCTTGGAAATAGAGACCCACATCACAAATGTACTATGAATTAGGGATGCAAGGGGAGGGGGAGAGCCTGTGATCATTAGCATATGATTTTGTTATAAAAGTGTCAGAGTTTTGGTGAGGGCAGGGGAGAGCAGAGAGGATGCAGCAAGACTTCAGCACCAAAACAGCAGCCCTCACTTAACCCTTTGATTGCTAGTGGAGTAAGCAACACATCACATTGGTAGACTCTATTAACACTTAAAGGTTTAAGGTACTTCCTGTCTACTTTCAACTAAATTATACAAATCCTATTGACTCCTTGAGTGCAATAGTAATGTGCAATGCATTGTACTGCAATGTGTTGCATACTCCTCTAGCATTCAAAAGGATATGTGATACACAGAGGCACTCTGCCTCCAAACAGCTTATTGAAGTAGACACTCATACTCACTTTGCAAAGCCAGTGGTGCTAATCTGCTTGACTTACTAAGTGTGTCTGTTTACTTCAGTCAGCAGTTTGGCAGTGTACATAACACTGATGGGAAGGTCACTCAAGGGGATTTGTAGCATTTAGTTAAAAGGAAGCACCTTAACCATTTGAGTGCCATAGGAGACTCAAAGGCATAAGGGAAGGCTGTGACCATGGCTATAGCTGATTAGAAAGCTATAGGGAGATCCCAGCTGTGCGCTAAGACAGCACAGGCAGCTCTAAGTGCAACATCAACATATAAGCACAGCCACGTTAATACAACGACTCATTAAGCTGCATTTAAATATGCAAATGAGCCATTGAAAAAAGTAGTCACTGCAAAACTGTAAACCTGGAGAAGGGAAGGCGGATTCATGGAGATGTTGGCGTATTGGTGGAGGATTCAAGGGATATGATGGCGAAGAAATTGCTAATCACTTGTTCTTAATGTTGTCACATACATATATACAGTTTCCTTTGACTCCCATATCATCTATTTGTTCAACAGTGTGTATATATAACTAATGAGATCAGATTAAGTACTTGAACAGCTTAATCAGGTTCATGTTGCCTCTTACCCCTTGCATGTATTTACTTCTAAGGAACAATATTTGGCCTTTTATGGATGGATTCACTATCTTCTTAAAGCAATAGTAATGTCTTTATTAAAGTACAGCTTCAGGTCTTCTATATATTTTTTATAACACATAGCACTATGTTTAATTACATACAGTTTTGTAGTTCAAAAGCTATTCAAGCTGAACGGATCCCCCTCCCTTTCTCCTACATCACGCTTCCTCTAAGTGTGGTCTGGATGGAGAGCGGCGAGGGACAATCTTCAGAAAGCAAAACGAAAATCCTGCCCTCCATCAAGGGGACAAGGTTTTCCTTATACTTACTGTGTGAAGATTGTCCCTTGCTGCATCCGTCCAGTCCCAAGGCCGGATTGCAGATCTAAGGGGAGGTGGCCAGAAGGGGTAGGAGGGGATCTTTTTTCGGCTTGAATAGCTTTTGAACTACAGAACTGTAAGTAATTAAACATACACTACCAGTTATAAAAAAATATAGAAGAATCAGAGCTGCACTTTAATAAAGATATTACTATCCCTTTAATGTCACTTGCACCAAAGGAAGGGTGGCGTTGGAGGGTAAACAAGGAACATACTAATCCAGTTAAGTAATTTTGTCATACATAATAAGAACCGCTCAATCCAATAGGTATAGTTGCATCTTAAAGTTATCATGGCAAATACAGTTTCAAAGACACAGCACCTTCAAAATTGCAAATTTTCTGTAAAATCTCAGATGAGGCTGCTTTCTAAATAGATGCTATAGCATGTTAATAAAATGCTTATTAAATAGGTCCTGTGGTATAAAAAGAGTCCAATTGCTATATTCTTATAAAGATCTGCAGAATTTATGGTTACATTAATGGGGATTACCTCAAAAATTATTATAAAGAGACAAAAGATTTAATTTTGCCTCTGTTAGCTTGCGTCCTATTGATAAATTCACCCCTTTGTGTATTTTGAAACACGTTATAGATTTTGCATTGTGTTGTCAACCTAAATCAAAAATCAGCAGTTTCCTATCTACATAATGAGGAAAGGTTGTATCTAATATAATAAACTGAAATACAAAAATTAGAATGTTTTTCATTTACATTAACCACCACTAGAGGGAGTTTGCTGCTAGTTACTGCCTAGCATTAGGGATGGCCAACATTTTCACCTCAGAAGAGAAACAGGTGAAAAATGTCAGAGCTGGAATTTTTTTGCAAAAAGTCCCAATTTTCCACTTTTTCCCATCTAGTTCATTGCATTGAAATCAATTGTAAGACTGAATCCCTCCTCCCACACACACTCACACACAACAAACTTCCCTTCTTTTTCCACAGGGATAATATAAAAGGGTTGTTAGGTTCTCGCAGCATGTGTTTGTGAGAGGTACAAAAAGCAGCACAATTTTTGAGCCAGTTAGAACAGGCAAATGAAGTGTGAGTGTAGTTTAGGAAGTCTTGGGGGCAGGCAATTTATCCTCTGTGTTAGGAGAGTCTGGGGAGCCCTGAAGGAGTGTGAAGAGAGAAATGAGATTTACCCAAAATACCCCAAAATCTTGTGTGACTAAGACAACCAGTCTATCCAAGTTCCTTAGTGATCTTAATGTTATCTCTGTGTTAAGGGAGTCTGGGGGTGTTTAAAGGGAGAAAGGAGATTAATTACAAATCCCCCAGGCTATTGTGCGACTTCTATGAGTCAGGCAGCTGTGATCTAAATTTCTTTGTTGGCTGTTCTCTGTATTAGGGGATTCTGAGGGCATGGGAAGGGAACAAATATCCCAAAATTTTGTCTGACCGAGAAGACACAGGTAGCTCTGATCCAACTTTCTTCCAGCTAGCTGTTAGCTGTGTTCCGGTTTTCTGGCAGCGCATGAAGACAGCAAAGGATATTTAGCCAAGTACCCAAAAATCTTGTGTTACTGACTGGGAAAACACAGGCAGGTGTTATCCAATTTCCATCTAGCTGGCTGTTCTCTATGTTAGGTGAGTCTGAGGAAGAAGCAGTTGCACATAGAGTGTGAGGGTTTTTTTGTTTGTTTTTTTAGGGAAGGTTGTATGGAGATAGGAACAGTAAATAAATAAAATGTAAAGAGATATAAAAAAAGAAAAGTTAAAAAAAAAAAAAAAAAAATGAAAATACGTGACAGAGGCAGGGATCCTGAAGTTAATTGTGACCAAGACAGACAGATACTAGAAGAAATAAAGTATTTTGGACAAGACATCACATAAATCAGTTCTGTTGTGTACTACACTGTTAAAATACACACACTAGTTTAATGCCTGTGTATACTCAGAGTTGAAGTGGTCCCTGATCAGCCTGTCTCATATTTGCACCCCTCTTAGTGTCTCCCCATACTGGACTCTGTCCACAGGTACATCAACCTTTGGTGGGGGCTGTATATCATCCAATAGTTGTGTGTCCACAGCGATTTTATGTAGTATTGCATGTGTCAGGATGATGTCGCAAGCCTTGCCTGGGACATATTGTATTGCTCCCCTGAGTGATCCAGACACTGGAATCTTGATTTTTGGAGGCCGAAAGTGCACTCAATGGCATTCCTCGTTCTTATATGAGCCACACTGTAGCTCTCCTGGGCATCAGTTTGTGGATTTCCGACTGGTGTGAGGAGCAAAGATTTACACCAGTAGCCTTAATCACCTGTGGAAATTGAGTGACATGGTGAGACAGGGAACACATGCTGTGTGGATGATGTTGTATGAGGTGGACATACTACCTGTGAGTCATGAGCATGTTGAGCAGTGTTGTATGGATGTGGTATGATTTTGTATTGTTACCTCACCCACAAGCCACCCCCCTGTATACATTCCATTCTCAAAGTCTCTGTGTACATATGAGTGTTGGAGGATGTAGGAATCATGACAGTTCCTGGGATTTTGAACATTGGTGATCCTCCTGTTGGAGTCACACACCATCTGCACGTTCATGGAGTGGAAGTTCTTCCTGTTGATAAAGTGTTGTCCTTCACGTGTTGGAGCTTTGATACATACATGTGTGCAACCTATAGCACCCATGACACTGGGCATGCCTCCCCTTGTGTAAAAGTCTTGTTTTACATGTGTCCACTCCATGTCGATGGTGGGGGAGTGGATGTACCTTCTGGCCTTGCTTTTGAGGGCTGACCCAGTACCTTTGAAAATGTGGGCTGTGACATGCCTGATGTGTAACCTTCTGTTGACTGAAAGGCTCCACTTGCCATAAAATGTTTTTCACACATGAGTTTCTGCAAGCCAGATAGCGCATGGTTGTGGTTGTATATAGGATCGACCTCATCTTTGATGACCTCATAAAGGGCAATGATGCTGTGCACCATCAACCTGTAGCGGTCTATCATCTCATCATTGGTCATTCCCAGAAACATGACCCTTGTGTGGTATACTCTGGGCCTTGGTGGTCATCTGCGAACTCTGTGCTGCTCCAGGGGTCCCTATGACAGCTGGGGAGCATCCTGTTGCAGCAGCGAGGGAGCATCCTGTTGCAGGAACAGGGGAGCTGCAGGCAGATGTTGTCCTCCAGGTGGGGATGGGCTTCTGTGTGGCTCTTCAGCCAGAGCCTCCTCACTTGCAACAGGTGAAGGCTGTTGAACAGGTGTGCATGGGAGTTGCTGGTGTTCCCTAACCTGCATCAAGAAGTATGAGAACATACTTGTTGTTCTCTCTGTCTCTCTCTATCCCTTTCTCTCTATCTCTCTCTCTCTCTCTCTCTCTATCCTTCTCTGTCTGTCTCTGTATCTCTCTGTCTCTGTCCCTGAGTGATCTCAGTGTAAACATGCCACATGTGAGTATGGTGAGCTGTCCCTTTAAGACAGTGGTGGGGCATTATCCAGGTGTGGCATGAGGTGAATGATGACCAATTAGAAGGTGTTTGTTGTCCAGGTAAGTGTTTGCCGGTGTGTTTGTGGTTTAAAATCTGCTGTGTTCTGATTTTTTTTTTTTTTGCTGTCAGTTACAAGTGTGACGTTGAGGGGTGCAGGTTGTGTCTTGATCGGCTGGTGATGTTGCACAGGTGAGCTTAGTTTGTATTGACAGGTATATGTGTGTGTGTGTTAACCCCCATTATTCTATGATATAATTGTGATGTTTTCATGTGTTGGTCTGCTTTTGAAGGCCTTGTCCTGTGGTGTTGCAAGGTTTTTGTGTTGTGCCCAACAGTTATTTGTGGGGCATGGGTATTGTTTGTGTGTTATCTTGACTTTGCAGGGGTTAATGTTGCCACTGGCATACTTGTGCTATATGTTGTGTGGACTACTGTTTCTATGTTTTATTTTGTGCGACGGTGGTTTTTTTTACCGCTATGTGTTTTACGCCTAACAAAACTGGGTCTTAACTTTTGTCCGTTAAATGTATAATTTTATTATTCGCTAGCAGTACTGCACTCCTTTAAATGGCTTGTTCCATAAGTCTCAATGGACATAAGATTAGCATCCATAATGATTTTAGAACTGCCGTTAGCTGTTCATAAGATGGACATTTAAATGGCTTACTGTACTTACAAAACACCCAATGGTGTTTTGTTTTTGTTTTTTTGTTTTTTGTTTTTTTTTTTGCTATTGCCTGCCTTTAAATGTGGTCCTTAGTCATTTGCCTGCTTAATGGCATCTATTAACTCTGAAAATTGCCATCTGTGTGCTTTTTATACTAAGAGGAGGGCAGTAGTGAAGTGTATAGTTGTTTTGTGGTATTCCTTTCCACTACAACTTGTTTTCCTAAGTACACACATTGTATAAGCCTTGATTGCATTAAATACATAACAGTATGTGTGCCAATAGTCAGTATAATGATCATACACTATAGTACATATGCAGGAGAAGAGGGGAGAATGATTGCTAAGCCAACTTCCCAGCCCAGAGAATGAGCTGTACAGGCAGATTCATGTCACCACCACCCCCCATCCTCACCCCGTTATGCATCATACTGTAAGTATATAATCTGTGCTACCAGAGAAAATTGCTTTTATGCTCTAATGGCTCAAAAGCTGTTGGAATCTTCTGGATGCAAAAAAAGAACCACAGAAATTGTTCCAGAATTGTATCAGCATGTTTCTTAGCACTCTTTGATACAAAAAGCATTTTCACTGTATTTATTTTTCCTTTAAAATAAGTATTTACATCTTGTCAACAGTAAAGATTGTATACATTATTGTACAGTTATATATGACATTTTTGCATCATCATTAACAAAGGAAAATAATCAGAAAAATGCCTTTCTTCCTGTGTGCATATTCAACGTAATAAGACAGAATCTTAATTTCTCTGTAGTGAAAGAAAGTGCTGATTTATTTTCCACATTTAAGCTTGTAACTTATCTTCTCACGTATGTTCTTTTTGTATAACAATGGTTTTCAATTGCTTATTAAGTTTACTTAGTATGGTCAGATGTTCAGTTTCCAGGAAATAGAAAAACACTTTAAAATATACACATTGTGTGATTTAGTTATTTACATATATTTGTTATAGTATAATTTTGGACTTAAAAGTTTTCCTAATATTGTGAAATTCAGACCTACATCAGAAAATCTTATTCATCAAGCTAAGGAGCAGGGATGGGTGAAAAAAAAACAGGCAAAAAATGGCAGTTCCCATCATGCTTGAAAGTTTTTTGCAAAAATTGTTGTATTCTTTCTTTTTTCTACTTTGATCATTGCACTGAAATCAATGGTAAAAATAAATCCTCCTTACCGCACATGTCGAGTTTCTTGTATTTATTCTGGAATAGTATAAAAGGGGTGTCAGGTTCCTGTAGCTTGTCATTCTGCACTTGTGTGCGAGAGAGAAAGCAGCGCATTTTGTGGGCTAGAAGAGATAGGCCAAGAGAGTGGAGTTGGAGTTTAGTTTTTGAGTCTTGTTAGCAAACAATTTGTTCTCTGTGTTTGGGGAGTCTGCAGGCTCTGGGGGAGTGTAAAGGGAAAAGGAGATTCACCCTCCAAAAAAACCTCATTTGGCCTATTTGACTAAAAAGAGACAGTTGACCCAAATTCTTTCATTAAGCTGGCTATGACTCTGTGACTGACTGACACATATATTTTTATTGTTGTTGTGTTGCTATTGGGGAGATGATGAGGTGAGGAATGTGGTGCTACTGGAGAGAAGGTGGTGAGGTGAGAAGGTGGTGCTACAGAGGGAATAATGTGGGGAGAATGTTGTGTTATGGAGAAGGTGGTGAGGGGAGAAGGTGGTGTTATGGGGGAAAAATGAGGGCAGAATGTAGTGCTATTGGAGGAAAAATGGTGAGGGGAGGAAGTGTTGCTACAGGGGAGATGATGAGGACTGAATGTGGTGGTTTGTGGAATAAGGTGGTGAAGAGGAAATATGGTGCTGTTGGGGGAGAAAGTGGTGAGGGAAGAAGGTGGTACTATTGGGGATCTGATGAGGGGCGAATGGGATGTTATGGGGGAGAAGGTAGTGAGAGGAGAATATGATGCTATAGGTGGAGATTATGAAGGAAGAATCTGGTACTATGGGGGAGAAGGAGGTGAGGGGAAAATGTAGCTCTATGGGGGAGATGATGGGGGAGAATTTGGTGATATGGTGGGGGAGGTAGCAGGGGGAGAGGGTGGTGCTATGGGTCAAGATGATGAGGGAAGAAGAGAAGGTGGTGCTGTGGAGGATGAAGGTGAAATGGGGGAATGTCATGAGGTGAGAAGGTGGTGCTATGGGGGATGGAAATTATATGGGTGGTGATGAGGGGAGAATATGGTACTATAGTGTATTAAGGGGATATAGGGGAGATGATGAGGAGATAAGGTTTTGATGGTGGATGAGGTCATGAGGAATAATGTGATGGAGGAGATCCCTGTGAATGGGAAGTCTGGGGTAAGTAGTTGTTGCTTTTGTTTTTTAGGTATAATTTTTTTTGGACAGTGAAAAGATAGGGTGGACCACTGGAAAAAAGGTGACAGACCCTGGGACCCTGACATGAGCTATGTGACTGAGGCAAACATGATAGCTAGCAGATGAGATTGAGGATTCTGTTGAGGGCCAAGGCAAGACATCACTCTCCATCACTTCTGTTGTATTCATTAAAGTAAAACATATACAGTACTTGATTAATGTCCAGCAAATGCACAAGGGGGGAATGGGAGGGGGAAAGGTGGAGCAGTGTAGGGATGTGGGAGTAAAGAGGTAGTTCAATCACTGACTGCAGACATGGTTGCTGTAGCGTGTGCAATAAATGATGATGATTCCTCTACTCCCGGGGGAAGATGCAATTTGTCAAGGCCCCAGTTCCACCATCACCACAAGCACCAGTACAATAATAAGAAAAAACATATAAGAAGAAGACTGAAGACAACAAGTCGCATTCTAATGTTGATGAGGGCAATGGCATAATCGAGGAAGGTGTAGCAGCTGAACCAACTTCTGCATCTGACAGTGAAATAAACAAGCACTAAAACACCTGTCCTCAAAGTGGTATCAAACTTTGTGAAAGTAAAAAGAAATTGTATTACATCTCTAAAAGCTTAGAAGAATATAAGGGTGGTGGGCAAGAAGTAGCTTGCTGATGATGATTATGTAGATCTAGAATATATCCCTCCAGCATTCTCCTCTTCTTCAGAAACAGATGAAGTTAAGAGTGAGAGAGATAATGACATGGCCAGAAAGTTTGCTGAAAGGCAAACGCTCAATCTTCCACCACTGAAAAGGAGCACTGTGCCTGTCTAAAAACTGTTTGAGAAAACCATTGGAAACTCTGACCATGGACAAGCAAAGATGTAAAAAAATACACAGTCATCCTGTCAGTCATCATCAGCATCATCGCTGCTTCCAAGCCGAAGTCCCACTCAACCACACACACTAATAGTGTTGATTAACCAGCAAGAACAACAAATACACAGGTTATTAACCTCCACAACCTTAGCTATGATGAGCACCTCTGCTGCTGCTGGAAGTACTGTGCCTTTGACACCTAGTAGAAGTATCAGTAGAATTGCATCAACATTTAGCCCCAGTAGTAATAGCAGTCCCTCAGGTACCCCTCAGTCCATGAAGTCCACAGTATGGATATACTTCACTCTGGAAGCAAAAGCTAAGCATGTTGCTATCTGTTGTCTGTGCAAAAAGCATGTGAGCAGGGGGAAGGCAGGTTCACACCTAGGCACCTCCTCTATGAGATCCCACCTGAAGCACAACCACATGTCTGACTGGGAGACACACTATCAACAGGTTAGAGGTGCAACAACTAGCAGCAGCAAAAGCACTCCAAAAAGTTCCCAGGGCTCTGGGGCAGTTAAGAGAAGTTGTGATGTGTCAGAGAAGGTGCCACTGCCAACAGTTAGTTCATTTCAAATGACACCCATGTCTTTGGGATTGATGGCTAGTGTCATAGATTGACCACACATGCTGTCTCTACCGCTACCATCTCCTCTAGTCATGTTGCTAAAGCAATAACATTACATGATTCTTCTGTCATGTACTGTCAACCCACACTGACTGGGAAGGAGTCAAAAACTTCACAAAAACAATCCCAAAGTATTCCTGTGCAATGGCAAGGTTACCAAGATGTTGGCAGTGGACATGCTGCTGTATTCTTTTGAAGAAATCCGAGGTTTCAGAGAACTGATGTCATGTCATGTGTAGCTCCACGCTGGCATATTCCAAGCCGCAGTTACTTTTCCAGGATGGCTGTACCTGAATTGCACAAGCAGGTGGTTACTGTGGTGGGAAAAGGGCTGGAAAGTATGTACAGCAAGAAAATCCACCTGACAACAGATATGTGGACAAGTAGGCAGAGCACAGACTATATGAATGTGACTGCTCACTGGGTTTCCCTCCCACCATCACTAGTGGGCAACACTAACTTACAGCATCAGGTAACAGCTAGTAATCATACCTCTGGTTCTGGCTGTGTGATTAAAAGGGAGCAGCAGGATAGCCCATACCATCGACACGCCAGCTTGTGCATGCAGAGTTTTGAGAGACAGTACCACAAAGCTGTAGATGTCTTAAGTAAACTGGAGCAGGTGATAGACGAATGGTTTATACCCCACTCGTTAAAAGTTAGTTTTATGTATGCTGATAACAGCTTCAACATAATCTCTGCCTTGATAATAGGTGATATGGCTCATTTTAGTCACTCCTACAGTGTGCACAACTCTTTATGTTCCATACAAGAGTGTAACAACCTGCCTCATCACCAGCTGAAAATGGAAGCCCCTTCCAGGTGAAATCTCACACTGTACATGCTAGAGCATTTGTACAAGCAGAATAAGGCCATTAGCAAGTACACCATGCAAAACTGGAAGGCTTTGGAGGGAGCCTCTTTGTCACTTGGCCAATGGCATTTAATGTGTGATGTATGTGAGCTGCTGAAACCTTTTGAGGAAGCAACCATGCTGGTGAGTCACACTGGGGCAGGAGTTAGTGAAATTCTACCACTGATATATTTATTGCAGGAAAAAATGAGGAGCATGGCTGAGGATTCTTACCATAATGACAACACAGACATGCACTAGCTGGTCATAAACATGTTAGTGTGCTTTGAACAAGATCCTTACATAGTGTTCATTAAGAGAAATGAGGAATACATTCTTGCTACTTTGCTGGACACCCGCTTTAAACAGAAAATTTCAGAATTTCTGCCATCAGCAGTTTGTCACAACAAGGAGTCGTGACTATCAGCAGCATCTCTCTGAGGAATCAGATACTGTCAAGGAATATACAGATATGCTTATTGATCGAGTGGAGGGTTACATTGTGAAAGGTAAAAGGGAGAAAGCAGCTACATCATCAACCAGGGCATCCCATTCTGAACACAGGGCAATTCATGGGTCTCAGTAGAGGTGGCAAAAATCCAGGTTTGGGGTGGTGATGGGACTGGTGATGGCACATCTCTGTGGGACTTGCTCCTTGACTATGGGTTAGTAACTGAAACACAAGAACACCATGCAACTTCTAGAAGTGGCCCCACTGCAGATGACATGGTTTCTGTAAATTTGCAGGATAACTACATTCTAGGCAGAAACAATGACCCCATGGACTAATGGCAAATAAAACAGTGTGAGTGGCCAGAACTGACAAGTGCTACAGTTGAAACCCTTAGTTGCCCTCCAGCAAGTGTTGAGTGGGTTTTAAGTGCAGCTGGTTACATTGTTCATGAATGTAGTACATGGCTATCAAGCAGAAATGTTGGGAGACTAACATTCTTAAAAATGAATCAACGTCTCATACCATCTGACTATCAGGTAGCAGAAACCATACATGACAGAGATAGACAGACCAAATGTATTAACAGCAGCACAGATGAGGAGGAGGAGGGAAGTGAAGAAGGGATGCCACCATCTACCACACTTGGGATCACTGCTATAACCAAAAAATAATGTGTCCCCTCCTTTCCCCTTTTCATTGCCTTCCCACATACTGTGCACAGTGCAGTTGGTGACAATTACACTGTATTACCACATAGATTTTTTTTTGACTGGGTAACTAAAATAATAGACCAAGGGGGAGCATTAGAGATAGCTTATCTAAAGCATTTGACACTCTACGTCATAGAAGACTCATTAATAAATTGCAGTGTTTGGATCTGGATGCAAAAATAGTTAAATGGATAAGGCAATGGCTGAGTGACAGGAGACAGAGGGTGATAGTGAATGGAGAATTGTTAAAGCTTACCTTGACTTCAGCATCACCTGCAGGCACGAGGTTTCAAGCATGCTGCAGGCCTCTGTTTTATCTGTTTGCTTACTGTAGTCTCCTCCTACCAACTTCCTACTTCCTCCCTCTGAGCTGCTCCTCCTACTTCCTGTGGAGGGGTTTAAAGGGCAGACTGAGGCCTGACTCAGATGCCCTTGCGTTGTTGTTCAAAGCAGATCTGTTGCATTGGGCTCCATGTATGGCCTGGCTAGTCTTCCATCCATTCTGGTGCTGACCTGTGGCTTTGTCTGACTATTCTTTTGCCTAACCCCTAATAGTGGACATCCAATCTAGCGCAGACTTGTGGCTCTGGATGACTACCTGATCTGTGTATGACCCGGCTTGTCTGACTACCACCTCTGGTGCTGACTAGTGGCTCTGTCTGACTATTCTTTCGTCTTTTCCCTTGGTGATCAGACACCCAATATAGTGCGGGCCTGGGGCTCTGGTAGACTCGCATATCTGACTGCAGATCAAGATCCTGGGTTCCTGTTCCGGTTCCTGTTCTTGTTCCTGGTTGCCGCCAAGACTTCCAGTGGCTAAGGCCTAGTCTCCAGCACAGTGGTTTAGCTTTGCAACCTATTATTTCTGATAGCAGACTTGCTGGCTATTACCCTGTGCTTATTCTTATTGTATATATTGTATATATCTGCTGTATGTCATTTGTTAATAAACCACATTAAGTAACCCGTACTGACTCCAGAACTTCTCTGGGTAACCGTGACAAGAATATTTGGCCTAAAGGAGTGTTACTAGTGGGGTACCTCAGTGATCTGTACTGGGGACCATTCCTTTCAATATTTTTATTAGTCATATTGCAAAAGGTCTTCAAGGTAAGGTATGCCTTTTTGCAGATTATACAAAAATCTGCAATAGGGTAGACATTCCAGGGGGAATAAACCAAATGACAAATGATTTAGGTAAATTAGAAGAATGGACAAGAGTGTGGCAGCTGCAGTTTAATGTTGATAAATGTAAAATAATGCACTTGGGACATAAAGATCCAAAAGAAAAATATTCTATTAAGGGTACTGTGCTGTCAGAGATTACAGAGGAAAGGGATTTGGGTAGTGATGAGCGAGCATGCTCGGCCGAAGCTCGGTTCGGCTTGAGCATCGCTCTGCTCGGCACATGGCGGTACTCGTACGAGTACCGCATGTGCTCGCCCGCCATGTTCGGGTCTCCTCCCCGCACGTTTCGCGGCTGCTGCGCAGCCAATAAACGTGCAGGGAGGCTCTGACATCAGTGTAATGCCAGCAGCCATGTTGGCTGCTGGCATTACACTGATTGGCTGGCCAGAACCCGTGATCGGGTGCTGTATAGCACCTGACCAGCGAGTTCGGCTCAGTCTTAGCCAGGGAGAGATGAGGATAGGAAGGGAAAGTCAGTGTAGGGAGAAGAAAAGTGTTTTGAACTCTTTAAAGACCCAAATGTCCTTTTTAGGACTGTTGTGTGTGGGGGCAGCAGTTATATTTTGTTTTGGGGGGCACAAATTTAAAAAATAAACGTCACATATTCCGTTCACTGTGCCTAGCCGCAGATTAGCAGCACATTCTGTTTAGTGTGCCTAGACGCAGATTAGCAGCACATATTGTTTAGTGTGCAAAGTTTAAAAAATAAACGTCACATATTCCGATCACTGTGCCTAGCCGCAGATTAGCAGCACATTCTGTTTAGTGTGCCTAGACGCAGATTAGCGGCACATATTGTTTAGTGTGCAAAGTTTAAAAAATAAACGTCACATATTCCGTTCACTGTGCCTAGCCGCAGATTAGCAGCACATTCTGTTTAGTGTGCCTAGACGCAGATTAGCAGCACATATTGTTAAGTGTGCAAAGTTTAAAAAATAAACGTCACATATTCCGTTCACTGTGCCTAGCCGCAGATTAGCAGCACATTCTGTTTAGTGTGCCTAGACGCAGATTAGCAGCACATATTGTTTAGTGTGCAAAGTTTAAAAAATAAACGTCACATATTCCGTTCACTGTGCCTAGCCGCAGATTAGCAGCACATTCTGTTTAGTGTGCCTAGACGCAGATTAGCGGCACATATTGTTTAGTGTGCAAAGTTTAAAAAATAAACGTCACATATTCCGTTCACTGTGCCTAGCCGCAGATTAGCGGCACATATTGTTTAGTGTGCAAAGTTTAAAAAATAAACGTCACATATTCCGTTCACTGTGCCTAGCCGCAGATTAGCAGCACATTCTGTTTAGTGTGCCTAGACGCAGATTAGCAGCACATATTGTTTAGTGTGCAAAGTTTAAAAAATAAACGTCACATATTCCGTTCACTGTGCCTAGCCGCAGATTAGCAGCACATTCTGTTTAGTGTGCCTAGACGCAGATTAGCAGCACATATTGTTTAGTGTGCAAAGTTTAAAAAATAAACGTCACATATTCCGTTCACTGTGCCTAGCCGCAGATTAGCGGCACATATTGTTTAGTGTGCAAAGTTTAAAAAATAAACGTCACATATTCCGTTCACTGTGCCTAGCCGCAGATTAGCGGCACATATTGTTTAGTGTGCAAAGTTTAAAAAATAAACGTCACATATTCCGTTCACTGTGCCTAGCCGCAGATTAGCGGCACATATTGTTTAGTGTGCAAAGTTTAAAAAATAAACGTCACATATTCCGTTCACTGTGCCTAGCCGCAGATTAGCAGCACATTCTGTTTAGTGTGCCTAGACGCAGATTAGCAGCACATATTGTTTAGTGTGCAAAGTTTAAAAAATAAACGTCACATATTCCGTTCACTGTGCCTAGCCGCAGATTAGCGGCACATATTGTTTAGTGTGCAAAGTTTAAAAAATAAACGTCACATATTCCGTTCACTGTGCCTAGCCGCAGATTAGCAGCACATTCTGTTTAGTGTGCCTAGACGCAGATTAGCAGCACATATTGTTTAGTGTGCAAAGTTTAAAAAATAAACGTCACATATTCCGTTCACTGTGCCTAGCCGCAGATTAGCGGCACATATTGTTTAGTGTGCAAAGTTTAAAAAATAAACGTCACATATTCCGTTCACTGTGCCTAGCCGCAGATTAGCAGCACATTCTGTTTAGTGTGCCTAGACGCAGATTAGCAGCACATATTGTTTAGTGTGCAAAGTTTAAAAAATAAACGTCACATATTCCGTTCACTGTGTCTAGCCGCAGATTAGCGGCACATATTGTTTAGTGTGCAAAGTTTAAAAAATAAACGTCACATATTCCGTTCACTGTGCCTAGCCGCAGATTAGCGGCACATTCTGTTTAGTGTGCCTAGACGCAGATTAGCAGCACATATTGTTTAGTGTGCAAAGTTTAAAAAATAAACGTCACATATTCCGTTCACTGTGCCTAGCCGCAGATTAGCGGCACATATTGTTTAGTGTGCAAAGTTTAAAAAATAAACGTCACATATTCCGTTCACTGTGCCTAGCCGCAGATTAGCGGCACATTCTGTTTAGTGTGCCTAGACGCAGATTAGCAGCACATATTGTTTAGTGTGCAAAGTTTAAAAAATAAACGTCACATATTCCGTTCACTGTGCCTAGCCGCAGATTAGCGGCACATTCTGTTTAGTGTGCCTAGACGCAGATTAGCAGCACATATTGTTTAGTGTGCAAAGTTTAAAAAATAAACGTCACATATTCCGTTCACTGTGCCTAGCCGCAGATTAGCGGCACATATTGTTTAGTGTGCAAAGTTTAAAAAATAAACATCACATATTCCGTTCACTGTGCCTAGCCGCAGATTAGCGGCACATATTGTTTAGTGTGCAAAGTTTAAAAAATAAACGTCACATATTCCGTTCACTGTGCCTAGCCGCAGATTAGCAGCACATTCTGTTTAGTGTGCCTAGACGCAGATTAGCAGCACATATTGTTTAGTGTGCAAAGTTTAAAAAATAAACGTCACATATTCCGTTCACTGTGCCTAGCCGCAGATTAGCAGCACATTCTGTTTAGTGTGCCTAGACGCAGATTAGCAGCACATATTGTTTAGTGTGCAAAGTTTAAAAAATAAACGTCACATATTCCGTTCACTGTGCCTAGCCGCAGATTAGCGGCACATATTGTTTAGTGTGCAAAGTTTAAAAAATAAACGTCACATATTCCGTTCACTGTGCCTAGCCGCAGATTAGCGGCACATTCTGTTTAGTGTGCCTAGACGCAGATTAGCAGCACATATTGTTTAGTGTGCAAAGTTTAAAAAATAAACGTCACATATTCCGTTCACTGTGCCTAGCCGCAGATTAGCGGCACATATTGTTTAGTGTGCAAAGTTTAAAAAATAAACGTCACATATTCCGTTCACTGTGCCTAGCCGCAGATTAGCGGCACATATTGTTTAGTGTGCAAAGTTTAAAAAATAAACGTCACATATTCCGTTCACTGTGCCTAGCCGCAGATTAGCGGCACATATTGTTTAGTGTGCAAAGTTTAAAAAATAAACGTCACATATTCCGTTCACTGTGCCTAGCTGCAGATTAGCGGCACATTCTGTTTAGTGTGCCTAGACGCAGATTAGCAGCACATATTCCGTGTAATATGAAGAAGGCGGGTAAAAAGGGACGGGGAAGTGGACGTGATCCTGATAGTTCAGGGCGCGGGTCAGGACGCGTAGAAACTGTGCCTGGTGCCAGAGCACAAGAAAGAAAGACATCCACCATACCTAGCTTCATGTCTCAGTTTACAAGGCGTCGCAGGACATCACTCTCGAGGTCAGACCACTGCGAACAGGTGGTCGGTTGGATTTCAGCTGATACTGCTTCCAGTCGGTTAAGCACCACCCTGTCTTCCACCAAGTCCACTCTCAGTAGCCAAGAGTCTGGTCAACACAATCCTCACCCTGATCATCCTTCCTCCCACCATAGAGGGTCTGGCCAAAGAAGTGATCCCACACTGGGATATAGTGAGGAGCTCTTCTCATCACCAATCCTTCATTTGAACCTCTCTCCAAGCACGCTTGCAGAGGAACATGAGATCTTGTGCCCTGATTGACAACCTCTAGAGGGTACCCAATCACAAGAAGATGACAGAGGGGAACGGCATTTAGGGTCAAAGGAAGTGGATGATGATGATGATGAGACACAGTTGCCATCAAATCAACCACAATTACTGTCTCAAGACCTTGATGAGGAGGATGATACACAGTTGTCAATGACTGAGTATGTGGTGGGATCAAGAAATGAGGAGGATGATCAGAGTGAGGAAGTGGAGGAGGACTTGGTGGACGATGAGGTCACTGACCCCACCTGGGAAGGTGGAGAGCCGAGCGATGACAGCAGTCCTGAGGGTGAGCCATGTGCAGCACCGCAACAGGCTGGAAGAGGCAGTGGTGTGGCTAAAGAAAGAAGGCGGACCGCACCAAACCGGCCCGCAAATGTTCCACGGAGCGCCACCTTGCGTAAATCTCCCTTGCCAAGGGCTAGGTGTTCCGCGGTATGGCGTTTTTTTAAGGAAAGTGCGGACGACAAAAGAATTGTAGTTTGCAACCTGTGCCACACCAGAATGAGCCGAGGCATGAACACTAGCAACCTCACCACCACCAGCATGATCCGACACATGGCATCCAAGCACCGTAATAAGTGGGAGGAACGCCCGGATCACCAATCTGTGTCTGCAGGCCACACAACTGCCTCTTCTTCCCCTGTTTTCGGTGCCGGCCAATCGCCTGTCGAAGGCGCAGGCCCGCATACCTCCCGCCCTGTACCTGTACCATCTGAAGCACCATCAGCGACCACATCCACTTCCCTGTCCCAGCGCAGCGTCCAAATGTCGTTACCCCAGACATTTGAGCGCAAGCGAAAATACCCAGCCACCCACCCACAGGCCATAGCACTAACCTCACACCTTTCCAAATTACTGGCCATCGAAATGCTGCCATTTAGGCTTGTGGAGACTGAGTCCTTCCGCAGCCTGATGGCAGCAGCTGTCCCTCGGTACGCAGTCCCCAGCCGCCACTACTTTTCCCGGTGTGCCGTCCCCGCCTTACACCACCATGTGTCCCGTAACATCACCCGTCCCCTGACCAACGCAGTTACTGGGAAGGTCCACTTAACGACTGACACATGGACAAGTGCTTGTGGCCAGGGACGCTACATTTCCCTGACGGCACACTGGGTGAATGTCGTGGAGGCTGGGAGCGACTCGGACCCTGGGATGGCACAGGTGCTACCCACGCCGAGGATTGCGGGCCCTACCTCCATCAGGGTTTCCGCCAGCACCTACGTTATTGGCTCCTCCTCCTCCTCCTCCGTTTCCACCTCTGAATTCTCTGCGCGCAGCGCCACTCACCCATCAGCCGGTAGCTGGAAGCAGTGTAGTACTGCAGTGGGGAAGCGTCAACAGGCCGTGCTGAAGCTGATCTGCCTTGGGGACAAACAGCACACGGCCTCAGAGCTGTTGCAGGGGATTAGTCACCAGACCGAGCAGTGGCTCTCGCACTCAACCGGCAACCAGGCATGGTTGTGTGTGATAATGGGCGTAACTTGGTGGCGGCTTTGGAGCTCGGCAAGCTCACACATGTACCATGCCTAGCGCATGTATTTAATTTAGTGGTTCAGCGATTTCTAAAAACCTACCCCAATTTGCATGATCTCTTGACCAAGGTGCGCCGCGTGTGTGCACATTTCCGTAAGTCATCTACAGCTTCAGCCGGCCTGTTGAAGCTGCAGCAGCGCTTACAATTGCCAGCTCACCGGCTGCTGTGTGACGTGAGCACGCGCTGGAACTCCACCTTCCACATGTTGGCCCGGCTTTGTGAGCAGCAGAGGGCAGTAGTGGAGTACCAGCTGTTACACGGTCGTCGCCTCTCCGTTCAACTTCCTGTAATCAGAAGTGAGGAGTGGGAATGGATGTCAGACCTCTGTGAGGTTTTACGCAATTTTGAGGAATCGACACAGATGGTGAGCGGCGATAACGCTATTATCAGTGTAACCATCCCACTTCTGTGTCTACTGAAACGCTCGCTGCTCACAATTAAAACCGACGCTTTGCATGTGGAAGAGGTGGAAATGGGGGAGGAAGAGCTTACACAAGGTGATAGCCAGAGCACCCTCACTTCGTCTTCTCAGCGACAATTGGAGGAGGCGGAGGAGGAGGAGGAGGAGGAGGAGGAGGAAGACACGGTTGCCTCCGCTACAGAGGGTAGCCATGGAACTTTAGTTCCATCTCTTCAGCGTGGGTGGGCAGAAGAGGAGGAAGAGGATGAGGAGATTGAGAGTCATCCTCCTGGTGAGGACAGCGAAATCTTGCCTGTTGGTACTCTGGCACACATGGCTGACTTTATGTTAGGCTGCCTTTCCCGTGACCCACGCGTTATACGCATTTTAGACAACACGGATTACTGGGTGTTCACCCTTCTGGACCCCCGCTACAAAGAGAATTTCTCATCTCTCATTCCTCCGGTGGAGAGGACAAGCAAAATGGTGCAATACCAGAAGGTTCTTGTCGAAAAATTGCTCCAAAATTTTCCATCTGACAACGCTGGCGGCAGAGTACGTGCTACCTTGGCCAACCGAGAAGGGGAGAAAAGGGGAGCACACAGCAGTTCCGACAAAGGCAGGGCAACACTCTCCAAGGCGTGGGACACCTTCATGACACCCCGCCAGCACCCTCACCCTGATGCGCAGCCTAGTGTCACAAGGAGGGAAAAGTTTTGGAAGATGGTGAAGGAGTACGTAGCAGACCGTGTCAGCGTCCTCAATGATCCCTCTGTGCCTTACAACTACTGGGTGTCCAAGCTGGACACGTGGTATGAACTGGCACTCTACTACCTTGGGGGTGCTGGCCTGCCCTGCCGCCAGCGTTCTGTCTGAGCGGGTATTTAGTGCTGCTGGTGGCATCATAACAGATAAGCGTATCCGCCTTTCCACCGAAAATGCTGATAGGTTGACACTTATAAAAATGAACAAGGCCTGGATTTCCCCTGACTTCTCCACTCCACTGGATGAAAGCCCCGGGGGAACATAAACTCACTTTAGATATGTTATTTACAATGATGGGAATACCCTGTATTCCCATTCACCCCTTCCACCCAAAAAACGGGTATATGGTTGACTCTTAATCTTCTCATCGTCCTCCTCCTCTTCCATATGCCCTCTGATACAATTTTTATATAGGGCCAGCTCACCAGCGGGCCCTGTGATACAATTTTTATATAGGGCCAGCTCACCAGCGGGCCCTGTGATACAATTTTTATATAGGGCCAGCTCACCAGCGGGCCCTGTGATATAATTTTTATATAGGGCCAGCTCACCAGCGGGCCCTGTTTGACAATTTTTGTATAGGTCAGCTCACCAGCGGGCCTTCTCATATAATGTTTTATTGGGTCAGCTCTCTAGCGGGCCCTCTCATATAATGTTTTATTGGGTCAGCTCTCTAGCGGGCCCTCTCATATAATGTTTTATAGCGTCAGCTCACTAGCGGGCCTTCGCATATAATGTTTAGGATGGTCAGCTCCGCAGCAGACCCTCACCCATAATGTTTTAGATGGTCGGCTCAGCAGCAGACCCTCATTCCTAATGTTTTAGATGGTCAGCTTAGCGGCATGCCCTCGCCCCTAATGTTTTAGAGGGTCACCAGCAGGCCATTAATCCTAATTTTTCAAGGGTGTGTATGATGCCCTCCTTTATGTGTAATAAAGGGTGTATTGGAGTGACATTTCAGTCTAATTTTTGGCAGCCCTTTCACTTAGTGCATAGGCTTTATGAGTGTTGGACCACTACCTGAACTATTGTACCACAATGTGAATGAGGCCCTCCATTTTGTGATATACAGGTTGTATCAGAGTGCCTCAGGTCCTCCCATTGAATTAAATAGGGCTGGGGTGTTCGACAGAGCAGAAGGTAGTTCTTGGCTTCATCCACTAAGTCACTTCGTCACTTTTACTGAATGGATCAGACCCCACTGTTACGACTATAAATTTTGGACTTAACAAGGGCAAACGGACATGTTGTAAAACCTGTGGTAGCTGCGGCCTCCGTTCCTGAATGCTGTACCTTACCCGGGCCATAACCACGTTGAACACCTGCTTTACGCTGCGCACGTTTCCCTCTTAATCATGGCCCCAGTTCCGAAAAATCGATGAAATTTTTTGCAGAATTTGCAGATGATATACAAGTAAATATACAGCAAATACTGTTTGGTAACAATTTTTCACCTAAAATCGTTTTTATCTTCCTTTTTGTGTGTTTTACGGTCAGTCTGTAAAAATGGCGTACTACGGGCGAAACATCATTCCCAGCAGCGACGTTGGAGTCCAAGATGCATCCAGACATCCTCCCTATGCTGTCCCTGAACCATTTCTGTGGTGTTTCCATCATTTTCTGCCCTTTTCCTATGGACCAGGCACCCTCCCCTCATCAGAGCAGGGGGTGCCTGGTGTAATGCTCGAGTCCTCCCATTGACTTCAATGGGGCTCGGGTGCTCGGCCGAGCACTCGAGCCTCCGGGGGCGCTCGGTCAGAGCACCCGAACACCCGAGCATTGGGGTGCTCGATCATCACTAGATTTGGGAGTACTTATTTCTAATGACTTAAAGGTAGGGAGGCAATGTAATAAAGTAGAGGGGAATGCAAGCAGGGTGCTGGGTTGTATAGCTAGGGGTATTAGTAGCAGAAAAAGCTAAGTGGTCATGCCACTCTACAGATCTCTAGTTAGACCTCACCTAGAGTATTGTGTACAGTACTGGAGACCCCATCTCGACAAGGATATAGATACTCTAGAGAAAATTCAGAGAAGGGTTACTAAAATGGTGACTGGTTTACAGGAAAAGAAATATCAGGATAGACTAAAGGATCTGAACATGTATTGCTTGGAGGAGAGAAGAGAGAGAGAGAGAGGGGATATGAGAGAAACATTCAAATACATGAAGGGATTCAACAAAGTGCAGATGGGAAGTACATTTCAAAGGAGTAAAAATGTTAGAATAAGAGACCATAGTCTAAAACTAGACACAAGTTTAGACATAATGTAAGAAAGTTTTACTTCACTGAGAGGGTAGTAGATAAGTGGAATAGACTATCAGCAGAAGTGATAGAAGTTAATACAGTGACAGAATTTAGGCATGCATGGGATAGACATAAAGATGTCCTTAACATAAGAAAAGATCAAGTATCAAAAAAGGTTTGAGGTTTTTATAGTGGGAAAATGGCCAGACTAGATAGGCCGAATGTTTCTTATCTGCCGTCAGATTCTGTGTTTTTATGTTTCTATGTGCAATAGTGCTAAAATCCATTGGAATAAAATTATATTGAATTTAAATATAGGTAGTAGTGATGAGCGAGCGTGCTCGGCCGATGCTCGGATCGGCTCGAGCATCGCTCTGCTCGGCACATGGCGGTACTCGTCGAGTACCGCCATGTGCTCTCCCGCCATGTTCGGGTGGCGGGGATCTGTGCCGGAAGAGGGACAGATCACAAGACGCTCCGCTGGACCACCAGGGACTTGAGGTACGGGGGCATTGCGGAGATGAAGGGGGCATTGCGGAGATGAAGGGGGACATTGTGGAAGAGGGGCATAGACTCTATGCCCCTCTTCCACAATGTCCCCCTTCATCTCCGCTATGCCCGTCTTCCACAATGTGCCCCTTCATCTCCGCTATGCCCCTCTTCCACAATGTGCCCCTTCATCTCCGCTATGCCCCTCTTCCACAATGTCCCCCTTCATCTCCTCTATGGCATAGAGGAGATGAAGGGGGACATTGTGGAAGAGGGGCATAGCGGAGATGAAGGGGCACATTGTGGAAGAGGGGCATAGCGGAGATGAAGGGGCACATTGTGGAAGACGGGCATAGCGGAGCTGAAGGGGGACATTGCGGAGCTGAAGGGGGCATTCGGAGATGAAGGGGGCATAGCGGAGATGAAGGGGGCATTGACCAGGCACCCTCCCCTCATCAGAGCAGGGGGTGCCTGGTGTCGCCCCATTCATTCCAATGGGGCTCGGGTGCTCGGCCGAGCACTCGAGCCTCAGGGGGTGCTCGGTCAGAGCACCCGAGCACCCGAGCATCCGGGTGCTCGCTCAACACTAATAGGTAGAACATACTCTTGGAATAAGCCAATGTCTTTAAGGTTAAATAGCACCAAATATTAATCCATGGTCATGTTAAAACAAATAATAGTTTCTTGGTTAAATTAATAGTAAGATATATATCCTTCTGGGGGATGAGTAATTCCTCAATATCCAGTAATAATTCTCCTGTCTTGTATCGATGGTTTCAGCTCTTTATACACCAGTGGTGTATGTAAGTTGCATCCAACTAGAAAATAGAACTATAGAAAAAGGGAGCAGGCCCATCTAAGAGCACATCTGTATAATATATACATAAATCACTGGCCCACCATATCATTGTATTGCTCAACAGATGGATATAGATAGTAAACATATAAGAGGATAAAAAATCCTCTTATATTTGAAACAACTGATGGTGAGGAGTGCCCTGAATAAAAATACAAAAAAAATGGCACATCTCCCTGCCTACAAAAGAGATCTGAAACCTGTGCACACATTTACACCATGGACAACATACCAATTCCAAACACCCAGTTACATCATAAGATCAATGGTACCTTCACCTGTAAATCATCCAATGTAATATACCTTATCATGTGTGCAAAATGCCCAACTGCTCTGTATGTGGGAGAAACTGGACAAGCACTACATAGGAGATTTAATTCCCACAGGTTCAGTGTTAATAACAAAAAGACAGAGACACCAGTGGGAGAACATTTTTGTCAAAATGGGCACAGTGTCAGGGACATTAAGTTAACTGTATTGATGGGACAGTTCCACACTCAGAGGGACAGAAAGGTATGGGAGGTAAAATTAATGTTAAAATGTAATGCTATTTGTAATGGTTTGAATAAGGACAGAGAGTTCTTGTCACATTATCACTTAGTGGGTTGACCTTTCCAACAGACCCAAGAGCATCGTAAATCCCTCAAGCCTCAGAAGGAGAATGCAATTTACCACTGACTGATCAAAGTATCTGGATCTGGATTGAGTTCTCTTATCTGATTTCCATGCTAAACAATGTGATGTGTACTTGTATTTAAGAGAGATGTTTTCATATTTATCTGTATAACATGACTGAGGAAGAGACCTAAGGTTTTGAAAGCTTGCATTCTAAATCTGCTTAGTTAGCCAATAAAAGGTATCAAAAACTATATTTGCCTCATGTATTTCTACGGCTAACACGGTACCACCTCTCATCTGCTGACAGAACATCGACATTTGTAGCCCTCTCCGACCTTTAGTGCATGTAGGCCATTATGTTTTATAAGTGACCATCTCTTCTTATACAAATCATAACTATAAAACATATGTGAATATGATTGAGGAGAATATACTGGACACAGTTTTCATGCATACATTGCCATCTACAGGAACATTGCTATCACTACCTCAGTTTGTGCTGGCAAGTGAACCAGCATGACTTAAAAACTTTGGCCCATATTGATAAAAGCAAACTGGAGTTATACTGAAATAAGTCAACTGCACCGTTGGTGACAAATAAAAATTCCTAAATTTCCATGCACTTGAATATAGCTTTTTAACCCCCTGACTGCTTGAGAGGTCTCCAAGCATGGATACTAGTGATGAGCGAGCATGCTCGGCCGAAGCTCGGTTCGGCTTGAGCATCGCTCTGCTCGGCACATGGCGGTACTCGTACGAGTACCGCATGTGCTCGCCCGCCATGTTCGGGTCTCCTTCCCGCACGTTTCGCGGCTGCTGCGCAGCCAATAAACGTGCGGGAGGCTCTGACATCAGTGTAATGCCAGCAGCCATGTTGGCTGCTGGCATTACACTGATTGGCTGGCCAGAACCCGTGATCGGGTGCTGTATAGCACCCGACACGCGAGTTCGGCTCATTCTTAGCCAGGGAGAGATGCGATCAGGCAGGGAAAGTCAGTGTAGGGAGAATAAAATTGTTGGAACTCTTTGAAGACCCAAAAGTCCTTTTTAGGACTGTTGTGTGTGGGGGCAGCATTTAATTTTTTTTGGGGGTGGCAGAATTTCATTTTTTTGTGGGGGGGGAAATGTTCTAAGGTGACATTGTACTAGGTGCACAGGGACAAATATTTCACAGTGCAGTGACAAGCTGACATATTCTGTTAGGTGCACAGGGCCAATTATTTTACAACGCAGAGACAAAAAGGGCCATTTTAAACGTGTGTCTAGCCATAGATTATTGTCACATTCTGTTTAGTGTGCAAATTCACAAATTAACGTCACATATTCCGTTCACTGTGCCTAGCCGCAGATTAGCGTCACATTCTGTTTCGTGTGCCTAGCCGCAGATTAGCGTCACATTCTGTTTCGTGTGCCTAGCCGCAGATTAGCGTCACATATTGTTTAGTGTGCCTAGCCGCAGATTAACGTCACATATTGTTTAGTGTGCCTAGCCGCAGATTAGCGTCACATATTGTTTAGTGTGCCTAGCCGCAGATTAGCGTCACATATTGTTTAGTGTGCAAATTCACAAATTAACGTCACATATTGTTTAGTGTGCAAATTCACAAATTAACGTCACATATTCCGTTCACTGTGCCTAGCCGCAGATTAGCGTCACATTCTGTTTCGTGTGCCTAACCGCAGATTAGCGTCACATATTGTTTAGTGTGCCTAGCCGCAGATTAGCGTCACATATTGTTTAGTGTGCAAATTCACAAATTAACGTCACATATTCCATTCACTGTGCCTAGCCGCAGATTAGCGTCACATTCTGTTTTGTGTGCCTAGCCGCAGATTAGCGTCACATTCTGTTTCGTGTGCCTAGCCGCAGATTAGCGTCACATATTGTTTAGTGTGCCTAGCCGCAGATTAACGTCACATATTGTTTAGTGTGCCTAGCCGCAGATTAGCGTCACATATTGTTTAGTGTGCCTAGCCGCAGATTAGCGTCACATATTGTTTAGTGTGCAAATTCACAAATTAACGTCACATATTGTTTAGTGTGCAAATTCACAAATTAACGTCACATATTCCGTTCACTGTGCCTAGCCGCAGATTAGCGTCACATTCTGTTTCGTGTGCCTAGCCGCAGATTAGCGTCACATTCTGTTTCGTGTGCCTAGCCGCAGATTAGCGTCACATATTGTTTAGTGTGCCTAGCCGCAGATTAGCGTCACATTCTGTTTCGTGTGCCTAGCCGCAGATTACCGGCATATATTCCGTTTAATATGAAGAAGGCGGGTAAAAAGGGACGGGGAAGTGGACGTGATCCTGATAGTTCAGGGCGCGGGTCAGGACGCGTAGAAACTGCGCCTGGTGCCAGAGCACAAGACAGAAAGACATCCACCATACCTAGCTTCATGTCTCAGTTTACAGGGCGTCGCAGGACATCACTCTCGAGGTCAGACCACTGCGAACAGGTGGTCGGTTGGATTTCAGCTGATACTGCTTCCAGTCGGTTAAGCACCACCCTGTCTTCCACCAAGTCCACTCTCACTAGCCAAGAGTCTGGTCAACATAATCCTCACCCTGATCATCCTTCCTCCCACCATAGAGGGTCTGGCCAAAGAAGTGATCCCACACTGGGATATAGTGAGGAGCTCGTCTCATCACCAATCCTTGATTTGAACCTCTCTCCAAGCACGCTTGCAGAGGAACATGAGATCTTGTGCCCTGATTCACAACCTCTAGAGGGTACCCAATCACAAGAAGATGACAGAGGGGAACGGCATTTAAGGTCAAAGGAAGTGGATGATGATGATGAGACACAGTTGCCATCAAATCAACCACAATTACTGTCTCAAGACCTTGATGAGGAGGATGATACACAGTTGTCAATGACTGAGGACGTGGTGGGATCAAGAAATGAGGAGGATGATACACAGTTGTCAATGACTGAGGATGTGGTGGGATCAAGAAATGAGGAGGATGATCAGAGTGAGGAAGTGGAGGAGGACTTGGTGGACGATGAGGTCACTGACCCCACCTGGGAAGGTGGAAAGCCGAGCGATGACAGCAGTCCTGAGGGTGAGCCATCTGCAGCACCGCAACAGGCTGGAAGAGGCAGTGGTGTGGCTAAAGAAAGAAGGCGGACCGCACCAAACCGGCCCGCAAATGTTCCACGGAGCACCCCCTTGCGTAAATCTCCCTTGCCAAGGGCTAGGTGTTCCGCGGTATGGCGTTTTTTTAAGGAAAGTGCGGACGACAAAAGAATTGTAGTTTGCAACCTGTGCCACACCAGAATGAGCCGAGGCATGAACACTAGCAACCTCACCACCACCAGCATGATCCGACACATGGCATCCAATCACCGTAATAAGTGGGAGGAACGCCCGGATCGCCAATCTGTGTCTGAAGGCCACACCACTGCCTCCTCTTCCCCTGTTTTCGGTGCCGGCCAATCGCCTGTCGAAGGCGCAGGCCCGCATACCTCCCGCCCTGCACCTGTACCATCTGAAGCACCATCAGCGACCACATCCACTTCCCTGTCCCAGCGCAGCGTCCAAATGTCGTTACCCCAGGCATTTGAGCGCAAGCGAAAATACCCAGCCACCCACTCAAAGGCCATAGCACTAACCTCACACCTTTCCAAATTACTGGCCATCGAAATGCTGCCATTTAGGCTTGTGGACACTGAGTCCTTCCGCAGCCTGATGGCAGCAGTTGTCCCTCGGTACGCAGTCCCCAGCCGCCACTACTTTTCCCGGTGTGCCGTCCCCGCCTTACACCACCATGTGTCCCTTAACATCACCCGTGCCCTGACCAACGCAGTTACTGGGAAGGTCCACTTAACGACTGACACATGGACAAGTGCTTGTGGCCAGGAACGCTACATTTCCCTGACGGCACACTGGGTGAATGTCGTGGAGGCTGGGAGCGACTCGGACCCTGGGATGGCACAGGTGCTACCCACGCCGAGGATTGCGGGCCCTACCTCCATCAGGGTTTCCGCCAGCACCTACGTTATTGGCTCCTCCTCCTCCGTTTCCACCTCTGAATTCTCTGCGCGCAGCGCCACTCACCCATCAGCCGGTAGCTGGAAGCAGTGTAGTACTGCAGTGGGGAAGCGTCAACAGGCCGTGCTGAAGCTGATCTGCCTTGGGGACAAACAGCACACGGCCTCAGAGCTGTTGCAGGGGATTAGTCACCAGACCGAGCAGTGGCTCTCGCCACTCAACCTGCAACCAGGCATGGTTGTGTGTGATAATGGGCGTAACTTGGTGGCGGGTTTGGAGCTCGGCAAGCTCACACACGTACCATGCCTAGCGCATGTATTTAATTTAGTGGTTCAGCGATTTCTAAAAACCTACCCCAATTTGCATGATCTCTTGACCAAGGTGCGCCGCGTGTGTGCACATTTCCGTAAGTCATCTACAGCTTCAGCCGGCCTGTTGACTCTGCAGCAGCGCTTACAATTGCCAGCTCACCGGCTGCTGTGTGACGTGAGCACGCGCTGGAACTCCACCTTCCACATGTTGGCCCGGCTTTGTGAGCAGCAGAGGGCAGTAGTGGAGTACCAGCTGTTACACGGTCGTCGCCTCTCCGTTCAACTTCCTCTAATCAGAAGTGAGGAGTGGGAATGGATGTCAGACCTCTGTGAGGTTTTACGCAATTTTGAGGAATCGACACAGATGGTGAGCGGCGATAACGCTATTATCAGTGTAACCATCCCACTTCTGTGTCTACTGAAACGCTCGCTGCTCACAATTAAAACCAACGCTTTGCATGTGGAAGAGGTGGAAATGGGGGAGGAAGAGCTTACACAAGGTGATAGCCAGAGCACCCTCACTTCGTCTTCTCAGCGACAATTGGAGGAGGCGGAGGAGGAGGAGGAAGACACGGTTGCCTTCGCTACAGAGGGTAGCCATGGAACTTTATTTCCATCTCTTCAGCGTGGGTGGGCAGAAGAGGAGGAAGAGGATGAGGAGATTGAGAGTCATCCTCCTGGTGAGGACAGCGAAATCTTGCCTGTTGGTACTCTGGCACACATGGCTGACTTTATGTTAGGCTGCCTTTCCCGTGACCCACGCGTTATACGCATTTTAAACAACACGGATTACTGGGTGTTCACCCTTCTGGACCCCCGCTACAAAGAGAATTTCTCATCTCTCATTCCTCCGGTGGAGAGGACAAGCAAAATGGTGCAATACCAGAAGGTTCTTGTCGAAAAATTGCTCCAAAATTTTCCATCTGACAACGCTGGCGGCAGAGTACGTGCTACCTTGGCCAACCGAGAAGGGGAGAAAAGGGGAGCACACAGCAGTTCCGACAAAGGCAGGGCAACACTCTCCAAGGCGTGGGACACCTTCATGACACCCCGCCAGCACCCTCACCCTGATGCGCGGCCTAGTGTCACAAGGAGGGAAAAGTTTTGGAAGATGGTGAAGGAGTACATAGCAGACCGTGTCAGCGTCCTCAATGATCCCTCTGTGCCTTACAACTACTGGGTGTCCAAGCTGGACACGTGGTATGAACTGGCACTCTACGCCTTGGAGGTGCTGGCCTGCCCTGCTGCCAGCGTTCTGTCTGAGCGGGTATTTAGTGCTGCTGGTGGCATCATAACAGATAAGCGTATCCGCCTTTCCACCGAAAATGCTGATAGGTTGACACTTATAAAAATGAACAAGGCCTGGATTTCCCCTGACTTCTCCACTCCACTGGAGGAAAGCCCCGGGTGAACATAAAGTCACTTTAGATATGTTATTTACAATGATGGGAATACTCTGTATTCCCATTCACCCCTTCCACCCAAAAAACGGGTATATGGTTGACTCTTAATCTTCTCATCCTCCTCCTCCTCTTCCATATGCCCTGTGATATAATTTTTATATAGGGCCAGCTCACCAGCGGGCCCTGTGATATAATTTTTATATAGGGCCAGCTCACCAGCGGGCCCTGTTTGACAATTTTGGTATAGGTCAGCTCACCAGCGGGCCTTCTCATATAATGTTTTATTGGGTCAGCTCTCTAGCGGGCCCTCTCATATAATGTTTTATAGCGTCAGCTCACTAGCGGGCCTTCGCATATAATGTTTAGGATGGTCAGCTCCGCAGCAGACCCTCACCCATAATGTTTTAGATGGTCGGCTCAGCAGCAGACCCTCATTCCTAATGTTTTAGATGGTCAGCTTAGCGGCATGCCCTCGCCCCTAATGTTTTAGAGGGTCACCAGCAGGCCATTAATCCTAATTTTTCAAGGGTGTGTATGATGCCCTCCTTTATGTGTAATAAAGGGTGTATTGGAGTGACATTTCAGTCTAATTTTTGGCAGCCCTTTCACTTAGTGCATAGGCTTTATGAGTGTTGGACCACTACCTGAACTATTGTACCACAATGTGAATGAGGCCCTCCATTTTGTGATATACAGGTTGTATCGGAGTGCCTCAGGTCCTCCCATTGAATTAAATAGGGCTGGGGTGTTCGACAGAGCAGAAGGTAGTTCTTGGCTTCATCCACTAAGTCACTTCGTCACTTTTACTCAATGGATCAGACCCCACTGTTACGACTATAAATTTTGGACTTAACAAGGGCAAACGGACATGTTGTAAAACCTGTGGTAGCTGCGGCCTCCGTTCCTGAATGCTGTACCTTACCCGGGCCATAACCACGTTGAACACCTGCTTTACGCTGCGCACGTTTCCCTCTTAATCATGGCCCCAGTTCCAAAAAATCGATGAAATTTTTTGCAGAATTTGCAGATGATATACAAGTAAATATACAGCAAATACTGTTTGGTAACAATTTTTCACCTAAAATCGTTTTTATCTTCCTTTTTGTGTGTTTTACGGTCAGTCTGTAAAAATGGCGTACTACGGGCGAAACATCGTTCCCAGCAGCGACGTTGGAGTCCAAGATGCATCCAGACATCCTCCCTATGCTGTCCCTGAACCATTTCTGTGGTGTTTCCATCATTTTCTGACCTTTTCCTATGAACCAGGCACCCTCCCCTCATCAGAGCAGGGGGTGCCTGGTGTAATGCTCGAGTCCTCCCATTGACTTCAATGGGGCTCGGGTGCTCTGCCGAGCACTCGAGCCTCCGGGGGCGCTCGGCCAGAGCACCCGAACACCCGAGCATCGGGGTGCTCGATCATCACTAATGGATACCTCTCTAAAGCCCAATTTAATGTAATATACATTTTATGTTTTCTCTATGGTGCAGTTAGTTTACTCCAAAATAACTCCAGTTTTCTTTTTTAAATCTGGGCCATTGTTTCTTTCTAGAGAGAGAATTAGTCATTGTTTGGTGTTTGAAATGAAGAAACCAGAGCTTCTTTGATACTTCATTAATAGCTGCTGAAATAATTATTTCAAACTTTAGGGAACAGAAGAGTGTGCAACACAGTAATTGCAATATATTTTGTTCCCCTCTACTCTTTAAAGGGTTAACTCTTTGACTGTTTTCTGAAATCTAAATATGTAAATGCTGTATACATTATCAGCTCTATATAAATACAATTATATAATATGTATACACTGATTTGCTCTATGCATCTTTATTGGCAATGTTGTGTGAGAGACAAATGCAACACTTGAGGGGTGGATAACCTTAATATAAATTCCTTTTAAATCACATTAGATTTTTACTTAACCATGAAAACAATCTACTGCAATGTTCTCATAATGAGAACTTCTTGAACTGGTAAAGAAGAATGACAGTATTTGTATAAGGTGTGACTAAATTAATCTTCATAATTGAGTACCTTTTGTCGAAGACTCCCATATAGTTCTTTAATTGATTTAAAAACTAAGGGATTCTGCACTATAGTGGGATTAAGAGGTGATGAACTTTCCAGTTCCCATGTTATTATATTGAGCCTATGCACTAAGATCTCTCCACCGCTATAGACGATGAGGAGTTAGCTCTACAAGTGAAAGGGGCTACGGAGAGCTTCATGGACAGAAGAGCATAAGTGTGTAACCAGCAAGACATTGTTCCCTTTGGGAGAGGTAACAGTTCACAAATAATAGCTCAAAAGTGGACTCTTTTCGAAATATGTTTTTCCTTCAGTAAAGAGGACTTTTATAGTGAAAACTCTATAGCTATGGAATATAACTTTGAGGTTTTTTTATTTGAAATGTCTGTATTTTTATACACGAAAGATGTTAGATATATATTATTATATTAAATACTATATTTTCTATATTACATGTTGGTTTGTTTATCCTGTGCCACCAAGCTTTTAAGATATAAGGGTATATAGGTTAATTAACCTCCTCTATACATATATATCTTTATACATGTTGGATAATTAATTCTAGTGCTCTCCCACACATACGTTTTTTGCTAGAGAGATTTTATACACTGATCTAGGGATAGTTGCACACCCTTAATAGGATCTTCTCATATTCTGGTGTTAGCAGGCTACATGTATAGATTTTCCTTAATTTTTATATTTTCAGTTTACATTTATGTTTATGTTATTTGTTTTAATTGCAACCAACACCACAGCTGTGCGCCACAATTACCCATTTTATTCTGTATTTGCTTTATGTACTCCTAGTAGTTCTGGTGGTGGGCGTGATATCATCATCATCCTCACAGACTGTAGTGGTGGAAGTGGAACCAACATTAATATGGGACAGGTGGTGGGGGTGGTGGACCACATCAGGTGCATCCAGACTGAAGATGGATATCGCCATAAGCAATAAGCAGCTTACACTAAAGGATGAAGTTCACAGCAGCAGGTACAGCACCAGAATCCACCAAACCTCAGTATATTCTTATCCCTTTTGTTCTTATGTTTGTGAATATAGGACTGAGTGTGTGTAAGTAACACGGTATGTCAAGTTATTCTTGTTGTTTGTTTGTTTGTCTTGAATGTATAACGTATTATGTATGTCTGTGTAGTATCTGTCACTCAGTCTCAGTTGAGTCTTAGGCTCAGCCAGCTCAGACAGAAATGATAGCCTCCTTTTGTTTTGTTTTTTTTTAACTCTCTTTTTAACTCTCCTTCATGCTTACACTCCGAGCACCATTCCTGACCAGACTGCCAGGCTACCACCAATATTCCTATAGATAGCAACTACAACTCCCTTTTATGTATGTATGTATGTCTCTACAATAGAGAGCATCAAAAATTCAGCTTCCTTCTCTTTCTTTCTATCTCTCTCTCTCTCTTTCACTCTCTTTCTCTCTCGATCTCTCTCTCCCAACACAAGCTAACAACATGTGGTTAACTTACACCCCCTTGTATAATTTAGCATGGTGGGAACACATAGGGTGCAACTCTCAGCATGGGGGGAATTACATTATTAACATTGATTTAAAAGAAATACAAAAAGCTGAAAAATGAAGAGAGGCATGTCAGCCCCTCTTTGTTGCTCCCACACAAGGGGTAGTGTGGTGAAAGTACAAATCCACCAGCACAGCCCCCTGGGTGTTATCATCAGGGTATGCACTACAGAGTGAGCAGTGTAGCACATACCAGGGGATACCCACCACCAGAGTAGGACTTTAATACCAATAAATCCTCTATGTTTAACCCTCCACATTGTGGGTTAAGTACAGAGTTAAACAAGGCTTAGGGGAAAGGAATGCACAGAAATACCTATAGACTTCCCCTCTGACCTCCCCTTGGTACAAATATTTTAAGGGGAGGACTTTTCATGTAAGCAGCATAGTAAATTGGTGTTAGGCAAGCATTCGGTCTGAAAATCTAACTCAGTCAGTACCTGATTCATGACAAAATCTTTGAGTACATTCATAACCCATACTATTAAAAATATAGATTTTTGGTAAGGCTTTTACAGATGAGTCAAATAAACATGTGCAATATTCAAATTTCAGTGAGGGATCTATTATAAAACCTACTACTATGGGATGGCTTTCCCCAAACTATTCTAATGCCAAAGCACCCTCATTAAAATAAGCAGACAGCATATCTTGGTTTTGGAAGTTTATGGTCCATATGCATTTAAAGATTTAAATACATTATTGTGAGAATTGCTTTAAAGAACTTTCTCAGTGGTATCTTCTTCTAGAATAGGCCATTCTTTTTCAGGCTCTCTCCAGTTGTTCCATATATGATCAAACCGACCTATCATCTCCTCTGAGTGAAGGAAGATATTCCAAATCTCCTCTTCCTCCAGAAATCACAACATCAAGTCACCTGAACTTTCTCTTCTGCTAATAGAAGGATATACATAACTAAAAATATGCAATATTTATTTCCTACAACCACTAGCACCTCAGAGAAATTGGTAATAGAATGTTTTTGATTAAATTCTAGCAAATATCCCTGCACCTCTCCCATTTCTTCTCAAACCTATACCCTTTATGCTTCCCTGCTATTCTTTTTCTAGTACTCTTTAGCATTGTTTTGACACGTTATTAGATATTAGGTTCACCAAAGCAGCGAGAATTGGGAGGTTTCAGACTGAATGTGCATATATACTGTACAGCAATATGTCTTGTAAAGATCATGTATTCAACTATTATGAAATAAAGAAAAAATATTTTCAAATCAAAAAAGTTACAAGTTCTAGCAAACCTGTTAGTTTATGTATAAACATTCAAGGTCTGTTTTGAGAGTAAATGTGAGGAAAGAGAGAAAATCCAGTCTGAGTATGATCCAGGCTATGGTATAGCAGTATGAATCAGATGAGTTTGAGTCCTAAGACTGAAACTCAAAAATACCCTAGGTGTGCTAAAATACCGCTTCCAATTTATAATTTCTCTAATAGTCGGTGCTAGGGTCCACTTGTCAAGTTTCTGGATTTTTGCTTTTTTGCTCTTTTCGGTGATACCGCTATGGTCCTGGTCACCTGGTCATGTGACCCCAAATTCCACACTCTCTGTAGATAAAATATAAACAGACCAAGCACAAACAGCAATATCTTTGGATAAACAGCAATATCTTTGAATAGACAATCCCTCAAGTGTTCCAACCCCCTCAAGAGGCTTAACCAGACTCTTGGAGATGTTGTCTCAACATAAGGACTACCGAGACCTATTTCTAATCCCTTACAGCACCTAAATAGGGCTACACTAAACGTAGTAATAAGTGGCTCAGGGCAATTTTAACAAAAGGTCAAAGTGGGAAACGGTGTCAATGTTTCACAATGGGTTGGCGACCTCACGAACAGTCAAGGGGATAACATGGTAACATAGTAACATAGATAAATAAGCAATTTAAATAAATGTGAATTTTATCTTCCCCCCATAGGTCAGGTGATTTTCTGCTGAATCTCAAATACTTAGCTTTCTACATAAATTCCTATTAGTTCCTCTATAATAAGGGATTTGATTAAAAAAAATGGTTAAATAATTACATATATAAAAAAATGCAAAAACGATTACTTTTATGGCTCAAACACAATAACAATCTGTGTCAATATGTGCATGAGATTACATGCAATACTGTATTGAATAAGTATCTACTTTTCCACCCATAATGCATTTCCTTTCACTCTAGCATCATAAATCTCCAGTTTTACACAGTTTTACCCACAATACACCGCCTGTTATTCACAATTTTCCTGTGTAGAGTATTTTGAGTATATATAGACAAAAAGCAAACGATGATAGAGCTTGATATAGTACTGGTGGTTTCTTAGCATATATTGACATATTGCTGTATGTAAGAGAAGGAGTAGGAGAACAGGAGTGTGAAGAAATTATATGCACCCATTGACAACTCACTGTTTGTCAAAGACAGTTTCTTAAACTTTTTGGTGATCTATAAATATCCTTAGAAAAGTTCTGCCTATCTACTTATGTCATTGGATACTGCTGAGTTAATCCATAGAAATCACCACATATCATGATGCCAGATACAAATTTCAGATGTGATATAAGTCCAGAGTATCGTTTGTACATAACTCTGAGGTAATTGTGTTTGTGATGTTTTATGTGTTATATTTCCCTATTATTTCAATCCATCAAGGATAAGAGCCTCTGAAGATTTCCTGCTAGCATCCATTGTTTATACAATGTTTCCATGAATAGCTCATGTATGTCATAGATATGTGTTGTTTTGACAGGTTCCTAATGACGGGGCACACATTTAGATACCTGAATTACTAATATCTGGTTGGTAAGTCTGTCATCAGTGTTCTAGTGAGAGACACCTGCATGGTAATCTGGGATGTAATAAAATGTGACTTCATTTGTAGATCTCATCTGTGAACATTAGCTACCTTTTGAGAACGGTCTTACCTCTTAAGACATTCTCATTGTCATTGAAATATGGTCAACTTCCAGTAGCCCTTGGCCAGCCTCAACACATGCCACCTTCTTTTTCTCTCTGACACTGTATGCAGCATCCTCAGGATCATAGAGGCAAGAGTTTTTGTACTTCACTCACAAGGTGGTCGTTTTTACAGGACATCTTTCTAGTGCTGTTTGACTTTCTTTTTATTCCTTTCACTTCATTACCAAGCTGAAGTGACAATACAACTCAACTTCAACATCACACAGTAATATTTGGTGCTGTACTATTTAAGCCAATTCACTCACCTGTAGTTGCATTACTGCACTGCAGCAAGATACATAACTGTAAAACATGGTCTGGGTTTTTCAATAGTGTGAACGGTCCCATATAACACATGGTTTACAATGTCATCTGTTATTTTCATGCATTTAAAGTGTTTTGGTTACATAGAGATATCAATATCATCTAGAAATTAATATTAAAATAATAAGATTTGGATACCTAATGGCACAGTTTTAATGATGAACAGCACCAAGCAATCCAGATACACTCAACAATATTGTAACTAATGGTATAAAAATGGTGGTGGCATGGCATGTTGGCCTGCCTCTCTTGAGTTAAAAGTCTGATATTACATGAATTCACCAACACACTCATTCTGTGTAAACATTTGCAATTGGGATACTGTGGGGATACCAATGTAAGGTAAATATAGAAGTGTAAGACGATATACAGATTTAGAAATTGGAGGCATACTGTTAATAATAGATTAATGCCTAGTACTTGTTGCATTTTATGGAATTACGTAGTGGAGATATCATGGGATTTTATTTAAATTGTGATAATACTGCTTATTTTAGACATTTAACAGGGTCAATTTATAGTAACAACATTGCCTTTTATATTAATATATTAATTTACAAGTCAGAGGGGTATGCAATGCATTGTACACCCCTCTGTTCTTTAAAGGTATATATATATTGGAAGTGTCTATTTCCCTACAAAATCTTCTTAACCTCTCCTCAGCCCCTAGGTGCCTAAGCCATCTGCACTGCGTTGCAAAGCATTTAGGGTCATATGTTCAAAAGAAAAGTGGAGGAGCTCTAGAGCAAACCATTTCCATTATAGCAGATAATTAAAAATTACCATTGATTTAAATGTGTCACAGTAACTTAGGCAAATAAACACACAACACAGTACAAGTGACTTTAACCAGTTTATTGAAGAAAATAATAATAGTAATAATAATAATAACAGTAGGAGCGAACACTTCCTCAACCGTGTGGAGACAGGCGTAAGGACTGTGTTTAGTCCACTACCCAAGAGCTGGCACTGAACTGAAATCGGTACAGTAGATATAAGGGGAATAGAACCAAACTTGGCTCTAACCAACAGATAGGAACCTGGAATGCCAGGAATCAGTAACGAAGAGTACCCATACAACCTCCAGTTTGGGCAGCTAGAGTACTGGAGTAGTACAGACTTGAGGCCACAGAGTGGAGGCACACTAGCAGGCTACCAGAGATGTAGTTGCAATAGCGCAATGCAGAACTCAGGGCGAGTACAGGAAGAGACAGAGAGGAATAGTATATGGTAGTGTACCAAGAGGCAACAGATCAGAGATATAAAAGGCAACACTACCAGCCCAGAGGCAATGGGAGGCAACTTGCAATGCTACCGGCAAGGTAGTTGTTGTACCAGATAGGTAGAGCACGCCTACTGCTATTCCTGGAGACAAGTGGTAGTCAGACAGGAGCGGGGAGTATCACGGAGAGTAAGTCAGACAAGCCAGAGTCAGGAACAGGATCGGGTAGTCAGCCACAGCCTAGGTCAGCACAGAGCAGGTCGTCGGACAAGCCAGAGTCATACATGGATCAGATAGTCAGACAGAGCCGATGGGCAAAACCAGATCGGATAGTCAGACAAGCCACGGATCGAGAACCAGGAGGTATCGGAAGCCAAGCAAGGGTCAAACGAGCAACACTGAAATACGCACAGAAACACCATGAGAGGGTGATTAAACCCAGTTCGCAAGCAGATTATAAGGCCGCCGCCAGAAGGCGGAGCATAGTCGGCCACACAGACAGTAAGCTGCAAAATAGCTAGCGCAATATCAGAGACACTCGCCCGTAGATAGCAGCAGACCAGAGGATGCAGTTCCAGTGCCAAACCATCGGAACAGGAATGCAGGCAAGCAAATTATGGGCACCATGATGGTACGCACCCTTTAACAACCCCTTCCCCATGGAGGAGGACCAGGCGTGAAGGGAAAACGAGCATGAAATCTGCGAAGCAACACAGGGGCGTGAGTATGGCCACAGGGTACCCAGGAATGCTCCTCAAGCCCGTACCCCTTCCAACGTACTAAGTATTGAAGGTGTCCTCTGACTCTGTGAGAGTCCAAAATGGTCTGCACTTCATACTCTTTCTGGCCATTGACTTGAACAGGCCCAGGCAGAACAGGTGTTGAAGTATAGCGGTTGCAGACCAAAGGTTTAAGCAGGGACATATGGAAGACATTGTGAATTCGCATGCCAACCGGGAGGTCTAGGGCGTATGAGACAGGGTTAATCTTACTCAGCACCCGGTAAGGACCTATGAAACGAGGGGCCAATTTCCTGCATGGCACCTGGAGGTTAAGATTACGGGAGCATAGCCATACTCTCTTCCACCTGAAACACTGGGGTCGGCCCTTGCCGATGGTCTGCATGTTTTTTGTAGTGCTGAGTGGACCTCTGCAGGGATCTCTGAACTTGAACCCATGTGGAGTGGAGCTGCCTAAGATGCTCATCCAGAGACGGAATTTCTTGTGCCTCGAATGATTCGGGTAGCAACGCAGGCTGGAAGCCATAATTAATCAGGAATACAGAGTAGTGTGAAGAAGAGCTTATGGCACAATTCCTGGCAAACTCCGCCTACGGTAACAAGTTCGCCCAGTTATTGTGATGGTCTGAAATAAAACATCATAGGAACTGTTTTAGGCCTTGGTTGGCTCTCCCAGCAGCACCGTTCAACTGGGGGTGGTAGGCCAAGAGAATCACTACTGAATGCCCATTTGCCCACAGAAAGCTCTCCAGAACTGGGACACAAACTGGCTCCCTCGATCTGAGACCAGTACCTTGGGTACCCCATGGAGCCTGAATACCTCACTGGCAAATATCTCGGCCAGCTCCTTAGTGGAGGGAAGACACTTCAGTGGTACAAAGTGGGCCATCTTGGAGAACCTGTCAACAATCATAAGAATGACCGTGTGCCCTTTGGATATAGGCAACTCAACCATGAAATCGATGGACAGGTGAGACCAAGGACATTCACCATTAGGAACAGGCTGCAGCAGTCCTACAGGAATGTGTCTGGGAGACTTTCTATGGGCACATGTGACATAGGCTGCTACAGAGCAGTCATTTTTTTAAGCTAGGCCACCAGAAAAGCTGAGATATGGACCAAATCAATTGGTCACGACTGATGTGCCCTGCGGCCTTCAAGGAATGATAGGTCTTCAGTAATTGAGTATGGAGAGATTCAGGAACGAAACATCTACCACTTGGTTTGTCTGCAGGAGTGGTAGCTTGGAATGCCAAAATCTCCTCCCCCAAGGGAGAGGTAATGCTAGTATGAATGGTAGCTAAAATATGATCTGTGGGAATGTGTTACGGTTCAGTACACTCAGACACGAAGGTTTAGGTAAAAACACAGCTTTATTGAAGCACACAATGAACAATGTAACCCTCACGGGTCCAGTATAGCATAAACTGACACAAGACAGGTTACAAGTGGTACCCACAAGGGTCCGGTAAAGTGAACAACACAGTACTGACACAGGTCAGGTCAATGTTACTGATACAGTGTATGAATGTCCAATGTAGCCAGTGCAATGCTGGTAGTAACGTAAGAAAGACTCAATGTCGCCTGTTTGATGTGGAAGGCGACAAGGACAGGACTGCAACCACAGGCCCTGGACACCTGTAAGAGGAAGCAATGGTGGACGCCCACCAACGGCAAACAGACTGGTCAGAGCTCGTGCTTAAACAGAGGCCCTACCGGAGCAACCCAGCACTGTGTGCATGTACTACCTGAAAGGGTTAATAGGCAAAGGTATAAATGGACGGAAACCGGAAGCGCACAACGGATCAAACTGGTGACTAATAGCCCAAGTAGCGTAGCCCAACAGAACCCAAGATGGTAGTAGATAACGAGGCCCTTCCCCCGGAGGGGTTAATAGCGCTGTGGTCTGGATAACGGTAACCACCGGAGGCACCCAACTGAACCAACACAGACCAAGCGAGTAAGACATGGGTGGAAGCTGCGAGACTCTGACCACTGGTCCTGTATACGAGCAGCCGGAACCACGGAAACTAGGACCAGAAAGTAGTAACGGTGCCCTAGAGGCGGGCAAACAGGAGCAGTTCGGAGGAACCAACTGGTACAGCAGAAACAGGAACTACCGCCAAGAAGAGTCGGTACTGGTGCAGGAACGTCAGCCAGGCTGGGTCGGTACACGGAGCAGGATCCATCAGCCAGGCCGGGTCAGAACAGAAAGCAGGAACGTCAGTCGGTACACAGTATCAGGAACGAGACAATAGCGTGATCAGGCAGTCCAGGGTCATACACTGGATCAGAACAACAACAACTAGCAACAGGCATCAGGTACACCACGAAAGGGCACTAACAGAGTGGCAGCCAAGGGTATAAAAAGGCTTGTCACTAGCAGGAGCAGAACAGAGAAGCCAATAGAAAAGCAGTATCAGCGAGATGGACAGAATGTCGCCCAGATCACGGGCGCCGTTATAGTACCCTCCTCTCAAAGACCCCCCTCTGAGAAGAGGGCCCAGGCTTCCTGGGGTACTTGGTATGAAAAATACGCTGCAATCTGGGAGCATGCAGGTCCTTGGAGTCCACCCATGAACGCACCTCTGGGCCGTAGCCTTTCCAATGGACCAAATACTGCAGTTTGCCTCTGAATCTGCATGAGTCAATTATATTTTGCACCTCATATTCCTCTTGGGCTTGGATCTGAATAGGGTCTGGTGCCACGGAGTTGGTAGTATAACAATTACAGACCAGAGGATTCAGTAGTGATAAATGGAACACATTGTGAATACGCACAGATGGTGGGAGGTATGGGTGGGAAATTTGACCTTACAGACCCCATTTCTCTCGCCCTTTGCTTGCGGTCTTTGGTTGCCATCAGCTCCCTGATACGGGAATCAATTAGTATAGTAAAATCGATAAGATCATCAAGGTCAGTTGGCAATTCTCATGCAGCCGTCTCATCCTTTAATCGATCACAGAGACCCTGTGCGAATGCTGCTACCAACTCCTCATTGTTCCAGCCCACCTCTTCTGCAAGGGTACGGAATTCTATTGCATAATCCGCAACTGTGTGAGACCCTTGTTGGATTTCCATCAATTTTTTAGCAGCAGAGGCGGCTTTTCCAGGAACCTCAAATACTCTATGAAACGCCCTTACAAACTCAGAGAAGTTCTGAGTACATGGTTTAGCGGACTCCCATAGCGGATTTGCCCATGCCAGGGCTCTCCCCGTGAGCAGGGAGATCATAAACCCTACTTTACTGTGATCAGTGGGAAAAGCATGAGGGGTTAATTCAAGGAAGATTTCCAACTGGTTAGTAAACCCCCTACACAGGTTAGGTTCGCCATCGTACCTGAGAGGTAATGGAGCGGTAACCGTCAGCCCTTTATTAGCGTTAGTCAGAGTACTAGACTGTGCTTCCGGTGTCAAAACGGGGGGGGGGACCACCGGAGCCGGTACTGGTTTGCTCATGTGTGCCGTGTGCTCAAGAATCATTTGAACAGCCAAAGCCAACTGGTGTAATCATTGTTCTTGGAGGTCCATCCTCCAATGGATACTGTGTGCATCACCTTTACCGTTACAGTCTGAGGTCATGGCCCTTTCGTACTGTTACGGTTCAGTACACTCAGACACGTAGGTTTAGGTAAAAACACAGCTTTATTGAAGCACACAATGAACAATGTAACCCTCACGGGTCCAGTATAGCATAAACTGACACAAGTGGTACCCACATGGGTCCAGTAAAGTGAACAACACAATATTGACACAGGTCAGGTCAATGGTATTGATACAGTGTATGAATGGCCAATGTAACCAGTGCAATGCTGGTAGTAACGTAAGAAAGACTCAATGTCGCCTGTATGATGTGGAAGGCGACAAGGACAGGACTGCAACCACAGGCCCTGGACACCTGTAAGAGGAAGCAGACTGGTCAGAGCTTCTGCTTAAACGGAGGCCCTACCAGAGCAACCCAGCACTGTGTGCATGTACTACCTGAAAGGGTTAATGGGCAAAGGTATAAATGGATGGCAACCGGAAGCACACAACGGATCAAACTGGTGACTAATAGCCCAAGTAGCGTAGCCCAACAGAACCCAAGATGGTAGTAGATAACGAGGCCCTTCCCCCAGAGGGGTTAATAGCGCTGTGGTCTGGATAACAGAAACCACCAGAGGCACCCAACTGAACCAACACAGACCAAGCGAGTGCGTCACGGGTGGAAGCAGCGAGACTCTGACCACTGGTTCTGTATACGAGCAACCGGAACCACGGAAACTAAGACCAGCAAGTATTAACAGTGCCCTAGAGGCAGGCAAACAGGAGCAGTTCAGAGGAACCAACTGGTACAGCAGAAACAGGAACCACCACCAAGAAGAGTCGGTACTGGTGCAGGAACGTCAGCCAGGCCGGGTCGGTACACGGAGCAGGATCCTCAGACGCGCCGGGTCGGTACACAGAGCTGGGTCGTCAATCTCGCCGGGTCGGTACACGGAGCAGGAACATCAGCCAGGCCGGGTCAGAACAGGAAGCAGGAACGTCAGTCAATCCAAGTCGGTACACAGTATCAGCAACGAGACAATAGCGTGGTCAGGCAGTCCGGGGTCATACACTGGATCAGAACAACAACAACTAGCGCCAGGCATCAGGTACACCACGAAAGGGCACTAGCAGAGTGACAGCCTAGAGTATAAAAAGGCTTGTCACTAGGAGGAGCAGAACAGAGCAGCCAATAGAAAAGCAGTATCAGCGAGATGGACAGAATGTCGCCCAGATCATGGGCGCCATGATAGAATGATAGGCACTGGAGTGCTATCTACCTCAGGATCCGATCCAAATTGCCTGGCGAGAGCATCAGCTCTAACATTCTTGGTACCAGGAAGGTATGAAACCACGTAATTAAACCTGGAAAGGAACAATGCCCATCTGGCCTGACTGGGAGACAATCTCTTGGCCTCTAAAAGGTATGTCAGGTTTTTGTGGTCAGTGAGAATTAGTATTGGGGAACTTGTCCCCTCCAGCAGGTAGCACCACTCCTTAAGTGTGAGAATAATAGCCAGCAATTCTCGATCCCTGATATCGTACAGACTTTGTGCCCTAGACAACTTCTTAGAAAAATACCGACAAGGAAGTAGGGTCTTGCCAGAAGCCTCCAGAGTAAACGGCAGGGCAGGATTGAGATAGAAGCCTTAGCGAAGGCAGCCTTTAGATCATCAAAAGTTTGGATAGCCGTGGGAGACCAGTTGGACGTATCTGCCCTCTTATGTGTCATATCAGTGAGTGGATTCACCACTGAGGAAAAATTCTTAATAAATTTCCTATAATAGTTTGTGAAACCCAGAAACCTCTGTATGGCTTTCAGGCCTACTGGACGGGGCCACTGCAAAACTGCGGACAACTTAAGAGGGTCCATGGCCAATCCTGCAGAGAAAATCACATACCCCAGAAATGTGACCTCAGACTTGTAGAACTCGCACCTCTCCAGCTTACAGAATAATTTTTTCTCTCAAAAGAGTTGCAAGACCTGTGTCACATCCGCCTGATGTGCTTCTATGGTAGGTGAGTGGATAAGAATGTCATCCAAGTATACTACTACACACCTCTGCAGTAGATCTCTTAAAACATCTTCGATAAATTCTTGGAATACATCCGGAGCATTACACAAGCCAAAAGGCATTGCCAGATGTTCATAATGTCTGCTGCGAGTGTTAAATGTGGATTTCCACTCATGCCCCTCCTTTATTCTTACAAGATTATAGGCCAGCCCTTAGATCAAGTTTGGTGAACACTTTCGAGCGCTTAATTTGATTGAAGAGTTCGGTGATCAATGACATGGGGTATGCATTTTTCACCATCAATTTGTTTAGATCTCTGTAGTCAATACATGGTCTCAATTCCTCATACCCAAGAGCTGACACTGAACTGAAATCTGTACAGTAGATATAAGGGCAGAACCAGTCTTGGCTCTAACCAACAGATAGGAACCTGGAACGCCAGGAATCAGTAACGGAGTGTACCCGGACAACCTCCAGAGAGGGATGTCAGACAACAACTTGGGCAGCTAGAGTACCGAAGTGGTACAGACTGGAGGCCACAGAGCGGAGGCACACTAGCAGGCTACCAGAGATGTAGTTGCAATAGCGCAGTGCGGAACTCAGGGAGAGTACAGGCAGAGACAGCGAGGAATAGTATATGGTAGTGTACCAAGAGGCAATGGATCAGAGATATAACAGGCAACACTACCAGCCCAGAGGCAATGGAATCACACAGTGCGGAGGCAACTTGCAAAGCTTAACAGCAAGGTAGTTGTTGTACCGGATAGGCAGAGTGCTCCTTCTGCTATACCTGGAGACAAGTGGTAGTCAGACAGGAGCGGGGAGTAGCACGGAGAGTAAGTCAGACAAGCTGCAGTCAGGAACCGGATCAGGTAGTCAGCCACAGCCTAGATCAGCACAGACCAGGTAGTTGGACAAGCCAGAGCCATACAAGGATCAGATAGTCAGACAGAGCCAATGGGCAAAACCGGATTGGATAGTCAGACAAGACAAGGATCGAGAACCAGGAGATATCGGAAGCCAGGCAAAGGTCAAATGAGCAACACTGAATACACACAGAAACACCATGAAAGTGCGATTATGCCCAGTTCGCGGGCAGATTATAAGGCCTCCTCTGGAAGGTGGAGCTTAGTTAGCCACACAGACCTGAAGACACAAAATAGTGAGCACGATTTCAGAGACGTGTGCCCGCAGATAGCGGCAGACCAGAGGATACAGTTCCCGTACCAAACCACGGGAACAGGAATGCAGGCAAGCAAATCACGGGCACCGTGATAATATGGAAATTTTAATTCCTTGAATGCTAGAGAGGTCTCCAAAGTATTGCATTGTTGTATTGGAGACCTCTCTAGCATTTAGGTGGTTAAAGTCCCCATTTAAATCAATGGGAATGTTTGGTATTTTTAGTTCTCACCCATAGTGCAAATGGTTTTCCCCTGGACTCCTCCACTTTTCTTTTGAACAAATGGCCCTATTAGCAAACAAGGGTTTAAGAAAATTTGCTTTAGTCTTCCCAATGAGTTTTTCAGTTTTAGACAATTTAGAAACCTAGATCGTGGAATTCTGGGTCAAACCTACTGCATCATGGGAGGCAAATAAAACAACCCCAAATTCATGTTGATTTAAATGGGGTATTTAACCTTTTGAATGTTGGAGGAATCACAGCTCATGTGCTTTGCAATGTGCTAGAGACCTATCCAGTATTCAAGAGGTTAAAGCCACATTTATATCAATGAGGATGTTTATTTGTCATTTAGGGTGCAGTTGGTTTGCTCCATAGCTGCATTACTTTTACATATATGATCCCTAGTTTCTTATATAATAAGAGTATCATTATTTCTAACCAAACTGTTTTCTTGCAGATTTATGGACTGTATTCAGGATAGCAATGGTGAGAAATTCTGGCACAAATGAACTGCACCATTTGAATGACAGAGGGTATGTAACACAGTGTAAAGCAATGCATTGAGCACCCTCTGGCATTCAAAGGTTTCAACGGTAGAAAGGTCTCCAACACATTGTGAAGTAATGAATAATTGACCTTTCTAGCATTCAAGGTTAAAAAAACTCACTTTGTATCAGTGGGAATTTGTCAATTTTTTTTCTTTCCACCCTATAGAGCAGTTAGTTTGCTCCACAATGCTCCCATTTTCTTCTGCATAAAGCCCTAAGACATCCAATGGGAGGCTATTTCCCAAATAATTCATTAAGTAACACTTCCTCGTATAAAATCCTACAGATTCGGGGCATGAGATATTTTTCTGTTTCCTCTGTTGTCTTGCACTTGTGTATCATGTTTAATCACTTTACACAGTGCTTTATCATACATATTGGGTCTTTTTAAAAAAAAAGTTCCAAATATGCTACTGTCTTTCTGTAGATGAGCATGTGTCCATTTACAGTGAGGCTGATGTACTAAAAAGAACTGAGGGGGTGGGTGCACTTAGGCAGTGGTTCACAATCTGCTGAAGGCACCCCTAACACAGATTCTGGAATTTTTGGGCACCCCTCACATTTTATAGGTGACTAGCAAGTGGTGCACACAGTTCCCATTCTGTTGGGAACGCCATGCACATAGAGACCCCTCTGGACTGCTGCAGCAATTTTCACAGTGAGCAGGGACTTCACCCCACCCACTCCTGTGAAAATTGCCGCCCCTGATTCTCTGTTTGAGGCCGATCTCCATCTTCTGCCGCACTGTGGAGGGGCGGGCAGCGAACCAGAAACCACTTCGATTTTTATATATATAGATTTCTCAAAGACTTACTGAAGCAAAAATACATAACTATAAAGACGTCCTTAGCTCTGAATCATGAAAACTAGCATTATGCATAACAATTTCCATAATCTGCTTAACAAAAAAGCCACTTGTACAGGGTTACACAAAAAAGGTGTCAACTGGTTTTTATACTTATGTTCTCCATTAAGAAATAATATGAAATAATGTAGAAAATATAAATATTATACAATAGATCTTTGCGAATCAGGTAACAATCAGCCTCTTATTTATTATAATAGTAGACTTACGTTGAATCAGTATTCATGTAACCATGAAAGGATGTTTTGACCTATATATTACTCAGGCTTCTTGACTATAACAGAGTATTGGTACAATGAACACCATACCATTTCACGAATGGAAAGCTGAAACTGATGCTTGACAAAGAAATAAAAATCCTATATAATAATTTGCTAGGGTGTTTGTCAGAAGTCATCATGTGCAGTACAGACTGCCTGAATGCGCCACGGCTGGAGTCCTCTCTGCGCACCTTCCTGGGACTATTTGGTGAACAGAGAGGCTCCGGGCACCAGCCGAGGCTGCTGGGTGGCACTGTGGCCCATGTACATGGGCTTTTAAACTAGTATTAAAAATTAACCCTTTGAGTGCCAGAGTGGTATTGCAAAGCAATGCGTTACGTACCACTCTGGCACTCATAGGGTTAAAAGCTTGCTTGCTATTCATGTAATTTAAGATATGTCTTTTTTACTTTCTCCTTTGAAAAAAACTTCAAACTTTATTTTGTTGCTATGGTAGATGTTTATGAGAAAAACATATAAATAGATATAAACGGCTGCTGTATGGAGGATACCTACCTAAGTCCTGTTAAACAAATTAAGAGCCACTTATTATTATATAGGTATAGTTCACGTTAAATATTTACAAATCATTATAGATTGTCATGTATTTGTGATTGAGAGAGTAAGGTTTGGTGATCAACAACTAGGGTGGTTTCACATACAGATATATGAGTGTAATGTAGGCTGACCAGACCTCACCTTTAACTGGGGACACATAGGAAATAGGCATAATTAAGTACTGCACTGAAATTAAAGCAGACCTGCAATATGCATTTTTCCTGTGTGTCCCCACTTAAAGGTGAGGTCTGGTCACCCTAGTGTAATGGTATTAAAATAAACAAAGGTATTTGATTTTTCACTGGATGAATTTTCATATATGGAAAAATACCTTTAACAGAGGGACGGTGGCAGATCTAGTGAATGAGGGCCCTGTTTAAAAAAATAGGTCTCTCAGTTCAAAGCAAACTGCGCAAACTACTTAAAAATAATAAACATATTCAATTTGCAGTATTAAATGGGTTTTAAAAGTTGGCTGAGCCCTGTTTCTTCAGACCTGCTGATCTACATAGGAAAGACTGTTGAATAGAGTGAAGGAACAGTGGGAACAATGGGGCTTTAAAGCCATTGAATGACAGAGAGTTCTCCAATGCATTTCAAATTTTGGTAATTATTAATTTCTCCCTTATGGTGCAATCGGATTGCTTCAGAATTATCTCAACTCTGCTTAGAACATCTACCTTAGTGGGAAGAAAGAATTAGCCAGTGAAACTCCACTCATTTTAGTCTCTTACCCAGTGGCTGCACTTCAGGGTATTCATTAGCACTTATGACTACTGTAGTACATACCGGCGGGCAATCTCCGATATCACTGGAACGTTAATGCCAGCAAATCCCATATGCGACACAGAGAAATGGCATAAAATCCTATAGCTTCCTCTTGACATTTAGTCCATTGTTATAACACAGAGAGCAATGTCTGACCTTGAACATAACTAGTTAGCATACTGTGCAGGGAACTAACATAAGTGCCATATTGAATCACCAAGACATAAAGGTCAATTTATCAAAAACCTTATTTTACAGAAAACAGTTTGTGTAGCTTATAGGCAGATTTTAATTATTATAAAACAAACTAAACTTGTATTAATGTGACAGGTCTAATTTAAAGGGATAGTAATACTTCATTTTAACTTTATTTTATTTTGTAGGCATTAAAAAAACATGAAGAACGATATAAGTCTTATCTCTCAAACCTTTATAGTTTAAGAGATATTCACAAGCAAAGTTTCCCCTCCCGCCCCTTTTACCCAGTGTAAGCCATCTCTTCTCAGATGTGAATCTGATTGTAAGACCAGACAGATAACAGCAGGGGACAATCTTCTTTACATGAAAACAATGAAATCCCTGCCCCCCTTGACAAGTTTTTCAGGTTTTTCCCTTATCTAAATTGAAGATTGTCTCTCTGTGCAATCTACCTGGGCACCTCCCTTCTGCTTTGGCTGAGCAGTGTTACATCAGTAAAAGGGGCGGGAGGGGGACACTTTGTGATTGAATTACTCCTGTACTACAACTCTGACAGAACTGAAATAACACTCTCCAAAGTCCAAATACTATGATGATTAATTAGAGCTGTTTTTATTATGAAACATTACTATCTCTTTAAGTGGAAATGTGCAGATACAATAATTTACAGGTGTGATGGAATAGCCTTCTAGCTGAAGTGGTAGATACTAATGCTATACATTTAAAATCTCTTGGGATATATAAAAGGCATCTATTTTTCTAAAGATAAGGAAATCTTTACTTTTTAAATACAAATGATAGAAGCAGGCTAGATGGCCCAACTGTTTATCTGTCTTCAAATTCTATAAGTCAAGGGTGTCCATCTATAAGTCAAGAGTGTCCATCCTCAAGGGCCACCAACAGGCCAAGGTGTAAGGATTTCCCTAATTAAGCAGAGGTGGGCCAATCAAAATGAATGAGCCAGTGATTAACTCCCCTGACTTAATCATAGAAATCCTGACCTGTTGGAAACCCTTGAGGACCAAAAGTGGACACCCATGCTATAGGATGAAATGTACTAATACAATTCACAATAAACAGGTGCTGGATTGGATTTATTTGTGTTATATCAGCCTAACAAAAATTTTCTAATTCTATAATGATTATTCTCTCCTGAATGCTGCTCATGGCAAGGAAGGGTAGTGTTGGAATATATGGATATTTTGGGGTGTTCTTCTCCTCTGCACCATATTTAACACCATTTACTAAACAAAATGCAAAGGAAACTGGCACAATTTTTCCCCATTTCCCTGAACATGGCACAGGGATTGTCCAGAGCTTGCTGGCATTAAAGACTTAATAACAGCTCAGTGTTGTGTAGGTATGCATTAAAGCAATCACATGCTCTAGGGCATACCTCAAAGTGCAATAGAGGATAACACCTCAATATAGAAAATTAACTGTGCTGAGACTGGGGAGTTAACTAGAATCCAGGTAGAATGTCAGTAGTCAAATTACCATGGCGATTATAATAGCATGGCACTTAGGTTGGTAGACAAGTAAACATCAGCATCCTTTGTACTCAGAAATGTTGTTGCGCATGTTTTGACATTTATGTGCCAACTTATTATGCAGCCTGCTTTGATAACTAACTGAAATAAAATAGAGTTTGAACAGTTTGTGGTGTGACTGAAGAGTTTTATTACTTCTTCATAAATCTAGGCTAAATCTAGTGGGTGTTTAGGAAGCTTCAAAGAGTTGCATTCTGAATAAGAACACAATCAGTCCTTTCATTATAAACAAAATGATAAGAATACATAAAAACAGTATACAACAGAAAAGAAAGTCCCTGTCACCCAGATTTATAAGTAACCTTTCATAAGCAAGCCTGCAACAATATAAAACCTATTAGTACCTTTATGGAAGACTTGCATGTTTTAAAGCTAACCATCATATACTCCTACGCGAGGTCAGAAAAATGGTGATGACGACTATTGTATATGAATACTGCTTTGAACAGGCTTCCAGAACAATGCGGACTGAGCAATGAGTGATTGAAAGTCTTTCAGCAAGAGTGAGAGCCCTCAGTCACATCAGTTCTGCTGGAATTAGATACAAAAATGCATGCTGCAAAATGGATATCCAACACAGAAAGTCAAGGGGGCATCTCAAGCATAAATTGGAGCTACGCTTAGCCATGTGCACAAATAAAGAGGAGCAATTATGGAGCAAACCAATTGCACTATGGGGAGAAATAAAAAATTCCCCTTACTTGAAACAGGGTTTAAAACCCTTGAATGCTAGAGGTCGCTAATGCATTGTTTTGCGTTGCATTGAAGAGATGTTTTGTGTTAAAGGGGATGAAACCCCTTTTGGAATTAGGTACAATTTTTATTTGTTCCATATGGTACCATAATTGATCCGCTTTTACTTTATGCAGAAGGCCTCCCTGAGGCAAAACAACTGCACCATTTGTGCTGTATGCAGTAAGGAAAAGGCATTTCGGAGTGTACAATTACATCACTGGGGAAAATATCAATTTCCATAATTTCCAGTGATTTAGATTACACTTCTCAGGCATTTAAAGGGTTAAAGGGATAGTAACACTTAACAGGTGAAAAAATATATATATATTGTGGGGTTAAACAAGGGTACTCCCACTGCTGAGAGGTGTTTTAATTAAAAGTTATTGTAGCTCAAACTTCTAGGTGCAGTATTGCAATGGCCTGGAATTGCTACACTATCCTATGGACACCTCTGGTCAGTTGACAATAAAAATCTATAGGATGGTATAGCAACAGTGCCCCTGTAAAATGTCATGTCATTTCAATACTACACCTAAAAAGTTGAAGTGTGAGCTGAAATAACATTTGAATAAAACACCTGCACAGTATGCTAACTAGCTTAAAAGTTCCACGTAACCCTTTCAAGGGTTACATGTTTATTGTCACCCATATTTTGCAGTTGATTTGCTTCAGAACTATGCATTTATTTTCTTTCTGAATACAGTCCTCTAAAGAAAAAGCCCCAATGAAATGCATAAGGTGCTGTTGTTTTTTCCGAGCATCAACTCAGTTTGGTCTTGATTCAGATGTAACCCCACTGAAGGTTAGGACATAAAGCAATGCATTGGAGACATCTCCAGCATTCAAGAGGTCAAATAAAAGATTATAATTAATTCACAAATCTGTATAATAAGGGCTCTTTCACATTGGTGACAGAACTGTTGAAGTCCCCTGCAACAATTCTGCCACCCATGTTGTTTTACTCCCCTTGTCTTGCTTTCCACCATCAGGATGTGTGGGTATGTTTAATAGCCTCTTCACATGAGCACCAGAAAATATTATTTGCTGACTCCAAGGTCGACACACTTTGAATATTGTAATGAGCATTACGACCTCCAACAACACGTGTGAAAGACCTGTAAATGTGATACACTTATTTCATGCAAATCCCTTTAAGGACCCTTTCACTAGGGTGAAATTAACTCATTGATGCTGCATGGCTTATGTCACCCTTATGCTGGGCTATGGTGCCTTTTCACACTGCAACTATTGCTTTGTGTGAACACACAATTACATATTTAAAAATGTGAGTTTCAAAACACATAACTCTTTTAGTTCCAGTGGATTTTGCAGTGTACTGTGAAAGGGTTCAAATAAGGTGAGTGTTGCCTCTTCATATTTACTGAACATGCTGTAAAGCTGCATTACCATGACCCACAATATTTCACCTCTTAGGTCTGTATTCTTTATGAAAATAATATAAGTTCAACACCAGCTAACCCCAGACGTACGTGTCAGCCTTGTTGGGCCTCTTCAGTGAGGTGGAGCTGAATTCCCAAGGCACCAAGAGCAAAGGGTAATTTCTCTTCTGTAATGGCACTAGAGAGGTAAAACGTGATTCTGTTGAGTTGTGAGTAGTTGTAGAACAAGCCATTGTGCTTTATGTTCATCCTCAGAGCTTCTCACATTTTTGTCTGTGTTTTGAATACTCTTAGGGTGTCTCCCTAAGAGTGAAGGGTAATCCCGATGTGGACCCCTTACTCTCAGTGCCTAGGGAATCCAGCTGCACCTCAACAAGGCCAAAAAATAAGTCTGGGGTTAGCTGGTGTTCCCATGCAGAGGGGACTTGCACGTCATTTTGGAACTGGACCACCCTTTTGGACAGGATTAGTCTAATATGTATGTGGAAATGTCTCATCTGTAATAGCACTAGGGAGCTAAAACGTGATGCTGCTGAGCAGTTATCAACTTTATGTTTGTCCTCATAGCATCTGACATTATTGTCTGTATTTTAATCTGGATAAAGTGCAGAAACGTGCACAAAACTGAGAAAGGGATTGGAGGATCTGAGTTAAGAGAGACAGCCAAATTAGATTTGTATACATCGGAGAAGAGATGTGTAAGGGGTGATATGGTTTACAATTTACAAATATATATGAGATCATTCATAACTGAGAATTCTCTAAGGAATTATTTCCTCAAAGACCTGAGTGAAAAACAAGAGATCATCCATTAAGACTAGTGGAAAGGTGCTTTCAACTAAAACAAAGGCAGGAATTTGTTTACTGTAAGGGCAGTACAATTATGGACTTTTTTTGGCCTTCTTGCACATACTGCAGTTACTTTCAAAACGTATAGATAACTTTCAAGCTCAGAACAATACTGAAAATTATGACAGTTGGTTTCACTGCAGATAGTATATTGATCAAAGGAAATATCCAACTGCCATTTGGAGTCAGTAAGGAATTTTTTTTACCCACTTGGAGCTTTATTGGAAATGGCTTCAATGTTTGTTTGTTTTTTACTTCTTCCAACAGGGGGTGAAATGGGCTGAACTTGATGGACACACGGGTTTTGTTCACAGTAGAGGTAAGGTAGTATCACTGATTTTTAAATGCATTATACTAAATACATGTTCACAGATTGTAGGCAGTTAGGGACTTGCCTGAATCTGGGGTGTCTTGATGGGACAGGCATGCTTTCCATGCCTTTGGCCAAAAACATGTAACTAAAACCCAACTGTTTTATTTGTACAAGTTATAGTTTATTTATTTTTAAAAGTCAGGATTTGATGTGCAGACTTTCCTTTTGTTTACTTTGTGCATGTAGCCAATATATAGTTATTGCTGCTCTCCTGAGACATATGTAACTAACTGAACACTATTAATAAAATCTATTTTGAGCTTGCCTGGAACCTGTATACTTTATATTTTTTGATGGGCACATGTTAGTATTATTCTAGAGATATGGATGAGTTCCAACAAGCTGAAGAGATAGATTGCAGGGAGTGGATCCCGGAGCAGCTTGTGGTGGATGGTGAAAAAATGAGGTCAGCATGGGTATTGCTTGTGTGGCATCCCGACTGGCTAGAAAGAGGAGAAGGAGTCCTGATCTTGAAGAGCCTCAAAGCACGAACTCAAGATCAGATAGAGGTCAGTTGCTCCATGACTGTAATATGGGGTACAGTCAGTATGAGGCTTTTTATCCTCCAGTGTGGCTATGCACAAGGTTGGAGCAGACTGCTCACTTAGATGTATTTTGTAGCTCAGAACGGGTGGTGGCTGCTTCTCAACATACTGGGTAGGTGAACACACTAGCTGGGGGTCTGTATCAGGGTGTTTGGGGTGCTCCTGTGCTGAGAGGTTAGCAAGCACTTTTCTCTGTCATCCAAAACAGGTTACTAGAAACTTTGGGTAGGTGATCCGCCCCTTTAACTAGGCAGGAACAATTCTAGAAGTGAATGCAGGGGGTGGAGCCTACCTTCCCTTCTTGGATGCAGCTAGCCAATCAGCTCCAGTAAGATTTGTTCCTTAGTGAAGACACAGGCAAGAGAACAGTTCTACTATAGTTTTAGCTAATTTTTTATTTTTCTGTTAGATATGGAATACCACCATTAGGCAGATTACCATAACTGACAACTCCTTTAGATGTGGCTAGCTCAGTATCCAGGTGCTTTTTGTGGACCTTAAGCCCTGGGGGGAAAATCTTGGGTTTAAGTTCTTTCCTCAGGAGTTGTCCACTGAGGCTTCTTCTTAATACATGGTAATCTGAAGACAGAAGATCTGCAGGAAAGGTGAGCAACCCTTTGAGTGCTGCAGGTCCACATGTCCCAAAGTGCCCCTCCGCACAGGGGTTTTCCTTTGGAGTTCCTATTGCACACTCCTGCACTCATTGGGGTTTTCTGTCTGTCTGTTGGGTGATTTGGAGCAAGGTCCTGCGGTAACTTAACCCTTTAGCTGATGGTTTTGCATCTTTTGGGGGTTTATTGGCACTTTCCCTACTAGGTTCAGTGTTTTTTGGGTATATACCAGGGGGTATAATGTGGGACAACATGTCAGTGGAGATCGTTGCTTCTCTTTTGTTTAAAACCGCTAGGTCCAAGACTGTTGTGGGGGGTACTGAGTATTTCTGACCGGTGTCATTGTTCCTGCATTCGTGTGTACTAGTTTGTTTTTTAATCCCAAGTGGACCAAAACTTGGGGTCAGGAGGGCCACATTTGGCCCATGGGCCTTACATTAGACACCCATGGAGTAAAACGTGCAATCCAGCTGGTGGGAGATGTTGCATTCAAACATTATGAGCTAGATTCAATTCTCCCCTTTAGGCCAAAAAAATCCAACTGCATTTATTTCAAGCACTGTAAGCCATTCAGCTACCAGTGCTATGAAAATATGCCATCAAAAACACGCCTTGCCAGGCAATAAAGTGAAAGGCATTTTGTTCCATTGACAAATGAAGGAAATGTAATAAGATGCAGTTCAATTGACTGCATTAGCTGTTAAGATCCGATAAGGGATTCACTTAAGCTCTTAACCCTTTGAGTGCCAGAGTAGTACAGAATGGATTGCTTTGCAATGCATTCCGTACCACTCTGGCACTCAAAGGGTTAAATTTAAGACCTAGTTTTTTTCTGACTAAAGACCCTTATCGGATAAAAACCCTAAGTGCCCAGTGGATGTATTGATTTGGGCCCTAAGTCCCATGTCAATACATCCAATGTACCTAAAAACTTTTCAGTGTTAGTAGAATTAACCCTATGAGTGCCAATGGGGTATAATTACCCACCGGCACTCACAGGGTTAACCCAACTAAGGTACAAATCAACATCCCATAAAAAGTAACACCATTAATTCTGAGGAACAGCGGAGTCCTCATCATCCTGATCATCTACTGTGTGTCTTCTTTCTTCTCTTCTTTCTTCTTGCTTACTCCTCTGGCACTCAAAGGGATAAACGATATATAAGTGTGGGGGTTATTTGATTAAAACATTTATTTAGACTTCTTTTTTTCTTTACAGCTAAAAGACAAGAATATAGAAGAAAGAAGAAAAGACAGAAGAGAAGAAAGAAGAGAATACAGAAGGAGAAGAACAGTGGATGACAGGTAAGTTTAACACAGATAAGGTAATGATCGGTCCTTGACAGTATGTCAGGCAACAATCATTAGCTTTTTTTCCTTTGAAGTTCCAATCATTGCTGCTATTTAGCAGCATTTTGGGAACTTAACACATAAAATGTTGTGCTTTTAGCCAGTAAGATAATTGAATACCGACTTAGACATTTTCTTTTGTCGGTTGATATCCATTTTCCCCTCCTGGCTTTTTTAACGGGCTCAATTGAATTGAGCCCCATATCAGATCAAGCTTCTATGCATTTATTTTTACAGAGTTCTTGTTAATGCATTGCCTTGTGGTTGGCATCAGACTTATATGCAAATTAAAAAATATCCTCTGTTATTGCAAAAAAGACTAACAAAAATTACATTTACTGCTCATGAGTCATTACAAACCAGAGAATAGGCCACTTACACTCTGTTCATTCTCTGTTCATTCTCTTTGAGTGTTTTAGCTTGTTCAGATGTCACCTTGGGATGAAGGATAATCCATAGAGATGAGCAAAACAATTCTGAAATGTTTGGTTTTCATACAGAACAGGCTGTTTCATAAAGCTGAATCATTTCTGTGAAAGTGTTGTTTTGTTTCTACATTTTGTTTGCATTGTTAAGCAATAAGATAGCTTGAAAAGTATCACGAGATGTACATATTAAAAAAAATTGGGTTTCACATGTCAACCACACTCAGGACAGTTCAACTTACCCTGCTCTCTTGCTCTCCTTCTCCCTTCTGCTTGCACCTCTCTCTACCTTCTTCTCCTCCTGCTCTCCTGGACCTATTTTCAGTTTCCTTTTGCCCAATAAAAGTTAAGGCCTTTTGGCCCACTGTCACTTTTTCATCCGTTTTTACCATGCTCCCACTCACACTCGTCTCTCTCTCACTTTCCCTTTCTCTTGTGTTCCCCCTCCCGTTGATACCAACCCCTCTTGCTCTCCCTCCTTTCCCACCCTGCCCCACCCATATGCATTTTAAATTCCATTTGGACACACACAAAATTTTCATTGGGAGTTACAGACCGGAAGCATCTAGAGGCATCATTTTGTTCGTCCCTATGGCTAACAGTACAGTACAGGAAGGCCTGGAGGTCGGTATATGTGGTTATAAGGTTACCATGGGACAAGGCTGGATGATTTCAGTATCTGTGGTTCTTTGGCTACCATGAGACAAGGTTGCTTGACCAACTGCTTAATTGGGATTCTGATCTTGTGATCCTGGCCTTTAATTTCTCACTCTGTCTACTCATCCAAGCTGCACTGACAGCCAACTAGTAACTCAAATGATGAACCTGCTCAATAATCTTGACTTTGTATCTACTTCTGAATATGAACATGTTACAGTTCCTTTGGTCTGTTACTGAAATCTAACCACAACCCTGTGAGACTGCTTCCTGAAAAGAGTTGAGCAACACCAAACTGCAGTAGATACCCTTGGTGTAACTGAGCACTCCTTGATAAAACAGTATATAGTATGCTTTCTCTAAATGCATTTTCTTTGTTTCAAACACCAAACTGCATGTGTGCATGTGTAAACTTACTTGTACTGAAATATACTTATAGCTGCAGCTTCTTGCTTACGTCCCTCCCAGTAAATAGCTATCATTATTACATGCCCCTGACCTCTAAACAAAGCCAGCAAAATATATAGAAAAACATATTTCTTTTCAAACAAGTTTCTCCTCTAAAGTCTCATTCTTTACATTTATCCTACAATGATGATGGTCACAGAGCCAGGTGTATTGTGAGATAAATGGGTAACATATTTTCCATGGCAAGTATAACAGCAGGCATATTTCAGTAGCTTTGTTGTCACCATTTGTGTAAACACATCTGTATACTTCTCATCAATGCCACATAACAATCTGTTCTCATATCCTTGCTGTCTAAAATTCCTGAGATTTTACTATTAACCCAAAGCAATGTGTTGCATGCCCCTCTGGCACTCAAAGGGTTAAAGACCAGAAGACAGGACAAGACAGTGCATTGCACAGTTCTATTGTCAGTAAAGGGTCCATTCTACCATCTCTCTAACAATCAAAATAATAGGATTTTAGTCTTACCTGTTAAATCCTTTTCTCTTAGTTCATATAGGTTACTGGTAACTTTGGGTAGGCAACCTGCCCCTTTAAGTAAGACAGGAAACTTTCTTGAATAAGAAGTGCTGGGTGGGGCCTACCTTCCCTCTCAGCCTGCAGTAGCCAATGCTCTCCAGTTAGATCAATGACGCTAGCTATTGACTAGATAGCCAAAGGGAAAAGAAGACTCCTGTGAGCGTGAACCCGAAAGGACTCCCACATTCTTCCACAGGAGAGCCAAGCATGGTCCCTTGACAGGGTGGGAGACCAGTAACCTATATGGACTAAGAGAAAAGGATTTAACAGGTAAGACTAAAATCCTATTTTCTCTGTCGTCCAATATAGGTTACTGGTAACTTTGGGATTTCCAACCATTGAGTTCCCTGAGGTGGGAAGTAAGGCAAGGACCAGGCACAGTGCCCCCAAAGTCACCACAGCATACATGAGCTAAACAGATTATACACAGCCCTCTAAAAATAAAGTGTCAATGGACACGAAAACCAGTGTAAACACACCACACTGAATTAGAGACAAAAGGGCTCAACAGTTAAGGAGGACTAAAGGTACCTAGAAAGACCCTAGAAAGGCAATCCAGCCACTAGGATCTTCCTGCCAAAACTGGCATCAGCCAATGCCAGCACATCAACACGGTAGTGTTTGGAAAAGGTGTGCACTGACGACCAAGCAGCCACACAACTGAACAGCCAAGGCCTGATTCCTGTAAGCCCAAGAGGCTCCAATAGACCTGGTAGAATGATCCGTAACCTGAAAGGGCACAGGCTTCTTCCTCAATTCGTAAGCCTTACAAATGGTGGACTTAATCCAGGAAGCAATGGTAACCTTAGAAGTCGGCTTACCAGCCCTAGGACCCTCAGGAATGATGACCAATGCGTCAGACTGGCAGATGTACTCAGTACGACGCACATAAAACTTAAGGCAGCACACAATATCCAACAAGTGAAGATCCCTTTCCTTGTCAGATGTAGGGTCAGAACAAAAAGAAGGCACCACTATTTTCTGGTTAAATTGGAACTTCTGCTCTCCACAGCTCTTATCACATCCTCCCACTCCCGCCTACAGGACTTCTCCCGTGCTGCCTATCAACTGCCTCCATAAACATCATCACCAAGATTCACCCCTTGCACGGACTACTGCACTCAACGGCACTTCTCACTCCCACCCACTGACTGGCAGTTCATGTGGCAGGAGGCACATAAACACAATAGCACTTACTCCTTCTGTATCAAACCTACCTTCCTCTAGACTGTAAGCTCTCACGAGCAGGGCCCTCTGATCCTCCTGTTCTCCACATCTGATTGTACTATTTAATACCTCTGTATGTCTATTCCCAATTGTACAGAGCTGCGGAATTAGTTGGCGCTATATAAATAAAGAATAATAATAATAATAATAACTCAGAAACCACCTTCGGGAAAAATTCCTGAGAAGTGCGAAGAACCGCCTTGTCCTTCTGAAAAACCAAAAAGGAGGGTTTACAGGACAAAGTATGTAACTCCGCGACACGGCGAACAGACACAATCGCCAGGAGAAAAGCCATCTTCCAAGTTAGGAGACGTAAAGGAATGGTAGCCAAGGACTCAAAAGGTGGACGCTGGAGAACACCTAAGACCAAATTGAGATCCCACTGAGGAATGGGACTCTTAAAAGCAGGGCGAGCATGAGCAACACCCTGGAAGAAAACCTTGATATCAGGGATAATGGCAAGACGTCTCTGAAAGAAAACAGAGAGTACAGAAGTCTGAACCTTCAAGGAACTCAAACTGAGACACTTATCAACCCCATCCTGCTGAAAAGACAGGACCGTAGGGAGATCAAAGTCATGGGAAAGATCCCTATCAGCACACCAAGAGAGAAAGGTAGACCAAATCCAATGGTATGCCTTAAAAGAAACAGGCTTCTGAGCACAAAGCATAGTAGCAATGACCTCAGAAGAAAATCCCTTCTTCTTCAAAATTGAGGATTCAACCTCCAAGCCGTCAAACCCAAATGTTCGACGTCTTCCTTCCACAGGTATCCCTGTAGAAGATCCGGACGGTGGGGAAGTCGAAACAGTAGCGCAACCGACAGATCCAGAAGCTCTGGAAACCAAGACTGGTGAGGCCAATATGGAGCAATCAGAATGACTGGAGATTGCTCCAGACAAGGCTTCCTCAATACCCTGTGCAACATGGGAAGAGGAGGAAATATGTATGCCAGAAGAAAACTCCATGGACTGGACATGGCATCCACTGCTAGAGCCTGACGGTCGTTCCAACTGGAGCAGAACCTTCCTGTTGTGTCTTGTCACCATCAGGTCGAACTGAGGAAGACCCCACTTCTGGAAAATGAGATGGAACACCTCCTGATTCAGTTACCATTTATCATGGTGCCCATGATTGCTGACTTCTGCTGTCAGTCAGGTGTGTGTACTCGCCATTGGCCGCCTGTCTTTTGCCCTCCCAGTATTGCCTATATAGACTGGGCTGAGGCACCCTTTGGTTGCCCTTTCGTGTTGTCTCTATGTCAGCAGTCACCTGCCTTGTACCTGTATCCTTGGGCCTGTTTCGCTCTGCCACCAGTGTCAGCGTTTCTCCAGTAGTCAGTGCCTCTCCTGCGTGGTTCCTGCCTCCGTTCCAGATCCGGTTGGGCTGTCATTCCTGCTTCCATTTCTGATCCCGTGCTGCGGTTGTTCCTGCTCCGTTCCTGATCTGGTATAGTAGTTAAGAACCGGTTGGGCATTACTGTTGTCCAGTACGCGGTACTGGTTACTCTACATTCACCGGTTGTTGATTCCTCCATTATAGAACCGGTTGGGCGTTTCTGTTGTCCAGTACACAGTACTGGTTTACTCCACATTCACCGGTTGCTGATCCAGCCATTATAGAACCGGTGGGGCGATACGATTGTCCAGTACGCGGTACTGGTTTACTCACATTCACCAGTTGCTGATTCCTCCATTACAGAACCGGTTGGGCGATACGGTTGTCCAGTACGCGGTACTGGTTTACTCCACATCCACCGGTTGCTGATTCTTCCATTATAGAACCGGTTGGGCATTCCTGTTGTCCAGTACACAATACTGGTTTACTCCACATTACCGGTTGCTGATCCATCTATTATAGAACCGGTTTGCTATACTGTTGTCCAGTGCACGGTACTGGTTAACCCTTCATTCACCGGTTGCTGCTGCCTCTATTATTGCATCGGTGTGGTCTCCCTGGTTGTGATACTGGTTTGCTCCACTGTTCCATCTTATGCTGCTGCTCCATCTATTCAGCATTAGTGGAGCTGTCCTTCTGTCCTCCTGGCTGCCTTGCCCGGTATATTGGCAAGGCCGGTAGAGCCACATTTCAATTGTCGTGTTACCCTCCAGGCTGCCTTGCCCGGTATATTGGCAAGGCCGGTAGAGCCTGTCTCCATTCCATAGTGCCATCTTTCAGGCTGCCTTGCCCGGTATATTGGCAAGGCCGGTACAGCCACATTCAGATTGTCGTGTAACCCTCCAGGCTGCTTTGCCCGGTATATTGGCAAGGCCGGTAGAGCCTGTTTCCATTCCATAGTGCCAATGAGTCATGCCGAAGAAAGTTTGGCAGTCTTGGGCTTAGCCGAGGACTGCTTGGGTCTCCACTGCTGTTTGGGCTTGGAGGAGGCACAAGGTGCCTGGGGAACCGCCTGGGTCACTGGGCGCATCTCAATCTGAAAGGGACGAAAAAGCCTCACTGATGATGTCTTTCAGCTCAGGCCCAAACAGAGAGGTTACCAAGAAAGGCAAGGAAAGAAGTGTCTTCTTGGAGGTAGTGTCAGCAGACCAGATCTTAAGCCAAAGAGCACATCTGGCCTTCACAGACATGGTGGAAACTCTTCCTACCAAAGATATGTAATCAAAAATCCCTGCAGACACATAATGCTGGGCTTCAGAAATATTAGCTAAGAGCCGCAACAAGTTAGAAGTTGGAGCACCTTGACGGACAGCCACCATTAGCTGCTCAGTCCAAACTGCAATGGCTCTATTCACCCAAGCGACCACAAAAGCAGGATGCAAGGAAGTACTGACTTCAACAAGGCCTCAGTCTTCCTATCTGTCCAATCCTTCAGAACAGATGCATCTGCCACTGGCAGAGCAGTGGACTTGGAGAGTCTAGAAACCAGGGCATCCACCTTAGGAGGTTGTGCTCACTGTACCAAAGCTGCTTCAGAGAAGGGATACAATTTAGCAAATTTTCTAGACACAGCAAGCTTCTTGTCAGGACGCTTCCACTCATCCAAGACCAGACGGTCAAGAGTGGGATTGGGAGGAAAGCAGGTAGACTGCGTCTTAGGCTCCTGAAACACATCAGAAAGGTCCTTGGGCTCTTCAGATGCCAAGGGAATATTCAAAGTAGTGAGGACGGCCCTGATTAGGCCCTCAGCAGAGGGGTCAGTGTCAGCTTCAAATGGGTCACCAAAAAAAAACTGGGAAGACACCTTCACAGAATTACCCTCGTCATCTGAATCCATTAAGAGTTCCTCTTCAGATGAATCAGACACATCAGGTATCCCCTGTGGTTTAGGCAAGGATGATTTGATGGATATAGGGGGTTGCCAAGCCTGGAAGACCCCCCTCAACTGAGATGGTAACAGCTGTAAGGTAGACTTTAAATCTTTAGTAGTAGCCTTAAACTCCTGTAACCAAGTTGCCTCTAATACATGGCTGGAGGTCCATGGAGGTGACTCAGGGGCAGCAGCGCATGTAGGGCATAAAAGACCTGAGTATTCTCTAGGTAACCCTGATTGACATAAGGAACAATATGCAATGGGGGTCACAGACGTACCAGGGTCCTTAGTCTTAGGCCTAGCCCCAAGTTCAGACGGATTAGACATTCTCACAGTGTCAGAAACGTCTCAATATATCTGGTATACGCTAAACAGCGTTTAAAATTAAAATTTCACCCCCAGAAATTGCTAAAATCCATTTCTCTGGCAGGCGAAGGGTTAATCAGCTGAGGAGAGAAGGAAAGCTCCAGCCCTGTGTAGGATACTCGTGAAGGGATGAAAGAAAATGGCGACCACAACAGGAGCCAATCAGTAACAAGCGTGCGAAGCAAGCGCTAATGGGAAATGTAGGTTCCCTGTACAAGTACCCCAAACAGTGCCCCAGAGCATGAACTGAATCATAGAACAAGGGTAGACAAACAAAATTAGCCATCTCTGAAGTCGCTACTATGAGCGGTTGCAGAGATATGTCCCAAACAGTAGTCTCATAGAGGTGAATAGAGCATGGCGTCTATGTGGTAAAAACAAAGTTTACAAAATTTACACTGAGGTAAAAAAAATTAGCAAATACACCAGAAAACATAGTAAAAGTGAAATAAACACTGCCCCCAACTGGGAAAGTGTTGAAAACTACCCAAAACATGTAAAAATAGCATACAAAGGGTTAAATTACCACAGAAACACTGCTCCAAGCCCCCTAACAGATATAAAGACAAACCCAATGAGTGCAGGAGTATGTTATAGGAACTCCAATGGAGAACTCTGTGCGGAGAGTAAGCATGGGACAAGTGGACCACGGCACTCAAGGGGTTACTCACGTTTTTAGCAGGTCTTCTGTCTTCATATTACCATGTACTTAAGAAGAAACCTCCATGGGCCACTCCTGGGAAACAACTTGCCCAGCAAGATTTTCCTCTCAGGGCTAAAAGGTCCACCATAGCACCTGGATACTGAGCTATCCACATCTAAGGGCATTGTCAGTTATGGTAATCCGCCTAATGTTGGTATTCCATATCTAACAGAAAACAATAAAACACTAAAACTAAAGCAGTACAGCTTCTCTGTCTTTCTTCTTCAAAGGAAATGATCTAACTGGAGAGTATTGGCTACTTTTAAGGCTGAGAGGGAAGATAGGCTCCACCCAGCACTTCTTATTCAAGAAAGTTTCCTGTCTTACTTAAAGGGGCAGGTCGCCTACCCAAAGTTACCAGTAACCTATATTGGATGACAGAGAAAACTGCATTTCTCACTTCACTTCTTTTGCATTTTTGACTTCATTTGGCTGCTAGCAGGGCTTTGGTCTTTCAGTCCTTCAAAACCTCTGCAAAGCCAACTACAATAACAAATTTAACCCGTAAGGGTCCTTAAGGACCCATGACGTGCCAGGGCCATTTCAGCAGTAAACTTTTTTTATGAAAAAATATATGTTGTAGGGATTTTCTTATTGAGTAAAATAAGGGCACTCCCACTGCCGAGAGATTTATATTTCCAGAGCTATTACAGTTTAAACCCCTGTCTTTTTACATTAGCAGTGCCCTCTAGTGGTCACATTCTAATTAGTTTGTCTGTTAGATTCTAATGGAGAGGAAAGTCAGAGACATACAGTTCACCATAGAATGTGATAGAAACTGCCTGTCATTTCCTGTCAGTTAGAACTATCAGGAAGTAAACACAGTAAATTCACTTCCTGATTATTTGAACTGCTATACATTTTGGATAAAACATCGGACAGCAGTGGGAGTGACCTTATTTTATTCAGCAGGAAATTCTCTACAAAACATGTTTTTCCATAAAAAAGTTTACTGCTCCTCTAAGGACACTGGTGCATGCAGAGGCCAGTCGTTAAAGGGTTAAGAGTGCATGTCTAGCACAGTTATTATATTCTGAAAAATGTTCCTACCTTCATTTTCTCATGCAAGAAACAGGGCGGCCTTCGTCTTTCAAGACAAGGAAAGTGGACAAATAAAAAAATGTTCACAGTACCATTGATTTATGTGATGTTTTTAACCCCTTGAATGCAAAGAAAGGGGACAAATATAAAATGTCCAGATTCCTGTTGATTTATATGGGACTTTTTAAATTTATCAATAAATGTTTATTGGACGTTTTTGATGAAAGATAAAGTCAAGAACAGCAATTATAGGGCATTAGTTTTACATCAATAAGAATCCCACTGGGAACAGAACAGTGAATATGACTGTTATCATTTAACGCTTTGAGTGGCAGAGGGGCATGCAACTCATTACATTGCAATTTGTTGCATACCCCTCTAGCACTCAAAGTTAAACAAAAAATAATAGTAATACTAAAGGGAAAGGCCGGTAAATTACACAAAAAAGAAAAACATTCATGCCAACTATTGGAAATTCTATAGAACTCTACAGAAATAAAGTGTACACAGTCTTATCTGGTCTAAAACATTGCGGCAGCTTTACATGCAGTTTTTATTAACCCCTTAAGGACCGGGAAAATCTGAGGTCGTTTTCCCTTAACCCCTTCAGTGCCAGAGGCTCGGGCCATTTTCTGAACCCTGCAGGCCAGACACTTTTTCAACATTTTTGCTATCCTTCCGTTTAGGCTTGATTTCCTTTTAGTTAAATATGGAAAACTATATATTGTTTTTTTCAGAATGAATTGAGCTTTCTCGTGATACCTTACATGAAGAGAATTTTACATCGTGCAAAAAGCTATGATGTCATAATGACAAAAAAAAGTGAAAATTTACTCATTTTGCTAAAATCACATACTATGTATCAAAAACATTTACCTTGATTGAAAAAGTTTCAATTATTTGAAAAAGCCCAGAGTCCCCCGAGTAAAAAAATACCAAATTTGTATAGTTTTACCTAAGTCCAAGGCTAGCGCAGAGCCCTAATCACCAGCAGCGCAAAATGACATTTTCAACTTTATAAACTAAAATGCACATTCTAGGGTTTTTGTGGTAAAACTACCCTAAAACAGTGGAATAACTATATAAAACTATATATTTCTGAAAAGTAGACAACCTGCCGCATCTAATGAGGGGTAACTTGCCTTCTTGCCCCAAGCCTGTGGTACCCAAATGCTTCCAGAAGGTGGCACTATAGGAAAAAAATGGCATTTTCTTACATTTCTGCCCCTTCAACTGTACTGAAATCTGTGAAAACCATGGAATTTACAACTGTATTCATTAGCTAGTGCTCTTGGGAGAAAAATTACACCCCATTGGTTTGGGTTCACCTACCACAGGGGATGCTAGAAGTGCAAAAAGACACTTACTACAACCTCTAAATTTTCTAACATTTTCTCAAACATTACTTGTCTATACAAAAATGGTTATAACAACTAGAGAATTAAAGAAAGGCTACACAAACCATACCATTTTGGAAAGAAGACAATCTGCTGCATCTAATGAGGGGTGAATTGCCTTCTTACCCCTAGCCTGTTGTGCCCAAATGCTTCCAGAAGGTGGCACTATAGGAAAAAAATGGCATTTTCTTACATTTCTGCCACTTCAACAGTACTGAAATCTGGGAAAACCATGGAATTTACAACTATATTGATTAGCTAGTGCTCTTGGGAGAAAAATGACACCCCATTGGTATGGGTTCACCTACCACAGGGGATGCTAGAAGTGCAAAAAGACACCTACTACAACCTCTAAATTTTCTAAAATTTTTTCAAACATTACTTGTCTATACAAAAATGGTTATAACAACTAGAGAAGTAAAGAAAGGCTACACAAACCATACCATTTTGGAAAGAAGACAACCTGCCGCATCTAATGAGGGGTGAATTGCCTTCTTACCCAAAGCCTGTTGTGCCCAAATGCTTCCAGAAGGTGGCACTATAGGAAACAAATTGCATTTTCTTACATTTCTGCCCCTTCATCTGTATGGAAATCTGTGAAAACCATGGAATTTCCAACTGTATTCATTAGCTAGTGCTCTTAGGAGAAAAATGACACCTCATTGGTATGAGTTCCCCTACCTTAGTGGGCGCTACAAGTACCAAACTACACCTATTGCAACCACTAATTTTTCTAACATTTTCTCAAACATTACTTGTCTGTACAAAAATGGTTATAATAACTAGAGAAGTGAAGAAAGGCTATACAAACCATACCATTTTTGAAAGAAGACAACCTGCCGCATCTAATGAGGGGTGAATTGCCTTCTTACCCCAAGCCTGTTGTGCCCAAATGCTACCAGAAGGTGGCACTATAGGAAAAAAATGGCATTTTCTTACATTTCTGCCCCTTCATCTGTATGGAAATCTGTGAAAACCATGGAATTTCCAACTGTATTCATTAGCTAGTGCTCTTAGGAGAAAAATGACACCTCATTGGTATGAGTTCCCCTACCTTAGTGGGCGCTACAAGTACCAAACTACACCTATTGCAACCACTAATTTTTCTAACATTTTCTCAAACATTACTTGTCTGTACAAAAATGGTTATAACAACTAGAGAAGTGAAGAAAGGCTACACAAACCATACCATTTTTGAAAGAAGACAACCTGCCGCATCTAATGAGGGGTGAATTGCCTTCTTACCCCAAGCCTGTTGTGCCCAAATGCTTCCAGAAGGTGGCACTTGGGGAAAAAAATGGCATTTTCTTACATTTCTGCCCCTTCATCTGTATGGAAATCTGTGAAAACCATGGAATTTCCAACTGCATTCATTAGCTAGTGCTCTTAGGAGAAAAATGACACCTCATTGGTATGAGTTCCCCTACCTTAGTGGGCGCTACAAGTACCAAACTACACCTATTGCAACCACTTATTTTTCTAACATTTTCTCAAACATTACTTGTCTGTACAAAAATGGTTATAACAACTAGAGAAGTGAAGAAAGGCTACACAAACCATACCATTTTTGAAAGAAGACAACCTGGCGCATCTAATGAGGGGTGAATTGCCTTATTACCCCAAGCCTGTTGTGCCCAAATGCTTCCAGAAGGTGGCACTATAGGAAAAAAATGGCATTTTCTTACATTTCTGCCCCTTCATCTGTATGGAAATCTGTGAAAACCATGGAATTTCCAACTGTATTCATTAGCTAGTGCTCTTAGGAGAAAAATGACACCCCATTGGAATGAATCGACATACCTTAGGGGTGCCAGAAAAGCATAACTACACCTACCTGTTTGCTTCTTCGAAAATGGCTGCTTGTACTAAAATGTTCATAACTGTTAGAGAAATGACGGAAAGGTATAAAAGGTATACCATTTTGGAAAGTAGACATTCTCCCGCATCAAATGAGGGGTCACTTGCCTTTCTACCCCTGGGCTGAAGTGCACAAATATTTCCAAAAGGTGGCGCTATGGGAATAAATACATGTTTTTTTTACATTTCCACCACTTCAAAGATACTAAAATCTTTGAAAACCATAACATTTCCTGCTGTATTCAGTACCTGCTACCAACATGAGAAAAATGGTAGCCCATTTGTGTGGCTTAACATACAATATGTGGGTGCTAGGAACACGTACGTAAACCTGACACTTTTGTTTCTTAAATTATCTGCTTGCACTAAAATGGTTATAACCATAATAGATATGCAGGAAAGGTAGAAAACAATGCCATTTTGGAAAGAAAACAACCTGACGCATCTAATGAGGGGTCACTTGCCTTCATACCCAAAGGCTGGCATGCACAAATGCTTCCAGGAGGTGGCGCTAATGAAAAAAAAGGCATTTTCTTACATTTCTGCCCCTTCAAATGTATGGAGCTCTGTGAAAACCATGGAATTTTCAACTGCATTCGTTAGCTAAAGCTCTTAGGAGTCAAACGACACCCCATTGGTATGAGCTGAACTACCTTAGGGAGTGCTAGAAGTAGAAAACTACACCTACTACAAACTGATGTTTCTAACATTTTCTCAAACCTGACTTGCCTCTACGAAAATGGCTATAACACCTTCAGAAGTGAAGAAAAGGTAGATAAACTATACCATTTTGGAAAGAAGACAACATGCTGCATCTAATGAGGGGTCACTTGCCTTTTTACCCCTAAGTTAGTTGGCACAACTATTTCCAGAATGTGGTGCTACAGGAAAACAAACAAACATTTCTTTTACACTTCAGTCACTTCAAAGATACTAAAATGGTTCAATGGCGTAGGATTTCCTAGGAGGACTTCTTGCCAGCCTAAGAAAAATGGTACTCAACTGCTGTGGGTTGACATACCAATTTGAGTGACAGGAGTGTAGCTACCAGTGAAATAGGAATGGGAAAGCAAACAGTGTATGTGTGATTTTATGGCTAACAGATGAAAGAAGCTAGGGCGTCAGCCAGTGTACGCGCGGACCTGTGACTACCAGTGTAACAGTGTGGGAGGGTGAGGGATTAGGCAGTGTGTGTGGGTATGAGCAGAGGAGCAAGGATGGTGGAGATGGTGGGGCAGTGTCTGAGAGTGTGTATGGGAGATCTGTGACTACCAGTGTGCACTGTATGTCCCCCTCATACAAAGTTTGATTCCCAGCCTGAATCTAGTGCATACTGGTACTTTGAGTCTACCAATAGGCAGTGGAAACAGGCTGGGGGTCAGGCTGGAGAATGGGACTGCCAGTTGGCTGTGGAACCAGGCAGGGGAATACGGTACATGTGTATGTGTGGGGGGGAATCGGAGGCATTTTTTGTGCATGCCACAAGGGTGCCCAATGCACTGCAAAGCAATGCGTTGGACCCTCTGTTGCACACAAAGAGTTGTTTTTTTTTAATTATTATTTTGTATTCATACCTCGTTGGGGAGGCGGTGTCAGGAACATTCCTGGTGTCCCCCATCCAGGTCTAAAAACAGAATAATAATAAAAAAAAAAAGTGTGTGTGTGTGTGTTACAGGGGGTCCAACGTATTGCAAAGCACTGCGTCGGACCCCCCCTGTGGCACGTGCATTTTTTGGGGCTTTTCCCCCAATATTTTTGTGTAGACCTCGTTGGGGGCATCAGAACCCATACAATGAGGTCTAAATAAAAAATAAAAGGGGAAAACAAAATAATCCTTTGGGTGCCACAGGGGTGTCCAGTGGATTGCAAAGCAATGCATTGGGCCCCTGTAGCACACAAAGGGTTAATTTTTTTATTGTTACTTTGTATTCAGATGGCCACCAAACAAGCTCTGATCACAAAGTAATGATAAAAAGTCCTGTGTGTGTGCCACAGGAAGGGGGTCTGCATTGAACCCCTATCCCAGTGGCACACACAGGGTTAAATTTTTTTTAATTTATTTTTTTTTATTATATACCTCATTGAGGGGCATCAGGACCCCCTGATCCCTCCCCAATGAGGTCTTAGTAAAAAAATATATATATGTCCACAAACGGAGTGACCCTGTGAGTGCCACAAGGGTCTCCAGCGCATTGCAAAGCAATGCATTGGATCCTTGTGGCACTCAGAGGGTTAATTTTTTTTCTATCATTACTTGGTAATCAGAGCTTGTTGGGGGGCCATCAGGACCAATCCTGATGACCCCCCAACAATCTCTGATAACAAAGTAATGATAAAAGCCCTGTGTGTGCCGCAGAAGGGGGGCTGCATTGCCCCCCCCCCCCGTGGCACACACAGGGTTAATTTTTTTTTCATTTACTTTTTTTTATTATAGACCTCATTGAGGGGTATACAAACCCCCCTGATCCCCCCAATGAGGTCTTACAAAAAAAAAAAAAAAAAGTTATCAAAAAAAGTGTCCCTGTGAGTGCCACCGGGGTCTCCAGCGCATTGCAAAGCAATGCATTGGACCGTTGTGGCACTCAGAGGGTTAATTTTTTTTTTATCATTACTTTGTAATCAGAGCTTGTTGGGGGGCCATCAGGAGCAATCCTGATGGCCCCCCAACAATCTCTGGTAACAAAATAATGATAAAAGCCCTGTGTGTGCCACAGGAGGGGGGGGGGTGCATTGGACCCCCACCTGTGGCACACACAGGGTTAAAAAAATTTTTTTTTTTTTTTCTAATTATAGACCTCATTGAGGGGCATCAGGATCTCCCCTGATCCCCCCAATGAGGTCTTAAAAAAAAAAAAAATCCCCCCCAAAGAATAGACCCTGTGAGTGCAACAGGGGTCTCCAGCACATTGCAAAGCAATGTGCTGGGACCCTGTGGCACTCACAGGGTTACTTTAATTTTATTAATTTTTTTTTATTTTTTTTTCAGACATTTCAGACCTCGTGGGGGACATCAGGACCCCTCCTGGTGTCTCCCCAGTCATTGATCTCCCAGCCGATAGGCTGGGAGATCAATGATGCGACCGCAGGAGAGCAAGAGCTCTCCTGCCCTTCACTCCTACCACCGGTAGGAGCGAACAGGATCGGGGAAACTTCCCTAACGTCATCGGTGACCATGTCACCGATGACGTTTGGAGGATTCCCCCGGTCCCGCCCACTCCTACCCGGAAGTTCGGGTAGGAGAGAGGGGGAAGGAGAAACTTTGTTTCTCCTTTGTCTTTATTGATCTCCCAGCCCGATCGGCTGGGAGATCAATAACTGGGGAGGCATGAGGAGTGATCCTCATGCCTCCCCATGAGTGCCAGGGGCTTTTTTTTTTTTAATGCGGCCACTGCATGCCGGTTATACCGGCTCATGCAGTGACCGCATTTCACTCTTACGCCGTACGAGCGTGGCACAGCAGGTACAGCTGTGTCCACTCGTACGGCGTAAGTAGCTGGCACTCTAGGGGTTAAGGACCGGAGCAATTTTGACCTTTTTGACTATGTCTTAGTTTAACAGTGTTTTCCCTCTTAGGCTTTTATTTCAACCCCATAAATTATATACTGTTTTTCTATGCACAAATAGGGATTTCTTTTGCTACCCCACTTATATAGATAACCCACCATTTACTTTATGAAAATTTAAAAAAAAAGTAAAAAAAAAGTTAAAAAAACACCATTTTTGATTTTTCTCTTGGGATCAATTGGCCACAAAGGGTTACCTTTTTATGGAGACTGCATGAAAAGTATGACCAGTCAGTCATACCTACAAAATGTGCAGTTTAAAGTGGCCACTGTCCCCCCCTGGGTGAAAAATCCCCATGTCCCTTTTTCCCACCCTATTTTGACACTTTTTTATACCTGGCATTTGGTGGTGTATATAAGTGTATTACATGGTTCCACAACAATCACACTTGCAATATTGTTTAGTTATATATATATTTTTTTTAATAAAAAAAATTTTTGTAAAAAAAAAGTGTGTTGTGTTTTTTTTTTAATTTAAAAAAAAAGAAAGTGTATAATTGCAGGTCAAATATTGACCTGCATTTAGCCAGCCTCCTGCACCAGCAGTGAAGGGGTTAATACCCCCAGCTGCTGGTTTTTTTTTTACCACTAGGTGTCTCCTGTCTATTTCTGTCTCCCTTACTTTGATAGCAAGGGGGACAGAAAAAGAAGAGACACACAGAGGTAAGCATGTGTTGTGTGCTTACCTCTGTCTCAGAATGCCGGTACATGTGATCACTGATACAGCGATCGCATGAACCGGTAGAAGAAAGAAGGGCTGAGACTGAATGCCCTGGTCTCGGAGGGCTCAGTCTCAGCCTGGAATTAATGATAGCAGCGTGTACGGAGGCACGCTGCTATTATTTAAGCCATGACGGTCCTGGACCGTCATGGGTCGTTAAGGGTGTAACAACCCATGATGGTGCAGGACCGTCATGGGTCCTTAAGGGGTTAAAGACAAACAAGAAGATACCTTAGACAGTCAACAGTAACTCTAAACACAGCACCACCTACTGACTGAAAAGTATATAAACATTATACAAATAGTTGTTGCAATAGAATACAAATACACAGTATTCCAACACCAACTTATAGTCTTTAGAGGACCAGTAAACTTTTAATGAAAATATATTTGTAGTAGGGCTTTTCCTATTGAATAAAATAAATGTACTCACACTGCTGAGAGATTAATATTTCCATAGTTAATAAAGTTTAACCCTGTGTTTTTGTTGTTTTTTTTACAATAAAATTGTGCTCTATTGGTCAGATTCAAATTAGTTATTCTGTTAGATTCTGTTTGATAGAAAAGTCACCGACAAACAGTTCTCCATAGAATGTGATACAAGCTGCTGAGTCATGCTGTCAGTTAGAACTTTCAGGAAGTAAACACAAATTAAAATTCCCATATTTTATTTATAAAGAACAATTACAAATTGATATCTAGATGGGATGAGACCCTGCCCTTTTACTTTTTAAATTTCTAGCCTCGTCCAACTAGCTATGAGTACCTATATAATAATCGTGTGTGTACATTTACATGTTTAACCCCTTAACAACCGGCCGATCGGCGCGGTCAGTTAAGGAGCACGGACATTTTTTTTAATTCCGGTTCCAAACTCCCCGAACAGCGTGTAGCTGCGGGGGTAGCCTGGAATTCCATGAGCTTCATAGTACATCATGGGTCGTTAACTCAGATCAACCCATGATGTACTATGACCATCAAGGGTCGTTAAGGGGTTAAAACAGATCAGAAAATCTGTCTTCAACAAAAAAAATATTTACTCTTCCAAAGGTGTAGAACTCTTAGGACTAGAGGGACAGAGGCTTAGATGTAATGTAAGAACATTGTAATTCACTGAGAAGGTTGTAGATAAGTGGAATAGCTTACCAACAGAAGTGGTAGCGTTTAATACAGTGAAGGATAAGCATAAGGCTATTCTGAATATAATACAAGACCAAGGAACAAAGATGGTTTAAGGTTTTTTTCAGCAGGACAAATGAGCAGACAAGGTGGACCTAATCTTTCTTATGTGCCATCAAATTCTGTTTCTGTGTTTCTACAATGGTTCAGCCTTCTGGGGTTCATGCTAGTGAATCTAGTAAACAACAGCATGCATAGGCATCAAAATAGTTATGGAGATAAAAAAAATGACACAAATCCCTCCACAACACAGCTTACATTAAAATACATTTGTATATACATTTAACTCCATCGCAACGATGGACTTACCAGGTACCTCATGCAAAAATGTCACTTAGTGACAGATGATGTACCTGGAAGTCCAGGAAGTCATTCCCTAGAATAGGAAGAAAAAAAAACGTTGTTAAGTGCCAGCCGGTCACTAAGGGCTTAAACGTCTGAAACATATCAGAAAAATGTCCGTATTAAAGAGTTAAAACATTTAGAATGTTTGTATTACTTTCCCAGAATTATTTACAGCAATATACAAATTTATGCAATCAACACAGTCACTACTGAGTGAAAAGGATTTGCTGTCCAATAATGAAGAAATATTGGGGGATGGTAGGACAAGAATTTCTTAAAAGACTGTATTCTGAAAGAGGAAGTAGTGTATAGGATATGTAAGAAATGAAGGGGTTACATATCACCAAGTGAACCTGAGATTTTTCAGAAGACTCAAATAACAGTGTTTAACGTCACACACACCGTGAGTATTTACAACTGTAATATTGGTAGATGCAATCATTACGGTACACTTTAATGAAGAAGAAGGAGGAGACCTTCATGGATTCAAAACAGCAAAGAGGATTTGCAATGAAACAATTCAACTGTGATGAAAATTTGTAATTTATCTTATATAATGAGATTGAGGCAAAATGTGCATTGGAAGGATCACATTATACCTAAAAGAGAGATTAAGAGAGCATCAAAGAAAAAATTATTAAAAAGATAAAGCATCATGAGGAACCAAGTAATTTCCTCAGCTGCCCACAAGGGGTATTAGAAATTTTAAAGCTATGGGGATAGAAAGTGTTTTAGTAAGCTAACCAGATAGAATGGATATTCTCTGTAAAAGAGAGGCATATTGTATTTTAAAGTATGAACTATGTATCCTCAGAAGGAACGGGCATAAAAAAAAGTTAGAATTTGTAATGACAGAAACCCGGGAGAAGCGATACCTACTAGAAGCCACCCCTAACCAGGCCTAAGAGTGAGGAAGGTCAGACTCCTCCAACAAGGGATAGAGGAGCAAGCTGCTGGGGAACAACGCTGGGGTGCGTACCTCGCGAACGGTGGTTGCCAGAAGGGAGACGCGCTGCGGCCAAGGACGAATAAAGGTGCTAGCCGCAAGGCTAGATTGGACCCCTTCGGTTGAGCCAAAGAGGTCCCGCGATGCCCCCCTCCTGACAATATATACTACCGCTATCCCGAGGGAGAAAACAAACTCCAACAGGAACAGTACTCACTCAGATGGTCAGAAGGGCTAAGAGGAAGTCCTTCCACGAGTCTGAAGAGTAGTCAGCAGAGCCGGGTCATACACAGGAGCAACAGGAACACCATCGGTGCCGCAGGCAGAGAGCACAGACGGGAAATCAACCAGGTCATATACGGAGACCTACAGGAGACAGGAGAGGAAACTGGATCAGGACTGGTCAGAGAAGAACACAGATGAAGAGCAGACTACCAATCAAAGAAGCACTGCTAGGCTTGGGGACGCTATAACAACGCGTCCAGGCAAAAAACTCACCCCCTAAAATAGTAGCAGGGACAGAAAGAGGCAGGGCTGGAGGTCCACATCAGGCACAGCAATGCGCATGAGTCCAGTAGGGAAAGTGAGGGGAGAACGGCGCATGCGCTAAGCTAGCCGGAACCGGCTACCGCGCATGCGCCCCATAGAGAGAGAGAGATGCGGCCACGAGAGGAAGAGACGGCCGGACGGGGAATGCGCAAGAAGCGGGGCGAACCCGAGGCAGGTACGACACTACCCCCTACCCAAAGGCCACCACCGGAAGCCCCTAAGCAGGCCTATCGGGGTGTCGTCGGTGGAAATGATGATGCAGTACGGAGGCGTGCACGTCCCGAACAGGCACCCAAGAGTGTTCCTCTGGGCCGTAGCCCTTCCAGTTAACCAGATATTGCAGACTACCCCGGACCCGAAGAGAATCCAAAATATCATCGATGACATACTCGTCCTGCCCATGAATGGAAACAGGAACAGTGGCAGAAACACGCGGATGGGGAAACCGAGCAGGAACCCACGGCTTGAGGCGGGATACGTGAAAAACGGGGTGGATCCGTAGAGTACGAGGTAAGTCCAGACGATATACAACTGGGGATAGACTTTGAAGGACTCGGAAAGGGCCTAAAAAACGGGGACCAAGCTTCGTAGAAGGTTGCCGGAGATGGGTGTCGCGGGCAGATAACCACACCTGGTCACCAGGTCTAAAGGTAGGAGCCACAGAGCGACTACGATCAGTGGATTCTTTCTGGCGCCTCTGAGCAGCCAGAAGGGAAGTCTGAAGGGACCGCCAATGGTCCACTAAGGAACGAACACGAGATTCCGCCAATGGTACAAGAGCAGCGCCAGGAGCCAAAATAAGCAGTCGCGGATTGTAACCGAGGGCGCAAAGAAAGGAGAACAACCCAATGAGGTCTGTAGGAGGGAATTGTACGACAGTTCTGCCAAAGGAAGGAGGGACACCCAATCGTCCTGTCTGTTGTTACAATGAGTACGAAGACAGGTCTCTAGAGATTGGTTCAGACGTTCGGTCTGACCGTTAGTCTGAGGATGGTACCCAGAAGAGAACTGTAATTGGATACCCAAATGAGAACAAAAAGCCCTCCAAAATTTGGAGATAAATTGGGACCCGCGATCAGATGTGATGTGTAAGGGGATGCCGTGGAGATGAACCACATGCTGTAAGAAGAGGTCAACCAAAACAGATGAAGAGAGCAACCGATGCAAGGGGACAAAGTGACCTTGCTTAGTGAAACGGTCAATTACCACCCAAATCACCGACATCCCAGAGGAACGAGGAAGGTCCACAATGAAGTCCATGGCGATCTCGGTCCATGGTAAAGCAGGTACAGGAATCGGCTGTAAGAGACCAAAGGGTCTACTTCGGGGACTCTTCATCCGTGCACATATCGAGCAAGAAGAAACATAAGCCAACACATCAGCTCGGCAGCCCGACCACCAAAAGTGCCGGGTGAGAAGGTCCAGAGTACGAGCACTGCCAGGGTGACCGGCTATAGCAGAGTGGTGAGCCCAACGCAAGACCTCGGTCCAGTACCGAGGGGGCACAAAAAGAGCAGAACCGACACGAGAAGATAAAATAGAAGGACCGAGATGTTGTGAAGCAGTAATAGCCTGAAGGGTACCGGAGGAAATGGAAGCGAGGAGACAAGCAGGAGGCAGGATAGTGTCAGGTACAGAAGGAGGAGACTGAACCGACTCGAAGAGGCGGGACAGAGCGTTTGCCTTAGTCTTCTGGCTTCCAGGGATGTAAGAGATTTTAAAATTGAACCTGGCAAAGAACAAGGACCAGCGGGCCTGCCGGGCCTTCAGTCTTTTGGCGGAGGCCAGATAGGCGAGGTTTTGGTGGTCCATGAGGATGATTATAATGTGTGGCGATCCCTCCAAGAGGTACCACCACTCCTCAAGAGCCATCTTAATGGCCAGGACTTCCCTATTGCCAGTGTCATAATTTCCTTCAGCTGTAGAAAAACGCCTGGAGAAGTAAGAGCAGGGATGAGAAACCCCGGTCTTAGGGCAGCGCTGAGACAGGACAGCTCCGGCAGCTGTTTCAGAAGCTTCTACCTCCAGGGTAAAAGCACGGTGCGGATCTGGGTGTCTGAGAACGGGGGCAGAAATAAAGGCTTTCTTCAATTGCTCAAAAGCACTGACCGCAGCCGGAGACCACTGACTAGAGACTGCGCCCTTCCGGATAAGCGATACGATGGGGAGGATAATGCTGGAGAAGCCCTGTATAAACTTGCAGTAATAATTCGAAAACTGATAAAGCGCTGGACTGCTTTCAGTGTTAGTGGTATGGGCCACTCGGTGACAGCAGAGACCTTGGTTGGATCCATACTAATACCCGTGGAGGAAACCACGTAACCCAAAAAAGGCAGAGAGGGTTCCTCGAAGGAGCATTTCTCAAGTTTGGCATACAAATGGTTAGCCTGGAGACGTTCCAAAACGGTAGAGACGTGAACCTTGTGTTCACTGATTGTCCTGGAAAAGATCAGAATATCATCCAGATAGACCAAGACAAAGGACAACAATAGATCCCTGAACACGTCGTTGATAAATGCCTGGAACACCGCCGGAGCGTTCCGGAGACAAAAAGGCATTACTAGGTATTCATAATGCCCAAATCTGGTGTTGAAGGCGGTCTTCCACTCCTCACCCTCACGCATCCGCACAAGGTTGTAAGCACCCCGCAGGTCTAGTTTGGTGAAGACCGTAGAACCCCGTAAACGGTCTAACAACTCGGGGATGAGCGGAAAAGGGTAACAATTCCTACGGGTAATGGCATTCAAGCCCCGGTAATCAATACAGGGACGTAGGGACCTGTCCTTTTTGGAAACAAAGAAGAACCCAGCACCAGCAGGGGACGTGGAAGGACGGATAAAGCCACGCGACAGGTTATCCTTAATGTATTCCTCCAGAGCAGCCGTCTCAGGGATGGACAGCGGATAAGTACTACCCCTGGGTGGCACAGACCCTGGCACTAGGTCAATGACGCAATCATAGGGGCGATGCGGAGGCAGGATACCCGCTTTAACTTTACAAAAGACATCTGCGTAAGAACTATACAGAGCAGGTATGGAAACAGGAACGGAAGGGACACCAGTAGTCTTCTCAAGCACAGTAGGAGCTACCACTGCGACTTCAGGGAAGGATATAGAACCCGAAGACCAATTGATAATAGGATTGTTTTTACACAACCAGGGGTACCCAAGGATGACAGGTGTAAGGGGGGAAGAGATGACATCAAAGACTACCATTTCAGGAGCATTTTTGGCTACTTCCATGTGCAAAGGTATAGTAGTGGAGGTGATACGACCGGTACCAAGAGGGGAACCATCCACGGCTACTACCCGTAGAGGGGTATTCCGGGTTAAGAGGGGAATTCCTTGCCCCCTAGCAAATCCGGAATCCAGAAACAAACCAGCAGACCCAGAGTCCATAAAGGCAGGCACTAGAAGAGAGGAAGAAGCCCAACACAGAGAGACAAGAACGGTGAGGCGTTGGGTAGAGGGAACACGAACAGATGTATGGTTTAGCAGAAGTCCCCTACCTGCAGAATCCTGGGGGTTTCCTGCCTTGTTTGGACACAGACGAGCGATGTGTCCCAGGGCCCCACAGTACAGGCAGAGACCCTGTCTTCGTCGCCTACTTTTCTCCTCCTCGGAAAGCCGGAACACCCGACCAACCTCCATGGGTTCAGCGCCTGACCGCAAAGAAGAGATACGATGAAGGTAATTCGGGTCTGATGAGTGGAGAACACCTCAGGCTGACAACGGAAGTGCAGAAGGCACTGATTAAGGAAGCCTCTCATTTCTTTGGGATTACTGTCGAATCGTTCCGGTAGAGGCAGACGAGGAGCAACGGTCGTCACTGGAGGATCAGGAAGCACCGCAGTTCTGGAAACAGGTCTGGGGACTTCAAGGCTTTGCTGTAAATGCTGCAGCATATCAGAAATGGAATCCAGCTTACGGTCCAGGTTTTGAATCTGAGCAGCACGATGTTCTAGTACCGCGCCTTGCTGTACGACTGCAGCAGACAGCTCCTTAGGGTCGGCTGCCATACGGAAAAGATGGCGTTGTTATAATGTAATGACAGAAACCCAGGAGAAGCGATACCTACTAGAAGCCACCCCTAACCAGGCCTAAGAGTGAGGAAGGTCAGATTCCTCCAACAAGGGATAGAGGAGCAAGCTGCTGGGGAACGACGCTGGGGGGCGTAGCTCGCGAACGGTGGTTGCCAGAAGGGAGACGCGCTGTGGCCACGGCCGAATAAAGGTGCTAGCCGCAAGGCTAGATTGGACCCCTCCGGTTGAGCCAAAGAGGTCCCGCAATGCCCCCCTCCTGACAATATATACTACCGCTATCCCCAGGGAGAAAACGAACTCCAACAGGAACAGTACTCACTCAGATGGTCAGAAGGGCTAAGAGGAGGTCCTTCCACGAGTCCGAAGAGTAGTCAGCAGAGCCGGGTCATACACAGGAGCAACAGGAACACCACCAGTGCCGCAGGCAGAGAGTGCAGACGGGAAATCAACCAGGTCATCCACAGAGACCTACAGGAGACAGGAGAGGAAACTGGATCAGGACTGGGCAGAGAAGAACACAGATGAAGATCAGACTACCAATCAAAGAAGCACTGCTAGGCTTGGGGACGCTATAACAACGCGTCCAGGCAAAAAACTCCCCCTAAAATAGTAGCAGGGACAGGAAGAGGCAGGGCTGTAGGTCCACATCAGGCACAGCAATGCGCATGCGCCCAGTAGGGAAGGTGAGGGGAGAACGGCGCATGCGCTAAGCTAGCCGGAACCGGCTACCGCGCATGCGCCCCATAGGCAGGTACGACAGAATTCCTGTCCATAGAGAAACCTATAGAATTACCGGAAGGAAAAATAAATTAGTAAAGTTCTGTTGTGGTGCTTATTGGAGTGGAGAATGAGCAAGAGGAGCCGGAGGGGTGCTAATGCTGCTAATGATGATATGGAATAATTAAGAAGCAACAGTAGTAGTGAAGGCACTTACTCCAGCATTTGTCAGCTCTTCATTTTTTTTCTGCAGTAAATATAGGTAAGTGAAAGTATCTCACTAATTCCTGTTCTAGCATAAGGAACCAGAGAGGTGGCCTCCTCAAAAAAAAAACATATTAATTCTAGTTAACCAGGTGACAAAGATGCCACTTTCAAAGCCATCTAATTATACGCTGTACACTCACTAATGGCTCTAATGGCAATTCTACTGGCATTGGGATTCCAAATGGTACGGGTCTACATTTTAAGATGGTAATAGGGCTTGCTGTTAAGTTTTGTATGGAATATGATGAACACTATTGGACTGACTAAAATGTGCAGCTTTTTGAGGCAGATATTTACCATGTCTGATGGTTACAGATTCTGAGAGGAATCAGGTAACAACTAAATTTAGGAAATTTAGAGCAGGGATGAGAAACCCCGGTCTTAGGGCAGCGCTGAGACAGGACAGCTCCGGCAGCTGTTTCAGAAGCTTCTACCTCCAGGGTAAAAGCACGGTGCGGATCTGGGTGTCTGAGAACGGGGGCAGAAATAAAGGCTTTCTTCAATTGCTCAAAAGCACTGACCGCAGCCGGAGACCACTGACTAGAGACTGCGCCCTTCCGGATAAGCGATACGATGGGGAGGATAATGCTGGAGAAGCCCTGTATAAACTTGCAGTAATAATTCGCAAAACCGATAAAGCGCTGGACTGCTTTCAGTGTTAGTGGTATGGGCCACTCGGTGACAGCAGAGACCTTGGTTGGATCCATACTAATACCCGTGGAGGAAACCACGTAATCCAAAAAAGGCAGAGAGGGTTCCTCGAAGGAGCATTTCTCAAGTTTGGCATACAAATAGTTAGCCCGGAGACGTTCCAAAACGGTAGAGACGTGAACCCTGTGTTCACTGATTGTCCTGGTAAAGATCAGAATATCATCCAGATAGACCAAGACAAAGGACAACAATAGATCCCTGAACACGTCGTTGATAAATGCCTGGAACACCGCCGGAGCGTTCCGGAGACAAAAAGGCATTACTAGGTATTCATAATGCCCAAATCTGGTGTTGAAGGCGGTCTTCCACTCCTCACCCTCACGCATCCGCACAAGGTTGTAAGCACCCCGCAGGTCTAGTTTGGTGAAGACCGTAGAACCCCGTAAACGGTCTAACAACTCGGGGATGAGCGGAAAAGGGTAACAATTCCTACGGGTAATGGCATTCAAGCCCCGGTAATCAATACAGGGACGTAGGGACCTGTCCTTTTTGGAAACAAAGAAGAACCCAGCACCAGCAGGGGACGTGGAAGGACGGATAAAGCCACGCGACAGGTTATCCTTAATGTATTCCTCCAGAGCAGCCGTCTCAGGGATGGACCGCGGATAAGTACTACCCCTGGGTGGCACAGACCCTGGCACTAGGTCAATGACGCAATCATAGGGGCGATGCGGAGGCAGGATACCCGCTTTAACTTTACAAAAGACATCTGCGTAAGAACTATACAGAGCAGGTATGGAAACAGGAACGGAAGGGACACCAGTAGTCTTCTCAAGCACAGTAGGAGCTACCACTGCGACTTCAGGGAAGGATATAGAACCCGAAGACCAATTGATAATAGGATTGTTTTTACACAACCAGGGGTACCCAAGGATGACAGGCGTAAGGGGGGAAGAGATGACATCAAAGACTACCATTTCAGGAGCATTTTTGGCTACTTCCATGTGCAAAGGTATAGTAGTGGAGGTGATACGACCGGTACCAAGAGGGGAACCATCCACGGCTACTACCCGTAGAGGGGTATTCCGGGTTAAGAGGGGAATTCCTTGCCCCCTAGCAAATCCGGAATCCAGAAACAAACCAGCAGACCCAGAGTCCATAAAGGCAGGCACTAGAAGAGAGGAAGAAGCCCAACACAGAGAGACAAGAACGGTGAGGAGTTGGGTAGAGGGAACACGAACAGATGTATGGTTTAGCAGAAGTCCCCTACCTGCAGAATCCTGGGGGTTTCCTGCCTTGTTTGGACACAGACGAGCGATGTGTCCCAGGGCCCCACAGTACAGGCAGAGACCCTGTCTTCGTCGCCTACTTTTCTCCTCCTCGGAAAGCCGGAACACCCGACCAACCTCCATGGGTTCAGCGCCTGACCGCAAAGAAGAGATACGATGAAGGTAATTCGGGTCTGATGAGTGGAGAACACCTCAGGCTGACAACGGAAGTGCAGAAGGCACTGATTAAGGAAGCCTCTCATTTCTTTGGGATTACTGTCGAATCGTTCCGGTAGAGGCAGACGAGGAGCAACGGTCGTCACTGGAGGATCAGGAAGCACCGCAGTTCTGGAAACAGGTCTGGGGACTTCAAGGCTTTGCTGTAAATGCTGCAGCATATCAGAAATGGAATCCAGCTTACGGTCCAGGTTTTGAATCTGAGCAGCACGATGTTCTAGTACCGCGCCTTGCTGTACGACTGCAGCAGACAGCTCCTTAGGGTCGGCTGCCATACGGAAAAGATGGCGTTGTTATAATGTAATGACAGAAACCCGGGAGAAGCGATACCTACTAGAAGCCACCCCTAACCAGGCCTAAGAGTGAGGAAGGTCAGATTCCTCCAACAAGGGATAGCGGAGCAAGCTGCTGGGGAACGATGCTGGGGGGGCGTAGCTCGCGAACGGTGGTTGCCAGAAGGGACACGCGCTGTGGCCACGGCCGAATAAAGGTGCTAGCCGCAAGGCTAGATTGGACCCCTCCGGTTGAGCCAAAGAGGTCCCGCAATGCCCCCCTCCTGACAATATATACTACCGCTATCCCCAGGGAGAAAACGAACTCCAACAGGAACAGTACTCACTCAGATGGTCAGAAGGGCTAAGAGGAGGTCCTTCCACGACTCCGAAGAGTAGTCAGCAGAGCCGGGTCATACACAGGAGCAACAGGAACACCACCGGTGCCGCAGGCAGAGAGCGCAGACGGGAAATCAACCAGGTCATCCACAGAGACCTACAGGAGACAGGAGAGGAAACTGGATCAGGACTGGGCAGAGAAGAACACAGATGAAGATCAGACTACCAATCAAAGAAGCACTGCTAGGCTTGGGGACGCTATAACAACACGTCCAGGCAAAAAACTCCCCCTAAAATAGTAGCAGGGACAGGAAGAGGCAGGGCTGGAGGTCCACATCAGGCACAGCAATGCGCATGCGCCCAGTAGGGAAGGTGAGGGGAGAACGGCGCATGCGCTAAGCTAGCCGGAACCGGCTACCGCGCATGCGCCCCATAGGCAGGTACGACAGAATTCCTGTCCATAGAGAAACCTATAGAATTACCGGAAGGAAAAATAAATTAGTAAAGTTCTGTTGTGGTGCTTATTGGAGTGGAGAATGAGCAAGAGGAGCCGGAGGGGTGCTAATGCTGCTAATGATGATATGGAATAATTAAGAAGCAACAGTAGTAGTGAAGGCACTTACTCCAGCATTTGTCAGCTCTTCATTTTTTTTCTGCAGTAAATATAGGTAAGTGAAAGTATCTCACTAATTCCTGTTCTAGCATAAGGAACCAGAGAGGTGGCCTCCTCAAAAAAAAAACATATTAATTCTAGTTAACCAGGTGACAAAGATGCCACTTTCAAAGCCATCCAATTATACGCTGTACACTCACTAATGGCTCTAATGGCAATTCTACTGGCATTGGGATTCCAAATGGTACGGGTCTACATTTTAAGATGGTAATAGGGCTTGCTGTTAAGTTTTGTATGGAATATGATGAACACTATTGGACTGACTAAAATGTGCAGCGTTTTGAGGCAGATATTTACCATGTCTGATGGTTACAGATTCTGAGAGGAATCAGGTAACAACTAAATTTAGGAAATGGGCAAAGCAGGGGACATACACCATATCAGCTATATTTAAAGTATCTATTATGTTGAAGTCTTTGTCAGCAGACACAAAGCCAACTTTCAAGTACAAGCCATTTGTCTGTTATCTATTGTAGTTGACATAACACATTTGCAGCTTTGTGGGATTGTCTCTCAAAGCTTTGCATGCACAAAGTGGTGTGCCAACAGTATGAGCTACGCTTCCATTTAGAAATAGTGCCAGAGCTAGAGGCAGCATTAGCCAGAACCTGGGGGGAGATACACCAAGGAGTGATGATATGGTAATGTGTGTCTGATGATATGTGGCGAGAACATTGCCTTGGTGATAGAGACACACTGCCATATGTACTAAGACTTAGTGACACAAGGAGAGGGAGGGGGACTACATGCCAAACAGCTGATTCAGGTAAAAAAGAATGACTGATGGTAAGCAAAGAATAACAAAAAAGAGATAATAATATATGACTGTCTTCTCCTCCAAAATCAGATTCAGTGGCTGGGGCAGGCACTAGTGCTAAGACCTTGAGTATTGGTGGCAAGTGGAGACTGCCCTAATCTCATATCATGACTTGAAGAACCCAGTCCTATGGTAGCCATGGTGGTCTGTGGCATACAAACCTGCTCACCATCCGGTTCATTTGGGCCAGAAAGAAACCGAGAATTCGAGGAGAGATCCTGATGCTACCAATTTGTAGGGGTGGCATTGGCATGCCAGACCTTACTTCTTACTACAAAGCAGCTGTTTTATCGAAGATTTATGACTTCACCTGTGTCCCACCGAAATTTTGGACTAAATCCCTAGAGCATGTTTTAGGTCACTTCGACTTACTGCAGATCCTACTGGCGCCCTCACACTTTACTCCCCCTGCTTGTAAGGAACATCTTATTATTGGCCATATCATCAATGTCTGGAAGACTGAGAACTCCTCTCATCAATTGGCTAAGCTCCCCTCCCCTCTGGCCTCTATTGTCGGGAACCCGTAATTTGTGGTGGGAACCTCTGACCCGACATTTAAACAATGGAAGCGCCATAATATACACACCCTAAACTCCTTACTACATTCTGGATCCTTTCCCCCTGCTACAGAGATCGCCACCTCTCTTCAGGTGGACAAGATCTCATGGTGCACATATTTTCAGGTACAACATTGGACCAGAACGATGATTCTTCGAGGATACACCTCCAGACCCTTAACTACCCTTGAAAAAACTCTCACATCTCCTCCTTCAACTTTTAAGCCTTTATCCTTCTGTTACTCCCTTCTGCAACGTACTGTGCCTGGCAACAAACTCTTCTTCTTGACACAATGGGAAAATGAGCTAGGTCGGTCTATCCCGATAAAGTCATGGAACAAAGCCTTTAAGCTTAATTTTAAAAGATATCGTGATACGAAAATGAGAGAACTTAACTATAAAATAATAACCCGATGGTACATGACACCGGAAAAAATTGCTCAATTTTCGCGCTCCTGCCCCAATGTTTGCTGGAGATGTGGGAATGGACCTGGCTCTATGCTGCACTTATGGTGGTCTTGCCCAATTATTGCAACCTTCTGGGACTCTGTTATCACTCTCATTCATAAGATCACTTCTATCCGGATTCCTAAAGACCCCTGGTGGTGTCTTTTCTCCATCTCCTCTGACTCTATTCCTGCAATGGAGCATCATAGTCTCTCTCTCATTCATCTGATGCTTGTAGTGGCCAGGGCACAGATTCCAAAATGTTGGCTCGCAACAGATGCTCCTCCGGTTTCTGGTTGGCTTCAGGGTATGGGGGATCTCTTTCTTATGGAACGACAGTATGCCACATATACATCCTCCACATCCTCTTTTACCACTATCTGGAAAAACTGGATGACCTTCAGTGGGTCATCTGGGTTCACTAGCTTGGTGAATACCGAGGGCATATAGGTGAGATTCTGACACCCAGCTCCGGATCTCGTCTGTGTTCACCTAGTCCGTTGATGGTACTTAATTCCCTCACATTCCTAGGTTTCACTGGGGCTCCACCATATACTGTTTTGTATAAATTGATGCACTACTGGCTCTGCGTCCGACGCCATCCTCCCTCCCCACTCTCTTTTCCTACCCCTCAAATCACCTATTTACCTACATCTTTTGACACCCTCCTCTGTGTCTTCTCTCTTCTGTCTCCCCCCAATCCTTTCTATGTGCCTCCCCTCATTGCCCCTCCTTTTCTGATGATATGCTGCATGTTATTGTTCATCATATGCCTAGATATGCGACCTGTATTTTCATTTACTTTACCCTGTTAATTTTGCATCACTTTGTTCTTACAAGATGCTGTTGTTTGTTTGATTTGTAATTTTCATATTCTGAGGTCTCCGGACTTATTATTTATGTCTCCTTTTGGACTTTTGGACTTTGTATCTCTTCTTTTTCATTACTCAAGAAAAATAAAAAAAATAAAAAAAAACCTGCTCACCATCACCCTGCTGCTGTGGCAGACGACTCTGCATCTGACGACTCAACAGCAAGAATTACAGCAGCAGCAAACTCCAGAATGTCATTGCTGGTGGTTTTCTGTCAAAAACACTCTCATACTCTTCTCTACACCAGCTTCTCCACCATAAGCATCACACTCATCACCAACACCACCAGTCTCTTGCTGCTCAATGGGACTGGTTGGGGATGATAAGTGTGACAGAGGGGCCCCTGCTGTCACACTTGCCATCTCATCAGAAGAAAGCACACTGGCAGCAGTAGAAGCAGGCATAGGCAGCTGATGTGTGCTGCTGATACTGCTAGTCAGTTTTGCCTTTGCTAACATCAATCCCCAGAGGGACAATTCTGGGGGAATGGGAATCATAGGGTCAGTGGTATGTGGGCTCCCTTAAAGCCTGTGCTGCTGACTTCCTTTTCCACCTCTGTATCAGCAGCATCAGGGTCCATCCTGATTTTTCTGCTGGTCATAGCGCTAGCCAGCACTCCAGGTAATGTTATTTGTATTTGAACTTTTATGTTTATTTTTCTCTTTCTCCCTGCCTGCTTCTACTCTCATTCTCACTTAAACTACACCATGCTGCATTGTGGAAAATTTTGGATTTTTTATAGTGTAGAGGTTGGAATTTTTGCCAATATTGGAAATCATGGGTGGGAAACGGAACCATTGTTGCGCAGGATATTTTCTCTTGTCCTTGTATCTCACTATTCATATATGGTGGCAGGTTTTTCTGTATTCTCTCACTGCATCACCCTTAGATGAAGGTTTGTCTCCATTGTTCTTCCATAGTATGCTAATGAATTAGAGCAGTTAAAAGCTGAAGAGAAGGACTATCAAAGAAAGGCCAGGTGAAGTGGAGAGATTCTTGGAGCTAGGGCATATGCAAAATTAATGCCTTTCCTTGAAGGCAAGACTAAGTCTCTATTTTCTGTGAATACCAGACTACTTAAAAAGTATACTCACTAGAATTACCAACTGTTTTAACCTTAAAGGAGTCTTGTACTCTCTTCTATTTGTGATTTCCTCCAAACTTTGTTCTGGATTCCATCAAAGGTGATGTTATCATTTGTTTTATCACACTGATATTTGTTGAAATCTATGGGAAAAAGTGTAAATAAAACCAATGATAACATTATCAAATGCTGTGCAAGCAAGCTCTTAGTGAGAAATAGATGTTCTGCTTACTCTTCTGTAAGGATACTACACATCTGTGCCATTTGGCCAATGTTTGCAGCTTCATTCAGCTTGAGTACGCAAATGATTCTCAGCTTCAGTACTCAGGCACATCAACAGTTTAGGTTTTCAGTATATCCCTAATCATGCATATACACAATTACTCAGCTACTAATTACTCACCTTTGATTTAATCGGTGATATCTTTAAAAGGTGACTTATTGATATACCCTGAGGACTAAAGCTGAGAAACATCAGCATACGCTAAAAGTTTGTATTGATTCATATCATAACTTCATGTTACAGAGTGCATTTTGAATTCCTAACTCATTAGTATTACTTGCAGTTTTATCTGAAGCCATATTTTTGTTGTCAGGGTGACCAAAGGCATGTTGCTGTTGTAAATTTCTATTTTCTGTTCTCAAAAGATCAAGACTTCTCAGCAGTTCACACCCATGAGATGTGTGATATCTGAAGCTGTATGTGTATATCATTTGTCCCTGGCTTCATCATTCAGTGTTATGTCAGTGATGTGATTGTGCATCTTCATTATATTTGTTGTGTGACCTACATAGACTAAGTTGTATTTTGTACAGAGGTTTTCTGTAAAGTTTCTGGCAGAAAGTCCAGTGCTGCAATTTAAGTTCTTTTATATCAGTCTGGTAGGTAATGTGTCATTTCATTTCACTTGTAAGATTGTGAATTGAGTAAAAGCATGGATGCTGAAATACTTCCAAACAAAATGTCCAGTTACCATTTCTGGCATCCAAATTGGACGCTATGACAAGTTTACTTTGCTTTATAGAGAACTAAAATCTGCCTATAAGTTGTAAGAGACATTCCTCTGTACAAAAATATACTTTTGAAAAGTGAACCTGTATGTTTTGGTGTCACATTGTGGTACTTTATTAAACTTCTCTACAAAGTATGCTAATTAGTTATGTTTGGGGTCAAACATCACTCACTATGCTATTAGAACTGCCCCAAGTATGTGAGCTCTGTCTAAATTAATTAATGACACAGTGTGTGGTAATATTAACCAACACACAAACTAATTAGCATAAAGTGCCACCAGCAAATAAAGGTTAAAATCTGAAAATACAAGTTATATTGCAAATAATGGCTAGCGCAACATATAGGCAGTTTTTTATTTAAAATAAAATTAACTAAACTTTTCTTAAGGGGACAGGCTTATTTGAACTCTTTCAAGTTCTACACCATCATAATGTGTGTACAGATTAAAATACGGGAAATACCAGTATGTGTGTTGAGGCTGAAGTTTATTTTGGTAAATACAACACCTATTCCGATTAAACCAGTACTGCACGTTCCATTTCATACACAATTCACTCAAAGATCAATGAGCTGTAGACTTCTGTAACATCTGAGAGGTTAGTGTAACATCTATATAAAATGTATGTGAAAACAATTTAGGTCAATGAATTTAGAATATATTATCAGGCTAAAATGTATCAAGTAACTATCTGCTTATTATTATTATTATTTCTAAAAGAAGTAGATTGCAGTGCTTATTACAAATGTCTCACTTTGAAATGAATCAGTTGTCCACACATCCACTAGTAGAAACTGAACTACATTTTCACTAATGGTCACTCTCATATTGTTCCTCTATCTGACATTACATACAGAACCACTGCTGCATATGCCGGGCAATTTATTTTCAGGTATGTGAAAGACATATGAATCCCTCCGAGTTTAAAAATGTATTTGCTAAATGCTCTTCAGTGATACTGAATAGGGATGTGTGAATAGTCAAATTTTTTTCCCACAGGAATGTCTGCAAAAACTACACAATATTCTGCGTTTTCCATGGAAGTTCCCACAAACAGGGAAACAAACAGATGTTCAGCCATTTCATTATCACCACAGATTTTCCACTGAAAATGTTTCCATTTTCCTCCTGTGTTTTCAATTATGGACAGTTCCTGCCCCCATAATATGAAAAAGTAATGCCATGCAGCCTTTTTTAGAATAGACAGGAGAAGCTGGAGGGCTGATTCTGCTGTTGCTGCTGCTGCTGAATCAGAGGTGGAGGAAAACAGCAGCAGCACCAGCAGTTGCAAAGTCTACTTCCCCTTGCCCCAGGCCCCCAGGGATCTGGGGTAGCATAATTAAAAAGGGCAACTAGACACTAGTAGTGGCAGCAGCACAGTTCAGCTGCCTGTGTCTGCTGCTGTTAACCCTTTGAGTGCCAGAGTGGTACGGAACACATTGCTTTGCAATGCATTCTGTACCACTCTGACATTCAAAGGGTTAATGTGCCTTTTGAGGTGATCATATGTGTGACTGCAAGGGACCCTCTGACACATTTGTCATCATATGTATTCCTAGAGAGCAGCAAGAGACTGGTGGTGTGGGGATGATGAGTGTGAGGGTGGTGGAGCTGGTGGTGTCAGAGAACAATGAGAGTGTTCTTGGAAAAACATGACAAAAAATGTGAGAAAGAGATGCATTTCAGAATGGGTAATATCCCCACCACCACCACCAGTGGCATTAAGACATTTGCTGCTAGTGTAATTCCTGCTGATGACCAGACTAGTATAGCACTGTCCACCATTGCCACCATGGTATTTAGTTCAAGCAGCAATGATATTGAACTAGGACAAGCAGAAGTGGCTCCACTTCCCTCTACTATTAGGCTAGGACATCAGTGTCACCTGCCCCAGCTATTAAAGGTACATCTGAAGGATAAGAAGGCCATTCTACTCCACCTCCACCTCTAAGATTATGGGTGTGGGCTATTTTTCTCTTTGCACAGTCACGGTGTGTATGAGGATGTAGAAAATATGGTCCCATCTCATGCAAGAAGAGGTTAATTAGGGTTTTGTGTTACTTAATAAGGGGTTAATGCTTTTCTTACAGATTTGTGCGTAACATGTTCTTCAGCTTCTTTTTGTGATTATGCTTCAAGGCCATGCAACACTGATAGGAAACCTTTTTTTTTGCAAACAAACTGCATTAACCCTCGCAGCCGTAGAGCACGAGCTAGGCATGTAGGGACGTAATACTAACCATGTAATCTGATAGGTCAATGCCTTCAGAGCAGTGGGGGAGAAGGGTATAATTCTGTGTGATGAGGTAGAGCTTCACCGGAGAATGTGTGTGACGTGTCCCGGCTGTGTGACTGTTGTCCCTGTGACTGTTGTCCCTGTGTCTGTGCAGGAAGGGGAAACATGTCCATGTTGTGTGAACAGGCAGTCCTGGTGTGCGACCGTTGTCCCTGTGTTGTGTCTGTGCAGGAAGAGGTAACATGCCCCTGTTGTGTGACCAGGCAGTCCTGATGTGTGAAGTCGTATAGGCGGTTAGCAGATCTAACCAAGAGCTCTCCCATATGTGCTGAAGAACACTGGCTGATAAGTATTCCATGATTTTTGCTATGATTAGTGGCTGACATGCTATTACATGCTATGATTAGTGGCTGACATGCTATTACATGCTATTGAGTATTGTATGCTAATTGCTAATAAAATCTTTGATTACATCTATAGTCTGTCTGTTTATTTACATTGGAATCCAAAGACCCTTTGTAATACGTGCAGTGCAGTCACGGTGCAATATTTAGCAACTGCACTGTGCACGTTGCTCAATAAGGCAAATAAAAATGGAAAGGAATGGACATAACTTTTCTCATCTTCCCTCATCAAGCATGCGCAACATTAACACTCTGACATATATGTAAAGCATGTGAAACCCTCCCCAAAAAGGAAACTGAGTGCTGCTGTCACTATCCCCATTGCCCCTCCCCAAGGGCATAAAGAACACGGTAGAAAATCCCACAGAAAGCAAACTAACCCCCCACACATACACACCAGCCCGGAAGTTTGGCAATGAAACAACACACGGTTGTCTTCTTGTGCTAGGGTCCAGGTGTGGGAAATTATTGCTGTAGTCTCCTTACAACCCTCAGGGACTTCTTCCTCCTCCTTGTCAGTACCACCATTGCTGCCCTTACCACTACCACCACCAACAGCAGCTGATAGTTCGTCTTCGGATATGAGGTGGTATAGTTCCTTTTTGAACCTGCTCTCTTTCCTCCTTGAGAGATGCATTCCTGCCTTAGCCTCTCATTGGATCACTCATCTTTACAGGACTACCTCCCCACTCAGCCCTTGCCAGATTATCAAGCTTTGTTGCACCCTTTGTGGTAATTTGGACAATTGTTTTTGTTCCTGATTGAATGCTGGTTCTGATTTCCTAGCTCATCCCTGACGTTGGATTCTCTTCCTCAGTGATTCCTGAAGCTCCTATTGACCTTGGTCTGCCTCTTTGACGTTGTTGGTTCTCCTCTGATGTTCTGATGCCCCTGGTACCTTGGCTTGTAATCTGACCCGCTCGGTCAGATTACAATATGAGGTGGTATAGTTCCTTTTTGAACCTGCTCTATTTCCTCCTTGAGAGATGCATTCCTGCCTTAGCCTCTCATTGGATCACTCATCTTTACATGGCTACCTCCCCACTCAGCCCTTGCCAGATTATCAAGCTTTGTTGCACCCTTTGTGGTAATTTGGACAATTGTTTTTGTTCCTGACTGAATGCTGGTTCTGATTTCCTAGCTCATCCCTGACGTTGGATTCTCTTCCTCAGTGATTCCTGAAGCTCCTATTGACCTTGGTCTGCCTCTTTGACGTTGTTGGTTCTCCTCTGATGTTCTGATGCCCCTGGTACCTTGGCTTGTAATCTGACCCGCTCGGTCAGCTGTTCACCTGCTCATTGCAGGTTCTGGTGCCTGTTGTTTTCTGCTCTGCAGTGATGTTATTTTAACCTTCATTTGTGCCTCCTTCTGTGGACCCATCCTCTCATGTAGTGGGAGTCTCTGCAGCCTACCAGCAGCTTGGATCTGGCATCCTGATTCTGTACAGGCCACAATCATTCTCGATGAGAACTGCTCCTGTGCCCGGAAGCAGCCTTGCCCATTGCCGGGCTGGTCCTTCTGCCTTTACTTGTGGACTCTATCACTTGTTTCTTAGCAGCTCTGCTGTAAAACGCATATGCTCTGAGGCTTCTGACTGAGATCAACATCTTAAAAATCTCAGTAGAGAGTTTATCAGACATAGATACAATGCCTCTAAATTCAGAGAACCACCAGTGTACCCAGAACTCTTCTGGAATACAAAAAAACATAAGATGATAAGTGAATGTATGGCAGACCAGAAAAAGTAAAAAAAAAATATTTATTCTATAAAAGTTAAAATAAAAACACCTCAAGATGTTTTGTGGTCCCACTGATCACTTCTACAGGAGAAAATAAAAAAAACAGGCATTCCCATACTGATCAAGGTCGCAGCTCCTAAAAAAGTGGTCAGTGGGAGCACAAAACATGTTGAGGTGTTTGTATTTTCTTCGAAAAAATTATTTTTTTTTACTTTTTCTGCATTTATATCTACTTGAGAAGTTTTCAATGAATCATTGAAGCTTACTCTTGTGGCCCTGTTGCATGGAGGACCAGCATCATAATTCCCTGCTTGTGATCAGACCTGTATCCTGAATGGAGACTGGTCCTGGAACTCTACTGTAAGTATCCAGCAACTATATGGCACTGCATTGTTCATCTATATGATATTATTCGGTCGCTCTCCATTCGCTCACTGTGTGTTTCTGTTTCTGTGGTGATGATGATGATGATGATGACATACTTGAAAACTAGAGAAATCTCAATGTATTCTTCCTGGTAGAACATTTTCTAAATAAGTGATGATGATGACATGGGTTCTTAAAAATGTTGGGATTTTCTTGTTGGCGTTGCTCTTGTCGATGGTAGAAATCTTTTGCTTATCTATATGTTTTTGTTTTCTACTATTTATTTATTTTTTGTCATACCTTTCTCTCTTTCATCTCTCACAATGCAACCCTCCATTCAGTCTATATTATTTCACAGAATACGATTTCTTTGAGTGATGCTTCTCAAGCCATGGCACAAATTTTATGTTGAGAGCAGGGGTCCAGCAATGTAGCAAGAATGTATTCCTCATTGCTTTGAATGGACACTATATAAGGATTTTGCTTAAAGCATGCTAACATGTCTTTCATCAGCTGGTACATATATGTGTTGCTATTACTGTAGACTCATCAGCCTTGCGCCTCAGTTTTTTCTGCAGTAAATATATAAGTGGAAGTATATCTGTTTATGTCACCTATAAGTCAAAAGTTTGTTTTTCCTTGTAATAAATCATCCCTATTTGTCACTGTTTACAAAAAAATTAACAGACATATATTTCCTTCAGAAGAAGCGCCTTCTCCTCCTCTTTGTCTGCCTATCTGCCTTTAGCTAGAGTCAACATTTCAGCAGCTGCTTTCCCTCTCTACCAGTGTCACTGCACTAATATTTACAGTACATGATGAGTTAGACCTATTAGCTGCAGATTTAGCAGTTGTCAAAACTGGATACATTTTCCAGGACCAGTACATCACGGGTTACTTTTAAAAGGTTGCACATAAAACAGAGCGTAGCTACCGAGCTCGTTAAACATGTCGCCATGATCAAAAGGGTGACATGAGAATCTCACACTGCATAAAAGAGAGAGATTGTCATGTTGTGTACTGAAAGGCGGTTGTGTGTGTGTACATTTCTCCCCCAGAATTGCTCCTCAGTTCTTATGTGCATACTGCCCTATATGAGAGGACAGTCCAAACAGAGATGTATTACCATACTGACATATAAACATACAGAAATTCAGTATTATGTTTTTAACCCTTTGAGTGCCAGAGGGGTACACAAAGCAATGTGTTGCGTACCTTCTCTGGGACTCAAAGTGTAAAATCCAGAAAGTTGTCTTTAATTTATTTGTTCCAGGAAAAAATACCACTACCTGAGTCTGAGCCCAGCTGATCAGATCTGCACCTAGATTACAGATGTTGGGGCCCGCAAGTCTAGCTATATGTACACTTTTAGCCTGGGTTTGCTTGCTGCACCCAAGCCATATTGGCAAAAGCAGGCAGAGCTCCATGTTCCCACAACTGACTGACCTGAGAAGGGTCGAGGGGCGTGTCTGTTCCGCAACTGCTGTGGCTTAACTCCCTCGCTGCGGGATCTGCATAACTCTCTCTCTCTGCTGGATCTGCTCACCTTAATAAAAAATCACATAGTCTCCATTCCAGGAAATGAAAGGAACTGGCCTGGCACATAATGGGTTAGTCAATAATACCCATGACTGGTCTCATATTCAGTTTTAACCCTTTGAGCTACAAAGGGAGTCAGATATGCAAAGCATTGTGAAGCTCAGGTTAGTCCTCTGTTTAAGTTATATATGCAGGCAATGCTGCGGTATTAAAGAAGGCGACATGAGAATCTTGTTTATAGGGAGGGTGAGATTGTCGTGTCACCCTTTTCACCCAGGCGACTCTGTTAATGCTGTGTGCAGCCATACAATATTTAAAATGCAGCATTTTAAAATGATACTGTACATCACCACACCTCAGTCAATATGCTGGTCTCTTTTCTTCTAGTGCTCCCAACAGTTCAAATGGCAAAAGAGGGACACGTGTTTTTGGGGGTGTTGTTGGGGATGTGGCTGGTGGGTGGGGCATTACTGATCATTTTTAGGTAATTTCATGACCTCCTGACACCGCTTTGTGTAATTGAATAAATGATTTAGAACAATACTTTTTTTAAACAAACTAATTTATAAACAGATATACAGAAGTTTAACCCCTTAACGTCTCTTGACGGTCATAGTACTTCAAGGGTTGATCTGACTGAACGACCCATGACGTACTATGACCGTCATGGAGTTCCTGGCTCCCCCAACGGATGCACGCTGTTCGGGGAGTCCGGAACCAGAAAAAGAAAAAAAAATGCTACGCGGTCATTCAGTTGCGTCATCGCGACGATCGGCCAGTCGTTAAGGGGTTAAAAAACATCAATGTGCGTTTTATTGTTGTGGAGCAAGATAATAGACCTATATACAAAACACACAGTCTGATCTCCTAAAAAGAAGGATGCCAGGGGGGAAAGAGGGACAGAGGTTTTGGGGTTTCGAAGAAGGACTGTCCCTCCTAAAGAGGGACACTTGGCAGGTATGCTTGTCGAAGTCAGTGTCACTTGCACTTGTCTGTCTCTTGGGTGTCAGTATCTGTCAATAATTGTCAGTTAGTCAAAGAAGCTCTGCCAGCTCCAGAAGTAACTTTGATCACCTGCCTGTCTCTTTTCAGTCAAACATGATTTTTGTTTTCATCTTCTGTTATACCTTCTTCCCTTCACACTCCCACAGAGTCCCTGACTCCCCGACTCCCTAAACATACATACCTGCTCAAAAGATTCCCTAAATTAAACACCTGCTCCAGCACTTTATTAGCATATCTTCTCTAGTTCAGAATGTTGGCTGCTCTCCCTCTCTCACAAACACAGAAAGCTGCAGGAACCTGACGCCCATTTTATACCATACCAGTGGGAATACAAGGGAAATGTTCCATGTGTGTGGGGGGGGGGGGCTGGAATTCAGTCTTACCATTTATTTTAGTGCAATGATCAAGGTGGGAAAAAAGCTGGAAAACAGCACTTTACGCAAACAAATTTGCTTCACTGAGCAAAGTGCAATTTTTTCCTTTATTTTGAGGGAAATTATTCATCCATCCCTAATGCTGAAGAACTAAGAAAACTAGAGCAGTTCCGAGGCAGAATTGCTGCCATATTTTTTCATATCTCTCCTCGTCTTTAAAGTGCAGTGATACATTTGTCATAATTATTATGTATTTCTGGATAAGTTTGATATTTATGAAGTGTCATATAAATATGTAGCTAATGTGCGCGTCTATTTTACATTATACTGCAATTCTGTTTTGTGGTCATCAAGTGATGCTAGTCCTACAATTTATTATGGAGATAGTCTATGACTCAAGCTCTCCCACAGAATATGTTATAAAAACAAATAAAAACAATTTGCCTTTTAAACACTAGCTGGCAATGTTACTAATAATTTGATATTACTAAAAAATAAGTATGATCTGTAATACATTTTGAATGAAAAAAAATTACAACCGTTAGAGTAGCTCATTGTTCTCAGCAGAAAATGCCCATATTTCTTCATTTAAAAAGTTCACTCATTCTTTAACATGCATGTGTAGATACTAAAGATGAGCGAGCACCCCGATGCTCGGGTGCTCGGGTGCTCTGACCGAGCACCCCCTGATGCTCGAGTGCTCGGCCGAGCACCCGAGCCCCATTCAAATGAATGGGAGCACTCGAGCATTAAACCAGGCACCCCCTGCTCTGATGAGCGGAGGGTGCCTGGTCAATGTCCCCCTTCATCTCCGCTATGCCCCTCTTCCACAATGTCCCCCTTCATCTCCTATGCCATAGCGGAGATGAAGGGGGACATTGTGGAAGAGGGGCATAGCGGAGATGAAGGGGGACATTGTGGAAGAGGGGCATAGACTCTATGCCCCTCTTCCACAATGTGCCCCTTCATCTCCGCTATGCCCCTCTTCCACAATGTCCCCCTTCATCTCCTCTATGGCATAGGAGATGAAGGGGGACATTGTGGAAGAGGGGCATAGCGGAGATGAAGGGGCACATTGTGGAAGACGGGCATAGCGGAGATGAAGGGGGACATTGTGGAAGAGGGGCATAGAGTCTATGCCCCTCTTCCATAATGTCCCCCTTCATCTCCGCAATGCCCCCTTCATCTCCGCAATGCCCCCGTACCTCCATTCCCTGGTGGTCCAGCGGAGCGTCTTCGGATCTGTGCCTCTTCCGGCACAGATCCTCTTCACCCGAGCATGTCGGGCGAGCACATGGCGGTACTCGTACGAGTACCGCCATGTGCAGAGCAGAGCGATGCTCGAGCCGATCCGAGCATCGGCCGAGCACGCTCGCTCAACACTAGTAGATACTGATTTGTAAACTGGCACTTGAAAAAAATTCACCATGCCTAATACTATCCAGCAACTACTGCCAAGATAGAACTGATGTTTTGTTTTAATCAGTCAACTGAAAAGACTGTGCCAGTGTGCCAAATGTTTCATTTCCTCCCTACTGCTAAAACGCTGTCATTCTTGTGCTAATGCCAGTATGTGGCTGGTGCTTTGGCAGATGAACAGATTTTAAGCAGGTTAAAACTGATTGGGACTGTTAATCAGTGGTATGTATGGCGTATTTATGTAGCTTGTTTTCTTTATAGCAGGGTTATCCAAGTTCAGTCCTGAAAGGCCACCAACAGGCCAGGATGTAAGGATTTTCCTGATTAAGCACAAGAGAGTTAATCAGTGGCTCATTCATTTTGATTAACTCGCCTGTGCTTAATCAGGAAAATCCTTAATTCCTGGCCTGTTGGTGGCCCATGAGGACTGGACTTGGACAGCCCTACTATATAGTGTCAGTTCATGGATTGCTATGTTATAAAACAAGCATGCATTATTCGGTTTCACAGAACAAAGGGCAATATTCAGTAAACTAAACAGATGCATTTCTAAAGCAAACCAACTTCATCACAGGGGAAAATGTAAAAATTCCCAACATCTCACTTATAAAAATATGGCTTTTATCCCTTATAATGCTAAACAGCTCTCCAGTGTTTTGCAAAGCAATTTTGGGGATCTCGTTAGCATTAAAAGGGTTAAAAGAATCACATAAATGATTGGGAATTTTCACATTTCCATTATTTGCTCCAGAATTGCACCTGTTTAGCTTACTGAATATGTCCCATAACCTGCAATGTACCAAGAGCAAGTTTTCTCATAATTTTCTTGTTATGTGAACCTTGGTTGTATCAGTCCTTCACTGTAATTAATATATTGTGTAATTATGTTCATAGTGCAAAGCATTGTTAACATTTTATGCACTAAGGTGTGATAAAGAGACGATAAAGTGGAGATTACTTCTCTGGTGATATCACTTCCTATGTCATTCTATGGAGGAGCCAATGTACTAAGAGTTTTCAAACGTTGGAGATCTTAGTGAATAGGATCCATAGAATAACATAGTAACTGGAAAAGTGATATCACTGAAGAAGACATGTTCACTTTATCACCTCTTTATCACACCTTGGTGAATAACCCCAATTGGGAAGCAATATAATACACCCTTTTTGGTCCTTAAAGAGATAGTATCCCTTAATATTTAGCAATATATATATTTCAGGGTTTATCCTGCTGGATAAAATATTGAGAGAGGTTTTATTAAAAAAAAAAACTAGTGTAAAAGCCCGGGTAATGTTAACCCTTTGAGTGCCAAAGGGGTACGCAATGCATTGCTTTGCAATGCGTTGCATACCCCTCTGGCACTCAAAGGGTTAAGTGGCCTCTACCTCCCTGCTCCACGTGATTCAGTCTTGCATGACCTCACATGCAATGCAATCAGCCGCAGTAGAGACTGCCCAAAAGTGGGCAGTCTCTACTGAGCATGACTGCATTGTGACAAACATCCTAGCGAATAATTATACAGGATGAGACTGCAGCCCAGAATTGCATTTTTCTGGATGCAGTAATGCATTGGCCTGGAATTTCTTTGTGATGCTGCTGCTATAAACCTACACAGGAAGATGTAGCAAAAACTGTCTAATGCAAACTTACAAAGCTGTGTATGCCAAAAAACTCCCCTTAACACCAAAGAGAGGGCAATGAGTCAGTCTACTGACATTTTGGGTGTTCCTTTAGTGAGATCCAAAATCTATGCCATGTATTAACATAGCATAGACAATGTGGTTGCCATCATTGTCAGTGTCCTTACATATGCTGTGGAGCAGACATTATGGGGCTTGCTGGCATTAAGGCTTAACACTGGTGGAGTGTGTCCTCTGGTATGCACTACAGCAGTCATATGCTGTAGTGAATATCCTGCAGTGCAACCACTGACATTAGATACTAACACCACTTGGCTGTAGTGACTCATTCATACATATACCCCAATGATTATTGATCCATATCACTCCACTTTGAAGGTGTATTACAATCACATTCTCTGGACCATGACTTTAAATGCCTTCCCCCTTGAAATCAGTTGGGAAAGTGTTTCCGTTAACAGATAGCCATGTGATAATGGATTGAATACCCTTTTGGCATTGAGAGATAGGCATCGACATTTCCCATCTCTTCCTAGAAAAATGGGGCTAAATCAGCTTGGGGACAAAATGAGAAAGGACTCCACTCTGTAACCCTTCAGGCACCTTTTACATGGGTGACATCAGTTAATCTAGGTTATAGCTGTGATTTGTGCACTTTAATGCCTTTCACATGGGGGACAGTTACCTTAGGTGATAACACCACAGTCCAGCATGCTACGCCTTTACTATGCTCTCTCAGTTGCATAAAGGTAGATTACCACAGTCGCTTATGGGGTGGCCTGCAGACCTTTCACACCAGCAGTGTTCAACATTGAGATGCTCATAACAACCTTCAGTAATACACCCTTTCAATTAATATTGGTTGATTTTTACATGGATAAGTCATTTGAAATGCCTATCCTGACTATCTATTGTAAGGGGAATGAAAGACAGATGAGCAGGGTCATTTTAATGCCTCAGAGTACCCAACATACACTGGGGGCCTCATGCTTAGGGATGCCTCAAAGCCTACTGTGGCCATGAAGCCCACTACCATGCATCTTATTCATTGCTGTTGTTATGAAAACTAACCAAATATTCCCTCTGTATTTTTTAAGAGACTCGGTAGCTACTTGAGCTTATAAGCCTTAGTTGGAAACAAAAACATATTTTACAAGAAAAAAGGAAATATGCAAACTCACCCAGACCTCAGGGCCTTGGAAGCTCCGGTGCAACCCCTGACAATCACAGCAATGGTTTCTACAGACAGGAAGACACTGGGAGGGAGAACTCAACGGAGACACCAGAATCTTAAAGCTGGTCAGAAATCTTATATAAAATCAAGAATTTATTTGCTTAAATATTAAAATCAAAATACAGGCATATAGCCTGTGATTACATGACCTGTTTCATAAAACACATCAGGCAGGTAGTTTTCTTATATTCACTCCTCCATGTGCCTGTATTTTGCTTTTAACATTTAAACAAATAAATTCTTGATTTTACACAAGATTCTGACTGGCTTTAAGATTCTGGCAGATCTGTTGAGTGCTCCCTTCCAGTGTCTTTGTATATTCTCTCTGCATCACTGTTTAGCAGTTACTACAGGAGTGGGCAACATGAGACTATCAAACTCACATTGCCCGCCCTGGCATAATGGAAGAGGGGCCCACATGCTCCTCCATAATGTAAGTCAATTCCTGATCAGTCATGAGATGGAGGAGCACATGGGTCACTCTTGCACTGGACATTAATTACTAAGCAGCAGAGCAGGGGAAACAATGAAGGAGGATCTGAAGTATGAAGAAAGTGTAGCCAAGCTTTCTTTATTTACTATAAAAAAACACAAATAAGAGGGGATCATGTTACATTGTTTAGCCCTTTGAGTGTCAGAGAGGTATCCAACACCATGCATTGGATATCTCTTTGGCACGCAAAGTGTTAAGTATATGCACATATATTTATTCAATTTAATATCTTCTCATAGGCTTCTTTCTCTAGAGTAAATAAACCAATCTCTCCCTAGTGAGCTTTTCATTCCAAATAACTATGGGGCAACTCTTATTATTAGAGGAAAGAAGGTTTCATCTTCAGCAGAGGAAGGGTTTTTTTACCGTAAGGTCTGTTAAATTGTGGAATTCCTTGCCCAAATATGTGGTAATGGCAGATACAGTGGATACATTTAAGAGAAGATTAGATGCATTTCTATCAGAATAGGAACATACAGTGTTATATTGTGAATTAGTTCATCAAGCAGGAATTTCTGGTGAACAAACTAATGCTCATTTTGTAGACAGGAAGGCTTATATAATTCGCATTTTCTTGGTTATACTGTGGCAGAGGTTGAACTCTATGGACTTGTGTCTTTTTTTTCAATCTAATTTACTATGTAACAAAAACTCTCTCTATCCTCAACAGCTGAAGGGCTTCAGGTTGCCCAACACTCATTTGGAAAAAGTTTGCCATTTTTAATATTTAAACATTTTATTTTCTTCCACTCCATTGCCTGACATCAGCTTCTTCTCTTGAGGAGAAGCTGATAACATCAGTTGACCGCTAGACTGAAACGAAAATGTTATTCCCGTTCATCTGAGCAACTTCTCAGCATTCTGGAGATTAACTGATTTTTTTGTCAGTAACAGTCACAACACGGTTTCTGCCCATTATGCCACTGAATGACTGATGCAGTTGTCACCCTGTGATCAGGGTCTCCTTGTACAATTATGCCCAGGGGCATAAGAAAGTCTTCAAAAAGCCCTGGCATGAAAGAGAATGGAGACAGAACTGTCACAGAAGTCTGAGATACCAGTTGGAAAGAGGCCATAGCATTAGTAAGTGATGCAATAGCTAAAACAAAGAGAGATCCCACTATCTGTAAATAAAGTGGCTCCATCTGCTTTATTAATGGAGATGGGAGACATGTACCATCTGAAAAATAAACTGAACTGGATTAAGATCTTGGGATTCCTTATCTCCAGATACTAAAAATGTGTTTATATAAGGGAAAGAAGGTGGAAGGAAAATTAGAAGAGTGGCATTGCAGATGGTCTAGTAGAGGTAATTTTCACTAGGCTAAGCAAAACACTATATATATAGATTATTTTTTTATTATTTATTTATTTTTAAATGCATAACATGTATACACAATTTTAAAAGCCTTTTCAAAGTCACAACATTTTCATAGTCCACTTAAAAATAATGCTTTAAATTCACAAGAACTTTTTTTCTGCTCCATCTTCTAATTAATGAAGATGTAGCCGTGTAGCTGCAATTGTTAAGTCTTTATAATGAAGTTACATGTTTGTGAACCCGATGGCATGAGATCACTATTGACTTTGTCATTCTTTGACATCACTGGACTCGTCCTCCCCACAATCTCCTGGTGAGAAACATTTTTACGTTTTATGCAAACCATAATCCATAAGAGAATGAATATTATCTTATACTACTCAAGGATTTCATTAATGGTGAATAATTTTCAATGAGAGATGCCTTAGTATTTTCTAATCTAGATTCTATATGAACTGTTTCTATCCATTGAAATAATTACTTCTATTTTACACATTCTTATGAACTTTGACACACACACATACATGCACACACCAGCAGCATCAAAATAATAGTACCATTATATTTTAGGATCCTTAATATATTGTCAGCATTTTATGTGATATATGTTCACATGTGTTGAACTAGATATATTTGTATTAGTAATTTATTTTATATTTACAATAAATAATTAGTAGAGCTATTAGGAGCACTCTTCTTTAATTTTTTGCTGGTTTTGTTTATTGGATTGGATCTTATATAGTACTGGACCCTTTGGGTATTTGCAGTCCTTTGTCTCTTATATGTGTTTCATACCATATTATACGTAGCACCATTTTTTCTACTCCCCTATTGCTTTCTTTTACATATATCTGTATTAACCCTTTGAGTGTCAGAGGGGTATGCAATGCATTGTCAAAATCTCTGCAAAGACTTGGCCCACCCTCAACTTCCATCTGCAGAAAACAGAAAAGGAAGAGCACCAAGACAGTTTGGCCCAGAGTGTGAGACAGAAAGTGAACCTGTTCCGATCATTTCCCCAGATCGCGTTTTGGACACAATACACACTAGCATTACTTCTCCCTTAGGCAAAGAGATTCTGGCTTCACAAGTTAATGCTCCAGTTGAGAAACCCAGTGGCAAATGTTTTTTAGCTGACAATCTCCACAGTAAACTGCTCAAAACCTATCATTCGTCCAAGACAGCTGGACACATTGGTCAGGACCAATTAATTTGGTCAATTTCACAGCTCTTCTTGTGGCCTAGCTTAAGAGCGGATTGTGCAACCTTTGTGGAGGCTTGTTCCGTTGCTCCTAGGCATCTTCCTCTAGGGCTGCTCCAGACAGTTCCGAATGGCGAGCGCCCATGGTCACACATTTCCATAGATTTTATGGTGGCACTGCCTAAATCCAGGGACTGTACGGTCATACTAATGATACTGATACTTTCCAAAATAGCACATTTTATCCTGCTTCAGGGATTACCTTCCTCTAAGGAATTGGCTATGGTATTTGCCAGGGAGGTTTTCAGGATCCACGGAGTACCCCGGTTTGTGGTTTCTGAACGTAGAAGTCAGTTTGTATCAAGGTTTTGGAGGGCCTTCTGTGACCAGATGGTCATTAAACTGTCATTTTCTTCTGCCTACCACCCCCAGACTAATGGTGCTACAGAAAGAGCCATTCAGGGGTTGGAACAATTCCTGCGCTGCTTCACTTCTGACCATCATGATAATTGGGTTGACCTGTTGCCGTGGGCTGAGTTTGCCAGGAATTGTGCCATAAACTCCTCATCCGGGAGCTCTCCTTTCCTGATTAACTATGGGTTCCAACCCTCTCTGCTCCCGGATTCATTTCGGGCACAGGTTATTCCGGCTCTGGATGAGCATATTTGGCAGCTCCGCTCCACATGGGCACAGGTTCAGAATGCCTTACGAAGGTCCTCAGAGCGCTATCAGAGACACACAGATCACAGGAGGTGTCCTTCTCCTGTCTTTCAGGTGGGGGATAGAGTCTGGTTGGCCTCCAAAAATCTGCACATGCAAGTGCCCTGCCATAAAGTGGCTCCACGCTTCATAGGACCTTTCCGGGTGCTCCACAGAATAAACCCGGTGTCTTATGCTTTAGACCTTCCCAGGAACATGCGCATTCACAACATCTTTCATGTCTCACTCCTGAAGCCTTTGTTCTGTAACCACTACTCGTCCTCTCCTGTAGTACCAGGTCCAGTACGCATTCAGAATCAGGATGAGTATGAGATTCAAAGCTTTCTGGACTCCCGCAAGGTCCAGAGGTGCATCCAATATTTTTTCCATTGGAAAGGTTATGGTCCAGAGGAGCGTTCCTGGGTAAATCAGAATGATATTCACTCTCCTAGATTGCTGTGCAGATTCCATACAAAATTTCCCAATAAGGTACGGTCTCCTCCGCAGGGGGGAGATCATTGAGTGGGGGGGTGCTATCATGGTGCCCCTAATTGCCTCCAGTGTTTAGTCGCTGTAACAGAGACCTTGTTACTTCCTGGCTGTCGCTCTATGCAGGTCGCTGTTCTTATAGGTCACTGGTTAGTGATGTCATCTCTCCGTCCACCTACTAGGCCTTAAAGGCCTCAGCATTTCCAGTTACCAGCGCCCTTTCGTGGTGTACCTGAGCCTAGTGCTGTGTTGGTTCATTGCTGTTCCTGTGTATTACTCCTGCTCTGTCTGACTACCTGATTCGGCTCTGACTCCTGGCTTCGTCTGACTACCGTTCTGGCTCTGACTACTGACTTCGTCTGACTACTCTCCCTCTGTTGCACTCCTGCTTGTTATTACTAGTCTCCACTACCCAGCCCCGGCTATTGAGATCCTTGTTGCTGGACCTACCGTTTCACTGCGCTCGCTACCCCTGTAGCAGTGCTTGTCGGTCAGTCCATGTCACTACCATTTCACCGTGCTCGGTACCCCTGTAGCAGTGCTTGTCGATAGTCCGTGTCACTGATCTCCAGTGGTCTAGTCTGTTTGGTTGTTGCCTCACCTAGCATTCTAGGTGCTATTTTACCTTGCCTCTGGTATAGCCTAGCAGTAGGGTATAGTTGCGCAATTCTTAACCTGCTTGGTGAAAGACTGAGGAATTGCTGTGCACTGTCCTCCTATCTAGTCTTGTGAAGGTTACCAAGGGCCGTACGGATACTAGCTGTACCTGCCTAGTGAAGGGTTGAGGAAGTGTCTTGCACTGTCCTCACACCTGGCCTCGAGAAGGTGGTGGAGTTAGAGTCACTACTGTGTTGCTCCAGTGTTCTGGAGTTCCTCGCTCCTATTGCCTGGGTTTACCCTAGCGTTAGGGTACAGACGTGGGTCATATCACACTTGCCTAGTGAAGGGTGAAGAAAGTGTGTGCTCTGTTCTTCCCTGGTCTCGCGAAAGTGTATTATCATTGCTGCTACTATTGTGTTTAAATAAAGTTTATTAAATTTTATCGGTACTCGTCAAGTGTCTTTATTTCACAGTCATTCGGTGACATCTTGCCTGTGGAGGAGAAAAAGGCAATGGAGGAATACGATGCGCTGGCCAGAGGCATTACTTGTAAATTCACATCCCCTGCTGGTGCTAGATTTTTTTTTGCCAAGAAGAAGGATGGAGAGCTACATCCATGTATTGACTTTCGTAGTCTGAATAAGACTTTGGTAAAGAATGCTTATCCTATTCCCCTGATCACTGAACTCTTTGACCGGGTTAAAGGCTCAAAAATATTCACAAAACTTGATTTGAGAGCCGCATACAACTTGGTGTGGATTAAAGAAGGGCACGAATGGAAGACAGCAATCAATACCCGGAGTGGGCACTATGAGTATTTGGTCATGCCCTTTGGATTGTGTAATGCTCCCGCTGTCTTCCAGGAGTTCATAAATGATGTGCTAAGAGAACTCCTTCAGAGCTGTGTGGTGTTTTATTTAGACAATATCCTTATTTACTCTCCCACATTGGAGACTCATCAGTCTGATGTGTCCAGAGTCCTTAGTCTACTTCGTGAGAACAAGCTGTTCTGCAAACCCGAGAAGTGTAAATTTCACAAAGACCCAAGTTTAGTTCTGGGCTATATCATTTCCGCTGCTGGGTTTGCCATGGACCCTCAAAAGTTGTCTGCTGTTGTGACTTGGCCACGTCCGAAGGGACTCAAAGTGATCCAAAGGTTTCACAAACTACTACCGAAAATTCATTAAGAATTTCTCCACTTTGGTTAAACCCCTAATGGACATGACTTGTAAAGAGGCTAACACTTCTGAGTGGTCACAATCAGCTATTTAGGCTTTTGACAACCTGAAAGCAGCCTTCGCTGCAGGGCCCATATTGGCACACCCCAATCCCTCCCTGCCCTTTACCCTGGAGTTGGATGCTTCAGAGGTTGGTATTGGCGCCCTGTTGTCTCAGCGCTCAGCTCCTGGTGAGGCATCACGTCCGTGTGGGTTCTGTTCGACAAAACAGTCCAAAGCAGAGATGCTTAATCAGATTGGGGACAGAGAATTGCTGGCCATTGTCCTGGCCTTGAAAGAATGGAGGCATTTGCTTGAAGGCACTAAAGCTCCTATCCTGATTCTAAATGACCACAAGAAACTCATCTACCTTTCTGAAGCCAAGCGGTTGTCTCTCAGAGAGGCCAGATGGGCACTGTTTCTGTCTCGCTTCAATTTTGCGGTTTCCTATCTTCCTGTCTCTAAAAATATGAGGACAGACGCCTTATCCCACCAGTTTTGTAGCTCATCCCGAGAAGAGGTTCCATCCTTTTCGATCATTCTGGCTGATTGTATCCTTGTTACTATTCTCCTCCAGGAGAGGAGACTCTAGTGGCCCAAGACTCTGCTACTACTGAGAAACCGTTGCTTTGTTCCTACTCAGTTGCGCATTAAGCTGTTGGAAACATATCATGCCTCGAAGGTGGCAGGTCACATTGGTCGTTACCAACTGATATGGTCCGTGTCATAAGTATTCTGGTGGCCTAGTGTAACGTGACATCTTGTATCATAAGTTGGATACCTCCGTTATAGTTCTTTTCTCCCTCATAGTAACACTCCAATAGTATACCGAATCTCCTATTCCCAAACATCAGCTGAGACTTGATGAAGGGAAGAACTCCCTTTTATTGACTCAAACACACAGCTTATACACACTACAGAGACTCTTATCAAGATCAGCATGCAAACGAATACTTGGGACAGTGTTTCTATGCTTGACCAATCAGTCACCAGCACCCTTATCAAGATAAGAATGCAGATTAAGACTTGAAATTATACATTTTTAACTGGCTCATCAATAACCTTCTCTGATTGGTCAAGGAAGCACAGCAGGAATCAATTAACATTCCTTAGCACAGACCTGGAGTATAGTGGAAGCAAAGTCCAACCCCCATTATCTCTGCACTCTAGCAATGTATTGGAAGCAACTATGGCTAAGCTCAGTCTATGATTGTTAGTTTTTGGGTAGAAATAGTCTGAAGACATGAGATCCCATATCTCTAACACACCAATATCTCCCATAGTTGCCACAGTTCCGTCACACATAGTCTCAGGGCCGATTGTACAGCCTTTACGGCCGCATGTACGACTTGTGCTCAAAACAAGTCTCCTAGACACGTGCCAGTGGGTTTGCTTCAGCCAGTGTCCAATGGGGAACACCCCTGGTCACATTTATCCATTGATTTTATGGTCGAACTCCCGAATTCTATGAGTTATACAGTCATTTTAATGACTGTTGACAAGTTTTCAAAGATGGCACACTTTGTGCCACTGAAAGATTTACCTTCCACGCAGGAATTGGCGGTGGTATTTGCCAGAGAGGTCTTTTGGTTCCATGGTATTCCTAAGGTGATTGAATCCAATAGAGGAAGCCATTTTGTGTCCCGATCCTGGAGGTGCTTTTGTGCTCAAATGGGTATTCAACTGGTGTTCTCCTCCTCATATCATCCACAGTCCAATGGTGTGGCAGAAAGGTGGAACAGTTTCTCCGCTGCTATATCTCTGACCATCACAATAACTGGGCTACCCTGTTACCTTGGGCAGAGTTTGTCCGGAATAGTGCTGTTAACTCTTCCACAAAGAGTTCCCCGTTCTTGGTTAACTATGGGTTCCAACCCTCGGCTCTTCCTGATACCTTCCAAGCACAAGAAATTCTGTCTCTAGACGAGCATTTATTGGCGCTCTGTTCCTCTTGGGTACAGGTACAGCATATCCTATGTGATTCCGTGCAGCGACAAAAAAGGCAGGCAGACCGAAGGCGACTGCTGGCACCTACCTTTCAGGTAGGAGACAGAGTATGACTGTCTTCCCGTAACTTGCACCTCCAGGTCCCGTGTAACAAGTTGGCTCCTCTATTCATTGGTCCCTTTCGGATCTTGAGCAATATTAATCCGGTGGCTTATGCATTGGAACTTCCTGCCAACATGCGCATTCACAATGTCTTTCATGTCTCCCTGCTAAAGCCCTTGGACTGGAACCGGTATACTTCAGCTCCTGTCCTTCCTCCCACCGTGAGAGTTGCAGATCATGAGGAATATGAGGTCCAAACCATTCTGGACTCCCGTGTGAGTAGAGGGCGCTTACATTATTTTATTCATTGGAAGGTCTATGGTCCTGAGGAGTGCTCCTGGATAACTGACAGTGATGTCCACGCTCCTTTACTGGTACACAGGTTTCATGATTGATTCCCTGACGAACCCCGGCCAGCTCTGCGCGGGGGGGGCTTTGGGGGGGTACTGTTACAGCTTACCTTGGTTTCAGAGTCATCTACAGGCACAAGGCTTCAAGCATGCAGCAGGCCTCTGTTTTATGTGTTTGCTTCCTGTTGTCTCCTCCTACCTACTTCCTCCCTCTGAGCTGATCCTCCTACCTGCTTCATGTGGAGGGGTTTAAAAGGCAGACTGAGTCCTGACTCAGTTGCCCTTGCGTTGTTGTTCATAGCAGTTCTATTACCTTGGGCTCTGTGTATGACCTGGCTAGTCTTCCATCCAACCTGGTGCTGACCGTTGGCTCTGTCTCACTATTCTTTTGCTTATCCCTATAGTGGACACCCAACCTGGTGCAGACCTGTGGCTCTGGATGACTACCTGAACTGTGTATGACCTGGCTTGTCTGACTACCCCCTCTGATGCTGACTTGTGGCTCTGTCTGACTACTCTTACGTTTGTTCCTTGTACCTAGCAGACACCCAACCTAGTGTGGACCTGGGGCTGTGGTAGACCAGCTCTGATACTGACTGCAGGTGAGTCAGATATCTATTTCCCATTCTGACTGCAGGCGTGAGTTAGAGTTCACTACATTCTGACTGCAGGAGTATCACGGTGCCCGTGATTGCTGCAGTTCTCTGTCCATCACCTGCAGGGGGCTCCCATTGGCTGTCTGCAGTCAGCCTGCCTCTGGTTTCCTTTTTAAACTCAGTCTGGGCACACTTTAGTTGCCCTTTTGTGGTGTCTCTGACAGCATTCACTTTGCCTGTCTGCTGAAGCTATTGGGCCTGTTCCTGAGTTCCTGAGTTCTTGAGTTCCTGAGTTCCTGAGTTCCTGAGTTTACCTGTTCCTGTGTTCCTGCCTGCTTGTCAGTTCCAGTCCGGTTCCGATTGCTGTCGTTCCAGATGCCAGCCAACTTGCAGTGCTCGTCCCGGTTGAGCCTCGGCCTGCTCCTGCTGTTTCCTGTGTTCCGTTCCTGTGGCGATATTTCTCTCCTGTCGCTCCGGCGACATTCTGTCTGTAGGTCCCAGCGTGCGGACGCTGGTTTACTCCATTAGCCTTGCGGCTCACAATACTGGCTGTTGGTCCCAGCGTGCGGACGCTGGTTTACTCCATTGGCCTTGCGGCTCACTGTGCTGTCTGATGGTCCCAGCGTGCAGGCGCTGGTTTACTCCATTAGCCTTGCGGCTCACTATACTGTCTGTTGGTCCCAGTGTGCGGACGCTGGTTTGCTCCATTGGCCTTGCAGCTCACAATACTGTCTGTTGGTCCCAGTGTGCGGACGCTGGTTTACTCCATTGGCCTTGCGGCTCACTGTGCTGTCTGTTGGTCCCAGCGTGCGGACACTGGTTTACTCCATTAGCCTTGCGACTCACAATAATGTCTGTTGGTCCCAGCGTGCGGATGCTGGTTTGCTCCATTGGCCTTGCGGCTCACAATACTGTCTGCTGGTCCCAGCGTGCGGACGCTGGTTTACTCCATTGGCCTCGCGGCTCACTGTGCTGTCTGTTGGTCCCAGTGTGCGGACGCTGGTTTACTCCATTAGCCTTGCGACTCACAATACTGTCTGTTGGTCCCAGCGTGCGGACGCTGGTTTACTCCATTAGCCTTGCGGCTCACAATACTGTCTGTTGGTCCCAGCGTGCGGATGCTGGTTTACTCCATTAGCCTTGCGGCTCACAATACTGTCAGTTGGTCCCAGCGTGCGGACGCTGGTTTGCTCCATTGGCCTTGTGGCTCATTCTACTGCCTGTTGGTTCCAGCGTGCGGACGCTGGTTTACTCCATTTGTCTTGCGGCTCAAGGTACAGTTGTTGGTCCCAGCGTGTGGATGCTGGTTTACTCCCTAATCTGCAGTCAGGTTTCTGTTGCTGTCCAGTCCTAGCAGCACTTGTTTCAGATGTGTACCGGCACTAGCCTCTCCTTGGGTGAGACAGCTTGACCGTATACTCTATTTACCATCCTACTGTCATTGTCATCTGACAGTCACTGGTCTTAGCGGTGTCTCCCTTCTTGGGCTGCCCTGCCCTGTATTGGTAAGGCCGGTAGAACCTTTCATGTTGCCACCTTTAGGTTGCCTTACCCGGTATTGGCAGGGCCGGTAGAGCCTATAATTGGGTATCCATTCTGGGCCGCCCTGCCCGGTATTGGTAAGACCGGTAGAACCTGTTACGTTGCCACTCCACGGTTGCCTTACCCAGTATTGGCAGGGCCGGTAGAGCCTATTCCTTGTGTATTCCTCAGTCTGCCCTGCCCGGTATTGGTAAGGCCGGTAGAACCAGTACGTTACCATCTTACGGTTGCCTTACCCGGTATTGGCAGGGCCGGTAGAGCCTACTTATCACTATTCCTTCAGTAACGCTTGGGTTGCCTTGCCGGTATTATTTTCAAGGCCGGTAGAACCTATCTCAATTATCAATTGCTTATATATATGTGATGTTTGTATGTGTATGAAAACTCTATGGGATTGCCTTAACTTTTCAATAAAGTTATGTTTTTACCTAAACCTTACGTCTGAGAGTCTTAACAAACCGTGACAAGGAGTGAGTCGATATCGCTCCCTACTGACTGCAGACTTGAGTCGGTACGCCCACTACATCGGATCAAGAGCCTGTGTTCCTGTTCCTGCTCCTGGCTCCAGCAGAGACTACCAGTGGTTTAGGTCTAGTCTCTAGCAGATTGGTCTGGCTAGGCAGCCTACTATTCCTGATAGCAGAGCTCGCTGGCCTGTAACCATCTGCTTGTTCCTGCTGTATATATTGTAGATATTTTGCATACCTTTCGGTTGTCAATAAATTGCATTTAACCATACTGTACTGACTCTTGAACTTCTCTGGGAACCGTGACAATCTGTCCCCCATGTTCTATCAGAACCTTCTCCTCAGGACACCACCCACCTCCACATTAAAACCCCCACCCCTCTCAGACTTATTATTTCACCTCATCTCACTACAACTCCCCTTCTTAATGATTACTAACCCCAGGCTCATGCATAAATCCGCCAGGCTCATTCAACCCCCTGCCTACAGAGTCCTTCAACCTTCCAATAACTCATTCAAAGACTCTTCTCCCCAGTCTCTTTCACCTTCCCCCTGAGACTCATCCTAACAGCCTAACTACAACTTTGTATAAGTTTCCAGGCCCAGCTCCATTTAGAATAATTTTATGCTCCTTCTCTCTGCTTCATTTCATCCCACATACATACACACACACTTACTACATAGAAACATAGAATTTGACGGCAGATAAGAACCATTTCGGCCCATCTAGTCTGCCCATTTTCCTACAGTAAAAACCTCAAACCTTTTTTGGTCTTTGGTCTTTTCTTAAGTTAAGGACAGCCTTATGCCTATCTCATTCATGCTTAAATTCTGTCACTGTATTAACTTCTACCACTTCTGCTGGTAGGTTATTCCACTTATCTACTACCCTCTCAGTGAAGTAAAACTTTCTTACATTACATCTAAACCTGTGTCCCTCTATTTTTAGACTATGGCCTCTTGTCCTAACAGATTTACTCCTTTGAAATATACTTCCATCCTGCATTTTGTTGAATCCCTTCATGTATTTGAATGTTTCTCTCATATCCCCTCTCTCTCTTCTCTCCTCCAAGCTATACATGTTCAGATCCTTTCCTGATATTTCTTTTCATGTAAACCAGTCACCATTTTAGTAGCCCTTCTTAGAATTTTCTCTATAGTACATATATCCTTCTGGAGATGGGGTCTCCAGTACTGTACACAATACTCTAGGTGAGGTCTAACTAGAGATCTGTAGAGTGGCATGACTACTTCCCTTTCTCAGCTACTAATGCCCCTAGCTATACAACCCAATACCCTGCTTGCATTCCCCACCACTTTATTACATTGCCTGCCTACCTTTAAGTCATTAGAGATAATTACTCCCAAATCTCTTTCCTCTGTTGTCTCTGACAGTATAGTACCCTTAATAGTATATTTTTCCTTTGGATTTTTATGTCCCAAGTGCATTATTTTACATTTATCAACATTAAACTGCATCTGCCACACTCTTGACCATTCTTCTAATTTACCTAAATCATTTGTCATTTTGCTTATTCCCCCTGGAATGTCTACACTATTGCAGATCTTGGTATCATCTGCAAAAAGGCATACCTTACCTTGAAGATCTTTTGCAGTATCACTAATAAAAATATTAAAAAGAATGGGTCCCAGTACAGATCCCTGATGTACTCCACTAGCAACACTCCTTTTGTCCGAATATTCTCCATTGACTACCACCCTCTGTCTCCTGTCACTCAGCCATTGCCTTATCCATTTAACTATTTTTGCATCCAGACCCAAACACTGTAGTTTATTTATGAGTCTTCTATGAGGGACAGTGTCAAATGCTTTACTGAAATCTAGACAAGCTATATCTACTGCTCCCCCTTGGTCTATTATTTTAGTTACCCAGTCCAAAAAATGTATGAGGTTAGTTTGACAAGATCTCCCTGCTGTAAACCTTTGCTGTTTGGTATCTTGCAAGCCATTTAAATTCAGATATTCAACAATTCTTTCCTTTAACATAGTCTCCATTAATTTTCCCACTACTGATGTAAGACTTACTGGTCTGTAGTTAACAGACTCTTCCCTGCTACTTTTTTTTGTGAAGCGGTACTACATTTGCTAACTTCCAATCTTCTGGAACTATTCCTGTCGTTAGTGACTGATTGAATAATTCTGTTAAAGGTTTTGCCAGAACACACTTAAGTTCTTTTAATAACTTTGGGTGTATCCCATCTGGTCCCATTGATTTATCTGTTTTAATCTTAGAAAGTTGAAGTAGAACTTCTTCCTCTGTAAACATGCATGTTTCCCATGTCTTGCCATTTTGTTTTTCTAACAGAGGTCCCTTCCCTTCATCTTTCTCTGTAAAAACTGAACAGAAATATTCATTGAGACAGTCAGCTAGCCCTTTATTCTCATTTACAAAGTTTCCATTTTTTGTTTTCAGTCTATCTATTCCTTGTTTCATTTTCCTCCGTTCAGCATACCCCTTAGCACAACAACTGGTGCAACACTGAACATTTGTCTGCATCAATTGTTGTGTTTAATGGGATAAACAAACAAACAGCTATGTGACTTAGCAGTGAAATAACAGGACAGATGGAACATGCATCAATATAGTCTTTGATTCAAACTCTTATTGTGCAACTGACTTACTGGGGGACCAAATGTTCACCCTAGGATTTCAATGTTTGTGCTACACATCGTGATCCTAGGGTGAGCATTGCGTTCTCCAGTAAGTCAGTTGCACAATAACTGTGAATCACAGCCTAACTTAATGGGGAACCCAATGTTCATCATAGGATTTCAATGTGTAGCACACATATTGAAATCCTGGGGTGTGCATTGGGTTCTCCAGTAGGTTGAGTTGTTGTTTTACTAAGGTTGTGACACACTTCACCAGTGATAACACTTGTCCACTTGATCTGGTTGTTTGTTGATGTAGCCCATGTACTGAGATATGTCAAACTAAAGCAATCTCAGGACATTGATTATATTGAGCAACACAGAAACCGTGGACATGAAATCACCGTGGAAGTATGTCCCCTGTATCACCTCTTAATCACTCACTACACACATTGGTGTATCACTGCTATCATGTCATTGCATGAATAATCACAAAGTCCACTCATGGTCAAACAACAAGTGGACTCTTGTGATGTAGGTTATGCCTTCCTATGTATGAGGGATAGCCTTGGGTATGGTTCCACATTGACAGGAGTGTAATCCAACATGTATTCATACAGACACAGATTGAATAGTGATGGTTATCCTTTATTATGTCTCAACTACATTAAAACATGTGTTTTCTGGGTATATTGCTATATGCATTAAACACCTGTATGAGCACACAAAAGGTACATTTAAACTAAATATGACTACATTAGAAACACTGCTGAACTGCTCAAGTGTTGTCCACATGGTTTGGCAACTCTGTGGATGAGCAGTCTTACTGTACAGGTTTGATACACACATAAATGTATGTGTTTATGATAATGTTCCATTAGAGGTTGCTGTGAACATCAGGTCAAACATTGCATCACCAACACAATCACTTGAAACACCAAGGGGTGAGCTTCATGGAAGTGTTGTCAAGACTTCAGTCCAGCCACATGGAAACTCCTCTGTTCAAGGATGGATCATGCTATGGATGCCCGTGGGACAAGAGGACAGGATTTTGAACAGCACCCTCGAACTGATCATCATGCAACAGCTACAACATCATTACCCCCTTAATCTTTTTCTTTACAGAGGGGGTACACAAACCATTGCTTTGTAATGTGTTGTGTACTGGTCTGTAAACCATTATGGGAGGAACTAAGGGGATGTCAACCAGCCCTATGGATATATGCCCCTGACATGAATACACACATTAACAAATATGTCCTAATAGCTCCATGACACTAATATATTTGGGCTGCCACTGTCAGAGGCAGCCCAAATCAGCCCAGATATGTTTGGTTCATGGAGCTATTAGGACATATTTGTTGATGTATGTATTTCGGTCTGGGACACATATCACTGCGCACACACACACACACAAACACACACACTCACACACATACGTCAGCATGGTGTCCCTGGAGATGTGATCCACATTTCATGAGCTCTGTGTTGTATAACACACTACCACTGTAGATCCATCCCTCTGCTGCTCTTTTCAGCTCTAGCAAACTACAGGACCTGGGCCAGCACCCTGGAGAATGTGGCCTGTGACATGCCAGATGCGTAACCCTCTTGCCATGAAGTGTATGGCACACAAGAGTTTTGTAGTCCAGTTAGGGCATAGTTGTGGGTGCATATGGGATCCATCTGATCCTTGATGACCTCAAGGATCAGATGCGGCCTCAGCCTGTAGCGACCAATCACCTCGTCATTCCAAAGAGAGTGACCCTCGGGAGGTATACCCTGGGTCTTGGTGGTTGTCTATACATCCTCCGCTGCTGCAGGGGTCCCTGTGGCATCTGGGAAGCATCCTGTTGCTGTGCAGCATCCTGTTTCTGCAGGCAGGTGCTGTCCTCCAGGTGGGGATGGGCTCCAGTGTGGCAGTTGAGCCAGAGCCTCCTCACTTGCAACAGGTGAAGGCTGTTGATCAATTGTGCCTGGGGGTTGCTGGTGTTCCCTAACTCTCGCCCTTGCACACCTTCTCCGCTGTCTTCGCAACAATATGTAACACAACATACTGCGTTCTCTCTATCTCTCTCTCTATCTCTCTCTCTCTGAGTGGAAAACAAGCCACAAGTGAGTGTGGTGAGCTGTCCCTTTAAGTACCTAGTAGCGAGTTGTGTAGGTGTGGTAATGAGGTGAGTGCTGACCAATGCGAAGGTGTTTGTTGTCCAGGTAAGTGTTTGCAAGTGTGTCTGTGTTTTAAAATGTGGTGTGTTCTGATTGCTCTGTCTCTGTCAGTTGTGGGTGTGAAGTTGTGGGGTGCAGGTTGCGTGTGCATCGCATGGTGATGTTGCACAGGTGAACTTGTTTTGTATTGGCAGGTGTCCGTGTTGTGTGATAACCCCCATTGTTCCGTGCCATGTTGTGTTGGTGTTTTTTTGGAGGTCCATGTCCCTGTGGTGTTGCATGTTGTTGTTTGTGACAGTGATTTGTGGTGTCTGTCCATGTTTTTGTGTTCTTTTGGCATTGCACGGGTTAATTTTGCCATTTACATGCTTGTGCGGTATGCGGATTGTCTTTAACAGTGGTTTCTTTTTGACCATTATGTGTATAATGGCTAATAAAACTGGGTCTTAAGTTTTAGCCATTAAATGTATCTTTTTTCAGCCGTTAGCAGTACCACACTACTTTAAATGGCTCTGGGGAATCTTGTTCTTTGCATCTAAATGCACGTCAGTCTATAGGCCATAAGGATTTGTGAACTGCCATTGGCTGTTCTTAAGACAGACCTTTAAATGGCTTACAACACGATAGCAAAAAAAAAAGCACTAACGGGTGCGCTAACAGCTGCCTTTAGCTAGCCCTAAGAATGTTACATTGTATGCAGCATATATATTTTGGTAAATAAACTATTCTACTAACCTCTGCGCAGAAAGCCTGGAGTGTAGCAGAATTGTTCCATATTTTCCAGATCACTGCTCTGTGACTGTGATCTGCTCCTCTCCTGGTCTGCTGGGGCTCACAATATCACACTGGCTTCACTGATAGATGTGTTCCCTGGGGAGGTGACCTGTCGATAAGGCACTATCCTCTTGATAGTTGCACTTTAAAACTTCCATTTAAACCATATTTATTGATCCTCTATGGTGCAGTTGGTGTGACCCAGATACTTCAGTGGAGTTATGCACTAAGGTGTGATAAACAGGTGATAAAGTGGGTGTGCCTTCTCTAATGATATCACTTATCCAATTCCTATGTTATTCTATAGAGCCTATGCACTAAGATCTCCAAAGCTGGATACATTTTACTGCATTGGCTCCATATAATAACATAGGAATTGGAGATGTGATATCACTGGAGAAGTCATCTCCATTTTATCACCTTTGTATCACACTTTAGTACATCTTCCCCAGTTTCTCTTAATAAATCAGTCTCCTTGGCTCCAGTACAAGTAATAAGAAAGATCTAGCATTATGGAAACACCTCTATTTGAGAATGCTCCATGAATTAATTCCTAAGTCTTCAGGATCTTTTGCATTAATGACAAATGAAAGACATTAGAACATATCTAATTCTATTTACCAGCTCTGGCCATGAATAGAAATTATGGATTGGTCACGCATATAATGATAATACACTTTTCATCATAAACTCCTCTCATCCAGTCATCTTATGCATCCACAGTCTGTTTAGAATGTTCACAGTCCTTTTTGTATTCCACCTCTTCACTGTACATTATTCTCATTGATTTCCTGTAGTGTCTATATTGAGTCATCAGCAGTGTTGGGGCTAGATTGAAACCCTTTAGTAGCCACAGCGAGCCTATGGGCCACTGATTGGATAGTCCTACACTAAGAACGCAAACAGCTGCTGTAATTATTCCACCTCCTATAGTTAATCATAACAACAAGCACTCCAGGCTTATAGAATAAAAATTTAAAGAAAGACTGAGCATGTGTTGCTGCTGTGGCTCACCTTGCACAGACCTGCAAGTAAATGAATCATTTCCAATGCTAATGAAATTGAAGGGGCTACAAAAAAGAACACATGGAATACTGTATGACAAAACCTTTTCAGGTCTTTGAAATTATAAGTTAATGTATGTTAATAGCGAGACCTATCATTCAGAATTCAGGGGAGGACTTACTTTGTCATAACATGAAAAAAAAACGCTGAAAGGATTTTTTTTTTTTTTCAAATTCTTTATCTGAGCTTGATGCCTCAAGTGTGCACTGTTCTGTCTTCCAGACTCCATTAGTTTGAGGCTTGTTGATCACAGCCTTGGAGAAAGGTCAGTGCTATTGGTGAGTACTATATTTGCTAACTGTCATTTTCAGTGCTATTCATTCTTCAGCATTCTTGGTACTCTGAAAGGATGATTTAACCCTTTTACTGCCAAAAAGGTATCCAACGCATATGCATTGTATACCTCTCTGGGACTCAACGGGTTAATATGAACTGGTGAAAACTAACTACACCATGAGGAATATAAGGATTTTCCAAATTTACATTTATTTAAACTGGTCTTTTAACCTCTTAAATGTCAGCGAGATCAACAACACATTGTTTCAACTTCTCTTGCATTCAAGAGGATACAATTCTTATTTAAATCAATGGGATTCTATTTATGTATTGCCTTTAGTATAACTGATATGCTGCGGAATTGTTCCAATTCTTCTTATTTAGTGCTGCATTCTATTGCATGGGAAAAAGCTCTATGGACTTAACCCTTTGAGTGCCTAAGGGGTATGCAACACATTGCACTCAAAGGGTTAAACAGGAATCTAAAAGAAAACAATTGAACATTTATCACCTGCAATGGAATCCAGCCCTAAATCAGCCTATATGTATTGGAGACTTCTCTGGCATACACTAAGTTAAAGACTTAATTTTAAAAAAAAAAGTGGGGATTTGGCGAAATGTTTATTTGTCCCCTATGATGTATTTGGTTTGCTCCTGAATTGTCCAATTTCTTCTTAATATCACAGGCTCTATATTTCTCATTCACAGATGAATTTCTTTTTTGCAAGCAAATCTGCATATCCTTGTACAATGATATCTTAGCAACAGAGGGGAATAGATGGCCTTTACGGTGGCACAGTGTGTTCACTGCTTCAATGTCTCCTGCTACAAACCCTCTTTTAATATTCATTTAAATCACAGCTCATAAACTGCTGCTTACTGAACCGTCCCCTTGTACAGAAATGCTTTATCTAAAATATACAATGAAATAAATATTAGTGCTTCTGCAGAGCAAGAAGAGAATAATTAACTGAGTTCCATACGTTCCCATAGGACTCAAATATCTATGGCTATTAATAAAATCATTTTTTTCATCTCTGAGGGTAATAGAGTGAGATAAGCATATTACAAATTAATAAGGATGAACAAACCTTACAATTTTTTATTCACTTTTTCCAGACTTGATACAGATTTATAGAGGCTGATTTGGGGTTGCATTCCACTGCAAGTGATTAATATAATCACTGGTTTTATCTCATAAATTCCATTTGAAGTCTATGGGGGAAGTTATCACATGCAGTGGAATACAGACATTAATAAAATCAGGATTCAGGAACAATCTGGACTCAAACTAAATAGAGGACGAATAAAAATTCAAACTCATTTGAAATGGGGATTTTAACACCCAGAATACTACAAAGGTCTGAAATGAAAGATCTTGGAGATCTTGCTAGCTACAAAAACCTTTTTGAATCAAAGGGTATTTTGAGATTTTTTTCTTCATGTCCCCTTGAGTGCAGTTGTTTAGGTCCAGATCTGCTCCAGTTCCTCCTTTTAAATCTGACGCATAGACATTTTCCAGAACTCAAACAAGTTTAGAGACTGGGAGGGTCAGAGATCCCCGTCTCCACCCCATGTTATACGGAGGATAGTGAGGTAGTTGTGCTTTAGCACTCTGTTACTATGGAAACATCCACTAGCCATTTTTATCAGTTGATCACAGGAAGTCCGCCTGATGTTATACATTATTCAGCTCAGTTCTAGTCGAGGAGTCAAAATTGTTGTTCATACTGAGCAATTTTATAGAGATTAAAGAAGCCAGCCTTCACTGAATGGTCATCAGCTCCTGATCTTTGGCAGTAAGTAAGTACCAATTGTTGTCAAGCAGTCTTTTTTCAAGAATCATCAAAGGGATTATTTTAATATGGAAAAAAAGTTATATCACAGCTGTGTGTAGAACTGTTAGGCAGCATTTTCTCAGCATAACCTAGCATTTTATTTTTTTTTCTCTTTCTATGTTTTTCTTAATTTACATTATTTTACCATCTCAATGCTATAGAGAGATCTCCAATGCATTGCTAAGCAATGTCTTGGAGACCTCAATAGCATCCCAGTTGTGAAAATTAATTAATATAGAGATACAGAAATGCAGAGTTAGTCAATTATTGTACATCCAGCTGTTGAGGATGATGGGAGTTGTAGTTATTAATGCTGTTTGGGATGAAGGAAGTTGTGGTGTCCAACAGCTGTATGTCTAACAGTTAACTAACCCTGCAGTAATGTCAATGATGCCTAAAAGATTACCTTCCAGATTTATTTCTGGCAGAAAGAATACCCTTGACATTAGAATAGACACATTGGATATTTTGCTATATAATCACACCTGTTTTTAGAAACAACTGTATACTGCAATATAATTTTATAGCCACCATCACTAGTAATGTTACCTGCAACTTAGATGCTATAGAAAATCTCTATGGTGAGCTTGCATACACCGAATGTAGAAGCATCTGAAGCTTGGGCTAAATATAAAGTAGAATAAGGACTCTTTATAGTTCAGAGTTGCTATTGACCCCAGTGGTCTACTTGTGTGAATAGATTGATGCACTAGAGATACATGGACATATCAATTTTGCAACTAACAGTATATATGATTGTAGTGACATGTCTTTAGACTGTGTATTAACAGTCTGGCTGATGTGAAAAACAGTTTACTGGAACATCAATTGTCTTCTGTTCCACCAAAAGCAAAAGGCAATTATAAAGTATTGATTGGTTTTCTGTTTAATTACTGTCTAGCAATGTACTTGTAGTTGTACGGTACATTCAGCCTTATTAAGGGGACATAAAACACAGAGACTGATGTACCAAGAAGAAACGGATCAATTCTGGGACAAACCAACTGCATTATGGGGACAAATATACATTTCCAATTAGCTAAATGGGGCTTTAACCCCTTGATTGCTAGAGAGGTCTCCAATGCAAGAGACCTCTCAAACATTCAAAGGGTTAAAAGCCCAATTTAAAAAAAACAGTGTAATTTTGTTTATTTGCTGTTGAGTTGCCCCAGATTTGTCTCATTTCCTTAGTACATTAGTCTAAGTGTCTGTAATTAAAAGGGTTTTAAACCTTTGAGTGCAAGAGAGTTATGCAACTCATTACAAAGTAATGCGTTGTGTACCTCTCCGGCACTCAAAGGGTTAATGTATGGCATTGTATGTTACAGTTTTAGACATATCATAACTATTTAACCCTTCGAGTGCCGGAGGGGTACGGAATGCATTGCTTTCCGTACCCCTCCAGCACTCAAAGGATTAAAAATATTTTATTGATTTCTGCCTATCCGTATTTCTTTGATCCAGTATTTTTGTGTATTATGTTTATCTCTGTACTGTCCATTATATTAATAGGAAATGAGAAATCAGATAAGTGTGGAATGTATCTTACTGTAACAATCAAGTTGATATACTATGAAGAACTGCAGCAATTGTAGATCACACTAACTGCACTACAGCGGATATTTAATAATTCCCATTTATTTAAATGGGGCTTTTATGATTTGGACAGCTAGAGAAGTCGCCAAAGCCTTGCATTCACAGGGTTAAAAGCTCCATTTAAATCAATGTAAATGTGGGGGGGGATTTTTTCATAGTATCAGCCATATTTTATATTGGTAAGATATTATACTGAAAAACAATAGCACACCATCTGCGCTATAGAGAAAATAAAACTCATATTTATTTAAACAGGGATTTTAACTCCTGGGGAGATGCACTAAGCATCGATACAAAGGTGAAGTATGTATGAATATGTTTGGAGATCACATAGAGAAAACAACACATTAAGAATTATCTAGTAACAATTATATATTAGTGTAATGCTGGTGATGTGCTGGGGAGGGCAAGTGGAGGAGAAGAGAGGATGCTCTTACCAACACACTTCAGCACCATGAACAGCATCATTAATCCCTTAAAACATACTCCCCTGCCCCACTTAACAGCTGATTCAAATATACACAGAACCTGCACCCTTATATAACAGCTGATCTGCCAGTTGTATGTACACAGAGGACTATTCACTGAGTAAAATGATTCATGTAAGTATAAGCCTGTACAATACTCAAGTCAGAGTGGCCGAGTCTAATGTTTCTATGAATCAGCTGATTTGCTGATACTGTGTACATGAAACAGCTGATCTGCTGGTTCAGACGAACAGAATATAACAGCTGATCTGCCGGTTCTGTGTGTATTTAAATAGACTACACTGGATATTGTTAATGGTATAACCCTTAGAGTGATACAGGGGGTTAAGGGAGGGCAGATGCTGTCTCTGCTCTCCAGTAGAGGCATAGCAGCAATCTGTCCTCTGTGGATGCATAGAAAGCAATAAGAAGATCACAAATTCTCCATCCTCACGTTGACAAATTTGGGTCTGCAAACCCCGAAAGAATTGGCAGGTATCGGAGCTTAGTGCATGTGATGAACGGTCACTTTTACATATAAGCACACCCACAGGAATACAGTGATGATGCAACAAGCTGCATTTGCATATGCAAATGAGCCATTGTGAAAGGGCATGCTATAAATGTGGCAAAGGCATGGAGAAAACATGGTGATGTAGACCTGTTTGAGGTGTAATCACAGGAATGAAATGGTGAAGACAACTACATACATACCTCTACATGGATTCAGGCCAAGTTTGCCACCACATTGACATCCTGGACCTTTATCTTACCTTACTGCATCCCCCTGGAATGTTATGGAGATCTCCAAAATATTGCAGGTCAATGTGCTGGAGGCCTCTCTAGCATTCCAGGGATAAAAGCCCCATTTAATAAATGAGAATTATGGGTTGTGTGTTGGGGCCACTCTAGCAATCAAGGAAGTTAAAGGTCCTTTTTAAATAAATGGAAATTTGAAGAATTTTTTATTTGTCCCCTCTGGCACAAATCAGTTTGCTTCAGAATTGTTGGTCTTTCCACATCAGCCTTAATGAGCTTGTAAAGCATTTATTTATTTGTATATAATTAAATTAATAGATAAGTGACACATTGATACAAGATGTAAATAACATTATTTAAAGTAACATAATCCAATAGTCAATGCTCAGATTTACTAAAATTCAGATTGACTCAAACTTCTCTATGTTCCCAGCAAATAAAGTCATACAGTGACATGCATTTGGGTTTAACCCCTTGGATGTTAAAGACAACTGAAATGCATTGAAAATCAATACAATACAGATTTCTCTAGTATCCAATGTCTTCACAGGCTATTGCATTTTGCATAATCATATTTAGAGTGAATACCAGTCGTGAGTTTGACAAAGCCTTTTTATGGTTAAACTGTCTTAAAGGAATAGTATTATCAAATTTAAAAAAAATATATTGTAGCTATTGAAAAATGAAGCTAAATGACCCCAGTCCCATCTCTCAGACCTTTATGGTTTGAGAGATATTTGGAGGTAAAGTTCCCCCCTCCCTCCCCTTTCCCTGACATCAGTGCTCTAGCTGACTGCAGATGAATCCGGTCTCGGGACAGCTGGAGGCTCTTCAGCAGAGCAGAGATCGCGATATTGAAAAATAAATACTTCACTGGAATGGTCTACAAAGTGTGCTTGGTTTGCAAGCACACTTTGTAGACCATTACAACTAAGTAGTTATTTTTCAATGTCGCAATCTCGGCTCTGATGAATAGTGTCCACCGGTCCCGGGACCAGATTCCCCTGCAGTCAGCTACAGCACTGACATTAGGGAAAGAGGAGTGAGGGGGGAAATTTACCTGCAAATATCTCTCAAACCATAAAGGCTTGAGATGGGACTGGGGTCATTTAGTTTCATTTTTCAATAGCAACAATATTCATTTTTAAAACCATTTGACAATACTATTCCTTTAAAAGAGTCTTCATTTTTTATGAAAAAAATTTATAGGCCAGAAGTAGCCAACCCTGATGCTCAAGAATTAGTCTGAGAAATGTGAAATAAAGTGCATCTGAAGAATTATCTTATTCCTTTATAGTAATTGTTCTCACTGCAAACTTGAAAGCTAAGTATTATAATGCCATTGATCAGGTGTTTAACCCTTTCCTTGCCAGAGGGTAAGCAATGCATTGCTCTGAAATGTGTCCCAGGGGCACTCAAAGGATTGAGTGAGGGATGCTGCTGTTCTTGGTGCTGAAGTCTCTGCATTGTCTCTTCTCTCCCTTGCCCTCCACAACACATTGACACCTTAACTACAGAATGATATGCTAATGATCACAGTCTCTTCCTCTTCCACACATCCCTAATGCTTAGTGCATATAGGGAAGTGTGGTGTATTCTCCATGGAGAAGTGATCTCCTTATATCACCAAACACACTTTGCCATAATATCAACCTTTAGTGCTTCTCCCCTCAGGTGTTGAGACAGTTATTCTATTGCATTCTCTGGTGAGTCACTGGCTACAGTTCTCCATAAAATATGATAGTAACTGCTTCATCACTTCCTGGCAGTTTAAACCATTTTAACTTTAGAATGAAACAGCCAGCAGTGGGAGTCTTTTTTGTTTTACAGCAGGAAAAGCTTCTTTAAAAGGAACTCCCTCCTCCATTATCCCCACTGTTTGAATAGAGAGATAGTAACATAGTGCCTTATTCATCATGCCAAAGAGGTGTAAGCCTGGAGCAAATAAGTGCTCCATTGGGTGGAGATAACACTACCATTAATTTAAATGTGGCTTTTTACAGCTTGGATGCTAGAGATGTCTCAAACACATTCCTTACAATGTGTTAGAGACCTCTCTAGTATAGTAGGGCTTAACAGCGCCTTTGCAGTATTTTCATTTCCACTTGCCACAATTGATTTACCAGAACTGCTTTATGAATAAGGTCCATAAAAACATAGCTGATGTGGTTGAAGAAAGATACAAGTCCGTAAAATTAAGTCATTTCCATATTAGCAAAGAAGGGGAAAAAAAACAAAAAAATATGTAATTGAAGCCATCCACATGAATCTTACAATGGCTCACTAAACTGCATTTCAATATGAAAATAAACAATTTTTGAAGCACTCACTGTATATTCATAAACCTGATGAAGGTATGATGGATTCATGGCAATGCTGATATATTTGTGGCAGATTCACAGGGATGTGATGGTGATGACACCTTAGTGCATATATTCAGATGTCCCTGGAGTCTTTCCTAATATGTTTTGTTTTTTGGCTCATGCACCATTTTAGAGGCCCTTACTTGAATGGTCTCTAATTTATTGATGTCCTTCTGAAGAAAAGGCCTCCAGAACTGTAGACCGTACTCTAGGTGATGTCAAACAAGTGATCTGAAAAGTGTCATTAGGACTTCTATTTTTCTGCTGCTAATGGCTCAGCCTAGTAAGTTGGCATTGTAATTAATCATTGTCACCAAAGAGATCCTAAACAAGCACATAAAAGCTACATAACTGTCTAAAATAACAGCATTTAAGCAAGCAGAAAAACAGAGTATAATTTAAAAAAATAAAGAATTTCATGCACGTTTGGTCATAATGTGGAAGCAAAAGAGCTGCCAATCTAGAACAAAGCAACTGTGCCACAGGGGACGAAACTGTGGTTTGCAAAAAAAAAAAAAAATTGCATTGGAGACCTGCCTATCACTCAAGGGTTAAAGGCACCATTTAAATGCTTGGATGCTAGAGATGTCTTCACGCATTTTGGGTAAAGTGATGGAGAGGGAAAACCACTCTAGAATTCATGAGGTTTAAAAGTCCCTTTAAAATGATTGCAAAGCTTTGGTGCAGTGGTTTTGACCACATAGTTGTTCTAATTTATGTTCCTAATATGGCCTTTAGGGATAAATGCATGTAGTGCAAAAACTGAGTAATTATGGAGCAATTCATCTACACCTTAGTGAATAAAATTCCCATGGGTTTAAATGGGGTCTTTGATCCCTGGAGTGTTAGAGTGTTAGAGAGAACTGCAATGCACTGATTAGCACTGGAATGATTATACAAATTCACCAGTGCCAACCCACTGAATCTAGCATCTAATGGCAGTGGCTGCACTTAAGGTATGAACTATAGAGTATTGCCACTGTAGTGTATACCAGCAGACAATGTCCATAGAGGGAAACTTTAAATGTCCTGTGGCCCTGCATCTTCCCCCACTCTCCTTACCTCAGCCTAGGATTGCCACCCAGGTAGTGGCTAGAGTCTAGTGAATTAAAGGACCTTTGGTGACATCACCAATCAGTCATGTGACTGCAGTGCGTGAGGAGGAAAGAAGCACATTAACAGCTGTAGGCTGAAGAGAACAAGAATAGAAGGTATAGAGGTGCATGCTGATGCAAGCCAGAGCAGATGATTGTAGGCTTCTTATTCTCAGACACAATGGAATTGTTGCGTTTGGCCAATTTATTTCCAGGATAATGTAGATGTTGTTGAGCTGTGTTGAATTATGTTATGCCATTGGGGCTGAGGTACTAAAAACAAGTGGCGCAATTCTGGTGCATATCAAGTGAACCACAGAAAATAAAGTCCCCAAATTCCCATTCATTTAAAAAGAATTTCAACCCCTTGAACACTAGATAGGTCTCCAATGCATTGCAAAGTCCCATTTAAAGCAATAGGTATTTTTATTTGTTGCCTATGGTGCACATGGTTTGATCCATAATTGCAACACTTTTGTTTAGTCCATAAACTTTCATCCTCTTCAAAAACAAATTGGGCCTTATTCATAAAAGTGTCATCACTTAGCAGCCCATGTTGAGCCCTTCCTTTGGTATGCGACCCTCAACCGTATTTGAGTTTGACATGCCTGTCCTATGCCTGCTTAGTACATCTAAGCAAGGAGGAGAGGAAAGGACTACATGCAATGCTCATACACTGCAAATTTGTCCTCCCATTGGTTTAGTATTTTGACGTTAGGCAGGCATATTGAGTTTGTTTTAGTACATAGTCGGCTTTGTACATTCATGGGGTTCACTTTTAAAACATTGCATTCGTAACAGCTTGTACACGCCTCATTCAGCAAGTCATCATGATAAAAAGGGTGACATGACAATCTTGCCCTGCATAAAAGCGCAAGATTCTCATGTCGCTCCATGAAACTTCGCCTTCAATGTTTGAATGAATTAATTAAGTTTTAAGGAGAGGACAGCAAGAGAGAATACATTGATCAGGTTCTGTCGCTGGGCAGCTACACTGCACTGAAGTTACACTGCTGCTTGATGGAATGCCTTACCGTACTGGACTGGAGTCTTCCAGCAACCACAGCTCCCAGACAGCATGTAAACGACACAGCACCTTCAGCTCATATCATCCTCAGTGACCACCAGATGGGTAAGGATGATAGGAGTTGTAGGCATTCCATCAAGAAGCAGTGTAACTTCAGTGCAGCGTAGCTGCCCACTGAGAGAAGCTGATCAATGAATTCTCTCTCTCCTCTTCTCTCTCTCTCCTCTGCTTATAACTTAATAATTCATCCAAAAATTGAAGGTGATGTTTCATGGCGCAACTTGAGAATCTCACACTTTTATGCAGGGTAAGATTCTCATCATGGTGACTTGCTGAATGTGGCGTATAGCTGCATGCTAATACGAATGCAATGTTTTAAAAGGATACCATGTGATGGAGACATCTCTAACATTCATGATATTAATGGTATTTGTATTTGTTCCCTGTGGTGCAATTGGTTTGCCCAAGAATTGCTACACTTTCACACTTCATGCATATGGCCCTTATTGTTACAACACTACAAAGTTTTACTCAATTTAACAAACAAAAAAATATACATTTTAACGGATGTTGTCTTTGTTTTAGGTTTTCAAGTTGTAAATCGGCTGGCTACAGATCTTTAACCATGAATACCTTTTTGGATGTGGACTATATTCCAAGGCTTTTATTCAGCCAAGGAGCACAAGGTAAACAATACAATGAAGAGCTTGAATGCACACATACTGCATGAATATGGTAAAGTGAATCATTAATAATGGCCCTATTCATCAAGCAGCAATAAAAGCAGTGTAACAGATACTTGTTCTTTGCAGTAATCATTGATAGATATATTCAGGTGTTTATCAGTGATGGAGCTTATTTCAGGGCTCACTTTTAAAAGGTCTCATGCAAAACAGCATGCAACCACATCTCGCATTAACTATGTTACCAGGATAAAAATGGCGACCTGAGAATCTCGCACTACATGAAAGCACAAGATTCTCAGGTCTCGATACGAAACATCGCAATCAAGTGTCGGGTCTGCTAATTTCAGTAGATACAGTGTGCAAGGGGGGTAGTTGACCCTTTGTATTGTAATAAAAATGTAACATGCCTTGTGTATCTGCAGTCAGGTCTGCTAGCTTAGATGAACATATCAAAGAAAAGTACATCTGATGCCATGTAAAAACAATGTGCAAATTCAACCGCCATGCTCTGTAATGTGAGACAGGGAAATAGAACACAAATCTTGAATAGATGCTCAACTCTGGTGATACACACACATATAAAGCTTGTTTGTATGTGTGTGTCAGCCACCAGAGCTTTCCATGGCATCAATCATTCCATTTTAAATGTAGAAATACAGTGACAGTTATCCAAAATATTAGATTTAACCCCTTGGATGATAGAGATCTCTCCAAAACTTTGCTTCTCAAAGCATTAGAGGTGTATGAATAAGGCAAAACGTTAAATAGGATATATATCATGGGTGAACAACCAGCATTTTGGAAGTTGCAGTTGAGCAACAGCTGGAGAGCCACATGTTGGACATTGCTGATATAGAATGCTTGATGTGCAGCCCTATTTTTCCACAGCAGCAAAATCCTTATTATCATGGTTAACTGTGTTCTCTTCTCTTTGGGAAAACATAGCTACCGCACAAATGAAATCAAAGAATAATTTTGTATAATTACGTGACTGTCCAAGAAATTAATTATACCAACAAATGTACAGCTTTTGCCAAGAAACACATTCCTGTTTTTTTATGCATCAAAAAATATGTGGGTGTTCCAGATCCATTCACCACATTCATTCCTTAAATTTGTCACAGAGATGATAACAGCAGCAGAAGCAGTCAAAAGCTAGTAAAGTGTTATTTGCAGAAAAACCAGGAAGTGAAATAGCTTTAAGAAATTCCTTCATAAGCAAACTCATCAACTTCTTGTAGGAACTGTGTATGTGGCATATAGAAGTTCCACATCAGAACAGTATTTCTTACAAATAAATTACATGTTCCCCATATTTAACCCTTTAAGGATCAGAGGGGAGTTCAATGTATTGCTTCACAATGGGGGTTATGAACCAAAGCGTGATAAAGAGGTGATAATATGGAGATAACGGGGGAGATTCGCTAAGCGGTGATAAATCGGTGATTAAGTGGAGATGACTTCTCCAGTGATATGACTTCTCCAGTTCCTAGGTTATTCTATACAGCCTATTCACTAAGATGTCCAAAGTTGAAGAAATCTTAGTGCATAGGCTCCATAGAATAACACAGGGATTGGAGAAGTGATTTCACTGGAGAAGTCATCGCCACCTTATCACCGCTTAGTGAATCTCCCCCAGCATCTCCAGTGATATCACTTTTCCTGTTCCTATGGTATTCTATGGAGACTATGCGCTAGGATCTCCAATGATGGAGAGATCTTAGTGCATAGGCTCCATAGAATAACACTGGAACTGGAGAAGTGATATCAGTGGATAAGTAGTCTCCACTTTATCACCTCTTTATTATGCCTTTGTGCATAAACCCCTATTGTGTTACACACTCCAGGGGGAAGATGCACTAAGGAATGATAAAAAGGTGATGAAGTGGAGATGACTTCTCTAGTGATATCACTTCTCCAAGTCCTCTATATGGAGCCAGTGCACCAAGGTTTCTCCAACTATGGAGATCTTAGTGCATTGGCTCCATAGAATACCATAGGAAATGGAGAAGTGATATCACTGGAGAAGTTATCTCCACTTTATCACCTCTCTGTCATTCCTTAGTGCATATCCCCCTGGTCTTTAACCCTCTAAGTGCCAGAGAGGTGCACAACACATTGCAAAAGCAATGTGTTGCATACCATTCTGGAACTCAAAATGTTAAAGGTTTAAAAGAATTAAAATTTTATAAAAATATATTAATAGTGTTTGAAACTTCGCAAATCTTTGTAGTGGAATACTCTGGGTGTCTTCATGTGTCTTCAGACATTCCCAGCAAATGATGGAGTCACAATGAGAAAACACAGACCACGGGAAAGGGAACAAGGGGAGGGGGAGGAAGGAAAAGAGAGGAAAGAGTAGGGGATGAGAGGCAAAAAGAGGGAAAAATAAACAACCTGTTGTTTGAAGGCTTAGTCACACATCTAAATCTAGATATATGGCAAGCCAACCATTTAGACTGGCTGGAACAGCTATCACCTAATCATCATAACACTGAAAAAAGATGATGACTCTTGTAACACAATGAATCGGTAGTGAATCTGCTCATTATGAATGGACAGTAGGCCGAGTGTCTGCCCCAACAATACCACAACCACCAGTTTAAAAGACAAGCTGTTCACTAGTAAAACATATAAAAAGAAAGTATGAGGTGCTAGTTTTGCTTTAGAACAATAATGGGCAAATTATGGCCAGTGAGTCGGATGTGGTCCAAGGGTCAGTTTAATATGGCCCTTGGATATGGCACAAACAGTAGGTCTGCTGTACTAAATTGTAGCACTTACAGCTTCCTTTGTTGAGGTTAGAATGATACATTTATCAAAAAGCATACATGTTATACAATGTATTACAATATCAGTCCATGGCCAGTACTGATACAATGTCTGTTCAACTGTGTAATCAGAAACAATGCCAGAATTAACCTGGATTAAACCTGGACTGAAATGTATAATATAACTCTATTGAAATATCGGCACTCACTTTAAACAATGTATCATCACCAGGAACAGCAGAAAGTTAAAAAAAAAAAACACTCGGTTTTCTAATATTAAAGGGATAGTAATGTTTCATAATAAAAGCAGCTCTAATTAATCATCATAGTATTTGGACTTTGGAGAGTGTTATTTCATTTCTGTCAGAGTTGTAGTTCAAGAGTAATTCAATAACAAAGTATCCCCCTCCTGCCCCTTTTACTGATGTAACACTCATCAGCCAGAGCAGAAGGGAGGTGCCCAGGTAGACTGCAGAGAGGGACAATCTTCAATTAAGATCAGGGAAAAACCTGATAAACTTGTCAAGGGGGGCAGGGCTTTCATTGTTCTCAAAGGAAGAAGAGTGTCCCCTTCTGTTATCTGTCTGGTCTATGTATTGGATTCCACATCTGAGAAGAGATGGCTTACACTAGGTAAAAGGGGCGGGAGGGGGAAACTTTGCTTGTGAATATCTCTCAAACCATAAAGGTTTGAGAGATAAGACTTATATCGTTCTTCGTGTTTTTTAATGCCTACAAAATAAAAAAGATAAAACAAAGTATTAGTATCCCTTTAAGCCACTAGCTTTATTCCTGTGGTCAGAAGTTAGCCTAAGTTTTGGGAGACTCCATTCACAATGGATGGATGATGGTCCCTACTGTGCTAAACCCCAGCATAAGAAATACCATTGGCTAAGCAGTAATAGTTACTGCCACAGGGTCCACCGACCCAAAAATTGGCTAGCCCAGAAACAGGCTAGTTTTTGGGCCAGTGGAAGCCACAACCTGGGGCAGAAACTATTACTGCTTAGCCAGTGGTATATCTTATGCTGGGGTTTAGCACAGTAGGGACCAGTGCAGTTTTAAGAACCCCTAAGGCATTCTGCAGAATTGTGAATGGAAGCCCCCAAAAATTTAGTTTAATGCCTTACCAAAGGATTAAATTGGTTCCTTTCTGTATGTATGTATATTTTTATTTATATAGCGCCAATGGGTATACTTAGCACTTTGCAGTTTACGTGTATCATAAATGTAAAAATAGAATTATTGGATGCCTAAGGTGAGATCTACTAAGACTGAAGGCACCCAGCAAATGTTTGGACATGCCAGGTATTAAAATACACCTCAAAGGGATGGATTTAAAGGAACAGTATAATTTTTAATTAAAAAATATGTATTGTAAGGCTTTGAGTCAAATAAGGGTACTCCCATTGCTGAGAGATTCACATTTTCAGAGTTATTACACTTTAAATTCATGTTTGCTTTACATTAGCATTGCCCTCTAGTGGTAAAATTCCAATCTGATTTTCTGTTAAATTCTAATGGAGAGGAAAGTCATACAGTTCTCCACAGAATGTGATAGAAACTGCAGTCATTTCTACTAATTAGAACTTTAAGGAAGTAAATGCACAGTAAATTCACTTACTAATTATTTGAACTGTTATAAATTTGGAGTAAAACAACTGACAACAGTGAGAGTGTCCTTGTTTTACTCAGCCGAAAAGCTCTATAACATATGGGTCTTCTTAAAGGGATAGTAATGCTTAAAATGTAAAAAAAAGTATGTTGTAGGGTTTATCCTCCTGAGTAAAACAAGGGTACTCCCACCGCTGAAAGGTGTTTCATTCAAAAGTTATTAATTTTCAAAGTTGAATTTTTTAGGTGCAATATCACAGTGGCCTGAAATTGTACAGAGGTGCTGTTGCTACACAATCCTATGGATAGCTCTGGTCCCGGGACCATAAATCTCCATAGGATGGTGTAGCAACAGCGCCACTATACAATTTCAGGCCACTGTGATATTGCACCTAAAAATTTCAACTTTGAAAATTAATAACTTTTGAATGAAACACCTTTCAGTAGTGGGAGTACTCTTGTTTTACTCAGGGGGATAAACCCTACAACATATATTTTTTTTTACATTTTAAGTATTACTACCCCTTTAAAAAAAAGTTAACAGTTCCTTTAAAATAGTTGTCACATACAGTCTGACAGCTTGCAACTGTCATTTCAGCATGAGGGTCCAGGGGAGAAAAGTCACCCTGTGCCCCCATGCGTAGTCAGAATGAGGACGCAGGTGGGCAAACTCATGTGCACTCTCTTGTCTCACTTATAGCCCAGATATTTCTTCTAGGGCCCCATCATTTCATGGCTATTCATTTCAAATGGCTTTGGCCACAGCCAAGCTAGTAACATTGTACTAAGCATGATCAGCTCCATATTGCCTCCCATCAGCTCCATATTGCCCCCATCAGCTCCAACTTACCCTCACATTGCCCTCATCATCTCCACATTACAATTTGCCATCATCTCCATATTGCCTACTGTCAGCTCCATATTGCCCTCACATTGCCCTCCCTGGTGGTCCAGCGACAGGAGAGGTCTGTGCCTCTTTCTGCACAGACCTGTAGCTGTTGTTGCTCCCGCGCAGTATTCTCTTCAGTAATGCAGAGCGCTGGGAGATGATGTCATGATGATGTTATCTCCCAGCGTTCTGCATTACTAAAGAGCCGACGAGGGAGCGCAGCAGCTACAGGTCTGTCCAGAAGAAAGCACAGATCTCACCATTTGGTGGGGGGTTAGTGCGGGTGGCGATGCTTCTTTATTTTTTAAAAAAAGGGTCCCAATGACAGGCGCCCCTCTGTGGGACGCGCCTGTAGGCAGATGCCTACTCTGCCTTATGGTAAATCCGGCCCTGAAGATACTGCATGTAATAAGCATGTAACAGTATGCAAGTCTGTCACTTACTTACGCAAAGGGTGCTCCCCAGACTGTAAGCCTCTTGTATGCTAGAAAAGCAGGCCGACATCAGAAACCACGATGCAAAAGACAAGGATTCTTGTCAGCCCCTCCCCACATCTCTATATTACTGAATATGACTTTTGGGCTACACTGGTATATGAGGGACTTTGATAAGGCTAAATTCTGTATTATTTCGGGGGGGGGGGTTATTTGTTAAGAGAGTATTCCCTTGTGCATGACACAGCAGAACATTAACTCCTTGACTGGCAAAGGGGAGTATTCCCAGTGCATGACACAGCAGAACATTAACTCCTTGACTGGCAAAGGGGAGTCCAAAGAAATGTGTTGGACAATCCTTTGGCACTCAAAAGGTTAACATAAAGCTTCTGAGAGCAGGTCTGTAAAGCAGGTAGGGTTGTCTATCACCCTGTCAGCTATAGACTCATTTATGATGCTCATTGACTTTAAATGGTTCTGTGGTACTTCAGATCTGCTCAGTGTAAAAGTATAGTTCACACTTGTATATTGTTATTACTCTGGAACTTCAGATTTGGTCTTTCAGAGTTCTCATAGATCAAACTTACTCAGTGACTGTCAGTGAATAAGTCTGAGCTAAGCACACACTGTCATATTGAATCTGAAATCAAAGTAAAAATGACAAGCAAGTGTAAATTATGCTTTCTACACAGAGAAGATCTGAAGTACACAGTAAAATTCAAAAGCAAAGAACATCATAAAGACTTTACCTGGTAGGGGATAGACAAGTGAAAAATAAAATGAAGCCGGAACTGGTAAAGACTAAAGGGGGATGCAAATCATTGGGAAGCAAATGTATTACACACCACTCTGGCCCTCAAGGAGTTAATAGCCCATAAATTATTCTAAGGAAGGGGCACATTTATGGTGATGTATATCTTTACTTATAGAACGGCAGGGATTGATGTTATCACACATGGTAACCGCAACAAAAATTTGGACTGGTATTAGGACATCTATACCAGGCCCTTCAGACCATCTGTAATCCTCTTTAGACCAGGAAAAAAGAAAGGGTAAATAGTGAGATCACAGGATGGGCAATGCAAGAGGTCAGACACCTTGCCAGAGAAGAATGTGCCAGAAGGTTGAACAACACAGAGGAATGCATTGGTCATCCCTTTAGCACATAAATTTTAAAGATTTGTGGGGTCTGCTGGTGAAGTTTGTTGGATGAAAATTGTATGTATTTGGGTTGTGATTTTTTTATCCCCTCCAGTGCTAAAGCAGTGGGTAGTGTGCTTCATTCTCTCACTGGAGGGGTTAGATTACTGCATGGGGGATGGGACAGGCTACTGCTCCTGGTAGTACTCATCAAGGTTCTTCTTCCTGACAATTTTAGTGAGAATACATAGGCAAATTTAGGCCTTAGGACTTACTCAACTCTGTCTTTTCTCCAACAGGTAATAATGTTTGTTTTAAGCCGCTTGGTACTCAACAACTACATAATCAATTTTTTAAGAAGCTGTCAATCTGACCAGGAACCTGAAATTTCAGCAATTTTCACTGCTGCAATCACAATTTATAAGCAAAATAAAAAATCTAATAACATAGAGCCTTACTTTGACCTTGACTATTGATCAGTACTGGGCTTCCATGATAACACAAAGACATGAAGTTGTGACTCAGTTATATACATAGTGAAAGTATGACAGCCCTTAAGTGTCACAGTGGATATGTCAACTCTAGGGCTAGTACAGAGGATATGCCATCTAAGAGTACAGAGAATTTGTCATCACTAGGACTGATATGAAGAATCTGCCACCTCTAGGACTGGTACAGAAAATCAGCCACCTCTAGGACTGATATAGAAATTCTGCTTCCTGTAGGGCTAGTACAGATGATCTGCCACCTCTGGGATTGGTATCTGCTAAATCTAGGATTGGTACAGGGGATCTGCCACTTCTAAGATTGTTATAGGTGATCTGCCAGCCCTAGGTCTGGTACAGAGGATCCATAGCCTGGCACCTCTAGGACTGGTGCTTGAACGTTACATTCAGTTCTCTATCTCAGAGACAGGTATTTTACCATGGACACCTATTGGGAAACAATATATATTTGAGGAACAATTAGGTGGGCAATCCAGTGATGTTAAATTTGAGATGCTATGAGTGGTGCTTTGTTGGCTGCTAGACCAACGAGGCTAGAAAAGTAACAACGTGTGGTCTATACAGGATTGCAGGATAGATTTCAGGATAGAGAAAGAAAGTGGAAGTATTTACTGGATGTACAATAAACTCTAATTTGTCCTTATAGGGATACAGAACATGATAATATTAGAACCATATCTACAGCTTATCAGTAAGTGATGGCAGAAAGCAATTATATTACAGTTTATCAGGTGCATTCATGTCAGAAGCAATGATTGCTTTTATTATTAGGTGCTTGTCTCTTAACAGCACAGTAGCCTTTATTTTCCACTCTTACGTGAAGAGTGCATGTAGAGAAATTATGTTTCTGAGATCATAGTAGGCATTACTGATATGAATCATCAAAGTAATGGTTGTCATGGCAATGACAACTTTTTCAAAGGTTATAAAAAATGTAATTTGTTTCAATTTAATAGTGAGAAAAGACAGACCTGATAGGACCATTGATTTACTATACCTGTAGCAATATCATATACCACAGAAGTAGTCAAATGTTGGACCTCCAGCTGTTTGGGCCTACTAGTCCTACAATCTCTTTTAACCCTTTGGATGCTACAGTCTCCATGTATGCATTGAAGATATTCCTAACATCCAAAGGGTTAAGAGCTCTGTGTATAATAACATCTACTAGTGGCCATCCCCAAAACAATCTGTTATGAGGTTGTCATACATGTAATTTTTAATAGGAACCAACAGAACTTTATGAGGACTTGGAGATGGGGACAATCGGAAAAAGCTCTACATCAGCTCTCATTCTATTCCATTGTTATAACAGTATCCATCAATCATAAAAGGTGTTCATAGTAAATAATTTTCAATGCAGATGAAAAACTGGTGCATACAATAATACTAGTGCAGTGGTACAGCATTAGGATCACACAAAAAATGGGACAAAAAAAGTGTTCCTTGATAGTGGACTCTGGATTGTGATTAAAAAGAATTCATGGCAAGCTATGATCTGCAGGCCTCATCTGTTTTAGGGAAAATGATTGCCAGCTGGCAACAGCTGGTGGGTTGACAGGTCCCTTAGAGAAAGGATCACTATAAATGTCTTTGTCTATGTGCTTGTAGGCACCTATGAGCATCTGTATTGATATGGTTATGCTCCAACAAGGCAGACACCAGGCACCTGTCACGGTAACGCAGATAACTCAGGAGTCAGAACGTATAATATAATATAATATAATATAATATAATATAATATAATATACTCAAAAAACAGAATAAGGTATAACAGAGGAAATTAGAAACAGGCAGTAGGTCAACAGATAAGCTAGCACTAGTATCAGGAATAGGAGGCAACCTAGGATAGACCTCTCTGCTGAGACTAGGCCGAAGCCACTGGTAGTCTCTGCTGGAACTTGGACTGGAACAGGAACCGGATCAGCCACTGATGATCTTCTGCTGCTCACAAACTGGGACAGGATAACTCCAACCAGGAACACGAGTAGATACTGACTCACACCTGCAGTCATCTAGAAGGAAAGGATAGCTGGCTCACGCCTGCAGTCAATCTAGCAGGAGAGGATAGCTGACTCACTCCTGCAGTCAGTCTAGCAGGAAAGGTTAGCTGACTCATGCCTGCAGTCAGTACAGATGGTAGTCTACCAGAGCCCCAGGTCTGCACCAGATGGATGTCCGCAGGAGAGAGGATACACAAGAGACAAGCCGGACAGAGCCACAGGACAGCACCAGATGGGATGGTCAGACAAGCCTGGTCATAAACGGAGCAAATAGTCAGCCAGATCTGCAGGTCTGCACCAGATTGGTTGTCGGACAAGCCTAGGGTCATACACGGAGTGGGTAATCAGACAGAGCCACAGGTCAGCACCAGATCGGATAGTCAGACAAGCCAGGTCATACACGGAGTGGTTAGTCAGCCAGAGCTGCAGGTCTGCACCAGATTGGTTGTCAGACAAGCCTAGGGTCATACACGGAGCAGCTAGTCAGACAGAGTCACAGGTCAGCACCAGATTGTTTAGTCAGACAAGCCAGGTAATACACAGAGCCCAAACAACAACTGCACTGGGACACCACGAAAGGGCAACTGAAGTGTCCAGGCAGTTTAAATACTGATTGCTCGACCTCTGAGAGGTGGAGCAATAATTGTACTGTGCCTTTAAAAAAGCTGGATCATGACGTCACCAGGGAATTCCTGTGATGTGCTCCCGACTCTCAGATGCGGCAGGAACCGCCAGGGGGAACAGTAAGGAGACAGGTCGCCCAGACACGTACCAGGGTGCACCGGTTCTCCTGACAAGGCAGAGAGTGGCAACCCCATGAGGATGCCACTAGAGACCGGACGTTCACCAGGTATCCGCGGTCATCTCTAGAATAGGTAAGCAGGACGCTTACCTGTCTATGTGTCCCTAAGAAAGTAAGAGAGTATTTGTTGTACATTTTTTAAAATGGGCAAAACGAAAGGTTTGAGAGATGAAACTGGGGGCAATACATTTATTTTTAAAAGGACTTTAATATAGGGATTACTAATACTTAAGTATTACTATCCATTTAAGAGAGTGTGCTTTTGGCTAGACAGCAGCACATCTGCTATCTCATTCAATTCTCGTAGAACAAGAGAAGCAGTCCTATCATGAAAATTGGCCTTCAAACTGGTAGCCCAACTCAGTTTTATTTAGTACACAAGTGTTCAACTGTCCATTCTGAACATAACTAGGCACATGCCGCTTTTTGGAAAAACACTTTACTGAAATATGTCAGTTAATCCATTTCTCTCAGTCTATGGGAGACACTGGGACCATTAGGTTAAGGTCCCTGCACTAGAAAGCAGTGTAATTTAAGAAATATTCATCTGAAGAAGGCTGACTCCTTCTCAGCCCTGTATAACCCCCTCCTAACTAAATTGTCTTCAGTTTATGTTTAGTAAAACCAGACTAAGGTCAAAGGCAACCTAAAAAAAGAAAAAAGGAAGAGAAAAAGTCACCTTTTCTTGGAAAAGAAAAGGAAACTGACAGGGAACCTGGAAGAGAAGTGACAGACTTTTTCTCCACGAGGGATGCATGGGTCCCCCATGGACTAACAGAATATTATTTATTGGCAAGTAGCACAAAAATCTTCTTTTCACTTTTGTTCACTGGTGGACACATGAATTATGGGAACATTCCAGCACTGTCATAAAAATAACCAGAGAGAAACCCCTTTTAAAAACTGCAAAGTAAAACAGACAACAAAGGCAAGTATGGCAGGATCATGAACTTCACATGCCAATTGACACTATAAAAACACAATAAAAAAGAATTAGGAAGAACTAAGCCCATACATTTTGACCAGTATTTTGAGCCTTTACTGTAGAAGTTTGGCTCGTGTCCATGTGAATGGGGTCCCCTCCGATTTCTTTCCAATCACGAACAGTACATGCCAATGCCGTCATTTGTCTACATTAATTTTCATTTTACCCTCAGAACCACTTCTTCATAGTATTATACAGGACCCCTGAATAGCTGGCCAGTTGAAGTGAGGCACTACAAAGCTCACTACGCATGCAGATGATATCCTAATCTTTTTGTCCTATCCTTTGCTCTCTCTCTCTCTCTTTCCTTCAATCGATTTGTTGGACTTGTTTTGTTCTCTTTCCCTTGCTAAAATACACCATTCCAGATCTGAAACTCTGAACATTAACCTTCCTTCAATCCAATCCAGGAACCTTGAACAGACTTACCAGTTCCACTGGTCTCTTGATTCTATACAACACTTTGGAATTCATCTCACTGCTGATCTGGGGTGATTATTTTTCCTTAATTTTTCCACACTCCTTAAAATTATTTCTGATTATTAGACCGGCAGGTTAAATCTCGTCAAAATGATGATTCTCCCTAAAATTTTATACCTTTTTTAGGAGTCCCTATTACCATCCCAGGCCGCTTTCTGGAACAACTTCAGTCAACTGTTTCCTCCTTTGTGTATGATGTTAGGTTCTGTACATATTTCTGTAGGTAATCGTCAATGAATTGTGATAAATTGCTGGTCAGGGAGTGTATCCCTGAAATGATAGGATGTCTTGGTGGATTTTGATTCTCAAGAATTCTCATTTCTCAATATACATCACCCACAAACAGCCATATACTTCCACCTTCCAACGATCCACAAGAACCTTCAACATCCGCCAAGATGTCATATAATTTCAGGCATACACTCCCTGACCAGCAATTTATCACAATTCATTGACCATTACCTACAGAAATATGTACAGAACCTAACATCATACACAAGAGATTCCACACATATCATTGAAAAGCTGAAAGAGATTAAATGGCAAGAGGATCTAATCTGGCTGACCTGTGATGTCAGCTCTCTATATACCTGCATTGAGCATAATCTAGGACTGAAGGCGATTGATTACTATCTATTTCGGGACTCCTCCATATCAAAAATACAGAAGGACTTCATATTACAAGGTATACATTTTATTCTGACTCACAACAATTTCATGTTCCAAAACACCCACTACTTACAAATCTGTGGGACAGAGATTGGTACGAGGTTCGCCCCTAGCTATGCAAACCTATTCACAGGCTACTGGGAAGAACACCACCTATATAACCAGCATGACACGAACCTCATCTTTTATGCCAGATACATTTATGACCTGTTAATTATTTGGAAAGGAGGAGAAGACTCCTTTATACAGACAATCAATGACAATAAGCTAGGACTCAAGTTTACTTCTCAACACAGTCGGGAATCAGTTATTTTCCTAGAACTAGTCTTAAGTACAAGCTCTGACCTTCAAATTACCACCAAAACCCACTATAAGGAAGAGAATGGCAACAGTTATATTCAAGCAACAAGTACACACCATCCAAACTGGATCAATAGTGTCCCACTGAGTCAATTTTATCGGATGCAACTAAAGAACATACATTTCTGGAGCAAGCAGATGATCTCAAGAATAAGTTCCTGGTTAAGGACTGCAAAGAAGAAAATGTAAACCAAGCCCTGGAAAAAGTTAAAAGAACATCACGGGAATAGCTCCTACAAAAGAAAACCAAAACAAATTGAAAAGAGGAAAAAGAATAAAACACCTACAGCCCTGTTTATTACAAGATACAACAGCGCAGGAAAACAAATTGAACAAATATTGAGCAAACTTTGGATGATCTTGATGGGGACAGGTTTTTATGGACAATTCTTCCCAGCAGGCCAGAAATCATATACCGGAAATCAAAATATCTAAAGAACAAACTAGCACCGAGTAATATAGACAAAAAGCATGCAACCCATAAAGAAGGCTTCCGTAGTATGGTAGATGGAGCCCTGATCCAGGGAACCTACAAATGCAGACACACAACCTGTACCACCTGTCAATTCATCCAGCATAAAGCTAAATATTTCACAATCCATGCCACAGGAAAAACTTTCCCAATCAAAGTATTTTGTAATTGCACATCAGAATACGTTATCTACCTCTTAGAATGTCCTTGCAAACTACAATATGTTGGGAGGACAATTAGACCTGCCAAAGAATGTTTCTTAGAACATAAGAGTCATATCAATAGAAGAAACCTAAAAGACAGTGTGGCGAGACACTTCACAAAATACCATGAACAAAATTCTATGGATATTTCTCTAAATATAATAGATCAGATCCCACCGCAAGCAAGAGGTGACAGATTCACCAAATTAGCACTACGAGAATCTTACTGGATTTTCACCCTACAAACAATGATTCCGACTGGACTTAATGAAGAATTAGACTTATGGTGCATGGACTAAATATCTTTCATCCATTGAAAAAACACTGGCATTTAAGTATGCTCCTTTAGCCTGTAATATTCTTGAGATTAATTCATAGCCCCCACCCTCCCATTCATTGGCTCTTCCACTCAGCATTTATGTTAATATGATCCCAGTCCTTGATACATTTATATTTATATCTATGTATATTTTTGGGGAGTCCATTACTTCTATATCAGATTTCAATACATAACCTTTTTAAGAGGACAACCACATCACTATTATCTTTGGTGTACAGTAAATGAATCAAAGACCATCACACACTGAAGGATCTATCCTAGACAAACCAATATACAAGTTGACTCAGTTCATTTGGAATATCCACCCATTACACAACCACACCTTTTTTTTGCCCAACTCCTTGTTAAGCACAGAACAAACTTAATAGACTATTCCATGTGGATAATTTTGTCCTCATATTTACCAGCCAATCCTGTGGAGATGTATACTTGACAGCCAACCACCATGTGCCCCTAACGTGAGCCTTTTATCTTTAATGCTAGACATCAATAGAGATGAAGTCCCCCTTTCTCCCCTAGTTGCCATACACTCTTTTATAGTAGTGATAATACCACAAAGGACTTCACATGTACTATTATCAGCATGTTGTGTTTAGACTGTAGTGAGTTGTATCCAGATATTTATATATCTTTATATATCAGATTTATCAATGGGATGGAGCTCTATGGCTTGCTTATGCAAAAGAATTTGAGCTATCTCATTGGCTATTGAGATGATAAATTCAGGGCCAGTTTACGTGGACCCTATTCTCCAGATGAAGGCACTGTTTGTGCACGGAAACGCGTCCAAGCCGAGACGCCGACACATACGCTGCTGTGCGGAACTCCCGGGAACGAAACTGCCACTATGGAAGGCAAAGTGGACTTTACCGGAGCCCCACGACGCAGAGGAGAGCCGGGAAGGAGCTAATACCTCAAAGGGTTAACATCACGCAGAGGAGAGCCGAAAAGGAGCTAAGACATCAAGGACACACATCCCAGATGAGCGCAGGTACATGGGATCTCTAGTAAGCAGACAACTTTACTGTTTTTGGATTGTGCCTTTCTAACCTAAATATCTAATAAGCGCATAAGATTATCAGTATATTTACGACAGTTTTTCTTACAGAGAGTACCGGTTGAGATTTTGTACTATTTATTCACTCTACTGTTGTCCTGGTTCCAGTCTCACAGAGAGAACTCGTTGAGACTATGTACCATCTATTTGCTCCACTGCTGCCCCGTTTCCAGCACACACAAAAGACTCCTTTCTATATATATTTGGAGCTAGTTTCAAGTTTTTTCTTCATTTTTTGATATACAGATTTTTTTCTGTTTTTTTTATAATATCTTTTCAATATGAATGATATTATTTGTTTGCTACAGAATAAATATATTTAATTATTCTTTCATTTTATTATTTCAGAATATAATTTTATATTATCATTTATTTTTCTGTCTTTATCTCTGACTATACAACTAATACTATACTTAGAGATATTTTTGCACTGTCCCCCCATTCCCTCTTGCTCAATTTTGCTATTAACACACAGTACAATAGTCTAGCACCTCTCTCTCTCTCTCTCTGTTGCTGCTTGTATTGTGCTTCACCACCTGGAAAACAGCATGTTTTTATAGCGAAAAGGTGAAAAATGGGATTAAAGGCATGAAAACTTTCTAGGCAATAAAAAATTAGCAAAACATTTTTGGCAATGGGTGAAAATGACAAAGGTTTTAATCGATTTATTTAAAGCGGATTTTCACGTGAAAAAGTGGACAACCACATGGTTTTCATAATTTTTTTTAGCTGGAACATAATGGGACCTTTCGGCCACCTCTAGTTGCCACAGCCTTATATTCCATGTTAAATATCCCAGCAGAATACTTGTTTTTGCTCTGAAGTGTTAAAATCATTCCACTTTTAGCACTCTAAAACTGATTGTGTTGGAGTTGCAGATCAATTTCTTGAGCTAACCATCTCACGTATCTAGTACCTGGCAATTCCTGGGATGTAACATGGAGATTGCTGGAACATTCAGCTCTGCCCATAGAAGAATTATATTCCTGGTACCTCCCTGTCCGTTTATGCCAATGCTTTTGTATTGTCCTACAAGATGCTTTGGATCGCCTTCAGGAATGGAGTCCAATGAAATAACACTAGTCAAACTACACTGAGTTGCAGCACATTACCTATAAGGTGGTCTCTGGCAGAACCTGAACCTTGTGGTAAAAAAAAAGACTGTCAACCTTCAACACTGCCTGCCAACCTGTGATCAAGAAGGGTTTTGCCATCGACAAGTGATGCATACACAATCACCACTGTAAGTCCATTGTTGTTGACAGGGAGATCAGGCAAGACATTTGGTTGGCCCCCTGATCCACTCCCTAAGTATATCTAACTGAAAGACCCGTTAGTGGAACTAAGCATAGGTAATGGCCTCCAAGAGGGCCAGCATCATCTTCAAACCATCATGAATTCGGTTTGAATTGTGTCTTCTCGGAGCAAGACCAGTTGTTGTAGGGTATTGAAACTTCATGCTCAGAATTATCAGACACTGAAAAGGAAACAAGTGGATTTCTTGAGATTTAATACCCAGCAATTAATTTGCAGTATGTCCCTGTATGAGCACAAACCTCCAGTGAAGGTACTTTTAAAAGAAAGTCACCCAAATAGGGTGGTGTCAAAAAGTCTCTGGATATAATGTAACTCTATAATGCCAACATCACCTTCTCACCACTGCTAGACCAAAAAGGCAAAACTGTAAGTTTTAAATGTCTGTGGTGGGAAGCAAGCCTGAGGAGTTAGTGAGGCCAGTTACAACTATAAACAAGCTGTCTCTATAATAGAGGGTAGACAGGATGAATCAGTGGGAATCTACCCACTGAATCCATGGAAGTCAATTAGTAGACTTATGCCTTAATCTCTAAATCACTAATGGGGAATGTGTAAATAATCATCTTTCATATTCAGGGGATGCCAAAAACTTTCCAGAGCATGTTCCATAAATGACAGCGCAAAGGAACTTCATTTTAAACCTTGGAACACAAACAAGTTATTGAGAGCTATCCAGTCTAGTATCAGGCAAAAACTGTCAATTTTCAGTACAACAAACACATTGGTGTAATATGTGTTTTACTTCTGGACCTGAGTTATTGGTGGTGTTCCCTGATGGCACATCAAGTAGTCAACCACAACACAAAGTCGAGCCTGTTTCTAGAGGGTTGGGGGAAAGTCCAAAAAATTTCCCTTATGGCTTTTTTGTGAAAAAAAATAAATTTTTTCTCTTTTTTGCGAAAGTTTTAATCTTTTCGCCACTGCAAAAGTTTTCTCCTTTTTGCCACTGCCAATATATTTTTCACCTATGTTTTCTATGAATGCAACATTTGCGACCACAATATTACGTCTTCTGAGGGCTGAAGTGGAGAAATAAATAGCTGAAAGTAAAAGTTGTGTTCTACAACAACATATTCTTTGAAAAGATTGGAAGCAGGCTGAGTGCCTTTTGTCCTTTGCCCACCCATTGAGTGTTTGCTAGACATTACTCAACTACTGTGTGTGTTTTTCCTGTAAAGTACGCAATAGAACTGATTGTGTGTAATGTCTTGCCTTGGATCCCTACAGTCATAGATCACATCAGGGTCCCTGTCTCTGTCACATGTCATTTATTTATTTATTTATTTAGTTATGTATTTATTAACTGTCCCCCATCCCTGTAACTGTCAACAAAAAAGCATACTCCCTGTTCAACTGCTTCTTTGTCCAGACTCCTAGGACAGAGGTTACAGTCAAATCAGGAAGAAACCTGGATCACAGTTGCTTGTGTCTTCCCAGTTATTTTGGAGTATTTGAGGTAATTCTCCTTTGCTCCCTTCTCACACCCATAGACCCAGCACAGATATAACAGGCAGATCAAAAATGAACTTGAATCACATCTACCTGTGTCTATTCGATCACACAGAACTTTGTGGTATTTGGCGTAAAACTGTCATGTTTCTCCAGGTTTTTGTCCTTTTTTCCTCACCAGATCTTCTAGTTTTCTTGCTATGTCTTGGTTTCTCCGCCCTGCCTAGATCACGCTCTTGTTCTTGTCCTATATTTAGCACTGACTCCTTCCTGTAGGTGCGCGATCAAAGCATTCAGTACTTCTGAGTTGGTTATCTAGATCAAGTGATTCCTGTTCACGACCCGGCTTTCCACGACTCTCCTTTTGTCTCCTGATTCTGGCTTCCTTACCTGTGTTATCCGACACTGGCCTGCCCTCAACTTATCTCTTGTCTTCTGATTCAGTACTTTATTCCTCAACTGGCTTTTGGCCCCGGCTTGCCTGACTTCTCTTGTCTTATCCTCCGGTTTTGTCGCCGCCTGCCCGCAACGGCAACTCGGATTTGTTGACTATCCTTCCTCAAACTCCCAGCGCTCGGTGTTGAGTACGACATTGTTGATTTTGTGTCGAGAGTGTCCTCGGGGTCGTCGACTTCCGGTCTTGGTTTTCTGTACAAATTGTAGTCAAGTACTCTTCTTTCGACTCCTTACATTGCTCACCTTCTCTCGACAAAAGCTACTATACCACTGGTAGGTCATTCTCAGCTGATTCCGGTCCTGGTGAGTAACTGTCTTCTAGGGGGTTATCCAGTCATCAGACTTCGTGGCCTGCTACCTCACCCGGCTCCAGCCGCAGCAAGGCCTCCTAGGAACAGCCACCGACAGCAAGCACCGCTCACGACTCTTCTCCCTCTAGCTTCTGGCTCACAGGGAACTACCTAATGAGTATCTATTATTATCTTTTGTCATACTGCTTTACCTTGTGTTGAGTACAGTAGCAGCCTGCTACTGCTTCTGGGGTTATCTCCCCTCTAGGGGCTCTCTGGCAGCTCACATCGGGTGCTTTGGTCAAATTATTACAAAAACACATTTGCTATCTTCAGTCACACTGAATTTTGGGGTGTGGTAAGACTAGATTTTAACCCTCAGAAAACACAGAAAAATTTTACAGATGCGAGCATGAAATATGGGGTATTTATGTGCTTATTACTCCAGTTCTTTTTATGTGTTAGTGAAGAAAGAAAGAAAGAAAGAAAAAGAGAAAGAAAGAGCAAAATGTTAGCATATGGACTGCAAAACAAGCATTGAAGGATTTAAACTGCTTCTTGAACTCAGTGGTGATATTTATTTTTCCCTGTGGCTCAGTTAGTTTGCCAAAGATTGGTTCCACTATTGTCTTTGTACAATTGATCTCATGTACCAAGGAGCTAAGAGTGCTGTGTTACATACAATATTGATATAACCTATTTTCCCATGCACACCAAGACCCATTTTATGAACTGAGCCCTGGCAATAATACATACCTTTCTCTGTTTCTGTCGCAATACAATAAATGTGTTTTCAGCCATTTAGAATGCCATTTATAAATCCAGCAACTCTATTGGATATCCTTAATTGATGTGAAGTTAAGGTCTGCACCTACTGGGTTAGACTGCTGAGTATGACAGGTTAATCAGGAGACAGTGAGTAATAAGCTAGTGGGTGTATTATGGTAATGCCTATTGTGATTATATGCTAGAGAATAATGATCTATTTCATTTGCTATACATTACTGCAGTATTGGTATGGGAAGATCATTAAACATTTGAACAGGCTGCTAGAGGGAAAGCTCTGGCAATAAAACATTATAGATAATTGTTATGAATGTTGTATTTTATTGGATTTACTCTTCCTAGGAGCTGAGAAGTGCTCCATTATCTATTCATTTATTGTGCAATGCCATGAATTTTCCTGCAGGTCTAATAAACCGAGACAATTGTGCAAATAACTATGCAGTCAGTAGAAGAAAATGTTTTGGAAGATAGTCTGGTGGGTTCTTCTGATTGGTTATGGGTCTACCTGTTCTGCAGCATTGTGTAACGTGATATGGTCCCACATATATGAAAAGGTTTAGAACACAAGTTCCACTGTATCACTTCCAGTCAGAAATTAGACAGAGGTAGATCTCGCTCTCTCTCTAGTTGTTTGCTGCATATCAGCCTATCCAAGGGAGCTACATCAGATAAGGTTTTCTTTTGTAATTTCTTGTGTCACCACAAATGGACTTAACTTTGTGTTTTGAAATGGAACTATCCATCAGTGAATGGAAAATAGTGATTACAGATGTTCCAGGCTGGAGTACCATTTGCCAGATGCAGCAGTGTAAAGGGAATGGTATCAACAATAGTAGTAATATGGGTGATGGATGATGAAGGTTCCACTTGCCACTACTGTCTCCAGTGATGCACCTGAGGCAGTAGCAGCATAATAAGTAGCCCCCAGTCTATGTGGAGACAAGAAGAAGTTGGCCATTAATTCTTCTCCACCTGTCCCTCCTCCAAAATCATGGGTGTGTTGTTATTAGAATATAATTTTTAGTACTACCTGTTTCTCCCTCCCTTCCCATTCCCTTTTCTCCCCCCTCCTTCCCTTTTCTCCCTCCATTCCCATTACCTTTTCTCCCTCCCTTCCCTTTTCTCCCTCCCTTCCCGTTCCCTTTTCTCCCTCCCTTCCCATTAAATTACTGAAGAACCCTTGGGGTGATTTAGGGGGACTGGACAGCATTGGTTCAGTAGTACTCACTTCCTCCTCATCCTCAGACTCTGTGGACACATAACGGTCTTTCCAGCTCCACCATTTATTATTTTTAAACCTGCTTACCTGCTTATAATGATAGCAGTCACTATGAGCCTCTCCTGCCTCAATTTTTCCTCAAGATCACAGCAGAATAGCACAGCACGTCTACCTTACTCTGTAGCTGCTTCTATTGTGTTTGATTTCCACAAATATGTCACGTTTTTATAGCGAAAAGACGAAAACCACGGAAATCAATGTGCGGAAACTTTCTAGACATTGAAAAAATGGCTAAAAATTTGTCCAATGGGTGAAAAATGCGAAAATTTTAATCGCTAGTTTTTACGCTGATTTTCCTGCGAAAAAGCAGACAACAACGAGGTTTTCACAGAATTTCTCATGGGAACAAGGGAAGAGATTTTTCCCACCCCTAATGGTTAGATGTCTGATAAATTGTTCATGGGCATAACAGTTTCACAAATATGTCAGTTTTTTGTGATCACTGAGGTTCTGTATAAAAGTCGAGCAGCTTCATAATTAACAACTTTACATGTTATGGGATAAACCTGTTCCATTTAGGATCACTGCACATTCTACCAAAGCAATCTATGCATCACAGGCATTCAAGAACGAAGCTTCAGTGGAACAACTGTGCAAGGCAACTACTTGGTCATAAATCTGTCTTTTTCAAAACACTAAGATGTGAATATGTTTGGTTCAGCAGAGGAAGTTTTTGGATGGAAACTGCAGGGAACTCAAATAATACTTTGCTCACTGAGCTTGAGTTTTCTTAATTAGTGTATCAATTGACACTCATTGGTTGGATATCAAAAAGTAAATGACCCTCTTGAAATCATGGTAGACTTTGTGTTGCTTATTGTAGGTAGATTGCTTTCCCACCCTAGTTGGATTATATCATTGGACCAGTGTTGGTATATCCCTATGGTACCTGTGTCCCCAATGATTAATTACAATTTGGACTTTTTTTGCTACTTACGGAGTCTCACAATCCTCTCAATCCTCTCCTCAGTTAGGAGCATCGGCTCACAGGAAAGGGGTAAAACATACAATTCATCAAGGTTTGTCACAATACTGCAGCCAGGAGGACCATGTGTTTGTTAAGAGCATCCTTGTGTGCCCAGTTTGTGCCAGCCTCAGCCCACCCGGACATGAGGCTGTCCTTGAGCTCTGAGACTCTGGATGGTGTGTCCCTAGTTACCTCATTTGCTCTGTTGCTAATCAGTTTTAACCGTTCTGGCAGTCTCTACTGCGCATGACTGCATTGGACAAACATACATCTGGCCTTTTATGTTATTGTATGATAGGATGTGAGACGTAGACCAGGAGATATTAGTGTTTCTTTACCCCCTTGGGGACAAGAGAGCTTTGCACACCCTTCTGATCACCAAGGGGTTAATAAACTAATATCACTATCTTCAAATCATCTTATCTCACTGTATAATTGCTGTGTGAAAATTTGAGATGTGTCTTGAACTGGATTTACACATCAAAACAGTGTCTCCTGAAAGATCAATGTATCACTGGCACATAAAATGTGATTGTTAGCCTCAAGTGAGTCCACTGTACCTATATGTAAAACTGCAGCCTAGTGATTAGGTTTGTTAGATATGTGTTAGGCTGCTGAGACACCTTCTGGTCAGTGTAGTTATTGCAATTAGATATTTTATATTATTTATTTAAAAATGTTTTACCAGGAAAAATACACTGAGATTTCCCTTGCTTTCAGGGATGTCTTTTGAGCTTTTACAGTAGAGAGTTACATATTTACCCAACTAGAGAAACATTTTATATATATAAAATCTATATATACACACACGTACACAAAATTCATATACAGTTACATATTGTTTTTAGATGCAAATAAGCAGTCATTTTTAGGGATTTTAAACTTGGAGAAGATCTGATTTCAGGCAGGCTATTCCAGTCTTTCAGAGCTCTGAAGGAGAAGGCTGATTCCTTGTAGTGTGATATAGTTGAGTGAGTTGTTTGCAGCGGAGCAGAGGTTATAGTTAGTATGGAAAGCTGGAGTGAGCATATTGCTCAGGTAGTCTGGTAGCTTTCCAGAGAAGTGGTTGTATACTAAGCAAGAAAGTTGAAGGGCACGTCTAGATTTGAGTTTTGGCCAATTTAATTATTTAAACATATCACTGTGATGAGAAATGTAATTACACTGGAGGATAAAGTAACATAGTGAGTCACTTTATCCTCTGACGTAAGTTTTGGCCTTGTTGGGCCTCGTCAGGGAGGTGCAGCTGGATTTCCTAGGTGCTGAGAGCAAGGGGTCCATGTCCAGATTATACTTCACTCTTAGGGAGACCCCCTAAGAGTATTTACAATATGCATACAAAATGTGAGAGGCTTCTGAGCACGAACAAACAGCTCAATGGCCTGTTCTACAGCTAGTCATCGCTCAGAAGTATCACGTTTTAGCTCTCTAGTGCCATTATAGAGGAGACATTTCAAAATGCATATTAGAATAATCCCACCCAAAAGGGCGGTCCAATTCCAAAATGATAGGCAAGTCCCCTCTGCACTGGAACACCAGCTAACCCCCGATGTACATCTTGGCCCTATAGGGCCTCATCAGAGAGGTGCAGCTGAATTCCCTAGGCACTGAGAGCAAGGGGTCCAAGTCTGGATTACTTGTCACTCTTAGGGATAGCCACTAAGAGTATTTATACACAAAAAAAAGGCATTCATTGAAAGGTTCTACTTCAGAATTACTTTTACTTTGTGTAATGAATGAAGTTACTGTTCAATGTATTTGCTATTGAAATTGAGCATTGTATTGTTTCATTGCCTATTTTTATGGTTGACGGGTGAGAATGGTTAAGGGAGTTATAGATATTTTTAATAACCTTCCAAAAGTTGGCCGGTTTTGGTATATTAATGTTCACAATGTCAGTAAAATATTGAGCTTTTGCTAGTTTTGTTTGCTTTATGCAGATATTCCACAATTGCCTGTATGCAGTTTAATTATAAGTGGGGCCAGTTTGTTTAAATTTTGTCTATAAGGCATGTCTGAATCTGTAGAACTCATGTAGATCAGACAAGACCCAGGGTTGATGGGCCCCCTTTACCCTGATCTTTCTTAATGGGGCATGGGTATTACAGACCTGCAAAAGAGTTGAAAAAGTCAATGGCTGAGTCCTGTTCAGGTATTAAGTATATTGTATACCACAAGCAATTTCTTAGATCATTTAGGAAAGATGGGAAATTACATTTTCTAAAAGATCTAGTAACTATGACTTTGGGACACATTTTATTGATTTTATTTTGCAAACACAATAGATTATGCAGTGATTGCTTGTGCACCTGAATCTTGGATTCTGTTTGGGAAGGATGAAAGTTGTGATAAATTCAATGTCTTAAACAATGAACAGAATCTTTGATTACTGGAGTCCAGCCAATTAATACTGAAGTCTCCAAGAACCAACAGCTTGCTTTTCTTGTTTTGAGAGACAATCATATCGAGGTGGTGACATCTTCAATATTTTGTTAAGGATGTGGAAGGAATATATTAATATCTTAATTTTGCTTAATTATTTTGCTGCCACATTTAAATCACCCTTGTTCAGATAACCTTAGTGGGTTTTTTTCAATATGGTGATGCATTCTCTGCAACAAGAGCTCATGTTATATTTTAAGATATTTAAACCAGGGCTGTCAGACTGCATTCCTAAAGGTATAATACAGAGCACATTTTCCAAGGTATTGTAGCCAAAATGACTGAGCCAATGACTGCAGCAACTATGTAAAGCCAAGGGTTTCCAAATAGCCTGTACGGTCTTGGTCCTTTGAAATTCAGTTTTGCTGTAATAAAATACAAATACTTTTCTTAGGTACAGAATTGGGGAGTATATCACTGACACTGCCAAGTGGTCCCACAAATCCTAATACTGTACAAATATTTTACAATATTTTTTGTTTCTCTGGATTGTCTTCCACCTGTCCTTTCCTTCCTTTAAACCACCCACTAATGATCAGGTAAATTTACTGAAGAAAATGTAAATGAGCAGAATGGGCTGAGAGAGCTGGGTGAGAATTCAGTTACTGATGTCACCAGAGGAAGATAAATTGTAGCAAGGACTCATGTATTGTCAAAGCAACACAAGGAGATTGCAAAATATGTATTTTTTTGTACATGAATAAGCCTTTTGATGACAAAATACAAGCTCATTTCTGTGTTATTTGTTTCCATTAGATTTTCCTATACTTATATTAGTTTTGTCTTAGGAGGTAATGTCCCTACAATGTAGTAGGCTGGGGATAGTATTGTTAGAGAAACTAAGGTAAGCAAAAATAATTTGAACTGTTTTATCCTTTTGTGTCACAGACATATCAAACCTGATATAATAAGAAGAATTTGAGCAATTCTGGGGCATACAAACTGCACCATTGGGTACAACTCTAAATTTCCCAACTTTCCATTTGTTGGACTGAGACGTTTAAAGCAATGCATCAAAGACCTCTACATCAATCAAAGGCTTAAAATACATATTTAAATCAATGGAAATGTGGATTTGTTTCTTATGATGCATCTGGCTTGCCCCAGAATTGGTCCAGTTCTTATATGATTAGTGACAGCGAAGGGAATGTATTGAACAGATGTGCAGTGCCGACGCTTTGTTTTTATATAATTTCACTTACTGAGTGTCTGAAACTGTGCTAATATGCAGACTTATCTTTTACATCCTGGCATACAACTCCACCACTTGTGAAAAAGCCTTTGCCACCATCCTATATAATAATTCGCTAGGATGTTTGTCAGAAGCCATCATGCACAGTAGAGACTGCCCGAACGCACAGAATGCTGGAAGTTTTGTGCTGTGAGCATTCTGTGCTTTCGGACAGTCTCTACAGTGCATGACTGCATTGGCGGCAGGACACAGAGCAGGACCGGCCTCTTAACCCTTTAAGTGCCCGAGGGGTACGCAAGGCATTGCAAAGCAATGTGTTGCGTACCCCTCTGGCACTCAAAGGGTTAACATCACCCGGACCTTGGTTCTTGTACACGGCCTTTTACACTAGTTACTAATATAATGAAAATGAAGAATTTTGAGCTGACGAATATCATGTCACAAAATACCCATATACTGCCACATTACCCATTTCTTGGCACATTGACCAAGGCAGTCATTTTGTTATACCAAAAGCTTTGTATGTCAGCAAGGCATTAGTCCCCTAGCAGAAAAAAATGCAACAGATGACTAACAAATGATGCTGTTCTCTGTGTTTGGAGGACTAGTAACTTTTTTCTCTGACTGGTGAACATCATTGATGTTTTTCCAGCTCAGTACATGGGGGTTTGGCAGGAGCAGTGCAAAAAAGCAGTTCTTTGCACATATTTTTGCATGGAATTCTATTTGTACATTATCCCAGAAACTCTTTTTGCAGCAATAACATCAGTCATGACTTAAAAAAGACACTAATACTGATTTAATTTACAGAGTGAGCATATATAAATCAAAGAAGGAAAACACTTAATTGAAAATACTTTAACTTGGACATTTATTTTAAATAACATTTTGTGTAAACCTTTACTGGCCCTTCACATTGTATTTGCATACTCTCCTTCATGATAGGATTAGTGCTGAAAGGGTCGGTTGCACTCATGTGAGCCTGATGTACTAAGAAGAAATAGTGTAATTCTGGCACAAGTCATCTACACCATAAAAAACAAATACCAACCCCTTGCCCCTCAAAAAATTCACATTGATTTAATTAAATAGGTCTTTGAACCCCCTGAATGTTAGAGAGGTATCCAATACATTGTGAAGAAATGCAATGATGACATCTGGCATTCAAGCACTTAAAGGGATAGAAATACTTTGTTTTAACTTTATTTTATTTTGTAGGCATTAAAAAAACATGAAGAATGATATAAGTCTTATCTCTCAAACCTTTATGGTTTAAGAGATATTCACAAGAAAAGTGTCCCCCTCCCGCCCCTTTTACTGATGTAACACTTTTCAGCCAGGGCAGAAGGGAGGTGCCCAGGTAGATTGCAGAGAGGGACAATCTTCAATTAATATAAGAGAAAAACCTGAAAAGCTTGTCAAGGGGGCAGGGATTTCATTGTTTTCATAGGAATAAGTGTCCCCTTCTGTTATCTGTCCAGTCTATGGACTGCATTCCACATCTGAGAAGAGATTGTTTACAGTAGGTAAAAGGGGCGGGAGGGGAAACTTTGCTTGTGAATATCTCATAAACCATAAAGGTTTGAGAGATAAAACTTATATCATTCTTCATGTTTTTTTAATGCCTACAAAATAAAATAAAGTTAAAACGAAGTATTACTATCCCTTTAAAAGCCTAATTTAAATCAACAGGGATGTATTTTCCCCTGTGCTGCAGGTGGTTTGCTCAATATTTGTCCAGTTCTTCATTTTATTGCAGCCTATAGCATGGTTGTCATTTAGTACCCCAGCACTGTCCCTTGTTATATGCAAGTGTTAAACACCTTCAGGGAGATTCACTAAAGTGTGATTAAGGACACAAAAAGGTGTGATAAAGACTCCAGTACGATAAACTCTGCAACACTTGTGAGACTATGCACTAAGATATCTTAAAAGGGAAAGATCTCCATAGGCTCTTTTATTATCTTAGTGCATAACACCCAAGTTTTCTGTAGAGATTATAATCCAAATTGTTGGGACAAACAGAGTTTGTGTAAATCCTTAAATTGTAAAGCCCTGTATACACTTGTGGCGCTATATAAATAAACATATTCAGTCATTCATTCATGTCTACTAGAGTTTATATTACATGGGAACCAATAAAATGTAACTGTTTTAATCACAGACATTATAAAACATAGCCTTAAAAAGAGAAACAAAGCAAAATATCTGAGCCTTCGATAAACTGTTAACAAATATTTATAAAAGAAAAAACAGGCAAAAAAAAGAGCCTTGAAGTCTATAAAAGCACTGACTGGTGTATCACTACCCAACTGCTATCAGCCCGAAAAAGTACTGACAGGAACTACTGGTGCCCACCAGCTAGATACAGGGACTTGATCAGAAAGAATGTAAAAGAATGAAGCAAAAAAATGTATATGCAACTCCAAAACAGAATGTAGAATAAACATTTCAACTACCCAGTAAGAGCCAATTGGCCATATACAGTATATATAACCAAAATATATATTTTTGTTCTAATTCTGTGGGGAAGATAAATAAAAAAAAGTTTGTAAATAAAATAAAATACGAAATTGGTACATAGCATGACAGAGACAGGGACCCCCTGATGTAAGCTGCAACTGGGGCAGACTGATACTTGATGTGATAGAGTATTTTGAAGAAAATGATTTGTAGGACTTGTTGTTAGAGGCCCAAGCCCCGAGGAAATATTGATTTGTAGGACTTAGACTGCTTAGAGGCACAAGCCCTGAGGAAACATTGATTAGTTCTAGGAAATTAGACTTGTGTTAGGCCCAAGATCTGAGGAAACATTGCTTTGTAGGACTTAGACTTGTCTGGCACAAGCCCTAAGGAAACATTGATTGGACTTTGCCTTATTAGAAACAAGCTCCCAAATGTGTTTGGGTTTTTTTTTGTAGGCTTCTGTTGTTGTTTTTGTTTTTGTTTGGTTTTTTTTTTTAAAAAAGAACAAGCCCAGCGAAAAAAAATGCAAAACTGGCCTAATGCCAGCATATGTTGGCCAGTGGCCACTGCTCATTGTCAAATACCCCTGTGTAATTGCAGAATTTGCAACTGCTGTTCTTACTGCTGCTGCTGAGTTGTTTAAACAGCAGGATGATTAGGCAGCTCAAAGGGAATGGGATCAACAACAGCAGTAACATGGGTGAAAGATGATGAGGGTTGCACTTCCCACTGCTAGCTCCAGTAATGTGCCTGAGGCAGTAGCAGTACCATAACTAGCCCCCACCACTTCAGGTATATGTGAAGAAAAGAAGAAGTTGGCCAATAATGCTTCTCCACCTGCCCCTTCTCCAAGTCATGGGTGTGTTGTTAGAATAGACAAGGTTTCTGTTAAGAGCTGGAATTGTACCTCTCATCAGCAACTGAAATATGCACATTGTGTGTGTGTGTGATAAATAAGGGAAGGACTGGGAACAATGGGCACATCTGGACTCACATCAAACACCTGGCATAACTGTAACCAAACACCATGACGCTTAGGGTCCCCAGTGTGAAAACATCCCACCAGAAACCAAGTACTTCTGCAGTCTCGATGACCATTGTCCTTTCCCCACTAAGGACGCATGACAACTTGGAGTTTAATAATCATGATGAACCCTCCCTGCCACCAGCTTAGCATAATCTGCGGGATGGCTTTATGCCCTGGTTGCCATTATCCTCCACCACACTGGCATGTGTGGTCAGTGCACCACACAGTGTGCAATGGGTGGCCATGAACTGCCACATCATGACATTTAGTGAATGGCTATCAAATAGTCGCACACCCACACAAACTTAGTGGGGATGGGAAAAATGGAGAAAATGGCTTCTTTCTTCTTTTCCTCTACATTTCCCTTCACTGGCTGGGGCATAGGATGATGTTGCTGCTGTTGCTGCTACTGCTTCTGAATCAGCACTGCAAGTAGGACCAGGAGTATTGCTGCTGGCAAGTAGAATCTATCCTAGTCATTGGACCCCATTCCCCACTCTGTGCACGGTGGTCTGTGGCACAATGTCCTGCTCCTCAGCATCCTGCTGCCCTTGCAACTCAGAAGCAGCAGGAAATAGAGCAGTCTCAGACGCCACAAATTCAGACTCACTGCTGGTGTTGGTGGTGATGCCAGTCCCCATCCCTGTCTCCCATTCCTTCTCGGTTTGGGCTAAAAATGCCATTTATGTCTCTTCCACCGCAGCTTCTCTGTCATCATCACCACCACCAGTTCCTCTTTACTACTGCTGTATTACAGACGTCTCACCAGTTGGGGGAGGTGATGAGAAATGCGACAGAGGGTCCCCTACTGTCACACTTTCATTTCTTGTTGACCTGAAGAAGGCAGAGTGGCAGCACAAGCAGCAGTCACAGGCAGCTGATCTGTGCTCCTGGTGGTATCACTGCTGCTAGGAAAAAAAATTCTGCCTTCTTCAGGATAATGTTCCACCTGAACAATGCTGTGGGGATAAGGGGATTCCCATGGTCAGCGGCACATTGTGGGTTCTACTGACCGCTATTGAAAAATGAAGAGATAAAGAAACCACCTAAAAAGGCACACCTAATTCCCTACAATAGTTTTCGTGGATTGCATACCCATGATGAAATCACTCACATAGGACACCTTATAAATTGTATAATATAAGAAATAAAAATCAATATTTATTGAAAATAATTAAGATATATGGGGAGAACATAAAATCATGTATAATCACAAAATACAGGGGATAGAAAATAAACGTGTATTCCCCTTTAAATATGTGAAACACAAGAACATATGCTCAGCTATTAACCAGTTGAAGCACTCTTGGTATCTATTGATCATCTACGATCTAAATAATCATTGTCCACTGATCACTGAGTCCGGGTATATAAATTCTTAGTTAAATGGGTAGAATTATTATCCCATATTGGATCTCTATTGAGATATTCAAAGGCAGAGCTAATACTGCGACACCGGTGACACCTAAAAGGGTAAGTTGTAATGCAGTCCCCCCATATAGGTGTACACTGAACCTAAACTGTTTGGATAACCATCTCATAAATACTGATCCTAGATTAGTACTCTCCGCTAATATTCAAGCCTAAATCTAATCGTTGGTATAGTGACTAGGTGATAGAAGCATCAAGGAATTGCTGAGATTAATACTGCAACCCTATTGATGACTCGTATCCCAAAATGTGTCACTAAAAGAGTCTTATATCTGTCCACCAATCAGCACTAGGCAACAGTCACATAAAAATGTATGTGCTGTCACACTTGACATCATCTCCTCCCCCTCCCTCCTAAGAATCACAAGACACATAGGCAGCAAGTACAGCACTGGCAGCAGGCTACCCTCTTCTTCCTCCCGTTACACAAAATTCCCCAAGATCCCAAGGGGTGATGTAGGGGTATTGGCCATATATTATATTGGGTCTGGTGAACCAGGGCATCCAGATCCTTTCAAGTTGGTAGTGGTCACTTCCTCCTTCTCAGACTCACTGGATGCATAACAGTCCTTCCAGCTCCTCCTTTTATTATTATTAAACTTGCTCATAGCGATAGAAGTCACTATGAGCCTTCCCTGACTATTAACTCACAGCATTTTTCTGTAGCTGCTTGTATTGTGTTTGACTTCCTGGAAAAAGGCATGTTTTATAGAGAAAGGTGAACAATGTGTGAGTAAAGGGGCAAAAAGTTTCTAGCCATTGAAAAAAATATCAAACTTTTTGGCCATTGGCGAAAACAGCAAAGATATTAATTGCTTTATTTAAAGAGGATTTTACCATCAACAACATGTGGTTTTCGCAGATTTTTTCTTGGGAACACGATGGGACCTTTCGCGCACTCCTAATTGCCACCATCAGTGTCTTGTCTTCTTCAGTATAGTTCCTCATATCACAAGGGATGATGCTGGGGTGCTGGGATACACTCGGTCAGTGGAAAGTGGACTTCCTTTGTTGCTGGTGATGCCGACTTCCTCCTCCAACTTTGTATCAGCAACAGCATCAGCAGCAGAGTCCATACAGCTTATTCTGTTGCTGCTGGTCATAGTGCTAGCCCCTCCAGCACTCCAAACAGCTTTCTTTTTCTCTAGCTGTCTGCCTGCTTCCACTCCCTTTCTCTCCTAAACTGCACCATGCTGCATGGTGGGAAATTTTATAGTATGTAGGTGGGAAGTTTTGCTGCCATTGGAAACCATAGGCAAAAAATCGTACCACTCTCGAAAGAACAAAATGGGACATTTTGCCCACCCCTAATCATTATCATATAAAGTATATAAACTCTCACCTGAGCATGTTTGAGGTTTCAGTGCCCCCTGCCACAATTTAGACAGGATGCTCAACCATACCAAGTACTGGGGAGGGGGGGGTGACAGGTGGTTAGTTCAGGTGGTTAATGCACCAGCTGTGGAATCTGCTCAAACCTAAGGGTCAGAGGTTCTAGTCCCAGGCAGGGTAAAATACGTGCCAACCTGTATTGGACCAGCATGCCAGATTATGATCCATACCTTCAGCTTGCTGAGCAGGCCTTCACCTGTACTGGATTGACAATTGCTGCCAAAGCTCCAGGACAGCATAAAAACATAAAAGTTATATGAAGCCAAACCAAGTTTATAGTAGCATTACGACAACTTTTGGCACGTTGGATTTATATCTGAATAAGCACCATTTTGATTCAACCCTTCTGAGAGTGCTGTCCTACAGCTTTGGCTAAGCACACCTTATTATTCCCATTAGGGGACATGCACAACTCTGTTTATCATTTAATATTGTGTTTTAGTGTGCCAGTGTTTTATATATATATATATATATATATATATATATATATATATATATATATATATATATCCTATAAAATAATTCGCTCTGTCGGAGCTTCCCGCTCTGTATCAGCCTCTACTGCGCGTGACTGGCCCACGACCGGCTGGCAGTGGCACTGTGGCCAGTGTAACAGGCTCTTCAACTAGTGTATATATATATATATATCAATCTGCAGATGAATGAACATCAAGCATCAAGTGCACGCTAAGGTCTTTTTTTAAAATATAAAAAATACTTTATTTCACAATTAGGACTCGTCAACGTTTTGACCTTCCCCCAATAGGGGTCGAAACGTTGACGAGTGCTAATTGTGAAATAAAGTATTTTTTATATCTTAAAAAAAGACCTTAGCGTGCACTTGATGCTTGATGTTCATTCATCTGCAGATTGATATATATTTGATTTTCAAGTTGCACCAGGCATTACTTTAAATTCTTTTTTGTGTTTTGGAGTGCCCACCTTGTTCAATTTTATATATATATATATATATATATATATATATATATATATATATATATATATATATACACACACACACACACACACACAAAACTGTAAGCATCCCTAACCAAATTACATGTTTTGTTGATTGTCTGCTTTTAAAAGAAGTTAACACATCCTCTACAGAGAGCAAATTTAAACTTGACAGATTTCTACAAATTGTATTTATTTTCTGAATTTAACAGACTGAAAAAAAAGTAAATGAAATTGCAAAAGTTTTGGCATTCTTCCGGCTGATCCACTAGTGTTATTTTTTTTTTAAGTCTCAGAAATTAATTTACTCTTTACTAGGGATGAGCGAGCACCCCGATGCTCGGGTGCTCGGGTGCTCTGACCGAGCACCCCCTGATGCTCGAGTGCTCGGCCGAGCACCCGAGCCCCATTCAAATGAATGGGAGCACTCGAGCATTAAACCAGGCACCCCCTGCTCTGATGAGCGGAGGGTGCCTGGTCAATGTCCCCCTTCATCTCCGCTATGCCCCTCTTCCACAATGTCCCCCTTCATCTCCGCTATGGCATAGCGGAGATGAAGGGGGACATTGTGGAAGAGGGGCATAGCGGAGATGAAGGGGGACATTGTGGAAGAGGGGCATAGAGTCTATGCCCCTCTTCCACAATGTCCCCCTTCATCTCCGCTATGCCCCTCTTCCACAATGTCCCCCTTCATCTCCTCTATGGCATAGGAGATGAAGGGGGACATTGTGGAAGAGGGGCATAGCGGAGATGAAGGGGCACATTGTGGAAGACGGGCATAGCGGAGATGAAGGGGGACATTGTGGAAGAGGGGCATAGAGTCTATGCCCCTCTTCCACAATGTCCCCCTTCATCTCCGCAATGCCCCCTTCATCTCCGCAATGCCCCCGTACCTCCATTCCCTGGTGGTCCAGCGGAGCGTCTTCGGATCTGTGCCTCTTCCGGCACAGATCCTCTTCACCCGAACATGTCGGGCGAGCACATGGCGGTACTCGTACGAGTACCGCCATGTGCCGAGCAGAGCGATGCTCGAGCCGATCCGAGCATCGGCCGAGCACGCTCGCTCAACACTACTCTTTACACCTTAATCTAAACTGGGTTATGACAATTCTAGTGCTTCAAACCTTCAAACCTCTCAGGGTGTTGTCAATGACCATGGGCTTCTCTAAGCAGCTGACTGAGGATCTGAAAAAATGTAAATGTCTCTTACAGAGCAGGGGAAGGCTGTAAAGAGATATCTAAATGCTTCCTGCTTGGCATTTGCACTGTGTGAAATATCATTAAGAAATGGAAGTTAAAAGGAACTGTTGAATTCAAGACAGCACCTGGAAGACCAAGAAAAATATCCAATATAACTGCTCGTAGTCTGGCCAGCAACTCATATCTCTGGAAAGGACCAGCAGAAAAGCTTAGCTGGCACAGGAGTAATGGTGCACCAATCCATTGTGCAGAGTTCCTTACATAAACATGATCTGTTTGGAAGAGATATCAGAAAGAAACTTTACCTGCAATCTTATCACACAAATCAGTTTCTGAAGGATGCAACCCAACATTTATATAATCCAGAGGTTTTCTGGGCCAATTAAGTGAAATTGGAACTTTCATCTTAATTCAAATTTGCATATTTGAAAACTGTATTAAAAACTGCCTGTGTGTCATGTTAACCAAAAGTCCAGCAGATATATAGTTTAGGAGATCTTCACGCTTATTTCTGGGCAAAGTGAAACTGAACATTTCCTGGTACTGTAAAAGCTTCAATAGCATCTGAAATGTCACTGACAAGTTTAATTAGCATATACAAATGTCACTGGTACCTCATTTTGCATATGGGGCCATATGTTCAAAGAAGTAGCGAAATAGCTTTTGTAGTTTGTAACGACGTTGGGATCATTAATATTTTCATAGAGTGTCGGTTGCGATCAGAAATATGTCGTTTGTCCTGACTGAAATTGTCTTATGGAACAACAAAAAAATGTCTTAACAAAAGACAAAAAAAGACAACAAAAATGTCTTTAAAAATGTCTTAACTAAAAACAAAAATGTCTTAACAACAAAAATGTCTTTAAAAATGTCTTAACTAACGACAAAAAATGTCTTAAGTAAAGACAAAAATTCTCACATTCAGAACAGATTCCCTCCACTTTTTTCTTAACGTACAAATTTTGTCTTTTGAAAGACATTTTTTGTCGTTAGTTATGACAAATTTTCTTTTCCTCTATACGACACTGGAGAATAGTTTAGCCACGCCCTAGCCACACCCATTTATCAGTCAATTCTGGAGTTGTGTCGTACACAACGGACATTACTAGTGTTTTTTGTCGTATACTCTATAGAAAATATGTCATTCATGCATTCAATGACTTATTTTTGTCTTTCATACAACATTTTTTTGTCGTTATCCCTTTGAACATATTGCCCATGGTAACAAATGTATATTTGCCCACTTCTAAGAATGAGGGTGGATCTATTTTGCTTTAGGTTGTGTGTCATCCAGTGGGAGAGGAAACATTTTGCTGGTGGAGGAAAGAATTTATTCTGCTAAGTATCAACAACTCCTGGAAACTAATAGCCCACAGTTAGTGAAGAAACAAATGATGGAAAAAGGTTTAATATTACAATTAATCCTGAACTACTTCAAGAAAAAAAAAGCTTAAGGTTTTGTAATCACCTTCACATTACCCAGACTTGAATATTATTAAAAAAAATCTATGGGTAGATCTCAAACTTTCAGTTCATGAAAGAAGACCTAAAAATATTTCCACAAGAAAGAGCGGGAAAAAATTCCTGAAGCAAGAATAGATGACTGTTAGCTGACTACAAGAAACTTTTTGGAGGCTCTGACTTATGCCAAAAGTGGTATTACTAAGTATTGACTGATAGGGTGCTCAAACTTTTTCACATGCCACATTCTCTGTTTTATTTTTTCAAACTGCTAAATTCAGCAAATAAATAGCAACTATGTATTACAAGTTACAGAAATATGTTGAGGTTGGGTTAACTTCTTTTCACTTACAAGATCAGCAAAATATGTAATTTGGCCAGAGATGCCCAAACTTTTGCAACACACACACACACGCGCGCACACATACACTATATATATTTTTTTATTATTATTATTATTATTATTTTAAAAGCTTACACCTAAAGGTCATTATGTTAAATGAATTCCAATTTTGTGGTTGTGCTTTAAGTGACTGTCTATTTAACTATTGCCATTGAGGTCTTATATATATATATATATATATATATATATATATATATATTTTTTTTTTTTTTTTTTTTTTTTTTTTAAAGGGATAGTAATACTTAAAATGTAAAAAAAAAAATATGTTGTAGGATTTATCCCCCTGAGTAAAACAAGGGTACTCCCACTACTGAAAGGTGTTATATTCAAACGTTATTACAGCTCAAATCTGAAATTTTTAGGTGAAATATCACAGTGGCCTGAAATTGTACAGTGGTGCTGTTGCTATACCATCCTATGGACAGCTCTGGTCCCGGGACCATAAATCTCCAATTTCAGGCCTCTGTGATATTGCACCTAAAAAATTCAACTTTGAGCTGTGATAACTTTTGAATGAAACACCTTTCAACAGTGGAAGTACCCTTGTTTTACTCAGGGGGATAAACCCTACAACATATTTTTTTACATTTTAAGTATTACTATCTCTTTATTTACAAAGTGCCTGCGGGAGGGGGAGGATAAAGGTCTTTCTTTGGTTTAAATGACTTAAAATTAATTGTTTCTGCCTGTGAATCAATTGTTTGTCACACTAACATTTAACACACATTATGGACATGTGAATACAGGCAGACATGGAGCAGTTCTGGGACAAACCAGATGCAATTTCTCTAAATTCTTCTTGATTTAAATTGTATATTTAACCTAGAGAAATCAGTTGCCATTGTATATGTTCCCTGCTTTGCAGTTGGTTTTCCCCATAATTGCTACAATTCTGTTTTGTGTGTATATGGCTCTACATATAATTCCTTTAACACTTATATGCCAGTTTGCAACCACTAGACAATACTTGACAAAATATCATATCAACTCATCTACTAAGGATTTGAATGTCAACGTGATGTGGAAAACACTCCAGGGAGATACATTGCACACCTCTTTAACATCCAACAGATTCCCCAACAGACAGCCCTAGTTACTTAGAAGGCATCCATTTACACCTAACTAAATGAGGCTGTGTATTAAGAGGGACTAGAGTATTTGTAGAGAAATTCAATTTCACAACATGAGAGAAAGAAAAAACATGCACAACTTCCATTCCAAAGCATTTGATGAGTTAAAAGGTCCACTTACATTAATTGGTATTTGTATTAGTCCTCAATGGAGCTGTATGAACCAGCTGACCAACTGCACCATGGGGGATAAATAAAAAAAATCCCCAAATTAACACGGATGTGAACTGTGCTTTTAACCCCTTTAATACGAGAGTGGTTACCAGCATCCAAGGGGTTAAAAGTCCCATTTAAAACAATGGGAATTTTCATTTCTTCCCTAAGGTTCTCTGCATTTTTTCCAAAACTGCACTTTTTTGGCACCTCAGTATCACTAAGAATGGCAAAGCAGTGTGCAACACTTTCCAAAATGATGCTTTTTGTACACCTTTAGGTCATTCAGTGTGTTAACCCTTTGAGTGCCCTTTAATATGCTACTGCTCATACCCCATTAGCGGAGCTGCTTTCAGGAGGAACATCTACCTCATCACACACAATGGAGATAAGTGCTTGGTTGTCCCTACTTAACCCTTTGAGTACCAGAGGTGTACATAGCCAAACCCATTGGCACTCAAAGGGTTAAATCAACAGGAATTTAAATTTCTCCCCTATGGCACTGTTGGTTTGTTCCAGAATTGCACCTCTATAGTGAATTGAACTGCACCTCTATAATATCCTATTATATAAAAGGCCAGATGTATGTCAGATGCAGTCATGCGTAGTAGAGACTGCCCGAACAGACAAAACAAGCCATCTTCCCATCCACTCTCCCAGCCCTATGTACCCGGTGTCCGTCCCAGTGTGTGAGGGAGCCCTGGTCCCGGTAGAGCGGTGTCTAGCTGAGCCCAGAGGTGCAAGGCACGTTCATGAGCCCCCTGCTCTGGGTCAAGGCGTGCTCCCGCACGCACACCTGAGACTGAAGAGGTAGAGGAGCGCTTCCTCTCCTGGTACCTCACGCACTGCTGTTACTGAAACCGCAGGTGCAGGGACTGGCGGGTGCATGGCTATCTTAACCCTTTGAGTGCCAGAAGGGTACGCAACACATTGCGAACCCCTCTGGAACTCAAAGGGTTAATCAATTCAGTGCCATTCACTTTGGCCTGTGTACACAGGCTTTTACACGCAGGGCTGGATTTACATCTCAGGAGCCTGTAAGCACAGAAATATGAAGCACCCCCCCCCCTCCACTGGCCATCTCCACAACGCTCCAAATCTCCATATTGCCCTCACATTGCCCCATCATCTCAACATTGCCCCCATCAACTCCATATTGCCTTCACATTGCCCCCCATCAGCTCCATATTGCCCTCATCAGCTCCACATTGCCCTCATCTTGCCCTATCATCTCAACATTGCCCTCATCAGCTCCATATTGCCCCCATCAGCTCCACATTGCCCCCCATCAGCTCTACATTGTTCCCCATCATCTCTACTTTGCCCCCCATCAGCTTCACATTAAACCTCACATTCCCCCCCCCCCATCCGTTTCCTACCTACCTGGTGGTCCAGTGGCAGAAGAGATCTGTGCTTCTGCATAGACCTGTAGCTGCAGGTGCAGGTGCAGATGATGTCATCTCCCAGCGCTCTGCATTACTAAAGGGCCGGGGGAGCTCAGCAGATACAGTTCTGTGAAGGACAGACCTTACCATGCGGCGTGCGGCGCAGCGCGGCACACCACTTAAAAGATAACAAATCAAAATAAAATATGTAGATTGCAATGGCAGGTGCCCCTCTGTAGGGTGCGCCTGTAGGCAGATGCCTACTCTGCCTTATGGAAAATCCGGCCCTGTTTACACTACTATATATATATATATATATATATATATATACTAGTTGAACAGCCCGTTACACGGGCCACAGTGCCTCTGGCAGCCGGTCGCGGGGCAGCCACGCGCAGTGGAGGCTGTCCGCGCCACTGCTGATACAGAGCTGGACGCTCCTTCGGAGTGCCCAGCTCTGTATCAGCCGCGGCGCGGCCAGTCTGTACTGCGCAAGACTGCTGCACGTGCAGCAGTGTCTACTGCGCATGTCGGGCGTTACACACAACTTAGCGAATTATTATATAGGATATAGAGAGAGAGAGAGAGAGTTAGTGTTTCACTTTCCAGAGTGATGCATTGAACTCAAATCTGTCATTCAAAGAGTTAACCCTTTGACTGCCCCAACAGGAAGTACTAGTGATTGTTAAGCTTCCACCCACTAATTGAGCAGCTTTCAGGAGGATCAGCTTCCTAAATACAAAGTGGAGCTGGGTGTCTGCTCCTCCTTGGTGAGCTGTTGCTCAGTGCTGTGAATAAAGAGATTAACGTACTAAGAAGAATTGTACCAATTGTAGAGCAAACCAACTGTGCCATAAAGGACAAATCAAAAAATCATGAAATTCCCATTTGATTAAATTGGGCACTTAACCCCTTGACTGTGAGAGAGGTCTCTAACATATTACTTCCAAGTGCTAGCATTCAGTGGGTGAAATTCCTAATTTACATAAAAAGAAATTGTATGTGCCATTGGTTTGCTCCAGTTCCTCTTAATACATTAGCCTGATGTATGAAGAAAGTGGTGCAATTATTGAGAAAACCGACTTTGCAATGCTTTGGAGACCTCTTTGGGATCCATGGGGTTAAAATCCCCATTTCCACTAATTGGAATTTCCTTTTGTCCCCTGTATCACAGTCGGTTTGCTCCAGAACTGATCCAGTTCTTTTTAACACACCAGACTGCCTGAGGCTAACATAATAAGAAATGTTGTGCAACTGCAACATAGGTGGGGAAACAAATCCACATATTCCCATTGATTTAAATTCACTTTTTAACTCCTTTAATGTTAGCGAGGTGTCCACCGGCTAATAGATTAAAAGCCCCATTTAAATCAATGAGAATTGTCCTATCTTCCTTACAGTGCTGTGTGTTTGCTCCAAAGATGCACCTCTTTGGCTTATTGAATTGCACCTCAGTAACACTAAGAATGACAGGTGTGCAGCGCTAGATGGGGGGAACAGCTCTCTCGCCACACAATGGAGCTGGGTGCCTTGTCCTCCCTGGCTGGCTGCGCTCTGGTGCTGTGATTGTACACTATCTAGTGAGGCTGCTGCAGCTGGGTTGGGGGGAGGGATTTCCTCACCTCCCGTTCACTGCTGTTCTGTCTGCTCCGCTTCCAATCTACACGCAGATCCTTAACACATTTTCTCTTTCTCCCTCCTCCGCTTCCCCTGTTTCTCTTTCTGTCTATTTTTCCTTCTCCCCTCCCCCTGCCGTTCTCTCTCTCCCCTTTCTCCTCCTATGCCTTTTTCTCTCTTACTCTTTCCTCCATCTCTCCCCCTCCTCCTTGATCTCCTTCCTCCTTCTCTTTCTCTCTCCCCCCTCTTTTTGGTTTTGGTTATCCCATTGCATTAGCTCGCCGGGCGACCCTGTTCACTGCTCACCCCTTAATGGCGGCATCTTCAGAGAAGGAGACTGACCGGCGACCCATCAGAAGAGTCCGGTCAAAAAGTGACACCCCTTATCTCGCTGAGGCCAGGATTTCTCTCAACCTGGAGACAGGTAAGACGGACCTCCCATCCATTGCCGGCTGGAGCTGTCCACCGTTCTGGTGCTGAAATGCTTTACACACTGTTCCAATGCACCTTTGTGTCATGTACTGATTATACTGACTAAGTGACATCCAAGGACCCTAGATGTGTCATGTCCCAAGGCTATCTCCTCCAAGATGCCCTCACTGTCATGTGGCAGATGTATAGGGCCATTCATTGCAATGGGCACACATAACTTAGGCTTCTAAATATTCATATATTTCTTTACCCTAATAATGAAGGAGAAATGTAATAATCTCTTATGCTCCAGATCACTTCTAAGTTTCTAAACTATCAATTAATTGAAACATCAATACATTCAAGTATAAAAAGGAGATGATTTAACCTCATCTATGTTAGATAGGTCTCCAAGGCACTGCAAGACCTCTCATTGACATTTACTGGAGATATCAGCTAGGTGACATCCAGGGACCCTAGATGTGACATGTGCCACATCTTGCTCCTCCAAGATGCTCTCACTGACATGTGGCACATGTATAGAGCCATCCATTGCAATAGATATACATGCTTCTAAAACAGTGGTTCTCAATTTTGTTTTACCTAAGGCAGGGTGTGTGTAATAAAATGTTAAAATGTACAAATATTCTAAGGTCCCACAATATAGCATATTGTGCATAACAATTTACAGAATTATTCATTTTTAACTCCATGCTCACATTTTTGTCACAGTTATTAAAGCAAACAAAGTGTCATCTTAAACTGCCATCCTGGAGACACCAACATTTCATGGCACACTGGCTGAGAACTGAGAACTATATTATCTTTTGCATTCCCCCAACAGTTTAGTAGATGCAAAATCATCTCATAGGCTCCAGATCATGTTCTATATTTCAGAGCTACCAGTGCAGTAAGTTATTTAGAGGTATTAATAAGAGGAGAGACTTTAAAGAATAACAGATATGTCATATAATGGTGCTGATGTTCGTCAGATGACTTGTGGGACCCAAAGGAAGTGTTAAGCATGGCCTGTGATGTCTCATCATATTACTGTATATCACAGTGACACAAGTAGATCAGCTGTTAACACTGAATGGGGGATATGTAACTAGTAGTGACATTTATTATACTGAGTGCTCATGACCAACCATCAAGCGAAATTGCTTAGAAATCAGAATGAGTCATATTAGTGTTCCTAAATTATTAAAGTACAGTATTTACTGGTAAGATACACTTTGTATTGATAAAGTTGATACTTTTCCTGACTTTACTATCTGACTAGATACGTTCATTCCTAGCGACATTAAGCCTCATTATAAAGGCAAATTAAATCAGTTCTGGGGCAAACCAATTGTACCATAGCTGCAAATAAAAATCCCCAAATTCCAATTTATTGAAATGGGGATTTTAACCCCTTGATTGCTAGAGAGGTCTCCAACCCTTTGCTTAGCAATTTGTTTGAGACCTCTCTCTAGCATTCAAAGGGTTAAAAGCCCCATTTAAATTACTGGGAATTTTTGTTTGTCCCTATGGTAAATTTAGTTTTCGCCGGAACTGCTTCACTTTACCATTGTTAATAAGGTCCGTTATATATTATTGTAAAAGTCTAATCATTTAGTTGACCCACATTTTAACATTACATTAAAGGGATAGTAATGTTTCATAATAAAAGCAGCGCCACTTAATCTTCATAGTATATGGGCCTTGGAGAGTGCTATTTCACTACTGTCTGAGTTGTAATTCAAGAGTAATTGAATGATAAAGTATCCCCCTCCCTCCCCTTGTACTGATATAACACTGCTCACCTCAGAGCAGCAGGGTGGTGTCCAAGTGGATTGCAGAGAGGGACAATCTTCAATTAACATAAGGGAAAAACCTGTCAATGGGAACAGGGCTTTCATTGTTCTCGCAGTAAGAATATTGTCCCTTGGTGTGAGTGGTCTGGTCTGTGGACCAGATTCCACATCTGAGGGGTGGTGGGAGGGGGACATTTTTTCATTCAATTACTCTTGAACTACAACTCTGACAGTATTGAAATAACATTCTCTATGACTCAAATAATTTGAAGATTAATTGGAGCCGCTGTTCTTGTGAAACATTATTATCCCTTTAATGCTTTTGCATGTAATAATGTGGGTAGATCAATGATTAGGTATAAACTGCTGTTTTACATTAACTCCTAATTCAACACATTTACATTATCTACAATACAATTAATGCAATACACAGTGCGTATCTATTATTTCATTTGAAGTGTTCACCAATTTATGATTAAAAACATGCACATAAGAGACTAAAAATAGTTAATTAATAAAGGTCATGTTTTCTATGATTATTATTCCACATTAAATCAATACATGCTCATTTCAGTATTACTGAATGTTAAATGTTTATATATTATAATATTAGTACAGTTATGTTTAAAAATGATTTTGTAATTATGTGTTGTTATTGAATTACTGTGTAAAAAGGCCAAGTAGAAAGCTAATTTTATCAGAGAATTATTTTGAGAGTGTTTGCTGGATTGAATAAAGGGATGTGTTGCCATGGAGATTGGATCGCTGTGACTAGGAGAGAATTGCATACAGATCAGTCAATCAAACATGGAGTTTTGTGATTGTATTTTGTATTGTTCACTCAAGCAGTTCCTGCTATATACAATATTTTACTAAAACAAAAGACTGACTTTAATGGTTTAAACCCTTGGATTCTAAAGATGTCTCTAACACATTAGGGTAAACGTAAAACAGTAATTCCTTGGTAGTTAGGCACGAGAATCTGTGTTAAGTCCCTGTGTATGCATAACTCCAATTTATAATGCTACATACTGCAATAAGCCTTCCCTTAACCCCTTTGCGTGACGGAGGCATATCCAATGCATTGGAACGCAATGCAATGGATATCTCTCTGGTACTAAAAGGGTTAAAAGGAGTCTTTTTTAGTTTCCTTGGTAGAGGGCATTGGGACAGTGTGTGTAAATTTCTGGTATTTCTTTTATTCAGTGCCAAAACTGACAGTTTATTAACATGTATAGTAAACTTTGTTGTCATCCCAGAGAAATTCCTTGTGCATGCAATGCTGTTATTGTACAATGCTTGCTGACATTGAGTCCCAGAATGGTATCCAATGCATTGCGTTGCATACCCCTCTGGCACTTAAAGGGTTAAGGTGCTACAATGCAGAGTGTGTCCACTGGTATGCACAGCAGCACTCATACAGCGTAGTACATACCATTAAAGGGATAGTAATACTTCATTTTAACTTTATTTTATTTTGTAGGCATTAAAAAAACACGAAGAATGTTATAAGTCTTATCTCTCAAACCTTTATGGTTTAAGAGATATTCACAAGCAAAGTTTCCCCCTCCCGCCCCTTTTGCCTAGTGTAAGCTATCTCTTCTCAGATGTGGAATGCAGTCTATAGACCAGACAGATAACAGAAGGGGACACTCTTATTCCTATGAAAACAATGAAATCCCTGCCCCCCTTGACAAGCTTTTCAGGTTTTTCCCTTATCTTAATTGAAGATTGTCCCTCTCTGCAATCTGCCTGGGCACCTCCCTTCTGCTTTGGGTGAGCAGTGTGACATCAGTAAAAGGGACGGGAGGGGGACACTTTTCTTGTGAATATCTCTTAAACCATAAAGGTTTGAGAGATAAGACATATCATTCTTCATGTTTTTTTAATGCCTACAAAATAAAATAAAGTTAAAACGAAGTATTACTATCCCTTTAAAGGGATAAGTAATGTTTCAAAACAAAAGAAGCTCCAATTAATCTTCATAGTATTTTTGCCATGGAGAGTGTTATTTCAATACTGTAAGAGTTGTAATTCAAGAGTAATTGAATGATAAAATATCCCTCTCCCGCCCCTTTTACTGATGCAACACTGCTTACCTCAGAGCAGCAAGGCGGTGTCCAGATGGTTTGCTGAGAGGGACAATCTTCAATTAGCATAAGGGAAAAACCTGAAAAACCTGTCAAGGGGGGCAGGGTTTTCCTTATGCTCACAGAAAGAAGATTGTCTCTTGCTGTGAGCTGTCTGGTCTCAAGACCAGATTCCACATCTGAGGGGAGGTGGCTTACACTAGGTAAAAGGGACAGGAGGGGGAAACTTTATCATTCAATTACTTTTGAACTACAACTCCGACAGTAGTGAAATAACACTCTCCATGGGCCAAATACCATGAAGATTAATTGGAGCTGCTTTTATTTTGAAACATTACTATCCCTTTAAGTACAGCCACTGGCATTAGAGACTATCTCCATGCAGCTTACAGCTTACATTTACTCCATGGTGTTGTGGACCTCTCTAATATCCAAAATGTTAAAACAATCTGCTTTATGAATTGTATACACATCATTTTTTCCTAAAAAAAAATTTACATTTATGTCATTACTTCAAATCAACTGTGTTTGCAAGAAACTTTTGCAAGGCTTGAAATACAAGAACTGGAGTCATTTTGGGTCAAACCAACTACAGAAGAGGGGCCAAATAAAACCCACATGAATTTAAATCAAAAGGTTAACTCCTTGAATGTTATAGAGGTCACCATTGTATTGCTTCTCAATTCAATATATACCTCCATTTAATTCAAGGGTTTCACCCTTTGAGTGCCAGATGGTTATGCAACGCATTGCAGAGCAATGCGTTGCGTACCCCTCTGGCACACAAAGGGTTAACAGTTCTACTTAAACCAATGGGAACTTGGGGAATTTTTAGTTGGTTTGTCCTATGATTTCCTTAGTTCTTCTTTGTACATCAGATTCTCTGTGAACTGTGGGGCTGTGCTACTCTGCTACAACGTTTCAATGAAATGTGAGACTGGGCTACACTTGTACTCTTGTTGCAATTTTATGTCAGATAAGAGCGTCTGAAAAGCCAGCAGTTAAAAGAAACACCCACAATACAAAGGCTGCTTCACTTAATAATTGTTCTCCTAAGAAAACTAGTTGATGCATTATGATTTAGGAGCTGTCCAACTTGCTAGTGCTGAAATAGCTTTAACAATTGAGGGAACCAAATTACACACACTTTTGAACTGAAGGTGGGCTATTCAGGATACCCTGAGACATATGTTTTAAGTTATAATTAAATGGACTATTACCTACTAGAATTAGAAACTAGCTTTCACAGGACGACAGGGCATTCTTTAAAAGTTAGAGACACTTGTTTATAAGAAAGGTCTGCCATTCGCAATCCAGCCTTGACCTTTATCTTGGATGTTTCTGATTTGTTGCTGTTTTGTTTTATAAAAATGTATTATATGTGCAATGTTTTTGATCTTTGTATTCAGTGTATATATATTATCATAATATAACTCTTTCTATACTACCGCTTAATGGTTGTCCACATTCATCTATCTAAATACTGGAGCAGGCATGAATCTGGTAACATAATTTGCTGTGACATCACTTGCTGAAGGATAAAAAATTCCAATTGCTATGTGGATAGTAGTGACAGAGTAAACATGGACATAGTTTAAGGGCACTTAGTAAGGACAGAATAAAGTCATTTAAAGGCCAAACTATGTGGAAAGAATAAGTGTGCTGTTCAACAAGTAGAGAACACCCCCATTTTCTACAGGCACATTCAGTTCTCAGCTGTTGTGATTCCTTTTTGTTTGTGCACGCTGAAGATAGATAGATAATCCGATGGCAGACAAAAAGATTTGGGCCTAGATGCACTAAAATTCGAAGGGGGTTAAAAATGTCATTGTCCTGTCGGAGCAGTGTCATAGGCACATCAACAGTATTCACCAAAGTGTCCACGACATTACATCGACATGACTCCAACAAAAAATGCCCACATCAACATCAATCCGACTTGCCTTCCACTGGTTTATGAATCTTTACTCATCCCATTGACAATTGCTTATTTCCTTATGTAAATGAGGCATAATGAGACACATTGGAATGCAAGGAGGTGTGTTGAGATGTTAATGTGACACTTCGGCACATTCATTAAACTCCAATAGCAGCCTCTGCTGTCGGAGTTCACAGTCTCAACTGTGCCTACCTGAGGTTGGCACAGTTGGGATCTCTCTGTACTTTCCTATGGAGTAACAGCAGGGAGGGCTATGACAATTCTGAACAGCATTCTCTCTGCTTTCCTACTTGGCCAGTAGGGGAATAAAGAGAAGGCTTTCAGCACCATGTACAGCATTGAGTGCTGTAGGGATGTGCATTACTCACCCCTGTGGCACTCAAAGGGTTAAAATAAACAAACATAGTACACCAAGCACTAAGCAATTATCCCGTTACCTATGTATCATATTATACATGTTGTGCATTCGCAGGGGAACAAGACTGGGGGTCACGCAGCATCTATAGGGATTTGTGGCTACCGCTTGCCCCCCCCCCCAGCCTTGTTCTCTTGCCCAGTGGTAGCCACAGAACCCCTTATGCACTGCTTGGCCCCCACACTTGTTCCGTTGACCATTGGTAACCACAGATCCCCATGTACACTGTCTGACCCTCTCCAGCCTTTTCCACTTGCCCACTGCTGGCCACAAATCCCCATGGCCACTGCCTGGGTAAAGAAAAAAGGCTGGAGGTGTCTGGCAATGTATATGGGCCTAACACCAGACATAGAGTGCACCCCCTTCAACATATTACCCCCCTTAGTATTTCAACATGTATTGCTCTAATTCGATATGCTAACCATTCCTCATTTGCTTCCCTTGTGTTTGAGAGAAACTGTCCTTTATGTGACAGAAACTGTCCTTTATTCGACACTTAACCCTTGAAGTACCAGAGGGGTAGCAAACACATTGAATGTGTTTGCTACCCCTCTGGTACTCATAGGGTTAAGTGTCGGATAAAGTGAAGTGTATGTTGAAAAAAGTTGGAGAAAGTACATCAAATAGGAGCACTATATGTCGAATTATTAAGGGGGGGTTAATCTGTCGAAGGGGGGGGCACTCTGTGTTGGATTTTTAAATGTGGGGAACAACAATATTTTGTGTTAGCCCCATATACACTGCCTGACACCCCCAGTCTTCTTCCTTTGTCCAAGCAGTGTATATGGGATTCTATGGCTACCACTGGGCAAGGGAACAAGGCCGAGGGCAAATGATAGCCACAAATCCCTATAGATGCTGCATGACCCCCCGTCTTGTTCTCCTGTGAGTGCACAACATGTATAATATATGATACATAGGTTAGGGGATAATTGTGTAGTGCTTGGCGTACTATTTTTGTTTATTTGAGCCCTTTGAGTGCCACAGGGGTGAGAAATGCACATCCCTATGGCACTCAATGCTGTCCATGGTGCTGAAAGCCTTCTCTGTATTCCACTACTGGCCAAGTAGGGAAGCAGAGAGTGAATGCTGTTCACCTTCAGAATTGTCGTGGTGTTGGAGATGTGTGAAGGGAGGAAGGCCCTTCCACATGGACAGCACTTCAACAATCCTGTATGCTAATAGGGACCTTCATCAACCTTCCACTTTCATCTAACAATTTTAGTGAATATGTCGATGTGTGTGTAGATTTAGTGCATCCATGCCTTGGTGTTCATTTTCCTTTCTATTTTTAAAAAAATAAGGGGGAGATTCGCAAAGAGGTGATAAAGAGGAGATGAGTTCTCCAGTTTATCACTTCTCTAGTTCCTATGTTGTTCTATGGAGCCTATTCACTAAAATCTTGAAGTCGAAGAAATCTTAGTGAATAGGCTCCATAGAATAACAAAGGAATTGGAGAAGTGATAAACTGTGGAAGTTATCAGCTCTTTATCACTGCTTAGTGAATCTCCCCCAAGATATCTTTATTTGTTAGAATAGCCTCATAACTATCACAAGACTAATCAGTTTAATGTTTTATCCCTTATCACTTCTGCTGGGATGCTATTCCATGTAACTATCACTCTTTTCAGACATTTTTATCGTGTTTCCTCTTATTTTTCTACCCTCCAATCTCTAACTACAAATTGGCAGCTTGTCTGCTTATCAGAAGTTATTACAGTTTCAGAGGAATGAATGTAAGAATAAGATTATGCACTAAATCAGGCAGTTGGATCAGTTATCAAACCCTTTGCCTGCTTAATGCCAATTCATTAGGATACTCCTGGGGCAGTGTGGCAGTGGAGGTGTTTCAGAGTATTCAGTTCCTCTCCATCTTGTTTAAAGCCATTTATCAAACAAGGTGAAGAGGTAATGATGTAACTTTATGGATCAGTTGTAAGGGTTTCCTAGCATTAAAATGTTTATGATGGCAGAGTTGTCAATCCAATATGCCATACATGGATCCTACACTGTAGTGCATACCATGGATAGCAGCTATTGATGTTAGAAGCTAATGGCTGTAGAACTGCACTGGCATATTCATAGGGTCACCAGAGAAAAACCTTTTTTTTGCTTTCTATAAAGAACCTTTGTGGAAAATACAGCTCTGCACAGTATTAGAAAGTGAAGGGTCTGATCTAGGGCTCGATTCTATTACCTGCGCTAAAACCGGCGTTACAAGACAAACAATTAGCGCAAATTTTGCAAACGTGTTACATCGGTATTCTATTGCAGAACCACAGTAAAACAAAACTGGCGTAGACAGCACATTTCAGAGTAGTAATGAAACGGGCGCTGTCTGCTTTTTTCCAACTACCGCCTACAAAAAATGAGCAAAATGTCAAAGTCCAAGGAAATAGGAGTACATTTGACGACAGAAAGATCAAGTTCAGTGTTAGATGTGTTCACCACATAACAAAATGCGACAGAGTGCCCCCCCTCGACATATTAACCCCCCCTTTTAAAAGTCGACTTGCAGTGCTTTATTCCACCACATTAATCCGACAAATATTGTTCATAGTCGACAATTAACCCTTCCCCTTCCAAATCCGATTTACAGTGCTTTCTTACACCACATTAATTCAACAAATATTGTACATCCAACATTTTAACCCCTCCCCCTTGAAAAGTCGACTACAGTGCTCCCATGATTTTCTTTCACCATTTTTGTCCGACATTTTTCTTCTCCTATTACATTCAACATGCCCTCGTATTTTGTATTGCAAGATTAACCCTATGAGTGCCAGAGAGGTATTGTAATGTGTTTGCTACCCCTCTGGTACTCATAGGGTTAATAGGCAACCTGTATATGTATAAAAAAGGTGTTTGTTTTTATTATATATGTAATTTGTGTGAAAATGTAAGTAAATATTTAATTTATGTATAACAATGATTTTCTTTTGTTAAAATTATATATATAATTTGTATTAAAAAAGTACTTCAGACCTCAAGAGGGGTATCATGACCCCTCATGACACCCCCGTAGCATGGAGGAAACAATTGCCCCCTTTATTAATTAAAGAGCATACGTTAAATGCTTTTTAATTAATAAAGGGGGCAATTGTCGCCCCCATGCTAGTGGGGTGTCATGAGGTTTTGTTTTTTTTTAATACAAATTACATATATAATTTAAAAAAAGAAAATCATTGTTACAAATAAATTAAATATTTAATTACATTTTCACACAAATAACATATATAATAAAAACAAACATCTTTTTTCATACATATGCAGGTTGCCTATTAACCCTATGAGTACCAGAGGGGTAGCGAACACATTACAATACCTATCTGGTACTCATAGGGTTAATTTTGCAATACAAAATACGAGGGCATGTTGAATGTAATAGGAGAAGAAAAATGTCGGATGAAAATGGTGAAAGAAAATCATGGGAGCACTGTAGTCGACTTTCCAAGGGGGAGGGGGGTTAAAATGTCGGATGTACAATATTAGTCGAATTAATATGATGAAAGAAAGCACTGTAAGTCGAATTTGGAAGGGGAAGGGTTAATTGTCGACTATGAACAATATTTGTCGAATTAATGTGGAGAAAGAAAGCACTGTAGTTGACTTTGAAAAGGGGGGTTAATATGTTAAGGGGGGGCACTTTATGTCGGATTTCTATGCTGTATACTGTATTCTGCTCTGCTTTTGTTCGAACAGAGATGGTGTTGAAACTGTCGTTATGGCTTCTACGCCTCAACCTCTGGTCCTATGGAGGTTTTTTAGACTGGCGGTAAGTATAATTACCACTGATTTTGCTTTCACAAGTCGGGTAATAGGATAGCAAAAACTGACTTAAAAAAAAACTCCTGTTTTATTTTTGGTGCTGGTAATAGAATCGAGCCCCTAGTCTCCTACTAGAAAACACATAGGTTGTTGTATTTGGCAACAGGTGAACTGAAAAAACCTCTAAACTAAATCTGATATCCAGCCACAGGGAAAATCTGGTGTGGACTTCCCAGATCAACACATAATAAACATCTCTGGTATTGGGATGAAACAAAGGCCTACCCTGTCTGCAGATTGTCTACCCATGTACTCTAATACACACACAGTGCTACAAACGCTACTCCACAACATTTCCCTGGGGAGGTATTTATATTTTGGATATTCTGTGATCTATATGAACTCTGTTTTAATTAATTAAAGAGGTGGGGAGTGAAATGTTGCCTACAGCTGCTGTTAATGCTAACCACCTCCCTGACAGCAGTACATTGTACTGATCTGCATACTCCCAGACAGCATAACCCACTGGTTCCTCTGACTTCTACTGAGTGCACCACTACCAGAATCCCAGTGTGTGGAGGAGGAACATGTGCGTCTGGTGGTCTGTACAGATCAGCATGGTGTAGCAGCTTGCCAGAAAATCAGTGTCCCTGCAGCTGTTGAAACATACTTATACCGATCCCTATATACATTCACATCCTATACTTACCCCTAAATCCATCCATTCCCCCCTGTACTGAACCCTATACACATGCTCACACATTTATAGAGCTGATGCTACCTTAGGTACTGTAACTTTAGGAATGAGATTGTGGACACTGTATTGTGCTATTTGTATACACCAGTCCCCAAATATATATTAACACAAGTATTTTTCACACTCAGATTCATGTGTGTATATGTAGTTATATACAATAGACTAAATTCTGTGTACTACTAATACAGACTTAATGACTGAACGACCCAGAAAACGACTAAAGTAAGGTATACAGTAACAAAGCAATATAGTGCTCACTGGGACTTATGACCCAGTGTGAAATGTGTATTTAAACATGCATACTGCAGTCAACATTTTGGTCTCTAACATGGGACTTTATTAAATTGCATTAGGTCCAAAAAGGTTTACTGCTGTACATTTGTTTAACTATTTAATGTCCAACAAATGTTGCACTCTTATCTGGTTGTTAACATAGTCATGTTTGTTTTATAAAAATAGGGAACAGTACAGTATGTGTCTGAACTAGGTTTTATTTTTCATAAGATTATAATAAATGTATCCCTCATACCCATATGTGGTTGTATGTGGGTATATATGTCCTTTCTTTAAAATCAATTCTTGGTCTATTCTTGTACCATTAGAAATGAATACACAATGCTGTATATTAATAGAGTTTCTACACTATCCCTTGCACATGTTTTCCTGATCTTTACCCTCAGAATGCCATTGTCACTGAGGAGACATTCATTTTAAAGGGACAGTAATACTTAAAGGGATAGTAATACTTCGTTTTAACTTTATTTTATTTTGTAGGCATTAAAAAAACATGAAGAATGATATAAGTCTTATCTCTGAAACCTTTATGGTTTAAGAGATATTCACAAACAAAGTATCCCTTCCCTGTTCAACCAGATCAGAAGGGAGATGCCCAGGTAGACTGCAGAGAGGGACAATCTTCAATTAAGATAATGGAAAAAGCTGAAAAACTTGTCAAGGGGGAAAGGGCTTTCATTGTTTTCATACAAAGAAAATTGTCCCCTTCTGTTATCTGTCCTGTCATACAACCAGACTCACATCTGAGAAGAGATGGCTTACACTAGGAAAAAGGGGCGGGGAGGGGAACTTTGCTTGTGAATATCTCATAAACCATAAAGGTTTGAGAGATAAGACTTATATCATACTTCATGTTTTTTTAATGCCTACAAAATAAAATAAAGTTAAAACGAAGTATTACTATCCCTTTAAGATGTAAAAAAATACATGTCGTAGGGTTTATCCTCGTGAGTAAAACAAGGGTACTCCCACTGCTGAGAGATATTTTATTAAAAAAATATAACAGCTAAATCACAGTGCAATATCACAGTGTCCTGAAAATTTACATTGGCGCTTTTGCTACACCATCCTATGGAGATTTATGGTCTACAGACCAGAGCAGTCCATAGGATGGTGTAGCAACAGCGCCACTGTAACTTTTCAGGCCACTGTGATATGCACCTAAAAAATTCAAATTTGAGCTGTTATAATTTTTTAATAAAATATCTCTCACCTGTGGGAGTACCCTTGTTTTATTCAAGGATATGAACCCTACAGCATATTTTTTTACATCTTAAGTATTACTATCTCTTTATCCTCTCAAACAGCTGATGCTAAGTTCATTGACACATAACGGGGGAAATGATTTCATCATTATTTAACCCAGAAACTTGCTGACACTTATCTTCCACACAAACGTCATAACTGAAAAATAAATATGCATGCTCTTGAGTTTAATAAGGTAAGATTTCTGAAGTTAGTGATATCTTTTAGTGGACTATGTACATCATTAATGAAGTCAGAAATTTTAAGGCCCCATAATTTTAACTTTGTGAGGAATGTATGAATCTCCCATCACAGATCATTTTCTGCATTTATATAGGTTCCTTTCTATACAACTGGCACTGTTGGGAACCCTAGATGAGCCCCCCCTGGGAATGGAGGCCCCTGGTGAATTCTGGGTACATTAACATGTCCCTGGTGCATACCGGCACACAAACACCATTATCTTTAAGACTTAAATGCAAGCAAATCTGAAATCTGATAGCCACCCCTATAGCATACAATGGAAATTGGGCTATTTTATGCCAATTATTTTGTTTGTTTTGTTAGTAGATGTTATTAACCCTTTGAGTTCCAGAGGTTATGCAACGCGTTGCATACCCCTCAGGCACTGAAAGGGTTAAACAAGGCAGAGAGGAATGGAAAACCCCAAAACTTCCATACACTTCCCTACTACCCAGCCTTTGGTACAAGTGGTGTAAGAATGATAATTTTGACATAGGTGGCATAGTAAATAGGCATTAGACAGAAGCAGCACACAAACATTAGTTCCAGTACCTATCTTAGTTTGGATTTGTAGTAGTACATCTCCTTTTTTATGTGCCAGAGTGATGTGCCAGTAAACCAAGAGAAAACTGGTCAGTGCTAGTAACAAAATATGGACTATGGTATAATCTAGACCAAAAATATGCCTGGTGCACTCAAGGTCAAAGAACACTAAATACATTAATAGGGAGTAAAGAACACCCAAGAAAAGCAGGCCCTTAGAGAAGCACTCAACCACAAGTCATAATACAAAGAATATAATAGTTTATTGAATCAAATATATCACAGATAAGCACACAATTAAAACATACTTAAATCCAATCGAGGAGGCCCAGTAAGACTCCAAACATATTTCTAAAGCTCACATCTCTAAGCAATTTATCAATCAATAAGTCATAATAGATGCAAATATATAAGAGAGTGTCAAAATATAATAAGACCCCAATTGCAGTCCCACAAAAACAGATAAAAAAATATGCAAATTCAATCAGTGCAAAAAGAAAATGTGTATAATAGCGTGCCAATGTCAAACAAATGAACAGATAATCAGGGGACAATAAACTATTATATTCTTTGTATTATGACTTGTGGTTGAATGCCTCTCTAAGAGTTTGCTTTTCTTGGGTGTTTTTTCCTCCATATATATGTATTTAGAGTGATGTACCTGTTCACAAATATCTCAAAACCGTTCGAGTTGGAGAAGAGTATGTAACTCAGTGTTTCCCCATCCCATCACTGAAATCCTTGGGAAATTTGAGAATTTTTATACAGTTGTTTTGTCCCAAATATGAACTAATTTATTTTATACATATGACCCCAATTCCAGATACAGGAAACAGTGCAGAACTGCACCTGGGATCAGCAGCGGTGATAGATCTAAAGAAGAAATACTATTTTCCTCCTAAATCCTCTAGGTAGATGCATCTTGAGATGATTTAATGTACAGTGTTATTTTCTCAGTGTAGCTGTGTTCACTAAGAGGACAGACACTTTAATGTTACACATTTATTTAAAAAATGTTTTCACTCATCTCACTGGAATTGTAGATATTTACGCTGAAAAGAACGTGCTGTGTATCCTCAGTGGAGATGCACTGTCAGCATCCTCCCATTAATGTGTCAAGTGGCTTTGGGAAAATGTTGTATGCTTTTTTGACAATGTAAAGACTATTACAGTGAAAGGCAAAACAGAAGTATGACTTGTGCACCATTGCTTTGTCTGTACGTATTGTATGTGCATTATATTAGCTTGATGTTTGTGATGCTAAAAGCCTGAGTTAGTTTCAACCCTTAATATATTTATTATGACTTTTTCCGCTTTATAATGGTATTGGCACCGCTGGGGGATGCTTGTTTCAAAAATGATTGCAGCTTTTTTTCTTCACTTCTTTTTTAGATTGAATTCTATGTTTTTGTGAATATTCCATTTTATGGTTGAACTGGGACTATTGGTGCCCATTATTAAGAACTAGTGTCTTGAACAATGCATCTAACAGCATGGTAACTACCCTTGTTTTACTCAACAGGAGAAGTCCATACAAACTGTCAGCATGCTGCCAGTATTTTTAAGATTTTTAGATCTAGTTGGGAGGGGGCAGGGCCCTACCTTTTCTTAATATGCCCCCTGTGGTAGGACTTTCCCACCGGTAAGCTCCATATGCCAGCCCCATAACATGCGCAGGGAAATGGCATTCACATAAGCAGTGTCCTGTTTGCCTTGCTTAGTATATTGATCTAAGCAAGACAAACAGGAAATATTCACCCTGAAATGCCCACAGATTTCCACACTGTCCTCCCTTTGGTACAGTTTCATTAAGGGGAGGAAATCTGGTATACGTTGCTTAGTAGATTGACATTAGTAAAAGCACATAGATTTCTGCAGTTTATTTAGAGTGAATTCATTTGCACATTCATTCTATTGTGTTCATTGTGTGTACAGCACGGGTAAATTGAGGTATCATCTTCTTTGAAATAATAATTCTTTTCTAAATTGATGTCATTTTCTTTCTAAATATGTTTACGAAGTCATTACTGTAGTATTATTTTATACCAGCATGGGTCAGACAATATAAAAGAAGACAATATAAATCTCTATTTCCCATTTCTGCAGCTCATAATTAGTGTGTGTGTGTTGTAAATGAAAACAAGTATGCAGTGTTTAGTTATCTAACAGAGCAGTTTTCTCAGACAGTGAAATAAAAGGGAGGTTAATTAAAATAGACAGTTTATTATCACTGAATTATTAAATATAATGGGGAAATTTACTAAGGCAAAAGCTATGTTTTAGACATAGTGGGCGTTTATGTTGAAAAACAAAAGTGGCACAAAACATATGATGAAACCAACTGCCCCATGGGAAACTAATAAAAAAAACAGGTTTATTCAAATGGGGGGTTTAAGCCCTTAAATGCAAGAGAAGTCTCCAATGCATTGCTTTGTGACACAATGGAGAACTCTCTAGTGTTCAAGGGGCTAAAATCCCAATTTAAATCGATGGGAAGTTTTATTGGTTACATGTGGTGCAGTTGCCCCAGAATTGAAGCAAGTGATGAACAGTTTTTACTGAAAGAGCTACAACTGCTTAATGAAAAACACAAGTCTCTGAGTCTACTAGTACAGCTCATTTGCTGCACATACACGCAAACTGATAAACGTACACCCATACCCATTACACGCACACACACACACACACTCACTACACACACATACTGATAACATACATACACACATGCAAACTGATAAATGTACACCCATACCCATTACACACACACACACACACTACACACACACACATACTGATAAACATACATACATGCAAACTGATAAATGTACACCCATACCCATTACACACACACACACACACTACACACACACATACTGATAAACATACATACATGCAAACTGATAAATGTACACCCATACCCATTACACACACACACACACACTACACACACACACACATACTGATAAACATACATACATGCAAACTGATAAATGTACACCCACACCCATTACACACACACACACATACTGATAAACATACATACACACATACACACAAACTGATAAATGTACACCCACACACATTACACACACACACACACACACACTGATAAACATACATACACACATACATGCAAACTGACAAATGTACACCCACACCCATTACACACACACACTCTACACACACTCTCACGCACACTACTCTAGCAGTCCTGTATTGATCAGAGTAAGTAATAATAACTTGCTCCAAGAGTTCTCTTATCTTTTTCAGTGCCCCAAACCTATTTTGAAAGATCCTGCATTCCCCAGAGGCTTCTCCTCAGCCTCCATCATGTCTTGTGATGCAGTAGAATCAAAAGATTATTGTTCTAATGTATAATGTCAAAGGGAATGTAATAATTGCATGTTAACATAGGCACTGGGACTATTTTTGTTTGTTTTGCTCACTTAAGGCACTGAAAACATTCCTCTTTGCTCCATTTGCACTAAGGGGAAGAGAGTGTGGTTTTTTTAAGTATTTCAAGGCATTTCATTTCTTTGTACCTTCTTTCTCAGAGTGTACTAACAGGGTCCTGAGGAAGCAATTGTAAAATGAGTTAATTTTCATGTGCATTCTATAATGGAATTGTTTGGTGCTTGCTGTCATTAACCCCTTAATGCCAAGCAGTCCAGGGAAGTGACCTTCCCTTAAAGACTGCTTTGATCTATGTCGGCGCACTAGCACACATGACTGATGATGTGAACTGGCATGCTGAATGGGGGTTTGAGAGATAGCACTCCGGTTTTGGAGCGGTCAATTTCAGTCCCCACTAGTACTTACAGCTCTCCTGCAGGAGCACTGTAAGCACAAAATACTTGATGTGCCAGGACCATCACCAGTCCTTCAAGGAAAAAAACAGTGATGGTCCTAACACTTCATCAGTCGTTAAGGGGTTAAAATCTTAAAGATGATGGGCTGTGTGCTCCGGTGTGCACTAAAGCAATCATATGAGCTTGCACATACTACAAAGTGCAGGTGAATGCATTTTAAACCTATGTATAAGTGCAGAGAGTGAGCTGTGCTGGAAGATTTGTAAATTCTCCCCATATATCATGTTTATATCAGTGTATAAAAAGTCCTGTGGAGATTTATTTAGTAAAATAAGTTAAGCAACCACACAGAAGTCTGAATATAAAATTCTATGCAACATGATGGTTATGGAACAAGAAATTGCATTATATTATTAAAGGCTGTGTAGAGATGTACATAGGAGTATAAAACTCTAATGAATTGGAATGTTTTATCCTTAAGCAAACCAGTGAAGAGATAGTAGTGAGTGCTCAGATATCACAAATGTGAAATAAATCAGTCTTGTTTGTGATGATATTGTCTGTAAATTGGTGAATAATACAATGACATCACTTTACATGAAAGGACTATAATGACTAGATAAGGGATCTTTCCCTTGGGTGACTGAAATTTAGCAGCATCCGTGCAACAACTCAGTTTATCGTGTTTTTAAACTCTCCTTATTCTGCTGACCGACGTGAGCAGTAACCAACCACAATTAGTTGACACACATGTAGCTGGGTCATTCATTGGAGGCTGTGGGGACCATAACAGCTTCCAAAGTAGTTCATGTGAAAAATCTGTCAGTGGTTCCATAGGCTGTCATGCAACAGCCATACGTTTACTTCATTTGTGAGTAAGTGCAATAAAGATACAGGATGCTGGTTCTTGGTGCATTCATGTTAGGAGTTAAGGTAACCATAGGCCACAAAGATACCTTTCTGAGTGTACAGCATCATGCTCAGGCAGGTACATCTTTGATGTCCATGTGAAAGGGGCCTTTTTTGTTGTGGAGGGAGGATCTGCTAAGTATCAGAAGATTGCAATTTCATATATCTAGGATGTTTTGTGTACACTTTGAGACTTGGGTACTAAGAAGAGGAGCAATTATGGGGCAATCCAGCTGGGCCTTGGGACAACACTACTGTGCCATTGCGGATTAATAGAAATTCCCATTGATTAAATTAGACTCTAGAGACCTATCCGGTATTCAGGGTTAAAACCACATTCAAATAATTGGAAACTGTTAATTGTCTCCTATGATTCAGTTGGTTTGTTCCAAAATTGCTCCAGTTCTATTATCTACACCACCCTGACACCAGGGACCTCATGCCTTAAAAGAAAAAAATCATAGTTCAGGGTTATAGTAATTACTAAATGGCTGCAGTGGTTGCCTTAGAGCCATGTAACATGCATTTTTCAAGAGGTGGAAAGCCTACATGACAATGTAAAATGTGCCTGTTACTGTACTTACTGGTACAGGTATCCTGGGTAATTTATAGATGTTAATACAAAGTCTTATAGTTTTAATTAAAAAGTACTCCCTAACCACACAAAATAGCAACAGTTCTTATTAGCACTAAAAGATGACTTACATATAACGAGCATGGTGCGTATTATCAGCAGTACTGATTGGATTTGGAAAAGCTGGGATGGCTTTCACTGAAAGGAATTACACAGTCTATACAGATAATTAAATGTCCATCTGTTCAAAGAATATGTGTAAATCTGAGCTCATGGAATTTTATGAATGAATACACTTCCATCTCATGATTCGATCTCTTTTCAGTTAACAACGTGGTGAAAATTGGCCGAAACCCAAAATTAGGCATGTTGAAGCAAACAAAATATGCTACAGTCAAGAATTATGTTGGGAAATCACTGCAGAAATAAAATTCAAACCACAAACCATTATTATTGTTAAATTGAATTTCAGTGTAATTTTATAGTGTCCAGCTAGTTAACTCATTAAATCTACGGAAGACGAAAACAGTCAAAAAGAGACAGAAAGAGGCAATCTAAGTGCATCAATTTATTTCACATATAAAAGCATTCTTATTCCATTGTACTCACATGTGCCCTTCTTGGGCTTGTGTCATAGCTTATCTTGTTTCTAGCTATGCCACTTCAGCAACGCTCGGCATCTTTCCACGCATCATCTGCAGGTGCGAGGCTTCAGAGTGAAGCAGGCCTCTGTTTTATGCCATGCTTCCTGTAGTCTCCTCCTACCTACTTCCTTCCTCTGAGCCTGCTCCTCCTACCTACTTCCTGAGGAGGGGTTTAAAGGGCAGTCTGAGTTCTGACTCAGTTGCCCCTGCATTGTTGTTCAAAGCAGTTCTATTACCTTGGGCTCTGTGTATGACCTGGATTGTCTTCCATCCAACCTGGTGCAGACCTGTGGCTCTGGCTGACTACCTGAACTGTGTATGACCTGGCTTGTCTGACTACCCTCTCTGGTGCTGACTTGTGGCTCTGTCTGACTATTCTTACATTTGTCCCTTGTACCTAGCAGACACCCAATCTAGTGCAGACCTGGGTCTCTGGCAGACTAGCTCTGATACTGACTGCAGGAATGAGTCAGGTATCCATTTCTTTTAGGCATTTAGATCTCCTCTTTCTGTATCTTGTTGCACTGTTTCAGTCTTCCCTAGATTTCCCCTGAACTAAGTGGACAAGGCCGCTTTTGTTTTGAACTTCAGTATAAGAGGAGTGCTTTCTAAGTACACTTATTCTAAGAAGAAGTCATCCATCCTTTTTTTCTCATCCATCCATTTTATCCAATTTCATCATCCATCTTCATCATCATCATCACGTTTTCAGAACCCTTTGTATCAAACTGGTAACATTTGATTTTGGCTCTCCCATTTTGGTATCATTGTGATAAGATCTCCTCTTAGTCATCTTTTCTCTAGAGTTAATAAACCAAGTTTGTCCAGTCGTTCCTCATATGTTAAGTCCTCCATTCCTTTAATTAATGTTGTTGCTCTTCTCTGTACTCTCTCCAGTTCTAGAATGTCCTTTTTCAGAACTGGTGCCAAAAATTGCACTGCATATTCGAGGTGAGGTCTTACCAATGATTTGTACAATGGCAAAATTATGTTATCCACTCTTGCTTCAATACCCCTTTATATGAAATACAGGACTTTGCTTGCTATTGCTACTGCTATTTGACACTGGTCACTGTTTCCAGTTTTGTAAGTTTATAATTAGTATTGGGTTTTGTTCTTCCCACATGCATTACTTTAAACTTTCCCACTTTAAACTTCATATTCCATTTGTTTGCCCAATCTGCCATTTTATGTAAATGCCTTTGTAGAGAACAAATATCCTGTTCTCAATGCATTATCCTGCATAATTTAGTGTCATCCGCAAATATAGATTTTTTGCTTTATATATCCATTTCCAGGTCATTTATAAATGTTAAAAAGCAGTGGACCAAGTACTGAACCATGAGGTACTCCACTCTCATCTTTACCTGTATTGAAGAATTGTCCATTTACAACCACACACTGTTCGATATACTTCAACCAGTTTTCTATCCAAGTGCAAAGGCTGTTCCCTAGTCCCAATTCCCTTATTTTATACCCCAGCCTCCTGTGTGGCACTGTAACAAATGCCTTTTCAAAATCTAGATATACTATGTCAACTGCCTTACCATTATCTAGGTTGCTACTTAGTTCTTCATAGAAGCTGAAAAGATTAGTTTGGCATGATTTAGTCCTCATAAAACCATGTTGATTCCTGCTAATAATCATATTTTTTGCGGTGTAAGCCTGAATATAATCCCTTATTATCCCTTCTAGCAGTTTTCCCACTACAGAGGTCAAACTCACTGGTCTATAATTCCCAGTTTCTGTTTTAGTTGCCTTCTTAAATAGAGGTACTGCACTGGCTTTATGCCAATCTTGTGGCACTGAGCCTGTGGTAAGAGAATCTTTAAAGAGTAAAACGATGCTAACACAGTTCCTGAAGAACCCTTGGATGTATACCAACAGTACCCCGTGCTTTGTTAGTCTTAATTTTGTTCAGTCTTCCCATGACCTCTTCTTATATTAACTCAATATCTGATAATTATATTGTTTTATTTGTTACTTGATGAGGCTCTTTATCATTCCTTGTTCCCTTGTATAAACTGATGCAAAGAAAGTGTTTAGAACGTCAGCCTTTCCTTATGCTTGTTAATCAACTCACCCTTCTCATTTTTGAAAGGTCCAGTGCACTCCCTCCTAAGTTTTTTACTATTTATGTATTTGAAAATCTTTTTGAAGATCTAGGGCAAACCGACTGCACTTTTGGGACAAACTCTCAGTGATTTAAAATGGATTTTAACAATTTAAACGCTTGAATATGAGAGGTCTCCAATGCATTTCAAGGTTAATTCAATTATAATTTTTATTTGTACTTTGGTGACTTTGGTTTGCCACATAATTCCTATAGTTATACTTAATACATCGGCCTCAGTAAAGATTTCAGACTCTGCAGCCCCAAAGTAACTCCTGTCAATTGTGTCAGGGGTCAGAAAGTATTCCAGTCAGCTGACAGAGCGGCTGGGGATTACCAGCTAACTCAGGCACTGGAATTGCAGTGAAGTCCCTATGCCTTGAAAAAGCTAGTTTACTAAGCCTCAGTGCCATAAAGCGTCTCCTTAATTCTGCTTGCGCCAAGGGGAGGACAAAAGGGCTGTGGGCATTTCAGGGCATTCCTCAAATTAACGTTAAAATTACCAGATGGTGTAGACAACTTTGGAGCTAGCATTTGCCAGTTTTTCTAAGCATGCTATGGTGTATGCATACATGAATTGCTGGCATTAAATTCTAAGGTGGAGGAAAGTGTTCAATGACGTGCACTAGAGCAATCACCAAAGTGCAGCGCATACCTGTCAGTGCAGCCAGTGGTATTAGAGACTAGCGCTATTAGGCTGCACAGGCGTGTTCATACATGAGCCCCAGAATCTCTCAGCCAGTGCCCTCAAGAACCACTAAGAGTCCAGGAGTTGAGGATTTATCTTTTAATCAGATTTAATCAGATGCTTAGTCATTTTGATTTGGACCTGATGGTCTACACCCAAGGATACATAAGGAACTTAGTTAAGTGATACCAAGACCATTATACTTAATATTTATTGATTTTCTTTCATCAGGCATAGTTCCCTCTGATTGGGGGAAAATTGTACTACCATTGTTCAAAAAGGGGGCATGATCCAAACTAGGAAATCATAGACCTGGGAGCTTGACTTCCAAAGTCCATAGATACTAGAAGCAGGGTTCAAAATTTCCATTCGCCACTAGCCAATGGAGAGTGAAAATTTAGACCTGGTGAGCAGAAATTCAGCCCTGGTGGGTATGCTATGGCATGCAGTGGCGAGTAACTTTTCAGGTCTGGCTAGTAGCAAAGGGCTTCACATTTTAAGCCCTGCTAGAAGGGTTACTAACTGACAGTATTAAGTACTATATGAAGACTAGCAATATTATTAGTAGGTGCTAGCATGGTTTTATGAAGAATAGATCATGCCAAACTAATTTACTTGCATTTTACGTGAGGGTAAGTAGTAATTTGGACAAGGGAATTGCTGTTGATGTAGTATACATGGATTTTTCAAAAGCTTTTGATAAAATGCCTCACAACAGGTTACTGCATAAATTAAATGGCTTTGGTTTGGGAGGTGATATCTAGGTATGGATATAGAACTGGTTAAATGATATATGGAAGAGAGTTGTTGTAAATGGAACCTTTTCAAGTTGGTCTAAAGTTTTTAGTGGGGTGCCACAGAGTTCAGTCCTGGGCCCAATGCAGGATGTTTTTTTCTCTGCAGAATGATTTAGATAAACTGAGTGAGTGGGCAATAAAGTGGCAGATGACTTTTAATGTAGCTAAATGTAAGGTTATGGACTGTAGAAACAAGAATGCTACATATACAATAAATGGGAAACTGTTTGGGGAACCCTCATTGGAGAAATATTTAGGAGTACAATAAACTTCACAGCAAGGTTCAGTCGCTCATCTGCTGCAAGAGCCAATAGGGGTACTATATTGCATAAAAAGGGATATAGATGCACTGGATACAAATATATTTCTACCTCTATATAAATCATTGGTAAAACCTCATCTAAAATCTAGAGTACAGTTTTGAACACCAGTTCTTAAAAAATACATCATTGAAATGGAAAAAGTGCAGAGACGTGAGTCAAAACTAAAAAAGAGATTGGGGGATCTGAGTTATAAAAGAGACTAACCAAACTGGGTTTGTCTACATTAGAGAAGAGACTTCTAAGTGGTGATATGATTACCATTTACAAATATATTTGAGGTCAATACAAAGAACTCTCCAATGAACTATTTACTCAAAGAGCTTAGCTAAGGGGTAGATTTAAAGGCAGGAGTTAACAAAGCCAGTAGGGCCAAAGTGAATACCGGCTGTTAAACTAACATGTTTAACGCGGTACTTAAAGGCCCTACCAGCTAAAACCCCAAAGGACCTTAAGCCACAAAAACAGTCTGAACAGGCTGAACGTCTGTTTTATGCGTTTAGTTCCCAAAACGCAGCTAAAAGCAGCAATATTGGGAACTCAGTAGTAAGAAACAATTAACTATCGGTGCTTGACATACTGCCAAGCACTGATCCATGTTACACTTACCTATCATCTACTGTCCTTCTGTCTTCTCTTCTTTCTTCTATCTTCCGCCTTCTATTCAGTCTTCTGTCCTCTCATCCTTCTGTCTTCTCTTCTTTCTTCCGCCTTCTCTTCTCGCTGTAAAATAAAGTAAAATAATTAATACCAAGCATGAATGAAGACATTCCTGAACCCTTTGAGTGGCAGAGGGGTACACAACGCATTGCAAAGCAATGCGTTGCGTACCTCACTGGCACTCAAAGGGTTCAATTGTATTGCACCATAAATATTCCCATATGACATGCCTCCATGTAATGCCCCAAAGTATAAACATGCCAATAAATAATATGATCCATATAGACAGAAATAAATGTCATCCATTAATGCCCAGTATGAGAACTTAGCTTAATTGTTCATGTCTCCACTGCTTGGAGCGACCGCGAGGGCGGCGGCAACTGAGACACAAATGTCCAACGTCGCTGTCCTTCAGCTGTGTAACACACTGAGGGCATTTGAAGTGAGCCTGCCTTTATATATGGGCAGGCTCACTTCAATTTCCCTCACAGCCATTGGCTGGGATGTTCTTCACATCCCAGCCAATCAGATTCTAGCGGCTGTTCTTTAAAATGACAAGGTGGAGCATTTTTGTTTGTTTTTTTCTTTTTAATGGCCCAAAACACACGTTAGTGTAGCGGACGTATTTCTTTATGAACTGCCGTTAGCAGTTCATTACATGGCCCTTTAAATGGCTTACTACACGTTAAAACACCCGTTGGTGTTTTTTTGGCCTAACACCTGCCTTTAAGTCTACCCCTAAGAATGGTAGTATGGCAGTAAAGTTATGGAATTCTTTACCTCGTGATTCTCTGCTTGCAGATACTATAACTGATTTAAAAAAGTAATGGATACCTATCTAACACACAACAATATTGAAAATTATGACATCTGGCTTCAAAGCAGATAGGATGTTGATTCAGGAAAATATCTGACTGCCATTTGGAGTCAGGATGAATTGTTTTTACCCAATTGGAGCTTAACTGGAAAAGGCTTCAATTTTGTTTTGTTTTTTGTTTTTTTGCCTTCCTCTGGATCAACTGTGTTACTATGTTACTGTGATTCATTCAGGCAAAAAAATCCTCAAGTCTTGGCATTTTAATGGTCCCTAACGGCACAGGATGAGAAACATTGACATAAATAGATAGTAATGGCTAGAAACAAGTTGGCTATAAGCTATAGTATTTAACTTTACAGAGTGACTGGTGTCAGTCTGTTTTGATAGAAATCTTTATTTTAAATGCTCCCCTCCTGTTCCTTTCAGTTATGTTAGCAACTTAGAAGGTGCTGACTATGGGCTCTCAATCAGCCATGCTACTATTCAGACAGAGGGAAATATTTGCCTCCTCTAACCACTTTCACTGAGTCCTAACACTAACTACAGCAAGTGATTTTGCTGTACCTAGAGTCAGGAGTAAAATGCAGTGAAAGCATTCAGAATGAAAGTGTTGAAATGAGGGAGATATTTCCTTCAGTCTGAATGCCAAGTAATGTTTTCATACCTTCTGGAACTCTGTTGGAGGTGTCTAGTCAAACTCCCAGAGTGACCTTCTCCTGAAAGAAGGAGCTTGCATTACTGAAGGGGAGGGAGGCTGGAATTTAAAATAAAAGGGGAGGGAGGGGACATTTAAAATAAAATAAATGTTTCTATCAAACCAGACTATTTTAGAGATAGTGACAGGAATTAGTTAGCCTAAAATAGTTGACTTATTGGTAACCATTACCATCACTTTAATTTGTATCTGAAAAATAGGAGCAGAGCAACAGGGACAAAATTTAAGAGTAGTGTTTATTTCCAAAAATCATCCCTACTTAAAAGTATTAAACTTACAAGATCCAAGCTAAACAGGCATATTAAATGATCCCCAAATAAATCCTCTCTTGGTACATATCTGGGTGTCCGGACTTAAAGAGTCACACCTTCAGCACCACATCTCATCAAGATGACAATACAACAGAGCCACATTCCCAGTTGGTACCTCTCTCCACCAAATTTACCATTGAGCTCCATGCAAGTCTTCTCTCAGGCTGCTGAAATGTGGGCGTCCCTCTATGTCTTCCGCTGCAGTAGTCCACAAGCTGGTCTTCTTTAGCTAGACAAAGGATTTGTTTGCCGAGTCTGTTAGGTAATAAATATTCCCAACTCATATCTCCGGGCCTCTGCCAGCATCCTCAAGGGTTCATTGCTCTGCGCCTATTTTTCAGATACATTTGGGAAATGAGATAGAGGATCTTATAGAGGAGCTGCGAAACTAGGACAACTAAGGGTGACTATTTTCTGACCATATCCATCGTGTGCACAGTGTTTGTGGATCAGTGAGTGGAACGTGGAGTGGGTGATCTTCATCTTAATTTCTTTCATTTCTAATACTACATATCCATTTGTCTACTAACTTTAACTCAATAAGTGACTGTTCAGAGATTTTTTCTCTTCTCCGCTAGGCACTCATGTTGTGTACATTAAGTACATTTTTTATTTTACTTCAATTCGTACGTTTCACTGTCATTCCTCATACACAGCGTACATTGAGGCTGATGTACTAAGAAAAGGTGGTGCAATTCCAGTGCTAACAATGCACCACAGGGATCAAATACATGTCTCAAAAGTTCTCATTGATTTAAATGGGGTTTTAAACCCTTTGAGTGCCAGAGGGGATACGCAACAGATTGCTTTGCAATGTGTTGCATACCTCTCTGGCACTCAACGGCTTAACCCCTTGAATAACAGAGAGGTCTCCAATACACTGTGAAGCATTGCACTGGAGACCTCTCTAGCATTTAAGGGTTAAAACCCCGATTAAATCAATGGGAACATTTATGTGTTCCCTGTGGTGCAGCTGGTTTGCCCGAGAATGGCACCACATTTTCTTAGTACATCCATCTCACTGTGTATGCAGGACCTAGTCACTGACCTACAGGACATCAAAATATTTTTCCACATTAACCCTTTAAGTGCCAGAGGAGTACGGAACGCATTGCTCTGCAATGCGTCCAGTACCCCTCTGCCTCTCAAAGGGTTAAAAAGCTAAAGATTTTCCTTTACAGTACAGTTCAGCGTTGATTTCCTAGTTTAGTGAGACTGGTTGTGCACAGATATCAGCCACATGGCTCACAATGGAGCCTCATTACATAAACATTTGGGTGGATTTCTTGTAATACTGTGCACACATTCATTAAAGAGCATGAAAAAAGTTACAAAAACTCATTCTACATACGCATACATATCCATCATTTGGTGAAATCAACTTAGTAAATAAACTTTAGTTGCAACATTAAAGTTATATTGACTAATTAGATAAATGAGTCAGTTTCCTAAAGGAAAACATCTGTTTTGTTTTTTTATTTTACAAAAAACATATCTATATTGTTAACCCCTTAAGGACCCATGATGTGCCAGGACTGTCAAGCCAGTTCTTGCGCTTAACCCCTTAAGGACTGGAGGTCCCACTGGAATTCCCTTTTTTTCTTTCAAAGTGAAGCAGACAGTGTGCATGAGCCAGCAGGATAAGAGCATGTGTAGTGGGTGGGGTTTGATGTCCTTTAGTCCTGCTAGCTACTGTCATGTCACCTCCATGGACATGCTAACATCCAGGACTGACTGATGACGTTGTCTTGAACAATCACACAAGGACAACATTCACAGTGTCCATCAGGATTTTCTGGACATAGTATGGTGAGAAGGAGGTAATTTGGATGGGATACTGATCATTTCATCTATTGCTGTATACTAATGTGTACTAAGAAATAAAACCAACATATAAAGAAAAAATATCAATTTGTTGTAAGAAGTAAAACAGAGTGTCTAAATACAATGACCATCTCCACTTCCTAGAACCTACTAGCACAGGGCTGGGCAACCTATGGCTCCAAAATATTAACCTCTTAATGACCAAAGGGGTGTGCAACACACTGCACTGGAATACTGTGCAGATCCCTCTGGTCCTTAAGGGCATAACTACAACTGATTTGGGCCAGTACAGTGAACAAACTGCCTTCTGCTGCAGCCAAATATTTCAAATTTTGACTCATCAGTCCAGATCACTTGCTGCCATTTTTCTGCACCCCAGTTGCTGTGTTTTCATGCATAGTTGAGTCACTTAGCCTAGTTTCCACATCGAGGTATGGCTTTCTTGGCCACAAGTCTACTGACTAGACTTCTTCGGACAGCAGATAGCATTGCTAGTATATATATATATATATATATATATATATATATATATATATATATATATAGGAATGTATAGAATGAGATAACCCCATCTAAATGCAAGCGCACTCCTAGGTCTTGATAAAGGCCCCTGAGGGGGTCGAAACGTTGATCCTTGTTTGTTAATAAAATAATTATTTGATAAAGGCCCCTGAGGGGGTCGAAACGTTGATCCTTGTTTGTTAATAAAAGAATTATTTAAAGACCTAGGAGTGCTCTTGCATTTGGATGGGGTTATCTCATTCTATACATTTCTATACGCAGTTTTTTCAAGCAGCACCAGGCATTTAACTTTGTTATAGATAGCATTTTTTTGGAGTGCCCACTTTGCTTTTATTTTATATATATATATATATATATATATATATATATATATATATATATATACATACTATTGGATTCCCCTTCGCTGCATGGCTGTGATGCGGCAAATTGGAGAGGGTGGCATAGGTGATGTGGTGTATGGGACAGGTGGTCCCCTTTCCGATTCCCTGTTTGTGGGCAATCTTCATCTGCCTGCTGCTCCTGGGAGTAGTGGAGAGGAAACCAGAAACAATTTACATTTTTATAGATATAACATTACACAAGAAGGAAACAAAACACATGATACAGTAGGTAATTAGGGTTCAGTCCCCAGTGTGTAAAATCCCCGATCATTCACTAAGCTTCCTGTCCCAACAGCTGTAGATTGTAGATATGTTCCATCACCTGTCGTTCTGGCTTGATCGGCTTCTTGAGATATTGTATTCCTGTCAGTGCTCTTGTGGTTGTTATTTTGTTTCTGGCGGACCTCAGAGTTGTTGCAACGGACATGTCCACCCATGAGTGTTCACAGGGGAGGCAAGAGGGGGTACCCCAATGCTTTCCGCCCCCTGGATAAACATAGGGGCTGGGTGGCTGGCCTGTGAAGCATATTATGACTTTTCCCCTTTGGAAAACTTTTTGTGGATGCCCATGCCACAGGGTATGCAAGACATTACAAAACATACATTGTCCACCCCTCTGGTCCTCAAAAGGTTAAATCACAATGTTGTATATTTGCAGTATCCTATATAATAATTTGCCAGGATGTTTGTCACGATGCAGTCATACGCAGTAGAGACTGTCCGCGTTCAGCCATCTCTACTGCGCATGATTGCATCGTGAGAGTGAGACGATGCAAGACTGCATCGCATGGGGCAATGAGGTAGTGCCCTCTGGCACTCAAAGGGCTAACATTACCCGGACCTTGGCCCTTGTACACTGGCTTTTACACTAGTTCTGGAATAAAAAAAATGTACCACAGGGGTCAAATAAAAATTCCTAAATCCCCATGCACTTGAATGCAGTCTTGTAACCCCTTGAGTGCTAAAGAAGCCTCCAGTGCATTGTTTTGAAATGCATTGGAGACCTCTCCATTCAAGGGGTTAAGATCCCAATTTAATTTAACAGGATTTTTTATTTGTCCCTAATGGTGCAGCTGGTTTGCTCCAGAATAACTCCAATTTACTTTTATAACTCTGGGCCAGTTGTGAGATTTATAAAATCCCTATATAATAATTCACTATTGTATGTTTTCATAAGCTGTCATGCACAGGAGAGACTGCCCGCGCCACGGCTGATAACGGAGCGGTGCTCAGAGAGTACTATGGTCTGAATTCGGAGTGTCTCTCTCCATTATCAGCCGCGGCACAGGCAGTCTCTTCTGTTCATGACTGCACGGCGGCCATTGCTGCCTGGAACTGTGGCCCGTGTACATGGGCTCTTCAACTAGTTTTACATAAAAAGCAAAAGTCCTGCCTACAAGCAGATCATTGTTGCATTTTCATTGATTTCATTTAAATCCCACAAGCAGCATTTCAAATGTAAGGCAGAGTAAGCAACATTTGGGGCAAACATCCTGTATTAAAATTTTGCAGGTTACTTGACTTTTTCCTAAATATACAAATCTACAAATATCTATTAACACATGCCTTGATTAAGCCATCTGCTCACTCATTTAAAAAATGTATGTCCTTCAAAAATCTTTATTGCAAATTAGAGCAACACACATCCTCAGATGAAATGATGACACAACTTTGTTTTTGGTCTTCTGTGAGGATGCACAGAATGAGATTTCCTCTGTTTCATATCAAGCAATTGTTCAAACTTTGACATGTTTCAACAAGCAGCAAGCACCACAATCTCATGACTTGTAGTACAGTTGAGGTTGATGGTTTCCTGAGAAGGAGGTATGTCATCTTTAAATGAACAGATATCTAGGGGGAGATGCACTATGGAGTGATAAACAGGTGATAAAATAGAGAAGACTTCTCAAGTCATGTCACTTCTCCAATTCCTATGTTATTCTATGGAGCCAATGCGCTATGATTTTTCCAGCTTTAGAGATCTTAGTGCATAGGCTGTATAGAATAACATAGGTGCTGGAGAAGTTATATCACTGGAGAAATCATCTCTGATTTATCACTTCTTTATCACACCTGCATAACCCCCCCTGATGTCAGCAACCAGTATGCATTTAACAGTTCAAAACTTTTTATTCCCATCACATACACAATCTTCCCCCAGACTGTTAACCAAACTCTTCTGGTGCTTTGACAAATCGATTAGCACCCATTTGCCAATTACAAATAGAAAATACTAGTATTAGCAATGCCTTGTGATTTTCAAGTTTATATCACATTCAGATTTGGTGAAAATAGAGCGCGTGAAAGATGCATTGCAAATCCCCCAATTGAAAGCAACTTTTAATATGTATTTCTCTAGGTAGGTGATGTTGAAGACAGCATTGATACAACAAAAAAATATATTGCTTTGCCATATTGTATTTAATAACACCAAGACATTTCTTTGTGATAATTTCCTTTTAATGTACATGTGCCAGATGCTAAAAGTGCATTACATTTTAATTACATACACTGAACAGCAATATAACATTATGCTAAGAAGTATACTACTGCGTTATTAATTAGCATATAATTAGGTTTCTAGATTCATTGCCAGTGTGTAGACAATGAAAAATTGTGACCAGGAATTTCAGGATTTTTACTTATGTTCCTTCATTTAACCCCTTGAGGACCCAAAGGTTGCACAATGCATTGTGAAACAATGATTTGCACATCCCACTGGTCATCAAAGGGTTAACAGTGTTTTTTTTTTAAGCTAGTTCAAGCTATGGAACAACTGCAGCATATTAATATTAATACATTTTGGTGTGATAAAATATAATTATCATACTTTATATCCTGTTGAAGATATGGGATCAATATGGTTGTAAAATAACAGGTGCAAGCTGATTTTCTCATATAATATAGCACAGTGGGTCTCGTACGCCCCCTTTTATTTGGCGAACAAGAAAACAGAGCATTCATAATGTTGCATGGTTCAAAAGAGCTACATTAGAATCTCGCCCTCACAAAATTGTTGAGATTCTGATATTGCAGGATAAAGTGGCTGTGATATATAGTTTAAAGTCTTGTGTCTGTCCTTTTCATTCCTTTGCTGGCTTTTCATCTCTCCCTGTTGGTGCAGTCTCCCCATTCTGATCAGGTCACAGTGTAATTCAGAATACCAGTATGTGTAAACCAAGAGGGTTTGTGAATTATGGTAGTTGAAGTCAAACTTGTTTTAGACTACGTGGTGCTACAAGTGTGATCATTAGTTCCCTTACACTTCGTACATGCGGTCTCCCAGTGCTGAGCAGGACACTGTTTGCTTATCTACAGAGTACACTGAAGGGGTACAGGGGATCCTTCAGGACAAATGGAAGTAAGGATGAACAGGTGGAAAAGGCTGTGATGGCAGACAGTGCATGTGGGGAATAGGGATTAGGTTTTCTATAAGATGTATTTTGCAATGAGCACTATAACCAATTCCCAACTATGAAAAATTATTTTCAGATCTAATTATCTGATAAATGTTACCCAATACATTTTAGTCTATCAGTTGGTTGAATGTTACCAGAACCAGCTAGCGTTCAAATGCATTCGATTTTGATACTGTGTAAAAGCAATGCATTGGAAGCCTCTCTAACATGCAAGAAGTAAAGGGGTTTCAGTGTTGGGCTTCCACAATGGCAAAAGATGTGTGACAAGCACACACTGAGAACAAATAAACATATTAGATTTTTAGTTTATTCTTGGGCATCGTGTCCTCTCCCCAGGAGCTACTCAGTCATGTTAAAGGGATAGTAATACTTTATTATTACTGTCCCTCATATTGTAGATATTTGCAAAATAAGTTAATAGCCACCAGGTTCATCTCTCAAACCTTTATGGTCTGAGAGATAACCGAAGGCAAAGTTCCCCCTCCCTGACTGCAGGGGAAGTCTGTCTTATGACAGGCTTGTAGCTCTGCAGCTGAGCCGAGATCCCGTTAGTGAAGAACAATTATTTCACTGAAATGGTCTTCTACAGTGCTAGGTTTGCAAGCACATGTAGAAGACCGTTTCAGGGAAATAATTCTTTGTCAGTAACGCGATTGTGTCTCTGCTGCAGAGCCACATGATGAAAGACAGACAACGCTGACTTCAGGGAAGGGGGAGGGAGGGGGGAACTTTGCCTTCGGTTATCTCTCAAACCATAAAGGTTTGAGAGATGAACCTGGGGGCTATTAACTTATTTTCCAAATATCTACAATATGAGGGATAGTAATAATAAAGTTTTACTATCCCTTTAACATTGTAACATAGTTGATGAGGCTGAAGAAAAGACATGCGTTTATCAAGTCCAGTCCATGCCAAAACATCCCTGTTGATCCAGAGGAAGGCAAAAAAAAACACTGAAGCCATTTCCAATTAAGCCCCAAGTGAGTAAAAAAATTCCTTCCTGACTGACTCCAAATGGCAGTCAAATAGTTCCCTGGATCAACAACCTATCTGCATGTTCTCCATTCTCTTGTGTCACTGGAGAGAAAAAAATTCCATATTCACTTCAGTCAGTCCTGCCATATAGATGGTCCAGCACTGAAGTATTGGGCAACTTTTCTACACACGAGAGAAACAGCAAACCCCAGACATACATTCCATCTTTTAGTGAGCTTCGTAAGTGGGGTGCTGCTGATTCCCTTTAGGTACACAAGAGAAAGGGTCCATGCCTGGGATATTATTCTACTTAGGGGGACTACAAAACAAGAGGTGTGACAAGAGCACACTGGAAAAAATGGTTTATTATTGGAGAGAATGTCCCCTCAGGTGTCCTTCAAGTGCTACTCAGTCACATTCTTTTGTTTTCCACAGATGGTCCAGCACTCAGTAAATCGTCTCGGCACAAGAGAAATTGCAAAACCTCAGAAATATGTTTTGGCCTTGGTAGACCACATCAAGTGAGGTGCAGTTAATTCTCTTTAAGCACACAGAGGGTAAGGGCTCATGTCTAGGTTATCCTTCCACTTAGGGAGACCAACGGAGAAAAAAAAAAGGTAGAACAAGCATAGTCTGAGAACTAAGAACTAAGTCTATTCCTGTGGATGGTACCCACTGAGGTGCTGATTAGTCCGGTTTTCACTTCCATGGACCATTGCATACTGACATCATCTCATCCTACCCACAGATGGCCTAGCACCATAATGTCAGGTAAATAATCTTCACATCACTGATGTAGCCCATTAACCCTCTGAGTGCCAGAGAGGTATCCAACTCATCGCAACTCAATACGTTGGATACCTTTGGCGCTCATAGGGTTAAAAATCGAAATGTATTTTGATTTTTGATTCATTTGCAGATGCTGTAGTTAATTACAAAAAAAAATGGAAATCCAATGTATCCATTATGTTTTTTGAAACCAACTAAAGTATCTGCAAAATCAGCATCCTGAGGCAAATAATCCCATAACTTTACTGCCCTTACTATATAAAACCCTGCTTTGTTTTAATTGAAAGCTCTTTTCCTCTAGTCTTAATGGATGACCACTTGTTTTTTGCTTAGCTCTTTGAGTAAGTAGTTCATCAGAAAGCTCTTTGTATTGACTATGAATACGTTTGTAAACGGTAATCATATCACTCCATAGACATCACTTCTCTAATGTAAACAAACCCATTTTAGTAAGTCTCTCTTTATAACTTAGATCCTCCAATCCCTTTATCAGTTTTGTTGCACAACTCTGCACTTTTTCGAGTTCAATAATGTATTTTTAAGAACTGATGCCGAAAAACTGTACTTCATATTCAAGATAGAGCATAACCAATGATGTCTGTAGGGGAAAAATTATACTTTTATCACGTGCATCTGTACCCCTTTTTATCCATTATAGAACACTGCTGGATCTTGCAGCAGCATCTGAGTGACACTGCACACTGCTGTGAAGTCTATTTCTATCATTACTCCTAAATCTTTCCCCAGGTAGTTTCCCATTTAGTGTTTAGTAGCATGTTTGTTTCTGCAGCCTAAATGCATAACCTTACATTTATATATGTTAAACTTCATCTGCCACTTTTCTGCCTATTCACTCAGTTTATTCAAATATTTCTTCAGAGAAATAGCATCCTTCTCTGTATGTATTTCCTGATATAGCTTAGTGTCAGCAGCAAAGATTGAGACACTACTGTCAATACTGACTTCTGGATCATTAGTAAGTTAAAAAGCATTGGGCCCAGGACTGAATCCTAAGGCACCACACATAAAGGATAGTAATTTCAGAAAAAAAGTATTAACTATATGGTAGATACAATTAAAGGAGAGTACTTGCACTTATTCGTATCTCTCAGACCATTATGGTTTGAGAGATATAGGAAAATAAAGTTCTCTGCTCCCTCACCTTTCTGCTTGATGAGCTGTAAAGCTGACAGAAGCAGATTCTGGTTCCTGGATCAGACGGCGGCTCTTCAGCAGCTCCGACATAACGATACCTAAAAATAAATACTTCATCAGAACGGTCTACAACATGTGCCTGGTTTGCACACTTTGTAGACCATTTCAATTAAGTATTTATCTTTAGATATCGTTATATCTGCACTGAAGAGCCTTCGTCTGTTCAAGCGACCAGAATCTGCTTCTGACAGCTTTACAGCTCATCAAGCAGAAAGGTGAGGGAGCAGAGAACTTCATTTTCCTATATCTCTCAAACCATAATGGTTTGAAAGATACGAGTAAGTGCAAGTACTCTCTTTTAATCTTATCTACCATATAGTTAATACTTTTTTCTGGATTTACTATCCCTTTAAAACTTTAGACCAACACTGAAAGGTTCCAATTGCAACTCTCTGCCATCTATCATTTAACCATTTCTCTATCCATGCACAGATATCACCTCCTAAACAGAAGGTTTTTAATGTATGCAGTAACCTGTTGTGAGGAACAGTATAAAATAAGTTTGCAAAGTCCAAGTGTGCTACAGCAACAGTAATACCATTGTCCAAATTAATACATACCCTTATGTAATATTCAAGTCATTTAGTTTGACTTGATCTATTCTTCATGAAACCATGCTTGCTTCTACTAACAATGTTGTTGCTGATTCATTTGTCCTGAATACTATCAGTTATTAACCCTCTGAGTGCCAGAAAGGCATCCAATACATTGCTCTGCAATGCACTAGATACGTCTCGGGCACTGAAAGGATTAACCTTTCTAATATCGTACCCACTATGGAAGTCAAGCTCACAGATCTGTACACTCCTGGTTTAGATCTTGCCCCTTTTCGATATGATACTACATCTGCTGTCCTCCAATCACTGGCACTATGCCTAGTGATACAGAATCAATAAATATCAAGTATAAGGGTTTTGCTATTGCAGAACTCAGTTTATTAAGTACCATTTGGTGTATGCCATTAGGTCCAGGTGTTTTAGTCTTTGTCCTCATTAAGCCATGTACATGTAGGAAATTAAGTGATTCACTCTTCCCATATTCTGCCATTTTTGCTTCCTTTATATATACAGAAGAAAAAGATGTTTTGAAGGTATCACCTGTTGGTTTATACTCACTAAATAATGCATCTGTCTCCATTTTAAAAAGACCAATATCAGCCTTAGTCTTTTGGCATGCATATATTTGTAGAATCGTTTATGACTTTTCTTGCTTTCACTTGCAGTATTTTCTCATTTTCAATTTAGCTAGCCTAATTGCTTGTTTGCAGATTCTATTACATTCTTTATATTTTTTAAATTATGTGTTTGACCTTTCTGACTTAAACAGTTTTAAAGCCTGCTTCTTAGTCCTCATTTCCCTGCAAACTCCATTATTAAGCCACATTAGTCTTAATTTGATCCTCTTGTATTTATTCCCCAGTGGTACATATTGAACAAATACCTTCTTTCTTGTGCATTTTTATCTTTGAAGATTACACCCCATTCAATGTGCTTTAAAACTGCTTTTAGCATTGTAAAAGTCACCTTTTTAAAAGTTGAATGTTTGGTTAAAACCTTGTTAATGGATTTCTCATTAAAACTCCAAAGGATACCACATTGTGGTCACTGTTGCTTAAATCTTTCTTTAGCTATATATTGTTTACCATTTTAGAATTGGTTGAGACCACTAGGTCCAGCAAGGCCTCTTTCCTACTTGGCTCATGCCATCATGGCATTGTCATTAAGACTTTTCCATTTGCAGTAACAGTTGGGCTTCTTCAAACTCCCCAATATTAGGTGACTTATAACAAATTTCCATTTATATATTTTTATTATGTATGCCCACAGTGTGTATGTCAATCCACAAGGCCTTTACATTCTTACTGGACCTTTCATTAACATCTTCCCTTATAGTAGGTTTTAAGACATGCTTTACAAATAGGCATATCCCCACCTCTTTTATTAACCCTATCACTTCTAAAAAGTGACTGACCCTCTAGTTTGACTTCCCAGTCATGTGTATCATCTAACCAGGTTTCACTAACAACAATAAGATGACACTGCTCATGTACTGCAATTAGTTCTAATTCCCCCATCTTACCAGACTATGTGCATTTAAATGCATAGATTTTTTGGTACTTCCTTTCTGAAGAATTGCTTTCTTTTAAATAGTTTCTTGCTTTTTATCGGACTGTAACATAGGCCTCTCCCTGTGAGATGAACTATCCCATCCCCCTCCCCACCCAATGTCCCCTTTTGTAATCCATGTCCTCATCTATACTGCCTAACCAAACCTGTGTTGGATCACTCTTCCACCTTTCCTAATTTAAAGTCTCCTAAAACCCTTTCAAAATCCTTACCCCTCGCACAGTGGTCCCCCTTCCACTAAGGTGCAATCCATCTGTACTATAAGGTTTGCCCCAAGGGAAAAAAAGCCCAGTGCTTTAGAAACCCAACCCCTATACTTACAGCAAGTCTTTATCCACTTATTTAACTCCCTAATCTCACACTGGCTTTCTTGTATAGCATGTGACACTGGTAGTATTTCAGAAAATACTACCTTTAAGGTCCTTTGCTTTACGTTTATGACCTTAATCCCAGAAAATGGACCTCCATTTGCCACTGACTTTATTCAGTGGTACCAACATGAACCATGACAGCAAGGTCATGACCATCCCCTCCCAAAAATCTATCAATCCAATCTACTACATACTGAACTCAAACACCTGGGAGAGAGTGAACTTTCAATTGTAGCAATCCTAGAGACAGATTACCCTAGCTGTCTTCCTAAGTATTGTATTCTAAAGGGTTCTACTGCAGTATAAATAACCTAGCAAGTTAAAGTGGACCTTTCACCTTGGTGCAAGTTTGTATATTTGAAAACTGCAATAAAAACTGCCTATGTGTCTTGTTAGCCAAAAGACCAGCAAATTTACAATTAAAGAGACATTCATACTTGTTACCATATACTAATGTATGCTAATTGTGGTACCTGTGCATTACCAGTGACATTTAATTTGCAAAATAAGATTTTCAATTACATTTCATATGTATATTAAGTCTTTTCAATCACGTGAAGATATTCAGTGATGTTTCATATGCTAATGAAGCACTGTGAATTACAAGATTTTCACTTTCAATTTCCCCAGAAATAAATGTGTGAATATTTCCTAAACAATACATCTTTTGACTTTTTGGTTAAGATGACACATAGGATGTTTTGAATTAAAGGGATAGTAATACTTCATTTTAACTTTATTTTATTGTGTAGGCATTAAAAAAACATGAAGAACGATATAAGTCTTATCTCTCAAACCTTTATGGTTTAAGAGATATTCACAAGCAAAGTTTCCCCTCCCGCCCCTTTTACCTAGTGTAAGCCATCTCTTCTCAGATGTGAATCTGGTTGTAAGACCAGACAGATAACAGCAGGGGACAATCTTCTTTATATGAAAAGAATGAAAGCCCTTCCCCCCTTGACAAGTTTTTCAGGTTTTTCCCTTATCTTAATTGAAAATTGTCCCTCTCTGAAATCTACCTGGGCACCTCCCTTCTGCTCTGGCTGAGCAGTGTTACATCAGTAAAAGGGGCGGGAGGGGGATACTTTGTCATTGAATTACTCTTGAACTACAACTCTCACAGAATTGAAGTAACACTCTCCAAAGTCCAAATACTATGATGATTAATTAGAGCTGCTTTTATTATGAAACATTACTATCCCTTTAAGTTTTCAAATATGTAAAAAAAATCAAGGTGATAGGTTCATTTTAAAGGTGGTTTGGCCTTTTATACAATAAATAAAGGGGAGCAAGCTTACTTTTCTTCCACTTTTGCACTAGTTAGTAACATTATTCCATATAACGCATGACACGTTTGTGGATTTTTCCTTGCATCTCAATTAGATTGTTAATGGGAAAATCTAACAAACCTGGCAAGTATGGGCATTACTCAAAAAAGCCACTTCATGCTATGATTTACATGCAGATTATTTTTACATGTTATGTCTAATCCACAAAGGTGGAGACATTCTTGTGCAAACCAACTGTACCATGGGGGATACATAAAAACTCCCCAAATCCCAGTTGATTTAAATTGGGTTTTTGGGGCTTCTAACCCTTTGAATACTTGAGAGGCCTTCAAAGCATAGCAATTCACTGAAGACCTGTCAAGAAACATAGAAACCTATTTGGTCCTTGGTTTGGTCTTATGTTCAGGATAGACTTTTGCCTATCCCATGCATGCTTAAATTCCCTCACTATAGTGACCTCTACCTTCTGCTGGTAGGCTATTCCACTTATCTACCACCCTCTCAGTGAAATAACATTTTCTTACGTTACATCACATCTAAGCCTCTGTCCTTCTAGTTTTAGACTATGACATCTTATCCTAACATTTCTACTCCTTTGAAATGTACTTCCCTCCTATACTTTGTTTAATCCATTTATGTATTTAAATATTCTTATCATATCCCCTCGCTCTTCTCTCCTTCAAGTTATACATGTTCAGATCCTTCAGTCTATCTGGATAAGTTTTATACTGAAACCATTCACCATTTTAGTAGCCATTCTCCAAATTATCTCCAGAGTACCTATATCCTTCTCGAGATGGGGTCTCCAGTATGTACACAATACTCTAGGTGAGGACTAACCAGAGATCTTTAAATTGGCATTACCACTTTCCCCTTCTTGCTGCTAATCCCTTTATACAACCCAGTACCCTGCTTGCATTCCCCACCACTTTGTTACATTGCCTGCCTGCCTACCTTTAAATCATCAGAAATAGTTACTACTCCTCTTGACACCGACAACACTACCCTTAATATTACATTCTGCCTTTCATTTCTTACATCTTCTAATTTACCTAGCATTCAAGAGTTTGAAAGCCCAAATTAAATCAATGTGAATGTCCAATATGTTTAACAGAGTGACTTCATACAATAATATATAGTTACATATTTTAGTTTGCTTGCTTTTTGTTGCAAGTCTGCTGTATTTTATAGCTGGAGACTTCCAGTATGCTGCTACCTGATCATTCTCCGCTAGCAAAATATCAATAAATAATGACTTTACACTTTATAAATGTGACCCATCGCTATTACCACTATCAAATTTTAATGACAAGTCTTAAACATATTGCTAACAATGGTTTTCCTACATACCCCATTGTATTTTCAATTAATCTTGCATGCTTTGAGCAGTAATTTGTGCCAATTTTGTATAAATGGAAATGAGATACAAAAATGTGCATATTTTGCAGTTTTCCAGTAATATATTTGATGGTTTCTTAATAAACATTTTGCAAAACTGTATTTTCTCTTAGGACACAGAACATTTTTTGTGCTCCTTCTAAAATGCATTGTCTTGGATGATAGAGACATCTTGAATGCATTGCAATGCTTCTAATATCCAAGGGGTTAATCAAATTACCTAGCTGCTCTTTGTTATATATCCTATATAATCCTATATAATAATTAGCTAAAACTTGTGTAACAACAAAGTCATGCGCAGTAGAAACTGCTGAGCGTGCTGCAGTCATGCGTAGTAGAGACTGCCCGCGCTGCAGCTGATACAGAGCTGGATGCTCCTTCGGAGCGCCCAGCTCTGTATCAGCCATGGCGCAGGCAGTCTCTACTGTGCATGACTGCCCTGCGACCGGCTGGCAGTGGCACTGTGGCCCATGTAACGGGCTCTTCAATTAGTACGAAATCTGGTCCTAGACTAGATTTAACTCCTTTGATTTTTTTTATATGGCCCCATCTCATAGGAGATATAATTAGAATCTAAAGGGTTAATGACACTGAATATCAATTGGATGGTAACTAAATTACCAGACCAATATACTGTAAGTATTATTTTCTATAGTTAATACTTGTATTTATAAAATGTATCCATTTGTTTTCTTGAGATTAGCAATAAACTTGCACAAGAGACATGAATCAATTTAGTGTCACAGTATGTGATCTCATTTGCAAATCATTAGCCAGCACAGGAGTTATAAGCCATTAAATCAATGTAGTGGATGAGACAGTGCAGTGAATCGAGGCTGAGATATTTATACAAGATATGTAAATGCACTGATGTGTTCTTTCTTTCCTGGCAAAGAAAAAAAATAAACACGCACCACAGGTGAATATCAAAGCACTATATGTAATGAAGAAATTAATATATGTATGTTTTCACATTTAAATGTTCAGTTAAGCCTACCTATTGTGATTAACCCCTTGAGTCTCAGAGAGGATCAAATGCACCAACTGAGTGGGAAACCCTTATATCCGCCATGTTCTTCCCTCATTTACTTGTTCTTGGTGCACATACTTACTGTTACTTATAAATGACCTTAACCAATGGCATTCAGTTTTTCATTGCGAACAGGCTCTCACTCACCACTTATATAGAGAAATTGCTTGACTTCTAGAATGAGGTATCTCTTTCAGTTCCCTACTGATCCTTTGGCTCATCATTACTGCTTACACATGCTGCATGTCATATATTAGAATGTCACTGTTAATAGCAATCTCATTCTTGAACAGAGTCATGCACATACACTTCCTCCCAGTTCCTCCAGGGCAATTGTAGCTATAAGCTAAAATGGACAGGTACAACAAATCTTGGTTTCTCTTGAAATGTCTCTCATGAATTTCCTTGGAAACAAAATAAAGTATAATCATTCTGTCAAGCTGGGTAAGAAAATTAAGATTTTTGTGAAGCCAATTGTGATCACTTACATGTGTTTTATGCATCTGGCAGATTTCCCTCATCAACATTTCCATTCTTCATTTATTGTGTGGCCATGGCCCAAGACAGGGATTTATACTGGGAGATATGCAGAAAGTGCTGTAGGGTGCAAAAGCAGTGAGCCCCCTACAACACAGGACTCTATCAGAGTTATACCCTCTGCACCCCTATTGTTATACCAGTGGACTGATCAACTAAGAAGAAACTAACTCCAGCATAGAAGACAAAGAAAGGTTTCAGAATTCCTATTGCTTTAAATGGGGCGTTTCAACCCATGGGGCATTTGTATTTGACCCTATAAATAGTGGGTTTGCGTAATAATTTCTCCAGTTCTTATTAGTATATCAGTCTCATTGACTTTTTCTTACAGCTTGATAGAGACATGGTTCTTGAAATAATTTCAGTTACAAAATAGAAATGATGAAAATATCCTATAAAATAAAGTGGTAGAATGCGTCGCTCACTGTGAGCCATAACCGCACATGCGCAGTAGAGAGTCTCTACTGTGTATGTGTGGTTTCGCACACATGGAGCTTCACTGTGAGGCATCTGGAGCTCCCCGCTAAGGATCAGCGCGTTCGGCGAGACTCACCGAACAAGCTGCCCCACTCTGGATGGCTCACGTCATGTCTCTGCTCCCAGCTCAGGGGCAGCAGTTGGGGCAGCTGGGTGCACTTTAGCCCATGTATACGGGCTTCCATACTAGTGTAAAATAAATATATACTTGTGTTTTTATAATGTGTAATTGTTTTATGCATTTTTTGGTGTTACTTTAACCTTTTCACTCTTTCAGTGCCAGGATTGATGAGCAACATATTGCTTTGCAATGTTTTGAACACACCTCTGGCACTCAAAGGATTTTCATGATTATTCCTCTCCATTAAGTTATTCCACCCCTTGGGTGACAACTACAATGTTAGAGAGATCATTTTGTGGACATGCGAGTAATTCGTTACGCAGCTTTATCCGTCCAAGTTAGAGAACAAAGCTCTGCTGAGGTTAAATTCCCCAACAACTAAATCCAATATCTCTAAAACGAGTATCCTGTTTGAAAAACAAAAAGCAGAAGTTATGACAATTCAAATAGATATATTTAATCAGACTAAAATCCGTATAGATAACAGGTTTACTTTAAATGTATTGTGGACAAATGACACCTCATGGCATTGGGTATGACCTCCTTTCTCTCTCTCTCTCTCTCTCTCTCTCTCTCTCTCTTCCCCTTCTTTTCTCTCCTTTTCTAATTCCATGATTAATTACATTTTACCAAACACTTCCCCCACAGGATATAAACAAATTCCCACTGCTCATAAAATTGGGTGACATTTATCTAATTCATTACACTCGTATCACATTGACTCCAGTATACAGCAGTTAATCAAATTGTCATGCGTTACCAAGCACCAAATATCACACCTCATGGTTCCACCTAAGAAAAATGTATTACAACATTATTAAAACATCAGTAGATGGTTTTTCTTAACCCTTTAAGTGCCAGATAGGTATCCAACGCATTGCAAAGGGTTAATTCATTTCCCCTATACATGTAGCATAGGGGTGTCACAGTCTCTCTTCAGAAAAACAAAATGGCAAGCTTGTATGAACAAGGTGCAGGAGCTCTTTTTTTGGCTCAAAGCCTTATCTAGGTGCCACATGGGTCATGTACCTGCTAAGTACCAATGTATAAAGCTCATTGTGTACTAAAATGAATGTTTTTTTGTCATGTCCGTCGAGAGTGTGTACATTCTGGCTGTGCAGTTCCTCTGTTTACAGACTGGATGAAGAGTAACTGGCCTCTTATGCCTTATCCATGCATGGGTGGAATAAGTCCACCTGGACAGTCTGCTTCACTGGGATTATGTGACTATATGTAAGACTGCACCTATGCATCTGAGCATGTGCATATATGCTGGCTCTCATTTAGTTTGCTACAAGAGAGGAGAATAGTATAGGGTATATGTATATAAGGACATCTAACACCTAATAATAATCCCCACTTACCTTACTATATCCAGAAAATCCCAAAGGCCCCTATGGATCTGTCCCTTGCTCCAAATTTCAAGTTGTAACAGCTTCCTCCATAACAATCATACCTATGGAGGCGGACAAGACATTTGCTAACAGGACCACAGAACCTCAAACTCTGTTCAGTTCACATGGTAGTCTTAACCCTTTAAAGACCAGAAGGGCTCATAACTCATTGCTTGAAGGACTCATGTACTCTGCCTGCTTCAGTTTGAAAAAATTGCCAGTAACTGTCATGTTTGCCTCCATAGAGAGGGTATACAGATCTGGCTGATGACGTTACGTCTTAAAACACAGAGTTTGTGAAAAATCCATAGGGGCCATGAGGATTTTCTGGCCATAGTAATATAATTATGGGGTTATTATTAGGTGGGGTAGTTCTCCTATATGTTTAGTAAAATCTGAAATAAAACAATTGTACCATATGTATTTTCTACTTCCTGCAATTGTTTTTATCCTTATGATGATTATTTGTGATAAAGCTGGTTTGTCACTACCCTACAAAACTGCATTGAGCTTCAGTGTGATTACTGTGTGGTAGGTTGTGAAAAGTCTGCCAAATATCCAAGCATTCTACTCTTTATGTCAGAGTAGTAAGATAGGGTTTACTATTGGCATGTCTTCTCTTAAGTAGTGTGTCAAAAGGGTGACATTTCAGCAAAAAGATATCTTCAAAATATCGCCATTTAGAAAGTCGCTGTGGCCCAGTGTATAACTCCTGCCCCAGTACACAAAGTAAATATTGTATACAGGTAGCACTCATTCTGGCTCACATTCACTTCTCATCAATGAATGGTGTCACTGGCAGCAACCAATGAAATACAGCAACACAAAACAACAGCTGATCTGATGAAATCTTACCCAATCATAACACACCTCTGTCTGTATGTCCTGGTTTGGCTGTTGGCAGTGGACTTTCTATTACAGGCTGTAAGTGAGTACTGTGTGTATATGAATAATTATTCTCATCATTTGGTGCTGATCCTGCAGAAACACAAGTGCCCCTGGGCTTGAGGAACAAGTGAGCCTAAAGTGTTAGTAATGTCCAAAAAATGTTTTAATAGATTTGTAGAGGCTAAAAAAAGAATTGGATTGCCACAAACCCCATCTCTCAGATCGCTATGATTTGAGAGATATTGGCAATCAAGGTTCCCCCTTCCCGCCCCTTCTCTTGATGTCAGCTGTAAAGCTGACAGAAGGAGATCGGTGTCAGCCGACACGATGAGGCTCTTCAGCAGAGCCGAAATCCCGGTATTAGAAAATAAGTACTTCATGGGATTGGTCTACAAAGTGTGCATGCAAACCAGGCACACTTTGTAGACTTTTCCAGTGAAGTCATTCTTTTCTAATAATGGGATATGAGCTCTGTTGCAGAGCCGCCTGCTGATCCCCGGACTGGGATCTCCTGCTGTCAGCTAGACACTGACGTCAAAAGAAAGGGTGGGATGGGGAACTTTGATTGGGAATATCTCTCAAATCGTAGCGGTTTGAGAGATGGGGTTTGTGGCACTACGATTATTTTTTTTAGCTTCTAAAAATCTATTTAAACATTTTTTGGACATTACTTATACTTTAAAAACCTGCAAATTTTCACTTAAGTAGATCAGCCATTGGCAAGTATGAGACATGCACAAAACAAATACAAATAAAAACACTGCTAGCTCTGTTCACTTTGACTAGCCAGAGTGGGTGTAACCCTTTGGGTGCCAGAGGAGTGTGGAAGGCTCGCACTCAAAGGTTTATTTAAATCCCCCACTTATCTTCCTACCTTCATGTCACTGATGATGGTCCAGAAGAGCCCTCCCAGGGCACTGTACTCCTTTTCTATAACAGCCTCCATTTTTTTTTTAGTCTTGGGTCAATCCAGATAAAAGAAAAATAAGGGCCGAAAAAAACCTCCTACAATCAGAGACAGTTGTCCACTCCAACATAGGTATCCCCCTCCCCACTGTATGTGCAAGGGCAGAGAACTGGAGATGGGCTGGAAGACAACAAGCTAGAGATTCGCGCCTGCAGGTCCCAGCACACAAGCGCCCTGGACTAGAGGGACACGCAGGTTTCATTTCACGGATATGTATTTAACACACCCATTCTAGCACGTTACTATGCTGAATTATCCAAGGTACAAAATAAAAGACCTCTTTTTGCAGCTTGTAACTGCACTTTGATTCCAGTTGTGCTAATGGAGGGTCAGTGGTGGGAAAAAAAGAAATGAAAATTATGTCACTTCAGGACAGTTTGAGCATTTAAAGTAGAACTTATTCTGAAAATGATTTAATCAGAATTGTTACCAGTTGATTCTTCAGTCATTACCTCCCAGGCAAGACAAGACCTTGATAAGGAAAATGAGAAAACTCGGGTTCCTATGCCAGAGTATTATAGTGTGGAAAAGAAAAGTTGTGAGGATCCAGGGAGTGATCAGAGTATTATACAAGTGAGCTCCCTGCCCTTCACATCCATGTCAAACAGCAGGAGACCATTACAGAATCAGGCCAGACATCCAGAATCCAGACATCCAGAAAAGGGCCCCCACTTCCTGGCATTTGGCCATTTAAAATGTTATGAGCTGAAGCCAGCAACTCTGTTGACCATCAGAGGGTTTATGGATCCTTGCCAGATGTTTGCCTTTTTAAGAAGAACTGATGGATGTAAGGATTATAAGCGAGGAACATTTTTTTCCCACCTAACGTGCCCTTTTGAAGAGGGTGACATGGGCAACATTTTTTAATTGTTCTATTCATGTGGGTGACATTTGGATGTTGCTATTTTGACATGGGCGACATTTTGATGCCACCTTTTTGAAGGCCGCCATTCAGGCAAATCCATTTTGATAGGACACTATAAGATAGTCTAGTAGGTTTATTGATTATTTATGTATCAAGGAGTTAGACAGAAGAATAGTAGACAAAACAGGCAAGTATATTAACCTTTTAAGGACCATAGCGTTGTGCAACACATTGCTTCTCAATGCTTTGTACCCCCTTCTAGTCCTTAAATGGTTAAAAAGAAAACTACAGTATTTAAGACTGCGTTTAAAGGCAGAGACATAAAATGTGATAATTTCTCTGTAGTGTAAAGACTTATTGGATTTATATCCGATCAATATATATCTCAAATACATTTTTATGCAGTTTGCACAATATTACCGTAACATACAAATCTTAATTATAGCAAATTAAATTAATGCAGCATTCTTATATATTCTCCTACTTGGTTTTCTCATCTAATGATTGAATATAATATAGGCCTAAGTGTCTCTGTCCCATAGTAGACAATAGCATGGATGCATATTGGCTTTTAGTCAGATTGAGTTAGTTTTTGTGACATGGCCATCTTAGATAGGCTTGAGTTGGTCTGTGTTTGTGAACCTGTGACTCTCCAGCTATTTGATTGTAGGGGCCTTGATTCTTAGGGGCCTTTTCAAAAGCAAACCAAAGAATTTAAATTTGCTCAAACGGAAACAACAAAATCAATACTCGTTCATTTGGTTCTATACGATATAAGGGTATAACAATGAATTATTAACATACATATCATTAATTATCTTATGGCAACTTATTAGGCTGATTTCTTCATCTACATTTAGATGTGCTTGCCACATGTAAGTTGAATTTTTCCACAGCTTTACTTAGAACAGTTTTTCCTGACTCCAGACCTCATATACCTGCAGTAGTGCAGGTTTTCAGGTGTATCAACATGGTGTTATTGTATGTCACAGTTTCTCAAGCACAGACATCGAGTACTACTAGTACCACTTTTGTAGGAGTCCATCAAACAGCAGCCAGGTATATTTACATCATTACTGTGTCTAACAAAATGATTACATAGGTAGGTGTCCTTCCTATAGCAGTCAGGTATATATCTATATAATTATTGTGTGTAACATAAGAACATACCTATGTATGCAGCAGTCAGGTATAGGTATATAATTACTGTGTGTAAAAGAAGGACTTACCTAGGTAGGTGCCCCTCATACAGTATTCAAACTAATTAATGAGTATCAGAAGCACATACCTAGGTAAGATTCCTTCACACAGCAGTCAGGTATATACAGTATGTATAATTACGATGTGGAACAGAAGGAGGAGCCCTTCATATAGCATGTAAGTATATATGTGTAACAGAAGGACATGCCTAGGAGGCTAACGGTAGAGAATAAGACCTAGGGTGAGTGAAGACAGGGGAGGATAAAAAGAAAGGCAGGGTTGCAGGTAGATAAATAATAATAATCACGGGGAGGGCTAGCAAAACCCATCTCCTTTAACCCCTTGAGAACCTGAGAAGTAATGTATTGTTCATCCCTCTGATCCTCAAGGGGTTAAAACCTACACAAAGAATTGATCAATGTGGGGAGGACTAGTAGTAACTTGTGCACCTAATAAATACTCCACTCAGCTTCTCTACTTCTGACAAGAATCTCTTCTTTCTCAGTTCCTCACACCAGGAATGGAAAGTGTGAGAGCAATTAAGAGGTCAGAGCAGTTCACATTATTAGTGGGGAAGGAATGGAATCTTTATATACTATACACTTAGTCATTCATCCCAGTGATCACTTGTACCCAGCAAAAACATTTTTTTTTTTTTTTTTTTTTTTTTCTTTTTTTGCTGCATTGAATTTTAATGATGATGGGCGGGGATAGGCACCATAGAAACCACATTGTCCACAGAGTACCATCACCATTGCAGGAGAAGACAACTTAGTGGAGAGGGGGTCAGAATTTCAGTAAACTTGTCAATTGGATTAGTAGGCCCATACTTCTGTAGTGCCCTACCTAGTGCTGAATTTTCATTATTTGAAATTTGATTAAAATAATGAAAACGTGAGTTGTGATAACTTTCCTAGGAAGCAGCTTCATTTTACTCAGCAGGAAACGCATTGCAATATATGTCTGTTTTGTTTAAAGGGATAGTAATACTTACATTTAACTATAATGCATCTTGTAGCCTTTAAAAAAACAAATTAAATGCCCCCAGTGCCATCTCTCAAACCTCTCAAACATCAGCTCTTTAGCTGACTGCAGGGGAATCCTATCCCTGAACAAGCGGAGGCTCTTCAGCAGAGCCGAGATCGCGTTATTGAATAAGAAATCCTTCACTGAAATGTGTGTTTGAAAACCAAGCACATGTAGAAGACCTTTCCAGTGAAGGATTACTTTTTCCATAACGCAGTCTCGGCTCTGCTGAAGAGCCTCCGCTGGTCCTGGGACCGGATTCTCCTGCAGTCAGCTAGAGCACTGACGTCAGGGGAGGGGGAACTTTGAAAGTGGATATCTTTCAAACCATAAAGGTTTGATAGATGGTGCTGGGGGCATTTAATTTGTTTTTAAGGGCTACAAGATCATTATAGTTAAATTTAAGTATTACTATCTCTTTAAACACATCCAGAGCCACTTATTCCTATAGACATAATTCCCTTTAGATTAGCGGAGGCTGGAACTGATTCTCAGACCAATATTCTTTACCATCCATATCTGTGTTTTTCACTAAGAGTAAAGCAGATGCTTTGCTCTTTACTGCAGACATGACTAATCTGAACTGTATATAATATGAAATGATTAGTAACGTCAAAACATACAGATAACGCAATTAAACCATTATCAACTATCATCAGTTATGTATAAAAAGCTAATTGCGTATAGGCTATAAAGAAACTAATTACCCATCATAATCTGTGCATACATACTAGAACATGTTATAATATAATAGGGTAATATATTTCCCACTGGTAGAGGCATTAGGACTGATGTTATAAAAAAAGGAGTATGCAATTGTTGGACCTCCAGCTTTTGGGAACTACAGCTGGCTGGGAATGGTAGGAGTTATAGTCCCCAAAAACTAGAGGTCCAGCTAATGACTACCCCCCCTGTTCTAAGAGGAACTGGAGCAATTCCAGAACAAACCAACTGCACCATAAGGAAAAAAGGATATGTTCCATTGTTTTAAATGGGGCATGAACCCCTTGAATGTTAGCTGGATTATAAAGTATTAAAAATCTGTTAAATCAATGGTTTTTATTTGTGCCCTGTGAACCAGAATTGCTCCAATTATTCCAAGTGTATCAGCCTCACTATCATACCATGGAACCCTCCGAATCTGCAGCAGAGACTCTGGTTTTTGCAGTGAATTACCCGGTCTCCAGGGACAGAGTTTGATTCTCCAGTGGGGGGGAATTCTGCTCCTTCCCAGTGTGTTCTTCCCATTTCCCGCCTACTTCTCTTTCTTTCCCACCCTGTTCTGCCCACTTCCCGCCCACTTTATGGCACATTCCATTAAGTACCGCCCCCATCAGTGATTAGTCCCAGCCCCTTGTGATGTGAGTCACATCATTTATATCCCTCTGCTGCACCACATGAGCCCCCTCCACACACCCCTGAAGAACAAGTTACCAGATATGCTCACTATGTTCATATTAACCCATTGGGAGTGGATGATTTCTGCTAAATGGCTCTCATACCCAAGGTGCTATTGAGCATTTCTCACTGTTAGTGCTCAGGGGATATCAGTAATGCAGGTTGTCAGTATAACCCTGCTTGTTAACAGGTGTGTGATAAGTGTCTCAGTCATTAGGATTGATCCATCTGTGCTTAATCAGTGGTATCCTTAATCCTTTGAGTGCCAGATGGGTGTCTAATGCATTGCAAAGCAATACATTGTATACACCTCTGGCACTCAAAGGGTTAAAACCTGATCTGTTGGACCAGAGCTGAGAAAATTGTATTAAGTAGATGTAAATGTATGTATGGATATCTTTGGTGGACAATGTACACAGAGAGAGGCTTTAGTAAAGTTATGTACAATTAGAATTCAAATTGTGCAGTAATCCCCTGCAATCTATTTAACCCTTTTGGGATTAGTGAGGTGCTCAGTGCATTGCAAAGGAATTTGTTGCACCCCTCTCTGGCCTTCAAAGGGTTAACAAAGATGTCCTATAAAATGTTTAACATGATTATTCCAACTAAAACAAATGAGTGTTATTACATGTTGTGATTTGTACAATGTGAATGCAGAATAACCTTTTTTCAGTGGATCACCAATGTCAGCAATATAAATAAGAGTATTCTTCACAAGATGGATGCCTTTCAAATCAGGGTTGATTAGAGCATATGGAATCTAAATGGATCTTACTGTGAACAATAACAATGTAGGTTTAACCCTTTGAGTTCCACTTGGGTACACAATGCAGAGCACTGTGTTTTGGTGTTCTTTCTCTGGCACTCCAAGGGTTAAAGGCAAGTATGTTCAGAGACCTGTGGGTTGATTTACTAAGAATAAATTTAGCAACTCCTGAGCAAACCAGCTGTTCCACAGGGGACAAATAAACATTCCATAATTTCACACTGATTTAACCCCATTGGTGCTAGAGACAAAACTATAGAACACTGTTCTAGTCCATTGGTGCTCAAACCTATCTTCAGGTTCTGCCCAACAGTTCAGTGTTTCAGGATCTCCTCACGGGAACACAGATAGATCAATCAGTGTCCTTTCATTGTAAAGGATATGTGTTTAACTGAGGATATCCTGAAAACATGGAACAGGCTTGAGTGACTGTTTAAATCTATGTATGTATTTCAATGTGATTTTATTTCCCTTTGTCTATTGCTAACTAGAATTAGTTTTAGGAAATGTGCAAACTAGATGGGCCAATTTGTACTTACATGACATCAAATTCTGAGTTTCCTCTCCCTTCTGCATGAGTTAAAAGATATTGCTTGTGTGCACTTTCATTCAAGTCCTTACCTTGCATGCTATGTACTTCAAATATTAACCCTTTGAGTGCCAGAGGGGTACGCAACGCATTGCAGAGTAATGCCTTGCATACCCCTCTGGCACTCAAAGGGTTAAAATAAATTAGTAATCCATAGATTTAATACATTGTGGTCAGTAACAATATTCTTTACAAGAATTATGATTTTGTAATTATGTATACCTGAGGTATAAAATGTGTAAGGCGACCATATTGTTTGTACCCATAATGCAAAGAGACTCTTCTGTCTGCGTCTTTTAACATGGTAAATAAACTACCTTTTATCCTGAACAAAATGAAAAATCTTTCTGTTTGTATAACTTCAGATTATGCTGTACAAGTTCCATATTATAAGACATGGACATGCTTTTGTTTAATAAAAGGGAATTACCATGTAACATATTCAGCTGTGTCAGTGTTGTAGCTCCTTTACTACATACTGTTTTAATGTACTATATCTAAATACAGTATATAAAACAAGAAAAAAAACAAAAGAAGAGAGGGCGCCCAACAGTGCAATACTTTGACCAATGATATACAATTGTTCAGACCATCAATATTAGAGATAATACAAAAGGATACAAAAGAAAACATATGTGGGGAAACAATCACCAGCTATACAATGTTACATAGTGCACACATCATAATAATTTATGGTTCATCAGACAAACAACTAACATATATATAATAAATATGCCTATTAAAGTTAAAATTCCAACAAATATGTCACAAGCAACACCACATGATTAGATGAATATATAACATAAATGAACATAGACACAATAAATAAACACAATGGTCAGGAACACACCAATGATACTACATCCCCAGGCAGAAATGCATAACTGAATGATATAAATATAAAAATCAATTGTAACTACCATAAGTATAGAGGAGAACAACATGGAGAATCCACTTTGTGGTGGATGTTTATTGATATCTCTTAGTATTAAAAGAAAAATCGAAATACCACAGTATGGTATACAAAAAAGATGTCCAAAAGATAAAATAAAAATAATAATGAGAGTCTAAGTGATGGAAAGGTGAAGCATATGGAAACAATAGGGACTAAAGGAGAATTATGAAGATTAAAGATACTCACAACTGCGTATGTGAAGTGTAAAGGTGGTGTATATGACAGTTATTGTTGTGAATGTGTAATAGAACAGAAAAAAAGAGAAAAATGATGTTGAAAATAATGGTAATGATGATGGGAAAAAAGTGAGGGAGTAAACAGTAGACAGGTGTGGAGTAGACAGGTGGGGAGTCGAAGGTTAGCCGGGTCCGGTACACAGGTAGTCGCTCAAACAGATAGTCGGTACCATGGGTGAGTCGAGAAGAGGAGAGTCGTAGTCAAGCCGGAGTAGGTACACAAGGAGTCGAACAAACTGGAGATATGCAGAGTGGTCAGGCTAGCCGGAGTCGGTACACAAAGGTCAAACAGAAGACTGGAGCAAACAGTTGGAACACAGGAACAAGAAGAGAGGTCGCAGATAAAGTCAAGGTCAGGAAGCCAGATATTCGGATACACGTAGTTCAGGCAAGGGTCACAACGGGAATCAGGAATCACAGGTAAGCTTGATACACAGGTACTAGGACGCTGAGCACAGACCATCCGAGTGAGGGGATAGTAGGAAAGTCCTGGGTATAAGTAGGCTATGGACAGGTGTATGAGTTCTGTAATCAGGAGTGAGACCGCCTTGAGGGAGGAGGAGCGGACTGGTTTGTGACATTGAGTTTTTGTACAGTAAGGGCAGTAATCTTGAGGAATATTTTACATTAGGAGGCGGAAGATGCTTTCAAAAAAGTAGTGTATACTTTTCTGGCTCAGAACAATACTGAGAATTATGATAGCTGGTTTCAGTGCAGAGATGATGTTGATCCAGTTCTATATCTATCTGTCATTTAGGAATTTTCTTACACACTTTGGGCTTAAGTGGAAATGGATTTAATGGGGCTTTGTTGCCTTCCTCTGGATCAAAGAAAGATGATAGTTCAACTTGATGGACAAGTATTTTTTTAATCACTATTTATTTATTTATTTATTTATTGTATTTATTTAAAAAATATTTTACAATGAAAAATACATAGAGATTTTTCTCATTTTTAGGTATGTCCTTGAGAGATTTTACAGTAAAAGTGACATATTTATACAAACTATTTTACAATGTTACCAGCAGACTTCAGCTTGTGTGACCACAAAAGAATATAAGAGTGTAAATGTCTAGTCATTGTGTAAATCTATAGTTATCACCATGGTATAACATTCTATGCTTGTCATAGATTTCAGAATATTTAAAGTAGATGAAATATATAAAAAAATGCTCTTATAAAGCCATCATATGAAAGCAATGCAATCAAGCCTTGAGGTAGAAATGTGACCCCTTCAAGCCTGTCCTCAAGCCCCCCAAAAGTGCATGCTTTCAGGATATCCACAGTTAAAAACAAGTACATTTTATTAACACATGCAGATCCTTCAAAATGATTGAACCACTAATTAATTCACCTGTGTACATGTGAGGAGATCCTGAAAACCGAGTCCACTGGAGCTGAGGGCAGGTTTGAGTGCACTACCATAGTTGATGTGGATGGCTATCTTGTTGGTATGTTTCTGGCCTACCTTATCTTTGAGTAGGTAAACGCTAGGGCCATCTTAAAAAGGGCATGGTATGCTTCTAAATTTCAGTCCATACAAATGATGAAGCATTTTTCTTTGGGGTGCTGTTTTTTCTCAGGAGTATTATTGATGTAGCAAGATTTATTGTGCCTTTCCCTGCATTATAACCAGTAACGGTATCATTGTATGATATACAAACTGCACTGACTTGCATGTTTGTTTTTTAAACTACAACCCCTTTTCAAGTTTGAAGTTGTATATTTAATACAAAGTAACAATATCTCATGTCACATGTAGATTTTATTTTGTCCAGTATGTCAGTATGTATCAGGGTAAATTTATGTTCAAACTGAGTTCTCTTCAATTTTTCTGCTATATTAAAGGGATAATAGTTTTTAACATAGAAAATGATATATTGCAAGGTTTAACCCACTGATTGAAACAAAGGTACACCCATTGCTATGAGGTGTTTTATTTGAAATGTATTGCAGTTCAAACTTGCATTTTTAGGTGCAGTACCTCCATGGCATGAAATATTATGGTGGCACTGTTTCTACAGCAGTTTATGGACAGCTCTGGTCAGTAGACCTTAAACCTGTAGCAACAGCACTGCTGTACATTTTCAGGACTTGGAGGTACTGCACCCAGAAACCCTTTGAGCTGTAATATGTTTGAATAAAACATCTCATAGCAGTGGGAGTTCCCTTGTTTCAATCAGCAGGATCTATTACTTTTTCAATATTATGCATTAATAGCCCTTTAAAGGGGAACTTTCACCCCAAGACACTATATCTTATATGATTAATCTACTAAAATGTTATGTAGATTGGCGTGGGTCTTTTTTGTTTTTTTTGTACATACTTTATTAGATATTCACTATAAAATGTAGATGTGATATAGGCCCTTCCACATTCTGTGGCACCGGATAACATTGGCACAACTCTGCTGGACTTCCCAGTCCTCAAATTCTCCTCCTACCTCTCTCCCACGTTCACATTTCCCTTCATAGTGATGTTCAGCACGTCTATTGTAACAGCAAGCTGGTACAGAGGGATCACTTGCTTGGAATACTTACTTAAACGGATAGTAATGTTTCATTATAAAAGCAGCTCTAATTAATCATCATAGTATTTGGACCTTGGAGAGTGTTATTTCAATACTGTCAGAGTTGTAGTTCGAGAGTAATTCAATGACAAAATGTCCCCCTCCCACCCCTTTTACTGATGTAACACTGCTCAGCCAGAGAAGAAGGGAGGTGCCCAGGTAGACTGCAGAGAGGGACAATCTTCAATTAAGATAAGGAAAAAAACCGAAAAAATTGTCATGGGGGGCAGGGTTTCATTGTTCGCATAGGAAGAAGATTGTCCACTGCTGTTTTCTGTCTGGTCTAGCAACCAGATTCCACATCTGAGAAGAGATGGCTTACACTAGGTAAAAGGGGGGAAACTTTATCTTTCAATTACTATTGAACCACAACTCTGACAGTATTGAAATAGCACTCTATATGGCTCAAATACTATGAAGATTATTTGGAGCTACTGTTTTGTGAAGCATTACTATCCCTTTAAGTATAACTTTTGTAGATGTTAATGTTCCTTTAAATAATTATGTTTTCTTATCATTATGAGAGAAATTATGTTTGAAGCTTTAGAGATTATTTTAGGCTTCATTCAGTAGTATACCCTGCTATTATTTAACTTTGATGTCAGCAGTGTTGTGTTTACTTTAATGCTTTTATAGACTTTGCATTCAATGTTTTCATTTTTTTGACTTCATAATTAATTATCAAAAAGCCTTTCAAATGTTCTATTAAATAAAACTGAAGCAGAACATATTGTGTTTACACAGCTGAATGCATTTAGTATTAATCTTCTGAAAGATAAGGAGTAGCTTGTATTCCTTTATCTAAGGAAATTAAGATTTGATTTGCAAACATATCAGCATCACATTTTTATGATGAGCCTCCTCAGACGTTGATGTATTTTATTTCACAAGACACATCAAATAGCATTAAGAATTAGAAAGTTAATTAGCGCAACTATGCCTTTTAAATGGAATAGTGAGGCTGATGTACTATGAAAAGTAATTGCAGCATAAGGGACAAACAAAAATTCTCATTGATTTAACCACTTGAGTGCCAGAGAGGCATCCAATGCATTGGATACGCCTTTGGCATTCAAAGGGTTAAACATGGCTCTTAACCCTTTGAGTGCCAGAGGGGTATGGAACACATCACTTTGCAATGTGTTCCGTAACCCTCTGTCACTCAAAGGGTTAACCTGGTGAATGCTACAGTGGTCTCCAACTCATTGCAAACATCTGAGACTACCAGGACAATCTGACCTACAGTAAACCAACTATCTATATGGCTAATCAGGACACCTCTATAGGGCCAGTTATAACCATTGATTCATTTTCCTATCTCTTCCTTTGTTGGTTAATTATATCAGCCTTTGGGCTTGCCACTTTTGTTTTTATGCATAACATCAGTGTATGTTAGCCATTTTATTACCATAGATAATGTAGGTAAAATGTGGTACTGTGTTAGCAATAGAAAAATCTGGAAACCAGTAGAGTAAAAGTGATACTTTTATTGGCTAAGTAGCTTTAGAATGCAAACTTTCAATAAAACTTAGGTTTCTTCTTCTAAATATGCCTGAAGAAGAGACCTAAGGTATATTGAAAGCTTGCATTCTAAAGCTACTCATCCAATAAAGGCATCACTTGTACTCTACCAAGTCTCCTGCATTGATAAGGTGAAATCACAATCTCTCCAGCACAGGTACTCTGCCATTCTTAGTAGTAATGTGGAGAAAGCTTGGATAAGGTTAATCTCTGAAATTCTGCATTTAGAGACAGTTTGCATGTTTTAGTTTTTAATGCAGTAAACTGAATATTCTCCTGGATTTTTGGCTAACATGATGTATAGGCAGGTTTGACTATTGTTATAATTATACAAACCAACCAAAGTTACAGGAACACTTTAAATAGCTCTTCAAATGATGATATACTAAAAAGAGAACATCTCTATAAGCTGACTTAGCTCATATGCTATGATTATAGTAGAAAAACAGCTTTCTGTGTGATTATGTGTTAATGCAGTTCACAGCATGAGAAACACATACACATTTATATGCCACTTTTTGTTTCATTTGTTAAGAAATGTATAATGTACACCATTCTACCCACTGTAATACGTTTGTGTACCTGGTAAAAGGACTCATCCCAGTGTCCCATTACAGTAGTTAAATGTAGATAGAACGCATGTGATTAATGGATTCAATTGACCTGGAAATGAGAAACAGTTTGTTTTGTGCTTTGATGGTGATACATGTACTGAGCTTACTGTGCAGTGTTCCATTACCAAAGCTATGTTTTGTACTTTACATATGAACTCATTTCGGCTTCATATAGTAGGAAGGTCATTGTGGTTTCTGCAACTTATAAAATCATATTTTAAATTGCATTTTCTGCATTCCTGTAGAGCATAATACTACAAACCCATGTGACTCTAATGTAGTACAGTGGAAGGTGAACACATTTCACAGGTCTGTAAAAATGTAGTCTATCATGTGAAACAGTTCACACAGTATAGAGTCACTTTTAAATTTGAAAGACGTTAATGTCTGAATTGTAATTTATCTTTAAAAGGACACATTTTCAAATTGATAAAGATATAATTTTTACTAGTTACCGTCATGAAATATAATATTGGAGAAATGGCCTTTTAACCCTTTGAGTGTCAGGAGTATACAACGCATTGCAAAGCAATATTTTGCGTACCTCTCTGGCCAGGGCTGGATTTTCCATAAGGCAGAGTAGGCATCTGCCTACAGGGGTGCCTGCCATTGCAATGGATATATTTTGTATTTTTTTTTTTTTTTAAGTGGCATGGCATGCTGCGCCACGTCGCCCACCGCATTGTAAGCTGTGCCTCACAGAACAGTATCTGCTGAGCTCCCCCTGTTCTTTAGTAATGCAGAGCGCTGGGAGATGACATCATCTCTCAGCGCTCTGCATTACTAAAGAGAAGACCGCGTGGGAGCTCCAGCAGCTACAGGTCTGTGCAGAAGCACAGATCTCTCCTGCCGCTGGACCACCAGGGAGGTAGGAAATGGATGGGGGGGAATGTGAAGCTTAATTTGGAAATAATGGGGGCAATGCGAGAGCAATATGGGGATGATGGGGGGGCAAGCAATGTGGAGCTGATGGGGGGCAATGTTAGGGCAATGTGGAGCTTATGGGGGCAATGTGGAGCTGATGGGGGGCAATGTTAGGGCAATATGGAGTTGATGGGAGCAATGTTGAGATGATGGGGCAATGTGAGGGCAATGTGGAGCTGATGGGGGCAATGTGGAGGTGATGGGGCAATGTGGAGATGATGGGGGCAATGTGAGGGCAATTTGGAGATTTGGAGCATTGTGGAGATGGCCAATGAGGGGGGGGCGCTTCAGATATCTGTGCCTACAGGCTCCTGAGATGTAAATCCGGCCCTGCCTCTAACACTTAAAAGGGTTAAAGGGAGATATGGTTAATCGTAACAATAAACACAAATCACTTGCTAAAAAAGTGATATTCTCAATACCAGTTTTAACTCCAAAAATGACTTCCAAAAGGAAAGGGAAGTTATTCTGAGCCAAACCAACTGCACCATGAGGGAGAGGTGAAAATTCCCCAAATAAGTTGCAGACCACGCTAGCATTCAACAGGTTAACCCTCTGAGTGCCAAGGAGGTATCCAACTCAACGCGTTTGATACCTTCCTGTCACTCAAAGGATTAAAAAAAAACCCTTTTCAATCAATTGGGATTTATACTTGTTCCTTATGGTACAGTTATTTTGCCCCAGAATTACTTGACTTTTGTACATAATTCTCAAAATATCTTTAAAAAGAATGTTTTGTTACTCAATTTTCTAACAAAATGGTGCTAATAATGTCATATTTTTAAATGTGACTTTATGCTTTTGAATGCTCCATTCTCAAAAACAAATGACACTAAAGCTGACTTAAATTTGAATCGGAATTTCCAAACAGATATATTTGAACATAGGACTCAATTAGAGGAACAGAAAAAAGCATGGTCCCAGATCATAGTAATATTAATAACTAGTATTTATATAGCACCTTTCTCCCAGTGGTACTCAAAGCTCTCTCAGCGCACCCTCTAAGAATTAACCAAATCGGCAGCTGAATAATAGATGTTATTTTTATCCAATGAATGGTACTCATTTATCGACCTCAGAAGGATTAAGGGCTGAGTTGACCTTGCTGGAATTTAAACCTGCAACCTTGCGGGTTGAACAGGCTCTGTAGTCAGGGAATTTACCACTGAGCTATCTCATAGTGTATTACTGAATAACTGAGGAACAAAACATTGTAAGATAGGGCGATTCACTAATCAGTGATAAAGATGTGATGGAGTGGAGATGACTTCTCCAGTTTATCACTTCTCCAATTCCTATATTATTCTTCAACTTTGGCGATCTTAGTGCATTGGCTCCATAGAATAACATAGGAATTGAAGAAGTGATAAACTGGAGAAGTCATCTCCACTTTATCACCTCTTTATCACCTCTTAGTAAATCTCTCCCCAAGGAAAAAGTATAGAAGGAGAGCCCAATCTGCAGTGATATAGATAATATAAATTATAGAAGATTGTATAACAGTACTCATGATCAATGTATAACCAGCTCATATATAGAACAGCCGGTATAAAGGCCGGTCCTCCCCACAACAAGACGACACAGGAAGGTGCTCAATGTCTATGATGTATAAAAGCAAGATAAAAAAAAAATGCTTGGCAGGCCAATGAAAAAATGCAAATGATGTATTAAAAATATAACTTTAAAAGATTAAAAAGATTAAAAACAACAATCCTAACATGTTTCCTGGTATCCTGACCACTTCATCAGAGGAAGAAAGGAGACCACAAAAACAAAGGATTATCGTTTTTAATCTTTCAAATTTTGTTTATATAAAAAATTGTTTACATTTTTCTAATTTGGTCTGCCAAATGTTTCTTTAATTGGGTTTTTTGCACCTTCCTGTGTGGTCTTGTTGGGGGAGAACCGGCACTGCAATTCCCCACTGGCCTTTATACACTGGATCATGAGTATTGTTCTACAGTCTTCTATAATTGATATTGTCTATATCACTGCAGTTTGGGCTTTTTTCCTCTGTACTGTTTTCTTTAGCTTTGATAAAATATACTAAATCAAAATAAAATAAAACATGCATACAGTATTGAACTCAATGCATCTTGTGGGCCATACTGAGCATTTCCTCTGAAGCAGATCAACAAAAGAACTGGTATCAAAACCATGTTTAAATATTGATGATCAGCATCCTATACTACATAAGCGATACCATGTAAATATTCTTTCATGTGGATTTATATATAGGAAGAAACCAGGCTTTCAATTACCAATTTTACAGGTCAAGTTCTTCCCCGAGAGCAGACTTCCATCTAGACATGTATTTCTGGGACCCACCACTGCAGCCTGGATCGAAACAATGGATGGACAGGAGGAAACAAAAGATCCGTAAGATTAGATCATGGGTCAGATTGAGAAAACAAACATTCACAATATGAGAGTTTAGCTAGGCTCATAAGCTAGCTTACATTTTGCTATATAAAGTTACAAACTATTGCATTGTTTTGTAAAGTACTCTAGAATTCAAGGGGTTAAGCGGCCCATTTAAGTAAATGAGAATTTTTGGAACTTAATTTTCAACTCTATGTTACAGTTCGATTGCTCAAAGATTGCATCTGTTTATCTTGATGACTATCCCTTAAATGTTTGTTTAATTGCTAAAGATCAGGCAGTTACAATGTCCTCTACTCACCAAGTACCACTTAAATTATTTGTGCATTTCATTTGCATGGTCGTCGGTACAAGAGCAGTGCTTGTTGTCATCCAACAGTGTGGCCAGATGTGGAGCACTTAATGTCTTCTCCCAAGCCCTACCACAGTGCAGCATGCTCCCACTAATTGCTGATAACACAGCCAAAGCCACCAACAAAAGGTGTTGGAGCTAGGATATAAAATTATGGTAATTGCAATATTAACTAATACTAGTGATGATCGAGCACCCCAATGCTCGGGTGTTCGGGTGCTCTGGCCGAGCGCCCCCGGAGGCTCGAGTGCTCGGCCGAGCACCCGAGCCCTATTGAAGTCAATGGGAGGACTCGAGCATTACACCAGGCACCCCCTGCTCTGATGAGGGGAGGGTGCCTGGTCCATAGGAAAAGGGCAGAAAATGATGGAAACACCACAGAAATGGTTCAGGGACAGCATAGGGAGGATGTCTGGATGCATCTTGGACTCCAACATCGCTGCTGGGAACGATGTTTCGCCCGTAGTACGCCATTTTTACAGACTGACCGTAAAACACACAAAAAGGCAGATAAAAACGACTTTAGGCGAAAAATTGTTACCAAACAGTATTTGCTGTATATTTACTTGTATATCATCTGCAAATTCTGCAAAAAATTTCATCGATTTTTCTGAACTGGGGCCATGATTAAGAGGGAAACGTGCGCAGAGGCAAATTCTCCCAAAAATTTCCTCGATTTTTCTGAACTGAGGCCATGATTAAGAGGGAAACGTGCGCAGAGGCAAATTCTCCCAAAAATTTCCTCGATTTTTCTGAACTGGGGCCATGATTAAGAGGGAAATGTGCGCTGAGCCGACCATCTAAAACATTATGGGTGAGGGTCTGCTGCGGAGCTGACCATCCTAAACATTATATGCGAAGGCCCGCTAGTGAGCTGACGCTATAAAACATTATATGAGAGGGCCCGCTAGAGAGCTGACCCAATAAAACATTATATGAGAAGGCCCGCTGGTGAGCTGACCTATACAAAAATTGTCAAACTGCGCCCGCTGGTGAGCTGGCCCTATATAAAAATTATATCACTGGGCCCGCTGGTGAGCTGGCCCTATATAAAAATTATATCACTGGGCATATGGAAGAGAGTCAACCATATACCCGTTTTTTGGGTGGAAGGGGTGAATGGGAATACAGAGTATTCCCATCATTGTAAATAACATATATAAAGTGAGTTTATGTTCCCCCGGGGCTTTCCTCCAGTGGAGTGGAGAAGTCAGGGGAAATCCAGGCCTTGTTCATTTTTATAAGTGTCAACCTATCAGCATTTTCGGTGGAAAGGCGGATACGCTTATCTGTTATGATGCCACCAGCAGCACTAAATACCCGCTCAGACAGAACGCTGGCGGCAGGGCAGGCCAGCACCTCCAAGGCGTAGAGTGCCAGTTCATACCACGTGTCCAGCTTGGACACCCAGTAGTTGTAAGGCACAGAGGGATCATTGAGGACGCTGACACGGTCTGCTACGTACTCCTTCACCATCTTCCAAAACTTTTCCCTCCTTGTGACACTAGGCTGCGCATCAGGGTGAGGGTGCTGGCGGGGTGTCATGAAGGTGTCCCATGCCTTGGAGAGTGTTGCCCTGCCTTTGTCGGAACTGCTGTGTGCTCCCCTTTTCTCCCCTTCTCGGTTGGCCAAGGTAGCACGTACTCTGCCGCCAGCGTTGTCAGATGGAAAATTTTGGAGCAATTTTTGGACAAGAACCTTCTGGTATTGCACCATTTTGCTTGTCCTCTCCACCGGAGGAATGAGAGATGAGAAATTCTCTTTGTAGCGGGGGTCCAGAAGGGTGAACACCCAGTAATCCGTGTTGTCTAAAATGCGTATAACGCGTGGGTCACGGGAAAGGCAGCCTAACATAAAGTCAGCCATGTGTGCCAGAGTACCAACAGGCAAGATTTCGCTGTCCTCACCAGAAGGATGACTCTCAATCTCCTCATCCTCTTCCTCCTCTTCAGCCCACCCACGCTGAAGAGATGGAACTAAAGTTCCATGGTTACCCTCTGTAGCGGAGGCAACCGTGTATTCCTCCTCCTCCTCCTCCGCCTCCTCCAATTGTCGCTGAGAAGACGAAGTGAGGGTGCTCTGGCTATCACCTTGTGTAAGCTCTTCCTCCCGCATTTCCACCTCTTCCACATGCAAAGCGTCGGTTTTAATTGTGAGCAGCGAGCGTTTCAGTAGACACAGAAGTGGGATGGTTACATTGATAATAGCGTTATCGCCGCTCACCATCTGTGTCGATTCCTCAAAATTGCGTAAAACCTCACAGAGGTCTGACATCCATTCCCACTCCTCACTTCTGATTAGAGGAAGTTGAACGGAGAGGCGACGACCGTGTAACAGCTGGTACTCCACTACTGCCCTCTGCTGCTCACAAAGCCGGGCCGACATGTGGAAGGTGGAGTTCCAGCGCGTGCTCACGTCACACAGCAGCCGGTGAGCTGGCAATTGTAAGAGCTGCTGCAGCTTCAACAGGCCGGCTGAAGCTGTAGATGACTTACGGAAATGTGCACACACGCGGCGCACCTTGGTCAAGAGATCATGCAAATTGGGGTAGGTTTTTAGAAATCGCTGAACCACTAAATTAAATACATGCGCTAGGCATGGTACGTGTGTGAGCTTGCCGAGCTCCAAAGCTGCCACCAAGTTACGCCCATTATCACACACAACCATGCCTGGTTGCAGGTTGAGTGGCGAGAGCCACTGCTCGGTCTGGTGACTAATCCCCTGCAACAGCTCTGAGGCCGTGTGCTGTTTGTCCCCAAGGCAGATCAGCTTCAGCACGGCCTGTTGACGCTTCCCCACTGCAGTGCTACACTGCTTCCAGCTACCGGCTGATGGGTGAGTGGCGCTGCGCGCAGAGAATTCGGAGGTGGAAACGGAGGAGGAGGAGCCAATAACGTAGGTGCTGGCGGAAACCCTGATGGAGGTAGGGCCCGCAATCCTCGGCGTGGGTAGCACCTGTGCCATCCCAGGGTCCGAGTCGCTCCCAGCCTCCACTACATTCACCCAGTGTGCCGTCATGGAAATGTAGCGTCCCTGGCCACAAGCACTTGTCCATGTGTCAGTCGTTAAGTGGACCTTCTCAGTAACTGCGTTGGTCAGGGCACGGGTGATGTTACGGGACACATGGTGGTGTAAGGCGGGTACGGCACACCGGGAAAAGTAGTGGCGGCTGGGGACTGCGTACCGAGGGACAGCTGCTGCCATCAGGCTGCGGAAGGACTCAGTCTCCACAAGCCTAAATGGCAGCATTTCAATGGCCAGTAATTTGGAAAGGTGTGAGGTTAGTGCTATGGCTTGTGGGTGGGTGGCTGGGTATTTTCGCTTGCGCTCAAATGCCTGGGGTAACGACATTTGGACGCTGTGCTGGGACAGGGAAGTGGATGTGGTCGCTGATGGTGCTTCAGATGGTACAGGTGCAGGGCGGGAGGTATGCGGGCCTGCGCCTTCGACAGGCGATTGGCCGGCACCGAAAACAGGGGAAGAGGAGGCAGTGGTGTGGCCTGCAGACACAGATGGGCGATCCGGGCGTTCCTCCCACTTATTACGGTGCTTGGATGCCATGTGTCGGATCATGCTGGTGGTGGTGAGGTTTCTAGTGTTCATGCCTCGGCTCATTCTGGTGTGGCACAGGTTGCAAACTACAATTCTTTTGTCGTCCGCACTTTCCTTAAAAAAACGCCATACCGCGGAACACCTACCCCTTGGCAAGGTAGATTTACGCAAGGGGGTGCTCCGTGGAACATTTGCGGGCCGGTTTGGTGCGGTCCGCCTTCTTTCTGTAGCCACACCACTGCCTCTTCCAGCCTGTTGCGGTGCTGCAGATGGCTCACCCTCAGGACTGCTGTCATCGCTCGGCTCTACACCTTCCCAGGTGGGGTCAGTCACCTCATCGTCCACCAAGTCCTCCTCCACTTCCTCACTCTGATCATCCTCCTCATGTCTTGATCCCACCACATACCCAGTATTGACAACTGTATATCATCCTCCTCATCAAGGTCTTGAGACAGTAATAGTGGTTGATTTAATGGCAACTGTGTCTAATCATCATCATCATCCACTTCCTTTGACCTTAAATGCCGTTCACCTCTGTCATCTTCTTGTGATTGGGTACCCTCTAGAGGTTGTGAATCAGGGCACAAGATGTCATGTTCCTCTGCAAGCGTGCTTGGAGAGAGGTTCAAATTAAGGATTGGTGATGAGACGAGCTCCTCACTATATACCAGTGTGGGATCACTTCTTTGACCAGATCCTCTATGGTGGGAGGAAGGATGATCAGGGTGAGGATTATGTTGACCAGACTCTTGGCTACTGAGAGTGGACTTGGTGGAAGACAGGGTGGTGCTTAACCGACTGGAAGCAGTATCAGCTGACATCCAACCGACCACCTGTTCGCAGTGGTCGGACCTCGAGAGTGATGTCCTGCCATGCCCTGTAAACTGAGACATGAAGCTAGGTATGGTGGATGTCTTTCTGTCTTGTGCTCTGGCACCAGGCACAGTTTCTACGCGTCCTGACCCGCGCCCTGAACTATCAGGATCACGTCCACTTCCCCGTCCCTTTTTACCCACCTTCTTCATATTACACGGAATATGTGCTGCAAATCTGCAAATTTGCACAGTAAACAGAATGTTCTCCTAATATGCAACTTTGCACACTAAACAGAATGTGCTTCTTAACTGCGGCTCGGCACAGTGAATGGAATATGTGACTTTGATATTTTACAGTTTGAACAGTTAACAGAATGTTCTCCTAATATGCAACTTTGCACACTAAACAGAATGTGCTTCTTAACTGCGGCTCGGCACAGTGAATGGAATATGTGACTTTGATATTTTACAGTTTGCACAGTTAACAGAATGTTCTCCTAATATGCAACTTTGCACACTAAACAGAATGTGCTTCTTAACTGCGGCTCGGCACAGTGAATGGAATATGTGACTTTGATATTTTACAGTTTGAACAGTTAACAGAATGTTCTCCTAATATGCAACTTTGCACACTAAACAGAATGTGCTTCTTAACTGCGGCTACGCACAGTGAATGGAATATGTGACTTTGATATTTTACAGTTTGAACAGTTAACAGAATGTTCTCCTAATATGCAACTTTGCACACTAAACAGAATGTGCTTCTTAACTGCGGCTACGCACAGTGAATGGAATATGTGACTTTAATATTTTACAGTTTGCACAGTTAACAGAATGTTCTCCTAATATGCAACTTTGCACACTAAACAGAATGTGCTTCTTAACTGCGGCTACGCACAGTGAATGGAATATGTGACTTTGATATTTTACAGTTTGAACAGTTAACAGAATGTTCTCCTAATATGCAACTTTGCACACTAAACAGAATGTGCTTCTTAACTGCGGCTACGCACAGTGAATGGAATATGTGACTTTGATATTTTACAGTTTGAACAGTTAACAGAATGTTCTCCTAATATGCAACTTTGCACACTAAACAGAATGTGCTTCTTAACTGCGGCTCGGCACAGTGAATGGAATATGTGACTTTGATATTTTACAGTTTGCACAGTTAACAGAATGTTCTCCTAATATGCAACTTTGCACACTAAACAGAATGTGCTTCTTAACTGCGGCTACGCACAGTGAATGGAATATGTGACTTTGATATTTTACAGTTTGAACAGTTAACAGAATGTTCTCCTAATATGCAACTTTGCACACTAAACAGAATGTGCTTCTTAACTGCGGCTCGGCACAGTGAATGGAATATGTGACTTTGATATTTTACAGTTTGCACAGTTAACAGAATGTTCTCCTAATATGCAACTTTGCACACTAAACAGAATGTGCTTCTTAACTGCGGCTACGCACAGTGAATGGAATATGTGACTTTGATATTTTACAGTTTGAACAGTTAACAGAATGTTCTCCTAATATGCAACTTTGCACACTAAACAGAATGTGCTTCTTAACTGCGGCTACGCACAGTGAATGGAATATGTGACTTTGATATTTTACAGTTTGAACAGTTAACAGAATGTTCTCCTAATATGCAACTTTGCACACTAAACAGAATGTGCTTCTTAACTGCGGCTCGGCACAGTGAATGGAATATGTGACTTTGATATTTTACAGTTTGAACAGTTAACAGAATGTTCTCCTAATATGCAACTTTGCACACTAAACAGAATGTGCTTCTTAACTGCGGCTCGGCACAGTGAATGGAATATGTGACTTTGATATTTTACACTTTGCACACTAAACAGAATGTTCTGCTAATCTGAAACTTTGCACACTAAACAGAATGTGCTGCTAATCTGAAACTTTGCACACTAAAAAGAATGTGCTGCTAATCTGCAACTTTGCACACTGAACAGAATGTGCTCTAATCTGCAACTTTGCACACTAAAAAGAATGTGCTGCTAATCTGCAACTTTGCACACTGAACAGAATGTGCTCTAATCTGCAACTTTGCACACTAAACAGAATGTGCTGCTAATCTGCGGCTAGGCACAGTGAACAGAATATGTGAAGTTTTTTTTTTTATATCTCTGCCCCCCCAAACAAAATAAACTGCTGCCCCCACACACAGTAGTCCTAAAAAGGACTTTTGGGTCTTTTTTTTTTTTTAAATCACTTTTTCTTCTCCCTACACTGACTTTCCCTTCCTATCCTCATCTCTCCCTAGCTAAGACTGAGCCGAACTCGCTGGTCAGGTGCTATACAGCACCCGATCACGGGTTCTGGCCAGCCAATCAGTGTAATGCCAGCAGCCAACATGGCTGCTGGCATTACACTGATGTCAGAGCCTCCCTGCACGTTTATTGGCTGCGCAGCAGCCGCGAAACGTGCGGGGAGGAGACCCGAACATGGCGGGCGAGCACATGCGGTACTCGTACGAGTACCGCCATGTGCCGAGCAGAGCGATACTCGAGCCGAACCGAGCTTCGGCCGAGCATGCTCGCTCATCACTAACTAATACCATGAATTGATCTGGTGCTTATGTCTTTTCCAGTGATATACTTATGAGTCTATCCTTCCTTCTAACCAGAGTGCACTTATGATCACCATACCTGGGAACTTTTGAAACAGGACTACCCAGAGGGTAACCCTGTCAGTGTCCAGGGGGAGGAAAATGATGGGAATTGTGTCATAAAAGGGGTGGGGCTTAGTCACGGGGGGCGGGACCAAAAAAAACACAAAACCCCCCTGCAAAATGGATGTAACAGGGCGGGGAGTGAGAGGAACTGGGCGGGATGGAGCACAAGTGGGCAGAGTTTCTACTTAAACTCTGCCCACCAGGTAATTCACTTTGAAATCCGGAGTCTCCGGGGCAAAACCGGAGAGTTCCCAGGTATGATGATCACTCTCCTTGAACTATGTCCACCTCATCTCACATTTTCTTCATTTGCTCTTCAACTTCTTTGTTTTCCCTTCTTTCATTTCCATTTTATTTTCCTGTTGTTCCCTTTCTATATTTTCATATTTTTTGCAACTCCTCAATTGCTCCTGCCATTTCCTTTTTTCTCCATCTCCATATCATTCTCTGCAGCTTTTTCCTCTCTGCCATTCTCTATCCTCCCTTCCACTCCTCTGCACTCTCCATCCTTCTGCTTCTCCATTTTTTCTCTCTATACATTATTTTCTCCATCCTCCCTGCATTCTATATTTTGTTCTCCTCACCCTTCTTCTCATCCCTGCCTCTCCATCCTTTTACTTTAAACCATTTGTCTTTCCCATTTCTTCATTTCTATAGTTCAGCCATATTTGTATTTTATGAAAACATAATTTATTTTTAAAATTTACAATTTACCCTGTTTTCATTTCTAAAAATGTCATATGGCAGTAACTATAACTATTATGGGCTTCCTTAGAGGGAAATATTGAGTGTGCCGCCTTCAGCTATGTTTGAGCTTACATGCCTGATTTATATGATTGAACAGGATCATGGGTTGATTCTTTCTGGGACTAATCTCAGTAAGACTGACAAAGTCTATTGTTTAATATGCGAAGGTGAAAGCTAGAAACACATATCTAAAATAGGCATCAACATCAACCGGCAAAAGCAGAGAGTGCAAAGAATAAATAAATATATATACATGACTGTTGAATGAAGGGTGACTACCTAGGAAATAACTTTTGTTAAACAAAAGAGACATTTTCTTTATATGTATGAATCATAAGTTTTTGCTATATGTCTTGAAATGTTTGACTTGGAATGTATGTGAAATATGGAAGAGACTATGGAAGAACTGTCTGGAAATGAAATAAGCTTAAGGGTCACTTTTAAAATCAAGATTAAATAGAAAGGGAGTCAGTTTAGTGGATGAAGCAGTATAAGATATAAAGTTTAGGTTAAAATGCCATACCTCCCAAGTGTCCCTCTTTGAGACCCAAATCCCTCTGTCCCTCTTTTCTACCCTTTTGTCCCTCTTTTTAGGACATCAGAATGAGTTGTGTGTATTACATTGCTCCACAGCAATAAAACATACTTAAATGTGTTGTTAATTGTCAGTATATGTGTTTATACATTAATATGGGCAATTCAAATATGTTGGTCTTTCTCTAAATCATTTATCAGTTACACAAAGAGGTGCAGATGGGTCGAGAAATAACTTAAAAATTCTTGGAAATGCCCTGCCTACCAGCCACGCCCCCAGAAACGCCACCTAAAACAGAAGTGTCCCTCTTTCGCCATTTGAAATGTTGGGAGGTATGAAATGCTGAAGCAAAATCTTTCTAGTATCCAAGATTTAAAGGCCTTGGCCATAATAATTTGATGGTAAAGTTTTGAGAAACAGCCTAACCAACCAAATTAACATAAAAGCTAATACACATTTACACATTTCTCCAGAAGGATGCAGATACTCTAGAGAGAATTCAGGGAAGGGCTACTAAAACTGTGAATGATTTACAGGATAAGAAATACCAGGTTAGACTAAAGGATCTAAACATGTATAGCTTGGAGGAAAAAAGAGAGAGGGGATGCTAAAAACCTCCAATAACATAAAGGAATTCAACAAAGCACAGGAGGTTGGGAAGTAGAAATGTTAAAGGAGCAGTAAACTTTTTTTATGAAAACATATATTTTATAGAGCATTTCCTGCTGAATAAAACAAGGGAACTCCCATCGCTGTCAGATGTTTTATTCAAAACTAGTTGAAGAGCCCGTTACACGGGCCACAGTGCCTCTGGCAGCCGGTCACGGGGCAGTCACACGCAGTAGAGACTGCCCGCGCCGCTGCTGATACAGAGCTGGACGCTCCTTCCGAGCGCCCAGCTCTGTATCAGCTGCGGCGTGGGCAATCTCTACTGCGCATGACTGCCGCACGCGCAGCAGTGTCTACTGCGCATGTCGGGCGTTACACACGATTTAGCGAATTATTATATGGGATGTATAGCAGTTTAAATAATCAGGAAGTGAATTTACTGTGTTTACTTCCTGATAGATCTAACTGACAGGACATGACAGGCAGTTTCTATCACATTCTTTGTAATAACTGTGGAAATATAAATCTCTCCACAGTGGGAGTACTCTTATTTTACTCAATAGGAAAATCCCTACAATATATATTTTTTCATAAAAAAAGTTTACTGCTCCTTTAAGAGACCATGGTTTAAAAGGGTCAGACTCCTAGCTGTAGTATAAGAAACTGTTACTTAAAGGGATTGTAATGTTTCATAATAAAATCAGCTCTAATTAATCATCATAGTATTTTGACTTTGGAGAGTGTTATTTAAATTCTGTCAGAGTTGTAGTTCAATAGTAATTCAATGACAAAGTATCCCCCTCCCACCCCTTTTACTGATGTAACACTGCTCAGCTGGAGCAGAAGGGAGGTGCCCAGGTAGACTGCAGAGAGGGACAATCTTCAATTAAGATAAGGGAAAAACCTAAAAAACATGTCAAGGGGGCAGGGCTTTCATTGTTCTCACAGGAAGAAGAGTGTCCCCTTCTGTTATCTGTCTGGTCTATGGACTGGATTCCACATCTGAGAAGAGATGGCTTACACTAGGTAAAAGGGGCAGGAGGGGAAACTTTGCTTGTGAATATCTCTCAAACCATAAAGGTTTCAGAGATGAGACTTATATCATTCTTCATGTTTTTTTAATACCTACAAAATAAAATAAATATAAAATGAAGTATTACTATCCCTTTAATTGTGAGGGTGGTAGAAAAGTGGAATAGCCCACCGGCAGAAGTAGTAGAGGTTAATTCAGTGAGGGAATTTAAGCATGCATTGACATGAAAAGGTTTGAAGTTGTAGTAGGAAAAATGGGCAGACTAAACAGACCGAATGGTTCCTATCTGTCTTCAAATTCTATGTTTCCTTTTAAAGTTGAATACAATGCAAAGGTATGTAGGCAGCCTTCTTTCTGTATCGAATAATAAGATTACGTGATTAGTAAAAGAAAATAACAGGGGAGGGCTGGCCTGGAGGCATGGGGGCAGTTGCCCCCTGGGCCAGTCATATGTCTAGGCTGGTGGGCCACTGATCCTCACTAAATCTCCCAATAGCTGCTGTAAATGGAGCTACATTAGTGGTACCAGAGAGCTTACAATTGAAATGGAGCTACACAAATCACACCACAGAGGAATAATCCAAATGGAGCTAAACTAGTAGCATAAACCATTTCTCTATATAGTAGAGGGCTTGAACGATATAGAAATGGGCCACTTGAATGTATTTGCCTCCTGGGCCATAAGGTGCCAGCCCTCCCCTGGAAAATAACAATAAAAACTGGATTCTTTACTATTTATACATTGCATTCAATGTGTTAGCTTGTTGCTATAATTGATACCCAGTTTTGTACTCCCACTCATTTGCTATTTTAATCAGGCTTGGATATTTCAATAAAGAAATCTCTGCCTGCAATCTAATTGATTCCTTGGATGCTAAATGGGTCTCCAGCACATTTGCCTATTTTATCTAGGGGGCTACAAATGTTTTTCTGAATTTTTTTGCTTAGTAACTGTACTGTCAAATTCAATGAGAGAGTAGATTGAACATTGTACATCATCTGATTTTATATGAAATGCTTTTAGTAGCTTTGGTAACAAGAGAAGTGATGGATGAAGGGCCTGGTTCAAATTGTAGGAGCACAAAAGAATAGCAAGTAGGTCCTCATAACCTATCAATGGCTTCACTTCCAGATCCAGCACTGTTGCCTTACCATTAACCTATAACATTCATACACTAAAACTCATGTTACAGATGTCTCTAGCATCTAAGGGGTTAAATATGATGATCAGCATGGGGTAGATCATCTGGTAGATAAACTGGCCAAATCAATATAAAAGCTGAGCTTTACAGTTCTATATAAACCGGTGAAAGATTTGTTACAAAAATCAAGACGCATGTTTGCTGCAAGGCGCTACACGTGGCTGCTGATCCAATCAATTAAAGAAAATATCTAACATAAACATATAAATAATAGCAAAGGTTGTATTAAACCCTTAAGGACTGGCCGTGCTCGTATTCTTCTGGCACTTAAGGACCACTGAGCAGCTTTTTTTTTGTTTATTGTTTTTTTTTAAATGTAATCCAATTCTGGGCTCCCCAGCCACGTGGGGAGCCCTGAAATCCATGTTGTGCCAGGATCGTCACTGCTATTTTTCCGTTAAGGACCAGTGACAGTCCTGGCACGTCACATACTTTTTACTCACAGCACTCCTGCAGGAGCGCTGTGAGTAATAGTGGGGACTGAAGTTGACAGCTCCAAGACAGGAGTGATCTCTATCAGTCCCCCTTTCGACGTACCAGCACACGTGATCAGTCACGTGGGCCTGCAGGTCAAAGTTTCCTATCTGATCCTTAAAGGGATAGTAATACTTAAAAATTACTTATCCCAGTTTTGTAGCCCTTGAATAAAGAAGAAAAATGCCACCAGCGGTATCTCTCAAACCTTTATGGTTTCAGAAATAACCACTTACAAAGTTCTCCCCTGTCTAACGTCACAGTTCTAGCTGACAGATTTGGAATCCGGCCCGCAGACCGACCGGAGGCTCTGCATCAGAGCCGAGACTGCATTAATAAAAAAGAAATCCTTCACTAAAAAAGGTCTTCTACATGTGCTTGGCTTGAAAGCACACTTAGAAGACCTTTTAAGTGAAAGATTTATTTTTCATTAACACAATCTCGGCTCTGCTGCAGAGCCGCCGGCCGGTCTGCGGACCGGATTCCAAATCTGTCCGCTAGAATGCTGACGTCAGGCAGGGGATAACTTTGTAAGCGGTTATCTCTCAAACCATAAAGGTTTGAGAGATGCCGCTGGTGCCATTTTTCTTCTTTATTTAAGGGCTACAAAACAGAGATAAGTAATTTTTAAGTATTACTATCAATTTAAAGGACCACACACCCCAGGACCGCTGGTCCTTAAGGGGTTAAGGAAATTTTCCCATGATGGTCCTGGCAAGTCATGTTTCCTTAAAGGGTTAAAACCACATATAAATACAGAAATAATACATTTGCTGGTCTACGCAGTCACTTCATCAGAAATATGGCTGAACAAGCAAGCAAAGAAATGCGTTAAGTAGCCATTCTAAATTGTGTTTTCATTAAAAGGTGCATTATTTTTTATGTTTATTATTGGATATTTTCTTTGATCGATTTGAATAGAAGTGTAGATAAGCGTTCGTTTTCCCCAGTGAGCTTTGTTTGTCAATACTTGTATGCTAGAACTATCTTAAATGCACTGTGAAGCATTCATTCATATAAAGGGTATACACAGAATGCTGAGACAAAATAATGAACAAACAACGCTCCATATTAATTAACACAGTTCCCAGAGTGCACAGTGAGGGCCCTGACGTTGGTTTCATACAATCAATATGTTTCAGTGGTTTAGATTAGTTTAGTTGCTGAACAATGAAAGCGGAGGTTCTCCAATGTTTAACCCTTTGAGTGCCAGAGAGGTACGCAACTCATTGCTTTGCAATGCGTTGTGTACCCCTCTGGCACTTGAGGGGTTAAACTAAAAAATATTATTTCATATCAGGGCTTTATGTGAACTGTATGGAATGGAACAATACAGACCATAATTATCGTTGTTTGGATTTACTTGCACTGGAGTTGTGTAACAGAAATACTGACATACTTAACTGTCAGCGTACCAGAGGGGTGTTCAGCACATTGCAATGCATTTCACTCATCCCTGTCAATCATTGAGGAAACCCCACTGACTACCACAGCGCAGAACAATCCGTTGCACCACCACCACCCTGCAAAGGATTAACCATCTCTGTGATGCAGTAAGGGGTGCTGCTATGGTGAAGTGTGTCTGATGATGTTGGAGTATTTGTCTGACGACGTTGGAGTATTTGTTATGTATGCACAGGGATATAATGAGGAAGATACCTTAGTGCATATGCTGTAATATAATTGAAGAAAATACTCCACAATATCACCAACTTAGCCATTTATTAAATCACAGTGAATCTCCCCCTACGTTGTGTCCACAGCATGGAACGTATTAAAAGATAGTGGTGGCTAAGTGACTTTGATTACAGTGTGAGCACTACTCATGCCCAGACCTATCTATTGTAATGAGCTAATACTGATCTTAAAGGGCCATTAATGTTTTAAAAAAAACAGTAGTTCTGATTAATCTTCATAGTATTTGGAGAGCGTTATTTCAATACTGTAGTTCAAGAGTAATTGAATGATAAAGTGTCTCCCTTCTGCCCCTTTTACCAATGTAACACTGCTCACCTCAGAGAAGCAAGACTGTCCGGATAGATCGCAGCGAGGGACAATCTTCAGTGAGCATAAGGAGGACAGGGTTTTTCTTATGCTCACTGTAAGAAGATTGTCCCTTGCTGTGAGCTGTCTGGTCCCAAGACCAGATTCGACATCTGAGGGTAGGCGTCTTAGACTAGGTAAAAGGGGAGGGAGGGGGATACTTTATTATTCAATTACTCTTGAACTACAACTCTGACAGTTTTGAAATAACATTCTCCATGGCCCAAATATTATTAAGATTAATTGGAAACATTACTATCCCTTTAAGTACAAGTGTTTTAACACATTTATATTTACTATATAGCTATTTAGAGATCCAGCGTATTTCTATGAAAAACAAATCCCAGAATGTTTTATGTTATATGAGTATACATTACTTTGCAATGTAAAATTTGCATCATATAAGCCATCACTCTTTAATAACAAAAAAGGCCCAATGAGGCAGTTACACTAAATAGAAATGGGCTAATTCTAGGACAAACCAACTAGCCTTCAAGGGATTAAAAGGCCTATTTAAAGGGATAGTAATGTTTCACAAAAAAAGCAGCTCAGATTAATCTTCATAGTATTGGGTCTTGGAGAGTATTATTTAAGTACTGTAAGAGTTGTAGCTCAAGAGTAATTGAATTATAAAGTATCCCCCTCCCACCCCTCAGATGTGGAATCTTGTCCTGGGACCAGACAACTCACAGCTAGAGACAATCTTCTTACTGTGAGCATAAGGAAAACCCTGCCCCCTTGACAGGTTTTTCAGGTTTTTCCTTTTGCTCTCTGAAGATTGTCCCTCTCTGTGATGCAGTAAGGGGTGCTGCTATGGTGAAGTGTATCTGATGATGTTGGAGAATTTGTTATGTATGCACAGGGATATGATGAGGAAGATACCTTAGTGCATATGTTGTAATATAATTGAAGAAAATACTCCACAATATCACTATGAACTAAGGGAGGGAGGACACATATAAATTGCTTCAGCGTGCAAGCAGAGCATGCCAGACTGCAGGGCTCACCTCACCATGGCCTCCACGCCATAATGCCAGGGGTCTGAACTAAGGTAGGGCAGTGTTGAAGTGGGCAGTGTGTGGAGGAGGACAGTGGGCAATGTGGAGGTGGACAATGGGCAGTGTGGAAGTTGGCAATGTATGTAGGAGGACAGGGTGGCTAGTGTGGAGGTGGACAATGTGAAGTTGGGCAGTGTGGAGGTGGACAATGAGGGACAATGAGGGCAGTGTGGAAGTGGGCGTTGTGTGGAGGTGGACAGGGTGGGCAGTGTGGAGGTGGACAATGTGAAATTGGACAGGGTGGACAATGTGGGGGTGTGCAGTGTGGAAGTGGGCAATGTGTGGAGAAGGACAGGGTGGGCAGTGTGGAGGTGGACAATGTGAAGTTGGACAGGGTGGGCAATGTGGGGGTGGACAATGTGTGGTAGGGGACAGGGTGGGCAGTGTGGGTTGGACAGTGCTGAGGAGAGCAGTGTGGAAGTGGGCAGTGTGTGGAGGAGGTCAGGGTGGGCAGTGTGTGGAGGAGAATGGGGTGGAAAGTTTGTGGAGGAAGGCAGTGGGGAGGTGTACAATGTGAAGTTGGACAGTGTGGGTAATGTAGGGATGGACAGTGCTGAGGTGGGCAGTGTGGAAGTGGGCAGGGCAGTGTGTGGAAGAGGACAGGGTGGGCAGTGTGTGGAAGAGGACAGGGTGGGCATTGTGTGAAGGAGGAACAGGGTGGGCAGTGTGTGGAGGAAGACAGGGTGGACAGTTTGAGGAGAAGGGCAATGTGAAGGTGTACAATGTGAAGTTGGACAGTGCGGGCAATGTAGGGATGACAGTGCTGAGGTGGGCAGTGTGTGGAGGAGGATGGGCTGTATAGATTGTGGAGATGGGCAGTGTGGAAATGGATAGGGTGGGGAGGATGACAGGGTGTGCAGTGTGTGGAGAGCACAAAGGGTGAGCAGTGGTAAACATTGTGGGCAGGGTGTGGTGAGGGTGGACAGTGTGTGGACAGGGTGTGAGGGTGGACACAGTGTGGGCAGTGTGTGGACAGGGTGTGGAGGTAGTCCAAGTGTGGGAAGTGCGTGGACAGGGCGTGGATGCAGCCCAAGTGTGGGCAGTGTGCGGAGGTGACAGGAGCGTGGAGACAAAAAAGTCCCCGGATTTCATTTTAAAAATCTGCTCACCTTAATAATAGTATATCACCCCTTTTGACTTGAGCACCTGTGATTAACAGCAGGGTCTGTTGATGGTGTTTGACATACCTACACCTGCTCTTAACAACATGAAGGCTATAGATGTTTGAGTTGGAGATCCCTATAGCATTCAAGGTATACAAAGCCCCCAGTGGGAATAATTGTCTCCTGTTGTGTGGTTGGTTGGCTACAGAATTACTCCCCACTTTTTTTGCAGATGGTCTTTCATTTACTGAACTAGTTTAAGGAACAGTAACATCTAAACATATAATTGGGTTACATATGCTTAAATACTCTGTACTAACAGCTTTAATTCCTATCTGTTGTCTGAGTCCTAAAATCTAGTCTTTTATATGCTCTGAGGGAGCAACCATTCCTGCCTGTGAACTGTCTGTGTGGTGGCCCATAGAACTAGGGCCAGATATATATCGCAGCAGCCCTAAGCAGTTGCCTACTCTGCCTATTGGGTAATCCAGTCCTGCATATGCCACTGTGCTGAGCTGGCACGATGAGCCCTGCATGCTCCCAAAGCATGAGGGTATCCATGTTGCAATGTGCTGCGCTATGGTGTGTAATGCAGGGCGAAGATTACCTGTGTGAACAGCACTATTGGCGGCACTTAAAGCAATGTTAATAAAACTGAACTAACGTCACCAGTGTGAAAAGGCCTTACAGTAAAAATGGGAACTATGAAACTATAGCACTGGAGTGAATTGATTAAAATGATTTCTGTATGCTGTATGATTTCTATATTTAGAGTGGATTTCACAGAAGAACAATATATATTTAACAGATGGATCTGTATTTTGTGTTTAGAACTAAAGGCAGTGTGGTATGAGCAGCTGGTATTCCTTACAAGATTCCTTCATTTACATTGATTTAATTGCTTCATATATTTCTTTGAATGTGTAGTTGTAATTGGCAGCTTTTCCAGAGAACATTTCGCGTGTTCATTTTATTTATTAACCCTTTGAGTGCCAGAGAGGTATCCAAGGCATCACAACACAACCTCTCTGGCACTGAAAGGGTTAAATGTTATAATAAGTTACATGGATAATAGTCAGTGCTTTAGTCATCTAGTCTTCTACAGAGTGAGCTAGTTTGTCACATATTTCTTTTATCACATGAAGTATGATTTTCTAGTGACTGTACCTCTTACCTGCAGTGTAAGGGACCCTTAATATTCTGCATATACTATACTATTTTGCCTTGAAATGGCAGTCAGCCTCCTTCGTCACTTTACATATTCTACAAGTGCATAATATGTAAAGTTAAATTTCCTATACATTTTTATTCATCTTCACATATCTTATTTTACATTTTATGTCCCTAACTGATAGCTCCCCCCCAGATCTATGCTTCCAGAGAGATTTCTGCCAGGCACTGTAAAAGCAGGGATGTTGATACAATGCTATACTTGCACTGCAGCAATGAGTGATCTGTATGGTGTAGTAGAGGCAAGATTTTCTGTGTAGGGCTAGTATTACATTGTATCACTGGCCCTGTTTTTGCAATCCCTGACAGAAGGTACTTTGGAAGCAGAAATTCAGGGAGCTCACTGTAAAGGACATAAAATATAAAATAAATAAAACTGGTGAAGGTGGAAATAAAGAGATAGATAGATAGATAGATAGATAGATAGATAGATAGATAGATAGATAGATAACAGAATATGTAAAATCTAAAATAAGCTGTCACTTTAACCCCTTGGATTCTAGAGACATTACCAACACATTGTTTTGAAATGCATTGGAGATGTCTCTAGAGTTAGAGGGGTACTATACTTCAATATAGCCGTTTGATATGGTAAACATTGCTATTTAACCCTTTGAGTGCCAGTGGGCTATCCAATGCATTGGTTTTTTATGTATAAAATATATTTTAATTACATAGAATTTAACCCCTCTCTATTGCCAAGTATGGATCCATAGGCCTTTATGGGGGGAAAGAGCAAATCTGCAGGAGTATGTCATTTTCTGCATTTCGATGTAAAATGTACTCCTAGAGTGGATGATCTCTATAGGCCACTAAGACTTTAATGCATACAAGACCTGAGTACCACTTCTAGGGCATACAACAGAAAATAGAGTCATTTAATGCTGATTTACTCTATGTATTGTTAGTACACTGAGACAAAAAGGAATAAAATGCCCCAAAATTCAGAGACACCTCTACACTGTTCTCCCCTTGCAGCATGTGGCACAAAGTAGATAATTTGTGGCGTAGAAAGCTTAATAAATAGGCGAGGCAGGTATAGCACCAGTAAATTGATTAAACACATATTTTAGAGTGGAACCTTATTAGTACACCCCCCAGTGTGTCTCCCTAATAGGTTACACCAATGTTTTTTTTGTTAGTCCTTTTTCTTCTCAGCCACCCTCATTTTTGTAGAACAGAATATATCCTTTTGTTATGACACTATAGTGAGTTCATTGTGTGAGTCAGGAGACTAGTGTTGTACCTCAATTAGGCCTGTGATTCAGCATTGTTTTGCTAGTGCATAGCTCCCAAGTATCCTTCTTTAGGAGGGACAGTACTTTTTGAGACCCATCTCCCTCTGTCCCTCTTTCCTACCCTGGGGGGGAGTTTCACTAAGCTGTGACAAAGAGATGATGAAGTGGAAATGACTTATCATGTCTCCAGTTCCTATGTTATTCTATGGAGCCTATGCACTAAGATTTCTTCAACTTTGGATATCTTGGTGTATAGGCTCCAGAGAATAACATAGGAACTGGAGTAGTGATAAACTGGAGAAGTCATCTCCACTTTATCACCACTTAGCGAACGGCTCCTAGCAACGCCTCCTAGAGCTGGCTGGGACTGACAGCGCAGGCGAGCAGACGTCACTATGGAAAGATGTCTGCGCTCCGTCCTGCCTGTCAGTCACGGAGCAGTGGATAATTTGCATTAACCAGGTAATAATTCTGGCGACTAGTGCTACTGAGCAGCTAGTCACCAGATGAGGAACTATTTGGGGCCATCTTTGTTAAATGTGGTAGGTCCTCTTTATGTCTGACTATCTATGGTACGGTCTTGTTCTGACTTTCTTCCAGGGAGGTCAATGATGAAGTCACATGACCTACAAAAACAACATATTGCAGAGAATAGTCAGAGCCCTCTCCAGTATTCAAGGGGCTAGCGATCCCCATTTAACCCTTTAAGCACCAGCAACTGCAATGCTTTTTATGCCCCTCTGGTCCTCAAATGGTTAACCCTTTGCATGTCAGTGGGGTATCCAACGCATTGCAAAGCAAAATCAATTGATACCCTTCTGCCACTCAAAGGGTTAAATCATTGATAATTTTTATTTGTTCCCCATGCCGCAGTTGGAATGCCCTAGAATTGCTCCACTTAATGATAATTAATACAAGCATGCTTATAATAATGATCAGCATGTTATGTGTTGAGGGTAATTGTAATGTTCTGCATAAAACCTTGTCATGTACTGCTGGTTTTATTTATTTCATTTAACTCTTTGTGTGCCATAGAGGTATCCAACGCATTGCAGCACAATGCATTGAATACCTCTCAACATTCAAAGGGTTACTGAAACTTTTTGTATTAAATGCAACTCAGAGGTATATTTGAAGTTTTGAGGCTGGTAGTAATTAGTGAGTTTTATGGAAAATACCAAGCCTGTGCTTTAGCACTTAGTCATTCTAGACCAGGGGAGGGCAACCTCTGGCTCTCCAGCTGTTGAAGACTATGGGCCTTATGCACAAAACAAAAGAGGAACAATTCTGGGGCAAACCAGTTGCATCATAGGAGACAAATACATACTCCCAATATCCCCAATGATTTAACTGGTGATTTGAACCCTTTGAATGCTAACGAGGTCTCCAATGCATTTAAGACAGCTCTTCCATTGAAAGAGTTAAAAGTCCCATTTAAATCATAGGGAATGTTTGTTTGTCCTCTATGGTGCTGTTGGGTTTCTCAGAATTGTTCCTCACTTGATTTGTGCCAGCTGCCACACCAAGCTTCTTGGGTGGGTAATGCCAGCAGGGACATTTTCCCACGTAGTTATGTTTGACAGAAACCTAAAACAGGTCACATGATGGTGTGCGTGTCTATGAGTCAGTATGTGCGTGTCATTGTGTGTGTCAGTATGTGTATGTCAGTGTGCATGTATGTGTGCATGCGTGTGTGTGTATGAGTCAGTATGTGTGTGTGTGTGTGTGTGTATGTGTCAGTATGTTCGTGTGCATATGTCAGTATGCAGGTGTGTATGTGTCAGTATGTGTGTATTAATGTATGTTTCAGTATGTTCGTGTGCATGTGTCAGTATGTGGGTGTGTGTATGTGTCAGTATGTGTGTGCGTGCATGTGTGTGTGTCAGTATGTATGTGTGAATGTGTCAGTGCGTGTGTATGTATTTGTGAGTGTGTGTGCATACACGCTTGTGTGAGAGAGTGCACGTGCGTGTGTGATTCACTATTACAAATTGAAATACCAAATCTCCTTCATTGAAAACTTTACCCAATAGCATTTTTGTTTTTTTTATAATTAAACCACAGGCAAATGCCACGATATTGGTCCAAAGTAATGCTAGATTTAACAAGAGTAACAATCACAAGCCATATAAAAGTCATTTGTAGCACTACAAAAATACTGTTATTCTACTTTCACTCTGCAAAGGATTCTCCAGTGGCATCCTCAACTTGTTGGCACATATTGTAAGATGACCAGTTCTACATATTAATTAATTGGCGCATAGTTGAATAACATAATGTTTCCAGCCTATGTCTATCTTAATGCTGCTATCAAGGCTGTTGTGGAGCACTGGCCTGTTAGTGACAGTCAGCCAGGATTTTACTGCGGCTCTGCAGGGATTGCAGGCAGACCACAGAATTGATGAGAACAGGGCTGGTCACATTCTGCTGCTCTCCTCATTTGGCTTTTTTCTAATCCTGATTTGGACAACTGTTCTGTGCATGGTCTGTGGCTGAAGAGTTGCTGGAATATCTTTTCAGGTAAAGGATAATCCTCATTATCTAAATCTCTAAGATTACTGGTAAACCTCTTGGATACTGGATATGTTTCCATTGCATAAAGGAGATCTAACACCTCCTAATAATAACCACCACTTACCTTACTATGGCCCAAAAATCCCAATGGCCCTATGAATTTAGCTCTTGTGCCTTTACTCAAGAGTAAACCTCTTTAGTCAACCTGGATGTCATGTCCATGGAGACAGATATGATAGTTGCCAGCAGAACCACAGGACCTCTGCACATTGCACATAGTAATCTAACTATGCATTGCACACCCTTCTGGTTTTAAAGGGTTAAGTAGCCTCCTGCTACTTTGCCTGCTTCAGGTTGAAAATACAACCGACAACTCATGTCGGCCTCCATGGACATGACATCCAGATCTGATTGTTCTTTGTTTCAGTATGGTAGGGGTCATTATAATGTTCTGTCCGCAGCAAGGTAAGTGTTTTTTTTTATAAGGATGTGTTAGTTCTCCTTCTGATGTTGTGATGATGTAAGCCCTGTCCACAGGTTAGCAAATACACACTTTCGTGTGACATTTGTCATGCTAATGCAAATGTATTAAAAAGTGTCATCATTTTGACAGGAATGCTAGTATAGCTGAATTTTTTAGTAGTTGATTGAGTAATGTTTTTGCAGGTCTAAAGAGGAACATTACACAATAGCAACATGTACTATACCTGTAACACTGTGCTAATCAGCTTTATGATTAATCTTTGACAGGCAGTTTGGTTCTGTTGTTTTACAGGAATGGTTAAAAATAACTTGTGCCTTGATTCTGTGCGTCATACCTCCGAGAAAATGAATGCCTTTCTTTACACATTAGCAATGAACTGCCAATCAGCTTTACAAATTCCAGTGATGATTGCACTAATGCTACTGAGAATATCTGACAAGGATTTGAGGTTGTTTATATATTTTTATAGCTGCTAGTTGTGGACCTTTGCTTCTCCTAAATCATGGTAGGGACAACAGAATGCATTTTTCTGTGCCTAACAGTGTTCAGAGGTGTACATTAAGAACAGTGAAGAACAAGCAGATTGACAACTTCAAACTCAAGTTACTCCCACTATAATTGACCAGATCTGTATGACAATCATAACTGTGAAAGGAGACGTGTGATATATGATTAAGAACATGAGTCATACATGGATAAGATACAGTTTCATTTGAAGGGTAGATTTTATGACAACCTTTGCTACATGCATCAGATTTTCCTGTTCTTGTTTAACTATCTGTGCCTAAGACAGTGTTCCAAACTTGTCCTCCATTGCCACTAATAAGAAACAAAGGGTATGCTAGACCTACAGCAGTTACAAACACTATACCAGCACTTAAAGAGATAGAAATGTTTATAGGCTTATATGTTATTCTATAGAGCCTATGCACTAAGATCTCCAAAGGTAGAGAAATCTTAGTGCATAGGCTCTATAAAATAACATAGGAACTGAAAAAGTGATATCACTGGAGAAATTATCTCCACTAAATTATTTCCACTATATCTCCTCTTTATCATGCCTTACTGCATAACCCTCTCAGCTGAACTAACAGACTCTGAATGGAGCAGCCCCACAATGTAGTTTAACAGGCAACTCTAATTGATCTTAACAAATGATAGATTGTAACAATATATACAGCTTTGTTCCTATTAGGAATCCACTGTAAATAAGCAGCCAGACAGGCCTTCTGCAAATAGGTGTCATTACACTAAAAGATATCCGCTGCATGTTTTGATCACTTCACCGCTAGTACAAGGATAGAGCTCAGATACACAGGCTCTTGTACATTTGATATCATAAGCGATCCTTCTTACATGCATCACTCTGGACCTATTCCCAAACATGTAATCACTTAGCGTGTCAGATATTTTCCTAAATGCCATTCTGTAAATATAAAATCAATATAAAACTTTTTGGGGGATTGTAATTGACTTGTTTGCGCAGGGCCCAAATACTTACACCCCATTTTTGGTACACTTTTCTGTTGGTCATTTGACAATATATAGGTAGGTTGCTTTTCATTTCACACCCCTACAGTGGTTTTATTAGGTGGACACTAGTCCATTTTTAATTTTACTTTGACTATTTCCATAACATATCAGGAGATCTATGAGGTATGTTACCATTATAATAGAAATTAATAAAAGTTTATTTTTTAGGCTGACTTTCTTTACAATAGGACTCCTTTTTGTGCAGGACTGGTTTGAACCACACTTACTACACATGCTAATCTTAACCATTTAAGCACCTGGTCCTTAAAGGGTTAAGTAGGCTCATTCACTATGGCTGCTTCAATCTGAACATGCCTGCCTTCAGGGACATGACATAAAAAAATGTTACCATAAAAATGTTATATCTTAAACCAAGGCAGTGGCACAAGAGTGAAATTTGGAGGTCATTATTCTTTTTACCCATAGTAAGGTAAGCAGACAGTTATTATTAGGAAGCGTCAGTACTCCTTTAACCCCTTAAGGACCCTTTGACGGTCCTGGCACATCATGGGTTAAAAAGCCATAAGGACCCATGATGTGCCAGGACCATCATGGAATTCAGGGCTCCCCAAGCGGCTGCACGCCATTCGGGGAGCCCTGAACCGGATGCTGCAGTAAAAAAAAATGGTCAGTAGTCCTTCAGTGTCGGCTGCATGTGCGATCGGATGGTCCTTAAGGGGTTAAGCTGGTTTAGTTGGCCATAAGTGGACCACACAGTAAAGAGCCTTTGAAACCTTTTGGCTTTTGTTGTTGTTCCTTCAAGCTTTTTAATCATTTAAGGACCAGAGGGGTGTACAATGCATGGCAAAGCAATGTGTTTCATACATCTCTGGTCCTTTAAGGGTTACATTCAGGCGAGCGCACATGAAAAACATTTGAGATCTCAAAAAAAAGGGAAAGTATCACATCCTATGGAAAAAAATATAATATATTGCAGTGTTTTTCATGCTGACTAAAATAAGGGTTGTTATTATAGCTCAAACTTAAATTTTTTGTGGTACAGAGTTATTAAATTATTGGATCTTCAGGGCTGGATGGGGATGATGGGATGATGGGAGTTGTAGTTCCCAACAGCTGGAGTTGTGAAAGTTGACTATTCCTGGCCTAGAATGTTATGGTGGTGGTACTACAACAGTCTATGGATGGGCGACAATGGCCTTCTATAAAATTTCAGTCCATGGAGGTACTGCACCCAAAAAATGGAAGTTTGCACTTAGATAGATAGATAGATAGATAGATAGATAGATAGATAGACAGACAGACTGACTAGCAGTGTTGGCCATGTGTTAACTATTTGAGTGGCACAGGGGTATGCAACACATTGCCTACCTCAAAACAAAACATTGTCCCCCATGGCACAAGTGGCATAAGGAGGAACATTTTTGGAGCAGGTAGCTTAGTACATAGACCAGGAATGGGCAACTTGAGGCCTTCCAGCTTTTGAGGACTACAATTCCCTTTCATCCCTAGCCATGATGATGGAAGTTTTAGTCCACCATAGCTGAATGTCTCAGTTTGCCCAACCCTGGCATTTGTAGTGCCTATCTAAGTGCTAAATTGTATTAGTATACCCCCTACTGTATGCCAAATGATACTATATATTTCTGTTTGTTGCAGATGTATTGTACAATTCAACAGGTTGCTGTCCTTATAAAAGAGCTGTCTGGTGGCAAAGCATTGAATCAATATGTTATTTGATGAATCCTAAACTCCTACTCTTTTCAGTGTTGGTTTTCATCGTGGAATATAACTGAATGCTATTTCAGTGAGACATATAAGTGTCTTTATTATACTGGAAGTCATGTATCCTACTTGTATTATGGCTGAAGTAATGCTGCTATATGTTACTATAGTCCACTGCTGCAATTACATAGGAGTGTCTGTCTGTTTGTCTGTCTGTCTATCTATCCTTAATATGAACACCATCTAACATCATGCAATGTCTCAAAGAACTGGAACAAGTCTGGTAGTCACCAACTGCACCATAAGGCCAAATAAAAATTCCAAACATTTCCATTGATTTAAACTGACCTTTTAATGCCTTGGATGCTATAAGGGGTTTCCAAAACATTTAAATCAATAGGAATTTGGTTTCTCAAAGAAGTACTACAGTTCTCAGTACATCAGGAGAGGTGCACTAACATAATTCTGCACTAAAACAGTTCTGCACTAAAGCAATTCTGTACTAAAACAATTCTGCACTAAAGCAATTCTGCACTAAAACAGGCTCCTGATCCTGAATCACTTTACTAGTGCCGCTCCTGCCTCCCTACAATTTCTGTAGTTCTACGCTAGATGCAGTGGCATGACACAGTTTTATTACTTTGGTATTCAGTAATACCTTTTTTATTTGTACTTTTAATTTATAAATTAAGACACACTTTCAAGAGATGAATGAATATGTTTATTTATATAGCACCACAAGTGTATGCGGCACTTTACAATTTAACTCTTTGAATGCAGGAGAGGTATCCAATGCACTGTGACGCGTTGGATAACTCTTTGGCACTCAGAGGGTTAAGGGTTTAGACCAGTGATTCTCAGCTGCAGTCCTCTGGACACACCAACAGGTCATGTTTTTAGGATATCTTAAGGATCAGCAGACATCAGATACTTTAACCCTAAAAGACCTCATGGACTACATTCGGGGAGCCGGCACATGTGAAAGAGACCCTGAAACTGACTGCTCTATCCTTGGAGCAGTTAGATTTAAACTCCTGTTGTGATCACATATTGTCCGCAGGAGAGCTATAATCAAAAAAGTCATGACGTGGCAGGACGGTCACCCTTCCTTAATGCACAGACATTTGTGACAGTCCTGGCATGTCACTGGTCCTTAAAGGGTTACACACAGGTGGATCTATCACTATCACTGATCTACTTATTAGTCATCTGTGATCACTTAGGGCTATCCTGAAAGCCTGACTTGTTAGTGTGCTCTGAAGACTAACATTGAGACACACTGGTTAAGACAATACAGGTTTACAAGTACTTTATAAGTGAAACACTCAAAAGCTTTAAATCTAAAGTGATTAAGGGAGACATACAGAGTACATAAAGGTTAAGTGCTAAATACAGTGCTAGAGTTCTGGGCAGAATAGAGAAAATATAAACAAGTTATAAAAGTCTTGGATGTAGGAAGATAGTGCCTTCTAGCTTGTTAAAGCTTTGTTGAGGAGTTGTGGTTTTAAGTGAGACTTGAAGACCACAAGAGAAGTGCAGTGACATAGACAGGGAGTTAGAGTATTCCACAGATAAGGAGCAATGAGAGAAAAGGTTTTGAGATCAGCTCTCCTTCTCAGCTCAGATGTTACTGAATCACAACATTTGTTTAAAATAATGAGGGTGTTCAAAAGTTAGATACGAATCTAGGCTACAAGAAAGAACATTTAAAGAGGGTGAGGAAGGTGATAAATATATATCTGGAGTGTGCAGTAAATAAAGAATATCTGAGCAGTGATCTGAATGCATATCATACAGAAGGGGAGGGCGATGAGAAAACTACAGTGGAGGCACTGGTTATAGAAATCTTTGGTAATTAGTTATTTTTAATGTATTTTAAAGAGAACGATCATCCATAGTTCAAAGCAATGCACTGGATACATCTCAGGCACTCAACGATTTAAGGATCATTATTAAAAAAAAGTTAATTAAGTGATGTTATTGTATGACCGTGCCTGTTCATACAGGTTTGTAATTTTTGTTTTTTCCAGCATCCTTGGTCACATTTATTGCATTCAGTCATATATACTAGATTCTTGTATGTGCAACAGTATGATCCTGTGATGTTGAAAGTCCTATTAGTTTGGATTACTATGTTGGATTCATTTCTGTATTTGCAAAGTTTGCAGCTTCAGACATTGTAAGGTTCTGTCCCATCAAAATGTATGACCAGTTGCTGGAATATAAGGATTGGAGATTTGGGGATATCTTTAAATTTTACATCATCTATCAAAATGGGTTGCAGATGTTTTATTATTTTTCTCATTCTTTCTAGTAGTGGATTGGATGTGACTATTAGTGGCAGGAAAAGTCATCTTTAACCACTTGGATACTAAAGATGTCTGCAATGCAATACTTTGTATTGTATTGAAGAAAACCTCTCTGGGACCTAAAGGATTCATATTTATTTTTAAGCACTGCCTGGGTTAAAAATTCACAAAATACCCTGAGATATTAGGTGTTTGAATCGTAACCTTCAATTCCCAAAGAGCAGACGACAAGGAGTCACAGCTGCGCTTTGCTACAGTTTCATGTCTCATGTATTTTCATAAATGATGATAGCTGCCATAAGTCATTCTCATTAGAAACAAATTGTCAAGCCAGAATGTACAATGGGAATTCATTTCCACTGTTAGCTCGTTCCCGAGTAAAAGAATCGTCTGTGTCTAAAACCGTGACTGTCATTGTTAGGAGAGATGTAGAGTGGATCATGAATATTCTAAACTAAGTTATTATTATTGTATATCATCAATCATTTTACTCAAGCCTCCCAGTGAGGATGATGTATTAAGTGGAGCAATTCTAGGGAAAATCAAGTGCACCATAGGGCACAAACAAAAATTCTCTAAACTCCCTTTAATTCAGCTGGGCTTTTAACCACATAAATCTTAGAAGGGTCTCCAAGAGAGAAGAAAATATAGGCATAAGTGATCTTACCCCAAAAAACACTGAACCCAAAGTCCACAATATAGAGAAACACGGTCCCAGTGAAAGTCTCAGGGTGAGATGTTCAGAAAGTGGTAGTAACTGTAATTGTCTGTAATTAGAAGAAAAAGTTCTTACTCCATGGTCCTTCAATTAATTCTCAGACATGTTTCCATCATTTTTTGAATCCAATTCCTTCATCTCTGTAAAAGGGAAAAAGGCGTCTTAAAAGTGGGCGTGGTTTAATCTACCATCATATTGTAAGGTATTTTCAGAAAAAAATATTCATTTCAATGTCACTTTTTTGTCTGATTATCGTCATTTTTTCCCTGACAAAATAAAAATAGTCTAAACTTGGAGAAGACAAGTACTGTTAGCAGAAGTGAGAAGCAATTTGTCGTTTCAAAGACAAAAAAATTACTTTTCTTTGAAAATTTTCGTTTCAAAGACATTTTTAACATCAGAATTTTTTAAAGGCAAAGTTCATCAAGATCTTCTTACCGTCATTTTTAATTCTTTAGAGCATTTTCAAATGTGATGGATTTACTTCTGAAAATATTGTACTTCTTTTACCACCATTTCATGATCTGACGACTTTTTCATTATGACGACTTTTTGAACATCTCACCCTGTGTGCAGCTTCTCTTTAGGTGTCCACATCGACACTTGAAGTGTCTAGTGCAAACAGAAGAAACAAAAAGAAAAAAGTGCAAATATCTGAGTGCAATCTGAAACCAAAATGAATATACTCCTGTATACAGGTTGTTCTTACTCTTCAGTGTGGCTGCTTCTGAAGTAAACCTCTGGCTGCATTAAGCCCCTTCCCCCACAAGTAACTGATGGAATCAAGCAATTCAAATGCCGGTACTGTGATAAGAGCAAGTGTCAGTCTTCCAGAAGTTTTTGGAATGTACTTCTTGTGACACTATGAATCAGTTCTATAGGGATTGGTTTCCCAGTATTAATCTGTTATTAGTACATAATATTGTGTCCACAGACGCAGACCTGATTCTTTTTTACAAACTCCTCCCACTCACTCCTCCCACTCCTTCCTGCCTCCCTCCTAGGAACACTGCACCGGGATGCTTTAGGGGTCCTGAAAAGGTATTGTCCTGTGATTTCCAGTAGTAATTAATGATTAATTTTCATCTTTATGCAATAGAAAGGTCTCCAGAGCATTGTTTCACAATGTGACCTCTCTAGCATTCAAGGGATTAAAAGCCCCACTGAAATCAGTGGGAACTTGTATTTATCATTTGTGCTGCTGTGAGTTTGCTCCAGAATCAATGCACTTTCCTCAGTGCATCAGAATCAGTGGAGGAGATGTATGAAATATTATCTAAGGCAAATGCAATAATGAGTTCTTGTGTGCATGTGTGCTAGATCAGTGTTTCTCAGCATTAGTCCTCTGGACACACCAATGGGTCAGCTGTTCAAGATATCCCTGCTTAATCACAGGTGAGTTATCAATGGCTTATTCATTATGACTGAGCTGCCTGTGATTAATTATGTGCATCCTGAAAACCTGGCCTGTTGGAGATCTCTGAGGACTGGAAATGAAAATCACTGCTAGAAGATATATATATATAGATATATATATATATATATATATATATAGATGTTTCCATGAATTGTATGCATACCAAGCTCAATATAAAGTTCCAGTTGTGACTTTTTTGTGATTTTGTAATTTTAGTTATATATATTTACTAGTTGAATAGCCCGTTACACAGGCCACAGTGCCACTGCCACCTGGTCGCGGGGCAGTCACGCACAGTAGAGACTGCCCGCGCCACAGCTGATACAGAGCTGGAGCGCCCAGCTCTGTACCAGCCACGGCGCGGGCAGTCTCTACTGCGCATGACAGCAGCACGCGCAGCAGTGTCTACTGCGCATGTTGTGGCGTTACACACGATTTAGCGAATTATTATATAGGATTATTATTTCTTGCAGGGTTTATCCTGCTGTGTAAAACAATCATTCTTCCATTGCTGAAAGGTTTTTTATTCCAAAGTTATCTCAGCTCAAATAGATTTTTTTTCCAGGTGTAGTATCTCAATCTTACGAGTTGTTGCTATAACAGCGTATGGGGGTTAATAGCTAACTGAACATAACTGTCCATAGATTGCTATAGAAAAGGTGCCATCATAACATTTCTGGCCATGGAATTACTGTACGGTCCAAAATTGCAAGTTTGAACTGTAATAACTTTTCAATAAAACTTCTAAGGAGTCAGAGAATCATTATTTTACTCAGTAAGATTAACCCCGGAATATATATGTATGTTTTTCAAAATAAAACATTGCTATCCCTTCAAGATTATGCCAAGGACAATGTGGAGGAAAAATCTGAGACAAAAGGTGATCTTAATCCCTTGAGTGCCAGAGAGGTACGCAACACATTGCAGAGCAATGCGTTGCGTACCTCTCTGGCACTCAAAGGGTTAAAACTGTTGTAATTTTTACATTCATATTTTATCATATATTATTATATCATGTTATTATATGTTATATAATATAATTATATAATATTATTCATATTTTGTCCATGCCCAATAATAATGTTGTAAAATGTATTAAGTACATTTAACCCTTTGAGTGCCAGAGGGGTAAACAAAGCATTGCAAAGAAATGCTTTGTGTACCCTTCTGGCCGTCCAAAAGTTAAGACATGGTACAGGGAAGGGGGTTTTTATGTATAAGCACCTTTATACACGTCTGGTAAATTATCATGCAAAAATAGAGACAGGTCTATATTCCTACCACTATTATTCATCTCCCCATATGTATCAGTTATCCTATAACTGCAAGCACTGATAGCTCACTTTCCTTATTGATTGCAAGCTCTGTGATTCAGATTTGTATCTGTATTGTAGACTGTGCCAGTTACCTTATAGATTGCAAGCTCTGATGTGTGTTTCCCTATTTATTGCAAGTTCTGTGATTCCATCTGTGTCTGTACTGTAAACCCTGTTCGCCTATAGATTCAGCCACAAAATATATACATTGGATACCACTATGGCACTCCAAGGGTTAAAAATCAAAACATAATAATAAACAGATCAAGAGTGATGCAGATTGCTAGGTACTGACTGAGGGAGTTAATTCTGGAACAAGCAAACTGCAACAAAGTGGACAAACAAAAATGTCATGTACTTAAATGGGGCCTTACCGCCTTGAATGCTACAGATGTTTCCGGTGTGTTGCTTCACAAGGCATTAGAGCCCTCTCTAGCATTCATGGGATTAAAAGCCACTTTTAAATTAACAGGCTTGTGAATGTGTCCGCTATAATATGCAGGTATGCATGCTTGATCCAGTCTCAGTATTCCTGCATCAGTGTTGATAGCTGCTTTGTCTACTTAGCTATTCTCATCTCAAGCATGATACAGATGCCTCACTAGGAAGTCTGGCTTCACTGTCCCTGAGAAACAGCACATGTAAGAATTAACGTTAGAACCCCTTGATATATTAAATCACTCATTAAGATCTAACATATAAATACATGAAATGCAAAAATGCTCTCTCTTTGTATACAGTACTTAAGACATGCTGTGGAACACAGGAACTATGGGGCAAAGTATCCTCTGGCCAGAAAGGCAGTGCACTTCCATAAAAAGAGCTCTGGTGGAGGAGACATCCTCTCTTTTCCACTTTATCCTCCTGCAGCCGTGCTACGTTTTAAGTGACCTCAATGGAGAATGGTCAGGGTAGAGATTCTAAGCTAGCTTTTTTATTTTTTTAACTTACATAGGGCTGTTAGATCCACCACTAGGCAGGCTCCTATCCCTTTGACTGCTTGATGGGCAAGGACCAGGGTGCAGACTTTTAAGGAACTGCTAGAGGATGGCTTTCACTCTTTGCCACTTTCCTCTTTCTCTCTCATTGTATAGGAGCCTGAAGACAGATGAGGATTTCAGTTATCAGAGCGCACAGGTTCCATTAGTATGCCCCTTTGTCTGTCTGTCTGTCTGTCTGTCTGACTAGCAGCCACATACTTATCTCTGTGGTAATTTAAATATTTTGGCACTCCTACATCTCCTATATTTATTCTTCTTTATCTATTTTACTTTAAATTTTTTTCAATATTTAGGGCCACAGTTCCTTTAACCATTTGAGTGCCAGAGGAGTATGCAAAGCCTTGTGACAAAACATTTTGTATTTCCTTTTGGAACTCAATGGGTTAAGAGCATGTGTGGCGGCTATATTGTATGGGGAATTGGTCACATTACTGGATTACCTGCAGCATCGGCTGGACTTTTGTGCTCAGAAAGGGGCAATCTTCTATTCTTTTACTACTGCTAGATTGGACGCCCTCAGATGGTCCCTAAGTTTCAGAACACAGCCCGGTACATCTGTCTGTCACCTTCCCTCCTTGTACATTATTGCATATGGTCCCAGGCAGCAGCCTTGTAGAAATGCAATGCGGCAGATGACACATTTAAATTTAGCCCCTATCTCCATGCGGATATCCCACATCATTTTAAGATTCTTTAAAGACCTCTCACTGAGCAGACTCAAATGGGAAGTGATGTGACACTTCTACTTTGAGTCAGCAAATTCAAAGAAGTTCCTGAAAGGACCCACAAACTCTGTGGGATACCACTCCAGCATGGAGGCAGGTGGCGAATTTAAATGTGTCGCTCGCTACACTACATTGTTACAAGCCTGCTGTCTGGACTATATATGATGAGGTACATGGAGGGAGACAGATGACATGATGGGAAATGAAATGCAATGAGATGACTGAAGGGAGGGAGATGATATTGCAGGACATGAAGAGAAATGAAATAAGATGAATGAATGAAGGGAAAGGAAATTAAATGAGATTAATGAATGAAGGGAGGGAGATGACATGAAGGGAAATGAAATGTGATGAGATGAATGACATGACATGAAGGGAAATTAAATGAAGGGACATGATATGATATGAAGGGTAAAGAAATGCGATGAGATGAATGAATGAAGGGAGGGAGATCACGTGACATGACATGAAGTGAATTGAAATGCGATGAGATGAATGACAGAAGGGAGGGAGATGACATGAATGTGAAGGGAAATTAAATGAGATGAGATGAATGAATGAATGGACTGAAGGAGGGAGCGAGATGAAATGACATGAAGGGACATTAAATGAGATGAGATGAATAAAGGAAGGGAGAGAGATGGCATGACATGACTTTAAGGGAAAGGAGATCACAGGAGGGAGGGAGGGAAATGAGATGACTTGAAGGGAAATGGCATGAGATGAAAGAAGGTAGGGAGGGAGATGGCTGAGATGAATGAAGGAAAAGAGGGAGATGAGATGAATGAATGGTGGTAGGTGAGGTGAAGGAAGGTAGAGGGATATTAAGGGAGGGATCCTTATATTCCACATTTTCCTTTTTTTCTAGAACCTACCAGAAAAATTTTGGGGCATCACTTTTTTTGGGGGTCACCTTATATCTGGGCAAATATGATATACGTTTTGGTATATAGGTAATTACTCTTAAAGGGATAGTAATGTTTCATAATAAAAGCAGCTCTAATTAATCATCATATTATTTGGACTTTGGAGAGTGTTATTTCAATTCTGTCAGAGTTGTAGTTCAAGAGTAATTCAATAACAAAGTGTCCCCCTCCCGCCCCTTTTACTGATGTAACACTGTTCAGCCAGATCAGAAGGGAGGTGCCCAGGTAGACTGCAGAGAGGGACAATCTTCAGTTAAGATAAGGGAAAAACCTGAAAAACTTGTCAAGGGGGGCAGGGCTTTCATTGTTTTCATAGGAATAAGAGTGTCCCCTTCTGTTATCTGTCTGGTCTTACAACCAGATTCACATGTGAGAAGAGATGGCTTACACTAGGTAAAAGGGGCGGGAGGGGGAAACTTTGCTTGTGAATATCTCATAAACCATAAAGGTTTGAGAGATAAGACTTATATAATTCTTCATGTTCTTTTTAATGCCTACAAAATAAATTAAAGTTAAAACTAAGTATTACTATCCCTTTAAAGGGATAGTAATACTTAAATTTTACTACACTGCATCTTGTAGCCCTTAAAAACAGAAATGAAATTCCCCCAGTGCCATCTCTCAAACCTTTATGGTTTGAGAGATATTCACTTTCAAAGTTCCCCCTCCCTGATGTCAATGCTGTAGCTGAGTACAGGGGAATATGGTCCCGGGACCAGCTGAGGCTCTTCTACGTTTGCTTGGTTTGCAAGCACACGTAGAAGACCGTTTCAGTGAAGGATTTCTTTTTCATTAACCCGATCTCGGCTCTGCTGCAGAGCCGCCAGCTGGTCCGAGGACCGGATTCCCCTGCAGTCAGCTAGAGCACTGACGTCAGGGAGAGGGGAACCATAAAGGTTTGAGAGGTGTCACTGGGGGCATTTAGAAGGGTACACAGTGCATAGGGTTAAACTATGGATCTCCACAGTAAGTAATTGAACAGCATCACTTGATGACCACAGTTGAAAATTGCAGTTTCCTTAACTGTTTGAGTGCCAGAGAGTGTGATACATTGTATTGGATACCTCTCTGGTAATAAAAGGGTTAATATAAGCAATTTTGAGATGTAATTAGTTTTGAATGACATATCTCTTGGTATTGAAAGAACAAGTGCTTTACTTATAATAATACATATATATTTTTTTTCCCGTAATAAAATATCACTGCTCCTTTAATAAAACTGGCACAAATTAATGTTCAGCTTTTAAAAGATAATACTTGTAATCTTAGCTTTCTAAACAGTGTAACATGAAGCAGAGCAAAGCGTAATCACATCAATACATTTTTAGATGTCCTGCAATTTAATTACAAAATGATTGCCTATACAGTCAGCAGTGCGTGTACATTTTGTTATTACCGCAGGACGTATTGTTAAAACATGACTAACAACTATTTCCGGTCATAACTCTAGAAATGATATCAAAGGAATACCAGGGGGGAAAATTTGGCTATTTTTAAGTAGCTCTGAATACGCAGAATAACTACAGTTATTATTCAGTAGTATATATTTCTTTACTGGCCTGCAGGGGATTTAGTTCAATACTGGTTACACTTTGCATGAGTAATTTTAAAAATGATGACCTGACTCATACAAAGCATGTCAGGACATTCAGTTTATAGACTGAAACACCAATGATGTGTTTCTTCCAAATTTTGATAATTTTATCAATATGTTGTTTTATTGCAGTGTTGTGTCAATGAAGATTTAGCATCAAGTGAGCATATTGATGTAGAACAATGATACAACAAAGAAAAATGGAAGTAAATAATGATTTATCCTCTGATATTGTAATTTTAATCTCTGAAGATACTTCCATTATTTAGCAGTGCATTGGAGATGCATAAAGCATCCAGGGGTTTAACACTTTGAGTGCAACGCAATGCTTTGGATATCTCTCTGGCAACCAAAGGGTTAAAGAGATAGTGATGGTTAGTGTTTAAACATTTTAAACAGAATTAACAGTATTGAAGATCTAAGTTAATCGCTTGAAGGAATAGTAAACCTTTATTATTAAAGAGCATATGTATTTTTCTGCCGAGTAAAACAATGGTACTCCTACTGCTGGGAAAGGTTTTGTTATAAAGTTAGAAGTGTTTAAATTGTTTTTTTACATTAACAGTGACCTCTAGTGTCAAGTGAGCTCACAGTTCAGCTGATATGACTTTCATTCTGTTGCATTCTGAGGGAGAGGTGAGCCTCTGGCGATAATTCTCTATAGAATGTGATAATAACAGCATCATCACTTCTTGACACTTGAATATAGTGAATTACTAGTTTAAATCTGGTCATTATTACTTTCAGATGGGTATGGTTTAGCAAGAACAGTGTCAATGGAGAAATAAATATATACTGAAAATACTGTGTGTATGTGTGTGTGTATATATATATATATATATATATATATATATATATTTATAGATAGATCAAAAACAACAATTGCCCAGGTGCACCATCCCTGAAATAGAGATGTAGGTACTATGTCAATGTCAAAAATGGGGCAGCACCCGGGGGACTTATTAATGAAAATGTTATTGGTACATCAGCAAAATCAACTGCAACTGGTCAAGTTTTCGGTCCCTAGCTGGAATCTTTCTCAAGTCTTAAGAAAGGTCCCAGCTAAGGACCGAAATGTTGACCAGATGATTTTGCTGATGTACCAAAAAAAATGTAATTAATAAGTCCCACGGATGCTGCACCATTTTTGACATTGTGTATCTCTCTCTTTCTGTGTGTGTGTGTGTGTGTGTGTGTGTGTGTGTATATATATATATATATATATATATATATATATATATATATACACACTGCAATCATACAAACTTATACATTTATTATAAAGTATCTATTAAAAATTAAATATCTTGTAATATAATTAAAATGTGTACAATATTGATTCTGTTTTGTTTGGAGCCTAATTATGAAAAGATGAAAGCATGATGAATGTTTGATGTTCCCCTTGCCTTTGTTCTAAATCTTAGAAACCTATTAACATATTGTAGTAACCTTGATAAATGGGCTTCAGGGTACCAGTATGTCCAGCCTTCTAAGCCCCATTTTTCACAAAGAAGATATGATATTCTGTTGAGAATGCAACATTTTGACAGCAACATAAGACAATGTATTGGCAACCGAGCCTTAAGCTACTAATTACAGTGGAGAGCATTTTCTAGTTTAATTCTGTAGGAAGGATGGACTTTCAATCACTATAGCAATCATTATAAAAACAAGTCATAGCTGAAAACAAAAATCCATTATATTTGATGGTCATTTTAAATATTGAATCACAAATTGCTGAAGATGAAATAGGTAATCTGAAATCATAAAATAAATTGTGCTGCCAAACTACATTCATTTAATTATCTATGGTACTGTGCAAAAGTCTTAGGCATGTGTGAAAAAAAATTCTGTAAAGTAAGAATGCTTTCAAAAATAGACAATTTAATAATTTATATTTATCAATTAACAAAATGCATAGTGAGTGAACAGAAGGAAAATCTAAATCAAATCAATATTTCGTGTGACCACCCTTTTCCTTTAAAACAGCATCACTTCTTCTAGGTACACTTGCATAAAGTCAGGGATTTTGTAGGTATATAGTCAGGTATATGATTAAACTATTATACCAAACAGGTGCTAATGATCATCAATTTAATATGTAGGTTTAAACACAATCATTCTATGGAACAAAAACTTCTATGTAGGAGGAATAAAACTGAGTGAGGAACAGCCAAACTCAGCTAACATGGTAGTTATACTGCATCACCAAGGTCTCTCCCAGGCATAAATTTCAACGCATATGTAAAGTGGAAGTCAGAGACGCTAAACTAGGAATGACACGCAATACAAATTTGCAGGCTCTCTAGGAATGGTGTACAACCCAGGGTGCAGTTTCTTTTAGCCCACTAGTGCCTTTCACAGAGAGGAAATATCCTAAAGCATATCATATTGGTCCTGCCATAACAGCAGTCCAACCACAAAATGCCATGCAATTCCTCTCTGAACAAGAGAAGCAGCCAACCCCATACATGCATTTCAGCCTTGTTGGGCCTTGTCAGTGAGGTGTGGCTGATCTCCCTAGGCACTGTGAGCAAGGGGTCCAGTGCTGGATTCCCTTATTACCCTCGAAGTGACAAATCTCAAGGGTAATTTGCATATGTAAAGTGGAAGTCAGAGACGCTCAACTATGAATGAGCCTGCAATACAAATTTGCAGGCTCTCTAGGAATGGTGTCGTACCCAGGGTGCAGTCTCTTTTAGCCCACTAGTGCCTTTCACAGAGAGGAAATATTCTAAAGCATATCATATTGGTCCTGCCATAACAGCAGTCTAACCACGAAACACCAGGCAAATCCTCTATGAAGAAGAGAAGCAGCCAACCCCAGACGTACATTTCGGCCTTGTTGGGCCTTGTCAGTGAGGTGTAGCTGATCTCTCTAGGAACTGTGAGAAAGGGGTCCAGTGCTGGATTAGTTGCTTCTCTTGTTCAGAGAGGAATTGCCTGGCATTTTGTGGTTGGACTGCTTTTATGGCAGGACCAATATGATATGCTTTAGGATATTTCCTCTCTGTGTAAGGTACTAGTGGGCTAAAAGAGATTGCACCCTGGGTAGGACACCATTCTTGTAGAGCCTGCAAATTTGTATTGCAGGTTTGTTCCTAGTTGAGCATCTCTGACTTTTAATATACATACATTTCAATGTAGGCAGGAGTTTCCAGATGGGCTGTCCAAGCTCTTTTGAAGAAGCACAAAGACATTGAGGACAGTAGACGCAGTGGTCGGCCAAGGAAACTTATTGCAGCAGATGAAAGACACATCAGCCTTAGTTCCCTTTGCAACTGGAAGATGTCCGGCAGTGCCATCACTTCAGAATTGGCAGAAAACAGTAGGACACTGGAACACCCATCTACTGTCCAGAGAAGTCTGGTCAGAAGTGGTCTTCATGGAAGACTTGCAGCCAAAAAAGCCATATCTCCTATGTGGAAACAATGCCAAGCGACTTAACTATGCATGAAAACACCAGAACTGGGGTGCAGCAAAATGACATCAGGTGCTCTGATGAGTCACAATTTTAAATATTTTGCTGTAGCAGAAGGCAGTTTTGTTCACCAAAAACTGGAGAGCAGTACAATTATGAGTGTCTGCAGGCAAAAGTTAAGCATGGTGGCGTTTCCTTGCAAGTTTGGAGCTGCATTTCTCCAAATGGAGTTTAGGATTTGGTCAGAATTAATGGTCTCTACAATGCTGAAAAGTACAGTCAGATAATTATCTATCATGCAATACCATCAGAGAGGCATCTGATTGGCCCCAAATGTATTCTGCAGCTTGATAACGACCCCAAACATACAGCCAAATTCATTAAGAACTAGCTTCAGCATTAAGAAGAACAAGTAGTCCTGGAAGTGATGGTATGGACTCCACAGAGCCCTGATCTCAACATCATCAAGTCTATCTGGGATTACATGAAGAGAGAGAAGCAACTGAGGCTGCCTAAATCCACAGAAGAACTGTAGTTAGTTCTCCAAGATGTTTGGAAACAACCTACCTGCCGAGTTCCTTAACAAACTATGTGCAAGTGTACCCAAAAGAATTTACATTGTTTTGAAGGCAAAGGGTGGTTGCACCAAATATTGATTTGATTTAGAGTTTTCTTCTGTTCACTTACTGTACATTTTGTTAATTGATAAGAATAAACTATTTATGGTTTGAGAGATAACTTTTATGGTTTGAGATATAACTGCCCGCAAAGTTCCCCCTCCCTCCCCCTTCCCTGAAGTCAGTTGTACTGACTGCAGGGGAAGTCTGTCGTACAACAGTCATTCGGCTCTGCAGCAGAGCCAAGAATGCGTTAGTAAAAAACTGAAATGGTCTTCTACATGTGCTTGGTTTGCAGAGCCACCTGATGCACGTAAGACCAGATATCCCTGCAGTCAGCCATGAAAGGGGAGGGAGGGAGGAATTTTGCGGGCAGTTATCTCTCAAACCATAAAGGTTTGAGAGATGACACTGGGGATAATTAAATTCTTTTAAACATGCCTACAATATGGGGATTAGTAATATTTAAGTATTACTATCACTTTAAAGATATACACACAAGTGAAAATTTTAAAAAACCATATATACTTAAACTCATTGTTATCGCTGCACCAATAAAAGTATTTGCTTTCTTTGTAACACTATATCATTTTCTGTCAGGAAAGAGAAATCACATATTTTCAACCCCTTCTTCAGAAAATCGTTATCTGTCCTTGTGTTTCTCTGCTGTTCCTGGTACAATCTACAGAGGTCACAGCAAAAGAACACAATCAGCATTTCCTGGTTTTGTTACTTAGCACCAAAGACACTATATTAATGGCCCATATTTATAAAAGTAAACTTCTGGAGTAAAGCAGCTGCACCATAGGGGTCAAATAAAAAATCATAAATTCCCATGCACGTAAATAGAGCTTTTTAACCCCTTGAATGCTAGAGAGGTCTCCAATGCATTCAAGAGGTTAAAAGCCCAATTTAGCTTAAGAAGAATTTTATTAGTCCCCTATGTTGCAGTTGCTTTACTCCAGAATAACTCCAGTTTGCTTTTATAAATATGGGCCATTGGGCCTTATGCACTAACAATGAGGGGCAATTCAGGGCAAACCAACTGCACCCATTGGAAGAGAAAAAAATCAAAAGTCCCCAAATTCCCAGTGACTTTAAAAGTGATACCAGTATTTCCCAAGACAGTTCCTGATTTTAAATGTGTGTCTCATGTCCCGGGCAGCCCTCTTCTGAGACAATACAAAGTCTCAGGGCACAGAGTTCTAAACACTAGAGCTAGAACTTCCCATTGCCTACTGTGACAGGAAATGATGGTTCTGCTGAGCTACAAGAAAATGGCTTCCAGACAGCTCTCTAAACACCAGCGAGAGAACTGAGCCTTGTCTCCTGACGTCAAACAGGAGCTGCAGTGGCATTTTGTTGTAGTGTAATGCTAGTCTAAGGCTTTGGGCTTGATGTACATTTCCTTGTAACCCACCCATGGCTTCACTTTCTGTCACAGCAGTCAGTGGGCAGTTCTCCTAGTGTTTAGAAGTCTGTAGTGTGCCAGAGAAAGTATAGGCTGTGCACGGATGGCCAGGATATATATATATTGTCCCCTGTCACATAGCTTCACTAGAGCCCAGGACCAGTATTCTGATGCTTTCCGCTCTACAGTGTCCCTGAATAGCAGAATTGAACTATGGTCACCCTAAACAGGGACTTTAATCCTTTCAATACTAGACAGGTTTCCTCTCGCATTCAAGGAGTTAAAAAGCCCATTTCATTGAATGCAACCCCCCCCCCCAGTGGTGCACTTGGTGTGTTCTCCCTTTTTTGTTTGTGCATATGGTCTTCTCTGAACTGCATGGAATTCAGCATGAGCATTTCTCTGTAATAATATAGATGATTACTTCTGGAAATTTTATTGAAGGTAAGGGAAATTATAATGACCCTTACACTAACCTTAGTGAATACACAATTATAAAATATCAGACTGGGGGGATTCATTAAGGTGTAATAAAGAAGTAATAAAGTGGAAATGATTTCTCCAACATTATAAACTCTCTAAGTCTTGTGTTATTCTATTAGGCCACTGTAATGAGATCTCTATAGCTGGATACATTTTTGTGCATTGGCTCCATAGGATAACCTAGGAATTTCAGGGTGTATCACATTGTAGAGGTCATCTCCATTTTACACCAATTTATCACACTTTAATGCATCTACCCACCAGGTCACTGAACCTGAAGTGTCTAAATACAGTTTGGGAGGTGTTTATTCAGTGTTAAGATCTTATTTTAAAGAGGAATTCTACATATAGGAATACACAGCTCTTAATTTAACAGAAGGACTTGTTAAGGTATGAGTACGTCTTACAGCAGTCTGCTCTGTTTAAATATATTTTGGATTGCATAGCCAGTTGCCTGTATTTAAGGAGCAGTAATGTTTTTTTTTATCCAAAGCTATACATTTCCTACTGAGGATAAGAGGAGTACTCACACTGCTGGCAGTTGTTTTATTCAAAAGTTATAACCATTCAAATTGTCACTAAGTGGTGAAATTGTTACTATCACATTCTATAAAGTACTGTAGCCTGAGGCTCACCTTTCCCATAGAATATAATAGAATAACTATCTAGACATCAGTGAACTGTGGATGAAATGTCTGGACTCTAGATGGCACTGCTGTTATAGTAAAAAAAAGTATATATATTTATATATATATATATATATATATATATATATATATATATGTGATTCAATATATTGAACAGCTGATCTTAGTGTGCCCTGATGACTAACATGAGAAACATGGTTTAAACTGCAATAACTTTGGAACAGTGCATTTCCCAGCAAGATGAATGCAATTGTTTTATTCAGTAGGCAAAGCTTTATAAAAAAGTTTTTTAGTCCTACAATGTGCTCCACATTAGTCTGTATTTAGTCAACACTTCCTTTTGACAGACTTTATACTTCAACGGTTAAAATGAGATAGCTCGCAGAGAAAAGCCATAGTCCTTTAGATCCTTGTACTCATTTTCAGATATCAAAATGCAAATGTCCAGCTATAGTCAACAACATAAATCCAATACAATACAAATAAAAAATTATATAGCTATACCAGATTGTTGCAATATGTTTAGTTCCAAATTAAGAAGATATTTAAGTAAATGTACAGATTCCAAGATCTGAGTTATAAAGAGAGACTAGACAAACTGGGCTTGTTTACATTAGAGAAGAGGCGTCTAAGGGGTGATATGATTACCATTTACAAATAATTCAAGGTCAAGACAAAGAACTAGCCAATTAATTATTTATGTAAAACTGAGCTAAGAACGAGAGGTCATTAAGACTAGAGGAAAGGGGCTGTCGACTAAAACAAAGGCAGGGTTTTTTTTACAATAAGGGTGGTAAAGCTGTGGATTTTTTGCCTAGGGATGGTGTACTTGCAGATAATGTAACTGCTTTCAAAAAAGCAATGGATGCCTATCTAGCACAGAACAATATTGAAAAGTATGGCAGATGGCTTCAAGGCAGATAGGTTGTTGATCCAGGGAACTATCTGACTGCCATTTGGAGTCAGGAAGAAATTTTTTACCCACTTGAGGCTAAATTGGAAATGGCTTTGGGGGTGTCTTCCTCTGGATCAACAGGGATGTTTTTGGCTTGGGCTGCACTTGATGGACACATGCATTTTTTTCAGCATCATCAACTATGTTACTATGTACTATGAAACATTGGAGCAATTATGGAGCAAACAAATTGCACTATAGGGTAGTTGCTTTGCCCAAAAGATTCTCCAGTTAGTTTTGGTAATCAGCCTCAAAGGATTAAAGGGGCAATAAATGGTTATAGTAAGTATATATGTAATTATATATTCATGTGTCATAACTCTTTATTGTCTCTTTAAAAACTCTCCATAAGCAACTTATGAATAAATTCCACCAGATGTCTCAAGCCTCATGCAGCTTAAAATTTATCTTACATTTTCACAAATAATTTAGTGTTAGATACATTATAATACATAATATTATTCATTTGTTACATTAATACTATTCTCTGTGGTAGATTCTCCAAAATTGACTCTAAAGATATATATATATGAGGAATCAATTGAAAATTGGTCCCTCAATTCATGTTAACATTCTCCTGGAAAGTCCTAAAGATTGTGTGTCATTGTGCAAGTGAATCATGTGGAGACATAGTTTACATGGTTACGAGGCACGAGCAAGATGTATTAGCGAGGAGCTTGCCATTAGTTTTAATAGTTATGTTTTTGCATAATAAATTTGGTGGTTTATTGGTTTTAGATACGATGAATGATCTCCAACAGCTCAATTACAGCTGACATGAAAATTGATCTGAAACATGAGTGTTCAAATCTGGTCCTCAAGGACACATAACAGAACATTACTAAATATATCCCTGTATAAAGAACTATCATGAGATTGTTTCTCTATGCCAGGTCTTGTTGAATGGCAGGGCTGTACAAATTCAGTCCTTAAGGACCACCAACAGGCCAGGATTTAAGGATTTCCCTGACAAAGCACAGGTGCATTAATCAGTGGCTCGATCACTTTCACTCACTCACCTCTGCTTAATGAGGGAAATCCTTAAATCCTGGACTGTTGGTGGCCCTTGAGGATTGAACTTGGACAGCACTGTTGAATGGGAACATATATATATATATATATCCAGAAGGTGCTATATATTGAGCAGCATAAAAGTCTTTGTGGAGATCAGAAATGTGTCTATTTTCTCAACATCTGCACTGAAAGTAAATTAGGCTAATCCATGGTAAGCCTGATGAGGGGTTAAAGTCACAGGTCTCAAGCCCTTTGAGTGCAAGAGAGCTATCTAATGCCTTGTAACACAAGGGGAAGATTCACAAAGTGGTGATAAAGTAGAGATGACTTCTCCAGTTCCTATGTTATTCTAAAGACCCTATGCACTAAAATCTCCAAAACTGAAGAAATCTTAGTGCGCAGGCTCCATAGCATAACATAGGAATTGGAGAAGTGATAAACTGGAGACGTCATCTCCACTTTATCACCGCTTAGTGAATCTCCCCCATGTGTTGGATACATCTCTGGCAGTCAAAGACTTGGTGTATGCATTGATGCTAATCTCCCTACTAATAATAAAGCAATGGAGCTGTACTAGTAATATGTTAGGTTGGTGCAAGCCCTGGGTATTTTGGGAACCTAGCAACTCCCCTTTACTAAGAAAGATTGGAGCAATTCTGGGGAAAATCTACTATACCATAGGATATAGGTAAAAAGAGAAATCCCAGTGATTCAAATATGCATGCACAATGCATTGGCGCCCTAGCATTTAAGGGGATAACCCTTTGAGTGCCAATGAGATATCCAAAGCATTGCAATGACAAGTCTGTATTTGTCCTCTGTGGTGTAGTCTGATGTCCCAGAATTGCTCCTGAATTGCTTTGTGGGGCTTATGTATAAAAGAAAATGGAGTAATTCTAGTGTAAACCAACTGCATTTTATGGGTCAAACACAATTTTCCTACATTTGTACTGATTTAAATGAGATGTCTCCAATATATTCCAAAGCAATGAGATGTCTCCAATACACACTGCAAAGCAATGTACTGTTGATACCTCTAGATTTCAAAACGTTAAAGCCCCCATTTGTATCAATGTGAGTTTGGAATTGTCCCTTGTGATGTTGTTGGTTTGCGCCACTTTGTGTTTATATATAAGACCCAGTGTGTAATTGCCGAACTGTATATTTCTTTGTTACACTTCAGTAGAAATACTGTGTGTAATTACTAGGTTTTCCTATTGTGTGAGAAGATCAGAGATGCATAACACGGTACATGTCGTTGCTATGTACTGACCAGAGACATGGAGCTCATTAGGGGGCTCTGGCTGTCTTGAAGCATGAGGCTAGATGATAATAAGAGACAGAGGTCAAACCTGTTACCAGCTTTCATCAGAGGAGAGATCATCACCTAAAATAATTAAGACACTGGGGTATCATATGGAGATGAGCACAGAGAATATATTTACTTTGCAAAGTAGGAAGAAAAGTGAATAATGCAATAGACAAACATTAGTAAATACAATTTTAAATTGCATGACATTTTTATGTAATGTATGTTTGTCATATGTAAAGGGCACCCTCTGTCCCAGCATGGCAAGTAATTGCTTCAGAATGTATTTCTATACAGGGTTGGCTATGGGGCGTATTCAGCACATTAACCCTTTGAGTACCAGAGGGGTATGCAAAGCATTGCAAAGCAATGCGTTGTGTACCCCTCTGGCACTCAAAGGGTTAAAGGTATGAAATAATGGCACAAACCAATTACACCATTGAACACAAATGAAAATTCCCATTCATTTAAACTGAGATTTGTTGCAGTGCATTGGATGTCAACCAGGCACTCAGAGGGTTACTTTATTGAATACGGACTTATGTTTTTAACCTCCTGGTGCAAAAGATTTCTCCAGCTCATCGTAAGGCAATACACTGGAGACCTGCCAAGCATCTAAAGTGGGATAGTCAATTGTTGGACCTCTAACTGTTGGAGACAGTGATCTGTGATCAGTGAACTGTTGGACATCATACCCAGTGATCTGGAAGTCCAACAGTTGACTGCCTTTAATCCAAAAGGTTAAAGGAACAATGTTAAAAGGAAATCTGATGTCCAATCCAATTTCCTAAGGAATGTGACTGCTTTTACATTTCATTTGCACACACTGGGTAAAAGATACACCTAAGATGCATGTCATAATTCTTATTGTTATTATTATTAATAATAATTTTAAAATATTAATAAACGTGCTTTATTAACCCTTGGAGTGTCAGAGAGGTATCCAACGCAACTCTTTGGCACTCAAAGGGTTAAAATGGGCATGTTAAATTACAAAAAAAAAAAACAAGGGGTTACCCATAGCATAATATGTAAAAATAAAGACTGTAATAACGATCCTTCAGTAGTGCACCAGAACACTCATCCTATATAATAATTTGATAATGTAGTTTGTCAGAAGCTGTCATGCGCGCGCTGCAGTCATGCACAGCACAGACTGCCTGCGCTACGGCTGATAAAATTGCACAGAGAGGGCTACGGTCTGAATTCGGAGCAGCCCACTCCGTTATCAGCCGCGGCGCGGGCATTCTGTACTGTACATGACTGCACCACGGCCGTTGCTGGGTGGCAGTGTGGCCCATGTACACGGGCTCTTCAGGTAGTATTAGCATAAACCACTTGAGACACATGCAGCGTTTTGAACTTTTGGAGGATTATAATTATAAACTGCCTCCATTCAATATTCCTGTAACAGGTACAGCAGCTCCCTGGCCAGATCCAAGGTTAACCCTCAAACCAAAGACACAAACAACAGAAAGCAATAGGAGTGCATAATAATGGGGAGTTCCAAACAGCAGAAACAATGGAACTTCCTTGCAGTATGCAGCTGGTATGGAGATCACTACGCCGGCTACTGAGTATGATGGGAGCACTAATGACCTTGAGCCACTATATAAAATATATTACATTTATTAAAATATAAATTGAAAATGCCCGATCATGTGGTTCAAAGCTTACAAGTCTTTTAATCAGGAGAAATACAGGTAAAAACAGACTGTGTTTTACAATCAAATATTTACATATACTCCAAGCCACGCCACCCCTAGACCAGGACACCACAATAACAATCAAATAAGGATTGAGGATGCATAAGTAAATAAATCAATAAATGCTAATACTAACAGTAAACCAATGAGCTCACACTGCAACATTTCCAAACCACCCAGCCCATTGCCCAGCCAATCATGCCATAAAGGACTATAAAGTGTGAACTGTAAGCCAACAACAGAGGATGTGCCCATTGTAGCCAGTATTTAATAGGTAGAAAAAAAAACAGCCCACCATTCCCATTGGACAAATGCATATACACACACACACACACACACACACACACACAGGTAAATAAAAGACAACTAATATATGGAAACAAATGGAGAGAAATAAATACAAATAGGTATATAGAAAATAAATGGTATAGTAAATATTTGTAAAATTCATCAGTGCTATAAAGTGAGTACTATGTATTGCCAGGCTTTACACTTAACAAAAATAATATGAAAGGGAGGGAGGGGCTAGTGTCAAAAACCTTGTAATTCACATTGTAGTTTCAGTGAAACCATTAGGAGTCCTAGACTGTAACCTATAGATACAACAATATCTTTGCTACAGAGGCATATGCTTGCATAGCCCCCAACTGTCAGAAGGTCATACACCATAAAGTGAAGCTGCAGTAGTTAACCCTTTGAAGGAGAACTAACAACTCCACCACTTGCATTACTTTGTCCAACTCCATGGACCTGATATGCAGGACTAAATGAGGATGTTATCTCTTCAAAACATCAAGGGCAAAACTTACAGAACCATTTTCTGGTCAAAATATGGTAAGTGAATTATTATTATTATCAGGAGGTATTAGGTTTCCTTTAAGGATCAGTGGGGTGTGCAATGCATTGTAAAGCCCCCTGGTACTTAAAGGGATAGTAATGTCAGAAAAAAAGTATTAGATACAAATAAAAGAGAGTACTTGCACTTATTCGTATCTCTCGAACCGTTGTGGTTTGAGAGATATAAGAAAATAAAGTTCTTTGGTCTCTCCCCTTTCTGCTTGACGAGCTGTAAAGCTGTCAGAAGCAGATTCTGGTCACTTGACCAGATGTGGCTCTTCAGCAGCGCCTATATAACGATATCTAAAGACAAATACTTCATTTAGAACGGTCTACAAAGAGTGCCTGGTTTGCAAGCACACTTTGTAGACTGTTCCAATGAAGTATTTATTTCTAAATAGCGTGATTTCAGCTCTGCTCAAGAGCCTCTGTCTGGTCAAATGACTGGAATCTGCAGCTGTCAGCTAGATGGCAGACTTGAGTGAAACAGCCAGGAAAAGTTAACTTTAGCAAGTTATATCTCTCAAACCATAAAGATTTGAGAGATAATATTTACATAGATGTTAACCTTTTTTAATGTCTACAATATTCAATCAACTTAAAATTAACCATTACTATCCCTTTAAAGGGCTAAAGCTAAGCAATGGGATTGTAATCTTTCTAGCATCTAATAGACTAATATTTCAATCACGCCCAACATGCAGGGCATATTGAGAATCAGCTCTTGGAGAGATGCTATCACAGGATAAATGGACTAAACTCTATGACCTCATAAAACCAGTCATGCAGTACATTTGAAAGAACAATGCTATAAAATATAGCACACAACATATAAGGTGCCTGAGTATATTCACAAGATTTCTTTATGTTGACCTCTGCTTCTGAGGGTGTGGCAATATTGAATCTTTTATGCACCTTGGTAGATGTGCTGAAGCCAGTCATCTGTGGAACAGGGCAGAGAAGCTTATCGGAGAGATGTTTACCCAGTTTGACTCCTCTCTTATTCCCTGGAAGGCACTCTTGGGAAGAGCATTGGACTCTTTGTAACACTGTTTAATAAAGGTGTCCCACTAAATTTGTGTGGTGATCAGGCTCACAATACCCTCAAGCCGGCTTTGCTTTGACATGATAAACCGTCTTACCAAAATTTCTCAGACGGAATGGCCGTGCACTTTGTTTGCAGAGCAATCACAGAGGTTTACTCTAGTTTGGGATCCTTGGAGAAATCCTAAACTGGTATGGACCTCAAGGAGCAGAGGATTTAGACGGCTTGCCCTTCCCCTCTCATTTCTCTCTTTTGTTTCACTTTCCTTCATCTTTTTCTTGCTTGACCGAGCATTATGTCTTGGGATAGGCAACATTTTCTCCCTAAAAGCAAAAGTGAGAAAACGTCACTTTCCATCTTTTGTGCTTATTTCCATTAAAAGTGCAGTTCTTCCACTGCTACATACCAACCCCACAGCCTTGTTCCACAGTACCCATTGAATCACACATAGTGACCCCCCAGCCTTGTTCCATAGTATCCATAGAATCAAACATACTGACTCCCCAGCCTTGTCCCACAGTACCCATATAATCACACATACTGACCCCCAAGCCTTGTCCCACATTACCTACAGAAGAACAAGTACTGACTCCCCAGCCTTGTTCCACAGTACACATATAATCACACATACTGACTCCCCAGCCTTGTCCCACAGTACCCATATTATCACACATACTGACCCCAAGCCTTGTCCCACAGTACCCATAGAATCATACATAGTGACTCCTCAGCATTGTCCCACATTACCTACAGAAGAACAACTACTGACTCCCCAGCCTTGTTCCATAGTACCCATAAAATCACACATACTGACCCCCCAGCCTTGTCCCACCATACCCATAGAATCACACATAATGATACCCAGCCTTGTTCCAAAGTACCCATAGAATCACACATACTGACCCTCCAGCCTTGTCCAACAGTAGCCACAGGGCAACGTATACTGATCACCCAGGCTTGTTCCACTTTTTGGTAGCTGCAGAGACAGGCAACATGAGGCATTCCAGCTGCTGCCAAGCTACATCTCCCATCTCTCCCTTCCAGTCAACGACTGGTAGAGAATGATAGGAGTTGTAGTTTGACAGCAGCTGGAGGGTCTTATGTTGCCCAGCTCTGCTGTGACCAGAGCCGGATAATTTGTAATGGAATCTAGGCTACTGCCTAGGGCCCATGGCTATATGAGGGGCCCTGGCTGTAAGTAATGGGCACAGACAGAGGTGCTACTGTTGCTGCCTCTTACATCTTTTGCCAGATGCCCTTTTTGTTGAAAGAGACCACCATCATCCAGCCACAATGTCAGTACCTGCTAGCAGCACTCTGTGTTAGAAGCACGGGATCAAGAGATGTGGGGCCCCAAACTGGTACCTTGCCTAAGGCCCTATGGACCCTTAATCTGTCCTAGCCACAGAACCACACATTCTAACCCTGCCAGCCTTGTCCCACAGAAACCATATAACCGCTCATTCCAACCCTCCAGCCTTGTCCGACAGTAGCTATAGTCCCACACATACTGACCTCCCAGCCTTCTCCCACAGTAGCCATAGACCCAAATATACCAACCACAACTTTGTCCCATGATAACCAGAGACACATATATAATGACATCTTGCATTGCCCCACAATAGACACAGAGCGACAAATACTTACACCCCAGCCTTGCCCCACAGTAGCCATAGAACCAGACATTCTACTGACTTCCAGGCCTGTCCATCTGCTCTGGTATCCAGAGAACCGTGCACACCAACTCCCAGCCTTGTCCCACTGCACTGGTATAGCTAGAAACTCACATAAAGTAGTCTACCCCTCCCACACACCCCGGGATGAACTCCTAAAGTTGCTGCTGGAAATTTCTTGTGGTTATCAAAAATGATAGTATTTTGAAGGGTTTCCATAGACAGGATTTTCATGTGAATAGGAGCAAATTGCAGGCTTTCCTAAAAAAAAAATTTTGTGCGAACAAAATTTGGCTTGTTGCACATCCCTACTCGTGACATATGGTTATTTGCATTTATAACATATTACTATGCTGTTACAAATGTTACTATTGTTATATGTGTCAATCTGTGAAAACTTAAACTTATTAATAGAAATTGATATTAGAATATCTGCTTGCCTTCTCCTCTGCCTCACACTCTTGGTGGATAATTATAGGTTATTTCTCTGATTAAGTGACAGGTATTCAGTTGGTGGTATTAATACTAGGGAAATGACATGCTGTTATTTTCTTTGCTCTACTTAGATTACTATGAAATAGAATCAAGATCAGTAAACTGAACAAATCCACTACAGAAAAACAAATTCCCTACAGAAAAATTAGCCTTTCCTGGCTCTTGTGATTTATGTTATTTATGTATTAATTATTTTATTCAGTTATATATTTTATTTATTAAATTCACTGAACCATGTAGATAAAGAAAACTGAAGGAATTGTTGGGTAAACCAACTGCAGCATTGAGAACAAATAATTCCCATTGCACAATGAGATGGAACATATCTAGCACAAGTTTGAACCAATGAGAATTTGGAGAATGTTTATTTGTTACCTATGGAGGATGGAAGCTGTAGTCCAACAACAGTTTATCTACCAATGATAGCACCTAACATTGTGGGGCTGTGTAAGAAAAAACTAAAAAATAAATAAATGAGCAATGCTCTTTAGGCTACATTCCTTCCATTTGCAGTGTGCTAATGAATGAATGCAGTGCACGTTCTCTTAGACCTATCTTACCTTCCTTACTCTCTGATACTTAAGCAACACAGTGCAAGGGGAAATGGTCAGTCCATCACAGGGCAGTTTCAGTGAGTGGAAAGGTAATGTAGTACTAATAAAGAAAGTGCCTGAACTGCATGCCTTGTAAACTACGAATCTAAAGAACACAAAAACTAGTAAGTAAAAGTGGTTAATACAACATAGAGGTGACTTTGACAGCTCTTTCAAAATCACAAAAGTAATTTTTACGTGATTGTGTCGATTTAACCCATTGCGTGCCAGAGTGCAATGTGTTCTGTACCCCTCTGGCACTCAAAGGGTTAAGTCCTGGGTCTTATATTTAAAATCAATTAACCTTGGTGCCATCCTAGGGTAGTCATTGGTGCAATACCTTGCTGATTCCTCAAATATTAATTGCACATTTAGGCTAATCAGCTCACTACTACTTCAATTGCTAGACCAAAGAACCAAGGGCGGAATGCAAGAAACATGCGCATGCGCTATTTCCAGTGTGAAAACCACTAGGGAATAGGTTTGGGCATGATTTTGTTGAATTGCATGTGAAAAATCAAGATTAGCAAATAGCTGCACATATTTGTTTTTTGTAGGTGTGGTCAGGATTAACAAATCTGTCTGAGTAGAATAGCAAATGCACCTAATGCAGGAAAGTGCTATTGCGAATGATTTTATACATCTGTGTGTGTTGTCGTAAAAGATATTTTCTGTGTGCTATTCAAACAGCGTTTGTTATACGGCTTCCTGGATTAGAACATGCACAATATCTATCTGTGCAGTAAAATTGCCCTCAGCGCATGCACACACTTATTGCATTCCACCCGAAGTATTTTGGAAAATTAGCAACTTTTTTGATTGTACCCTATGCACACATGTCTGAAAATAATTTATGCTGTACTGTGGAGCAATGAATTGGCGATCTCTCTAGAAACCAAGGGATGAATGCTTTTTTGTTCTTGTTTGTTATAGGCCAAGGGTAGTTTTTGTGACAGGAAACAGTGGATGGGACTGGGAGCAGGAGTGGAGCCATGGGTGGAGCTAAGGGCAACCAAAGTGTCTCGTCTGGGATGTTAATCTGGCAATAAATGTTTTTGCAATGCAGTGGAGATCTTTCTTGCAGCCCAGTGTTGGATCCTGCCTTTTGGCAACCCTTAGGCTTTGCCCACACTGGTGATAGTATCGCAATGATAGTAAATTCTTGAGATTGTTATCATTATATTTTATGAAGTTGTTCAAACTGGCGTCTATCGCAGTACATGTAGAGAAGAGATGCAGCATGCCAGGACTTTCTTCCTATAGCATGCTAATACACCTACAAGTCTGTAGTATGAGGATTGCATTCAGATTGCACTGGAATCACACAATTATCACAGGTAGCTGCATTTTCTCTGCAATTTTGCAACTTCTGTTTACATACCTCTCAATATTTCAAATGGCCAAAGAGGGACACTTTTATTTTGACCCCTTAAGGACCAGAGAAGTTACCTTCCTTTAAGGACTGGTTTGTTCCTTGCAGACGTGCTGGTACATGTGACCTATTGCATGTACCGGCGAGCCGAGTTTGGTTCTGAGAGAGACCACTCCAGTCTTGGAGCAGTCATTTTCAGACCCTGTTTTTACTTACAGCGCTCCCACAGGAATGCTGTAAGTTAGAAGGTACATGGCGTGCTATGACCGTCATCAGTCCTTAAGGGTATGAACTGCGTGACAGTCATAGCACGCCACATGGTCGTTAAGGTGTGTTGTTGGGGGCGTGGCTGGTGGGTAGGGCATTACCAAGAATTTTTAGGTTATTAATGACCTACTGATACCTCTTTTTGTAACTGAATAAATGATTTAGAGCAAGACCAAAGTATTTTATTGACACAGATTGTTATAAACACCTATACTGAATTTGAAACAAATATTTTTGAGAGTTTTATTGCTGTGGAGCAATGTGACACAGTTATATACACACACAGTCTGGTCTCATGAAAAGAGGGACACCAAGGTGGGACAGAGTGATTTGGGAGTCAAAGAGGGACTGTCCCTCCTAAAGAGGGACACTTGGAAGTATGTGTTTATACTGAGAGAAAGGGATGCTGGGAAACACTTACTACATTTCTGCATTTAATAATGCACTTCCACTTTCAGGTGCTAAAAAAAAACGTGTGCTGCAAAAAAGTAACCAGTGTGAATAAAGCCCAACAGATCAGAGATGGACACCCTTGGATTAGCGTGCATAACAGATGGATTTCACCCTCAAAAACATTTTGTCATATTGTTATACTAAACCCAAATTACATGCAGTGCCTGCCTGAAAGGAGGTCTGCTTTGCGCAGCATGTGTTAGAAGACCAAGTTCAAAGACGCATCATATTATGTATTTTAAAGACATGGAAATCCTGCAGCTACAAAGCACTTCTGTGTTTTATGACTGCATGACAAGCAGTTTCATTAAAGCACTTTGTACTGTGACAAATTAATTACATTTGCTATTTATAAGAGCATTGGATGCGATAGCAGTGAACCCCTTGTGTGCCAGGGAGGTATGAATCACACTGCTCTGCAAGGTATTGCATACCCCTCTGACGTTCAAAATGTTAAAGGGAAACAAACAGCTAGAAATGAAAGTAGTTACATACCTGTATTTTGTGTGTGTGTACACATGCATGTGTGTGTGTGCACGTGTGTGTATATATGCATGTGTGCATGTGTATGTGTTTCTGTGTATGTGTGTACATGTGTTTGTGGTATGTGTCTGTGCTTGTGTGTATATGTGTATGTTTGTGTGTTCGTGTGTGTTTATATGAGTGTGTATGTGTGTGTATGTATGTGTGTATGCATGTGTGTGTGAAAACATTTAACTTTTAATAAATAACACCTGTTGGTGTCCAAGGAACCTTGTGTATTTGAGTGTGTCTGTGTGTGTATGTGTGTGTATATGTGTGTGTATGTATATGTGTACATATGTATGTGTGTGTATATGGATGTGTGTATGTATATATGGTTGTGTGTGTATGTATTTATGGGTGTGTATATGTGTGTGTGTGTGTGTTAGTGTGTATATATGTGTGTGTGTGTGTGTGTGTGTGTGTGGACATAGCGAAGGAGTAGGTATTCTTCATCAGTTGGCTGCTCATTTCGGTCCTGCAATGGCCTGATTGAGATGAGTATTGAACAGGGTCCATAGGGAATGTAAATCATCTCTTATCTGCTGTTGGAACCCCGCCTGTAGTACCCCAGGGAATTGTACGAAGATGATATCCTAGGGCCGCAAAAATTTGAGAACATTGAAGTAAATTATGTAGTCTGTTATTAAGCACAAATTCTGCAAATTGTTGCAGATCAACCTAACTGGACTGATCAGAAATGTCTGAGAAAAAGTTCTAGAGCGTGATTTGTATTCTCAGTTTTACCGCTAGATTGTAGGTGGTAAGGAGCAGTAGAATAATGTAAAGAAATGCCTAAGTGGGAACAGAAGGAGTGCCAAAAGTGAGAAATAAACTGGGAACCGTGATCTGACACCATTTGTAGCGGTGTTCCATGGAGATGACAAATGTGTTTCAGAAAAATAGTGACTAGGTTGGGGGAAGAAGCAAGTCTGTTTAGGGAATCGATTGACAACTGCCAGAATCATGGTACAGCCTTGGGACAATTGAAGGTCAACAATGAAATCTATGGCTAGATATGTCCAGGAAGAGGTAGGTATAGGTAATGGACAGAGTAATCCTGAAGGACTATGATAAGGAGATTTGTGATGGGTATAGTGCTGACATGTTAAAACAAATGCCTGAGCATCTTCTCGAATAGTGGTCCACCAGAATTGTCAGTTTATGAGGTTGATTGTCTTCTTGATGCCTGGGTAACCTGCTACTGGAGAAAGATGCTACCACTGAAGAATTTCTAAACAAAATTGAGGAGGAACAAAGAGAGTATGCAGGGGTTGCTTGCTGGCTAGAGGGCCTTGAAGAGCATGGATCTGGTCGAAGTATGTGGAGTCTAATGCTGCCACAATAAGGTCTGAAGGAAGGATAGGTTCAGGATTCGGGACTGCACTAGGTTGAAATTGGCATGACAGGGTGTCCGCCTTGATGTTTTTGGAACCAGGATGGTATGACATAATAAAATTTAACCTAGTACAAAATAGTGCCTATCAGGCTTGTCTAGGGTTGGTGCATCTAGTTGCCTCCAAAAACTGAAGATTCTAGTGGTTCATAAAGATCAAAATAGGAAGGGAACTCCTTCATACAGGTGTCTCCATTCCTCTAGAGCCATTTTAATCGCTAGTAGTTCTCTAATCCCCACATCGTAATTGCATTCAGAATTGGAGAATCTCTTAAAAAAGTAAGAACAATTATGAAGTTTTGAGGAAATCTGATTCCACTGGGACAAGATAGCTCCAGCTGCTTGTTTGGAGGCGTCTACTTCTACAGTGAATTGAAGAGCAGGATTAGGGAAGTGAAGGATGGGGGCTGAAGTAAACACCTTTTTCAAAGTCTCAAACACTTGTAGTGCCGAGGTGGGCCATTCCTTCGTAATAGCGGTCTTCTTGGTGAGAGTGGTAATGGGGGTAATAATTTTTTTGAGAAATTGCGAATATATTTTATATAGTAGTTGGAAAACCCAATGAATCGTTGGATGCCTCAAGTGTCTCTAGGAACTGGCCTCTGGGTGACTGTTTTACCTTTGCTGGGTTCATCTCCAGTCCAGTGCTGGAGATGATATATCCCAGGAAGGGAAGTCTAGACTATTTGAAGTCAAATTTCTCGACAAAGAATCACATTTCATGAAAAAGAGGCAATTATCTCTAAGGCTTCTTAAAACTGCTTTGACTTGCATGTGATGTAGAGTAGGCATGGAAGAGTACACCAAAATATTTTCTATATAGACAATAAAATCTGACAGCAGCATATCATAAAATAGGTCATTGACAAAGCCCTGAAAGACTGCAGGCGCATTGCAGAGACCCAATGGCAAAAGCCCTGAAAGACTGCAGGCCTCACTGTAAAGACCAAATGGCGAAACAAAGTATTCATAATGGCTATATTGAGTGTTGAAGACCATTTTCCACTCAACCCCTGTTTTGATAAATCAGGTTATACGCACAGTGTAGGTCTAATTTGGTAAATACTGAGGATCCCTTCACTTGATCCAACAATTTGGTGATGAGAGGTAGTAGGTAACTGTTTTTGATATTTACCTTGTTGAGTCCTCTGTAATCAATACAGGGACAGAGATACCCATCTTTTTCTTAACAAAAAAGAAGCCATCTCCTGCTGGTAGGATGAAGGGAATATTAAGTCCTTATTCAGGTTTTCCTGAACATAATCAGCTAGTGCCCGGTTTTCTGGAGGAGATAAAAGAAAGGTCCTCCATTTGTGTAGCATGGTACCTGGCAAAAGATCGATAGGGCAGTCACAATCACGATGAGGAGGTAGCTGATTTTTCTGGGCAGAAGCAAAGACATCACTAAATACAAGATAGGAAGGTGGAATGAGGTCCACTTTAGATGATGGGATCTGGGAAGTGATAGTACAAATACGTTGGACGGGACATAAACAAGATGTGAAATAAGATGAGCTCCATGCCACAATTTGATTGTTAGGCCAGTTAATGGAAGGGTTATGGGCCTGAAACCACGGTAGACCCAAAGTGATAAGTGTATGATGAGCTGAAATGGTGTCAAATCTTAAAGTCTCCTGATGGATAGAGCCAGTAGTGAGAAGTAAGGGAACCATTTCAAGGAGTATCAACCCCAGACCCAGAGGTTTCCCAGTTTGAAGTAGAATTCCCTGGTCTTTGGCCCATTATAGATCCACAAAGATGCATGCTAAGCCTGAATCAACAACAGTGGATGTGACCTCTGAATCCATGGACCACCTCAGAGAAACTTTTGTAAAGGAGAGAGGAAATGTAAAGAGAACCCACTTAGAGATTTTTCCCCTTCAGTCTCTAAGCTGGAGTGTTTCCTGGCCATATAGGACACTGACAAAGGAAATGGCCTTTAGTACCACAGTAGAGACATAGTCCCAATTTCTTCCTGGTATGTCAAATACCAGTATACCAGAAATGCCAAATACCAGGAATGCCTCTGAGTCTTGTAGGAGGGATGAATCTTGTTCTACAATTGGAGAGGCCCAAGCTAGAGCCTTGTGTTTTAGTAGTGAAATGATGAATGAAACCCAAGCAGTATGTGCGGTGGAGCTCTGGGGAAGGATGCGGAAATCCCCTGCATTTTGTCGCATTGCCAGAATATCTCTCTAGTAAAGAAAGTGTAGGCTCCACAGATCATGAAAGATTCATTGCTGGCCCCAGCACCAGCAAGGGGAGAGGTGGAAGGTGGAGTAGTAGAAGTGTCAGAACCCCTGAGCATCTCTAAAATAACATCTATCTTCCTCTAGTTTGTGCAGATGACCCTTGTAAGAAGTCAGAATCTGTTCTTGGTGGTCTTTTCTGACAGTTAGCATAGATATGTCTGTGGGGTCCATATTTGTGTCCGGATTATTGTGTTAAGGGTCCATTATTGTGTCAGGTGTCCAAATGTCCAGACCCTAATTTAGCTGTATAGCGGTGCTTGAGACTGTAGTTCAGGAACATTGACAGTTGCACCTATCCCTTGCTGCAGCCAGATAAAGGTGCTGACTGCAAATCAAGTTATCCGATCTGGGTTGAGCCGGGACCCGGAACAGGATGAGCGTAGATTTATCCCGGTAATGGTCTCGGACAAAGCACCCAGTGAGGACCCCAGATGCAGACCATCTGAGCTCACACTAAACAGAAAGGATCCGCACAGGATAACAAGCTGAGACTGCTTCAGGACTGACGGTAAGACAATAGGGAATAGCCCTTTACAGGTAGCAGGCTGGTACTGCTTAATGTGAGACAGTAGGGCAATAGGGACTAGCCCTATACAGTTAGTAGGCTGGAACTGCTTAAGGTTTGACAAAAACACTAAAGGAATCTCCCTAACCACACACTGGTGAGAGAAATGGAGTCAGACAGCAATAGAGAAATCCCTAAGGGAGATATGACCAGAAGTCTGATATAACCCAGTCGATGTCAGAAAAGAATATCTACGACTAGTAAGAGTATCCAACAAGGAATGATGGAAAATAAGCTTCTACCAGCAGTCGAAGCGAGTCCGACTGAAATGACAAGTGTAATGGAATCAGACCACTGTTCATACAGAATACAACTAGGATTGATAAAACTCTGGTAACCCCAAAGATAGAATAAAGTGGAGCACTACCGCCACCAGGTGATCGACAAACACTAGTACATCTCCTGTATCACTCATACCCAAAGGAATATAGAGTAAATCAATTCAAGGTAACAGACTGACATGGAGGATAAAAAGTCTCACCCCTGCTAACTCAAACACCAAGGTCAGGACAATAGCTATTAGCTGAACACCCCGAACACTAAGAGATGGGACCGATAACAGATATGGCACTCCTGGCATCGACTTGCCGTGCGGTGGAATAACACTGTTGAGCTGATTTGGCCAGAGGCCACCAAGGCAGAAGCGGCAGCCCTAGTTGAAGGTAACTATAGGGTGTGAGCAGCATAATACAATAAAAGCGTCTGTCACCTGGGTTGGAGGGATCACAGACAGCACAGGTAATATAGTGAGTAAAATATACCTCTCAGGCCTAAAGGCCCATGATATGAACATACCTGGTAGTGTAGAAGGAGTCAAGCTAGTCAGAACAAGCCGAGGTCACCAGGAGAGTATGGGGTATAAGAGATAAGCATAATCCTTAGTCTGCAAACGTAAGCTAGGGAATAAACAACCGGGAGGACAATCCAAAGAAAGACAAGCCAAGATTGACGCTGCAACAAAATCAGGTCTTACAACAACCAAACTCGAATAATCGAGCCAGGAGGGACCAGGACCTAAGACTATAAACCCTAGCATGACCAATAGGATTGCAGAAGGAGGAGGAAGTGGAAGCATGGGGAAACAGACCAAAGTAGGTGCAAAAGGAAAAAAAATTACAAACAGGCCAGAATAGGTGAACAGGAAAATACTGACAGTGTGTGTGTGGTGTGTGTGTGTAACGCATTGTGGAGCAAAGCTTTGCACATTACTCTGGTCATCAAGAGATAAATGAACTCTGTGAGAGAGTTGGTCATAGACTATAGCTCTCCATAGTAAGTGAATGGTGACCAAAACAGAAAATCATAGTTTATTTAAAAAAAAAATAATAATATTAATAATAATAATTTGTTGCAATAATGTTTGAATGACAAATCTCTCTGAAGTGGAAGTAACCTGGACTTACTCAGCAGGAAAAGCCCTATAATAGATATGTTTCATTAAAAAAAATTTGCTGTTCCTTTAATGTTGGAGTAGAAACCCTGGTCCTCATGAGCTACCAACAGTGGATGTTTCCAAGATACCCCTTACTAAGCAGAGGTGGATCAATCAATGACTCACATCAACCCAGCTGTGATCAAGCAGACATATCTGGAAACATGCATTGTTATTAGCTTCTCATGACCAGAGCTGGGTACACCAGAGATAATGTACTGAGATAAGTAAGTATCCTTATTATGTTAAAAAAATGCTGTTAGCTTGTTATTTTATTTACAGTATATAGATAGATAGATAGATAGATAGATAGATAGATAGATAGATATATGTATACAGGGCTTAAAATTTCCACTCGCCACTAGCCAATGGCGAGTGAAAATTTAGTCCTGGCGAGCAGAAATTCAGCCCTGGTGGGTATGTTATGGCTTGAAATGGCGAGTAACTTTCCAGGTCTGGCTAGTAGCAAAGGACTTCATATTTTAAGCCCTGTGTAAATATATATAAACCTGTGTTAGTGTTAGTATTCCTTTAACATTTTTGCTATTCAGTAGATTAATTAACCTTGAAACCTTCACCATTCCATGAATAACAAAGTCTATTTTTCACTCCTTAGTTTGCTCTTGTTCCCCAAAGAACTAAATTGCTCTTCCAGGATTTCATTGCAGAGCTGGCAATGAATATTTATGTAGAGTTGTTAATGCTTTGGAATAGAATGAGGGTCTAACATTTTATGACATTAATATACTTTCATTTTAAAATCAATTTACAATTCATGCTCAGCTGGTTAACTTCAAATAAGAATGTATGATATAACTCAATAAAGGTTACTTTTAAAATGTTCTAGATATATGACTATTGTGACTTCTGTTTAAATAACTAACTAGTAAGGTATGATATGTAATGGGTCAATGATTTATAGCTTTTGAGTAAACTTCACCAATATCTTAGATTTGCTCTGCCATCTAGTGGTCATAAGGGGTCTTGCTGAACTACAGCACACAGTAATGATATATATATATATATATATATATATATAGGAACTAGTGTAAAAGCCTGTGTACACGGGCTAAGGTCGGGAACCCTTTGAGTGTCAGAGGGGTACGCAACGCATTGCTTTGAAATGTGTTGCGTAACCCTCTGGCACTCAAAGAGTTAAGCAGCCGCTAGCTCACTGCTCCACGCGATGCAGTAATGCGCAGTAGAGATTGCCCGAACACGCACAGTCTCTACTGCACATGATGGCTTCTGACAAACATCCTAGAGAATTATTATATAGGATGATATATATATATATATATATATACAGTGTGTTTATAAGATCATGATAATAGTGTACATTAAAATGTGACACAGGACATAAACAAAGTATGGTACTGTTTCTTGGACTATAATATATATTAAATGTGTTGTTTCCATTTATCTCATGAAAGAGTGCTATGATCTGCTTAAACAGTACAGTACTCTATTCTACCCAGTGTCTACAGAGAATCATACATAGAATCAGCCCCACTATATCATTTGGCTACCAGTTTTAAAGCCCATGTACACGGGCCAACACTGGCGGCGCTGCAGTCATTCATAGTACAGACTGCCCGCGCCACTGCTGATACGGAATGGGGTGCTCCGAATTCAGACCGTAGTCCTCTCTGCGCAGCCGTGCACAGAGAGGACTACAGTCTGAATTCAGAGCACCCCGCTCCGTATCAGCCACAGCGAGTGCAGTCTGTACTGCGCATGACTGCAGTGCGTGCAGCCATCTCTACTGTGCATGACGGCTTCTGACAAACATCCTTAGCGAATTATAATATAGGATATGAGCTCAGAGACTATGGTACTTCTGCTTTAAAGTACTGAGTGGATCTGACATTGTGAAGATGAAGCTGTCATATTGATTGAACTATTAATTGGTCCCCTGGTTCTCAAGTAGGACAGCCTTCAAAAGCACACATTTATTCTACAAGTAATTTAGGGTCCTTACCACTTAATAGGTACAGTGCAGTCAATAAGTATTTGGACAGTGACACAAGTTTTGTTGTTTTGGTTCAACACTCCAGCACATTGCATTTGTAATGAAACAATGCCTAAAACCAGGGCTTATCATTTTAAGTCATTTGCTACTAGCCAGACCTGAAAAGTTACTCGCCACTGCAAGCCAAAACATACCCACCAGGGCTGAATTTCTACTCGCCAGGGTTAAATTTTCACTCACCATTTGCTAGTGGCGAGTGGAAATTTTAAGCCCTGCCTAAAATGATAAAGTGTACACTGTCAACTTTAATTTAAGGGTATTTACATCCATAAACCGTCAAGCATGTAAGAATTACAGCTCTTTTTATAGATAGTACCTCCGTTGTAGGGTACTAAAAGTATTTGGACAAATAACATAATCTTAAGCAAAGTCGTATTTAGTTCTTTGTTGCAACATTTTTAATTCAATGACTGCCTGTGACCCATAGAAATCACCAGACACTGGGTATCTTCACTGGGGATGCTCTTCCAGGCCTGTACTACAGCCATCTTCAGTTCCTGTTTGCTTTGAGCCATTTTTCTACTCAGGCTTGTCTACGAGAAGGAAAATGCATGATCAGTTGGATTTAGGTCAACTGATTGACTTGGCCAGTCATGAATATTGAGGCAGTTTGTAGGCATTTATTTTGATCTGAGCAGATCAGACGTTTCTGTACAATTCAGAATTCATCCTGCTTCTGCCGTTAGTAGTCACATCATCAATAAAGACAAGTGAGCCAGTTCCAGTGCATGCACAAGCCATAACGCTACTTCCATCATGTTTCACGGATGAGATGGTATCCTTTGGATTATGTGCAATTCCTTTCTTTCTCCAAACTTTCCACTTTCCATCACTCTGCTACAGGTTCCTTTTCATATTATCTGTCCGAAAGATTTTACTTTAGAACTCTACAGGTTCTGTATGTAGTTTTTAGCACACTGAAACCTTGCCTTTCTGCTCTTCAGGCTTACCAGTGGTTCTCATTGTGTGGTAAACCCTCTGTGGTTATTCTGGTATAGTCCTTTACAATTGCAAGCATTCTTTGGTCATCCACTACAATGGTCTTCCACAGTTGACCAGGTTGTTTGCTATTTCTGCTTCTCAACAATTTGCTACACAGTTGATTTTTACACTCCTGATGTTCTGGCTATGTCCCGATCAATTTATTCTGAATTTTCAGCCTCATGATGGTCTACTTTACTCGTATTGACACTTCTTTGCTCCTCATGTTCACAGAGACAACAGCAACAGACTCCAAATGGAAATGCCACATCTATAACAACTTCTAGACCTTTTGTTAGCTCTCTTGTGTATGGGCTAACAGTGCAACAGCACACATACCTGGCCAGGAAACAGCTGACCACCCAAATGTCCAATTACTTTTGTTACCTTAAAATGGAGGGCCTATATATAATAAGGGCTGTAATTCCTACAAAGTCCACCTTTTATGGAGGTTAATACCCTCAGATTAAAGCTGACAGTCTGCACTTTATCTTCTCAGTCATTGTTTAATTTTAAATCCAATGTGCTAAAGTACAGAGCCAAAACAACAAAACTTGTGTCACTGTGCAAGTACTTGTTGACTGCACTGTAAGCTTGATTTTTTGAAAATAAGCCTAAATACAACATAAATATATATACAGCTTAAAGCTATGCTTACAAATGTGACTTAAATGGACCTGTGATGTAAGTCAGTTGATGCTACCAGTGATTCATGGGATGAGAGACAAGACTGTGACTGATAGCTGTCCCACATAAGCATCTGCCATATGTAATTGGTTGACACCCAAGTAGTTCAACAAGCTGTTAGATGGTGTGACAAGTAGTGCAACCTCCAGTATTGCTCATGAGAATAATCTGCATTGCAGCCCATAGAGGCTAGCATGCATGTCACCCTTGTTGCAACGTGGGTGTTTTCTGCATTGAATGGATCCAAGTTGTAACAATATATGTTACACTGCATAATAGCTTTGAGAAAAACAACTCTATGAGGAGTCTCATGTGACACATTGAAGCCTTTGTATGAACATGTGACTAATTCAAAATAGGTCACAGATGCAATTATTACTTGCACCTAATTATAAGACAGATCAAATGTGAACTCCCAGTGCAGCAGTGACCCTTAGAGATATATGTAGCTAACACCGATACATAAAGGTGTCCAATTACCATTATTAAAGGAAATAAATATCCTGGGGCCTGTAAAAGTTTTCCATGGGTTTTCATGAGCAAGATGGAGACCTATGCTGGAATTTCACAGCCACGGCTAAGCTATGAAACAAGGTGACCATAGGAAAGGCCATCTCTATCACTTCTATAAAAAAGGAGTGTGCTTCCAGAGGTACAGCTGCTTCCAGGAACACATTCATAGACTAGTAGAGATCACACCGAAGTGGGGAGACAGAGAACCCACAAAACAGTGGAGATAGCAGATGCTTTCAGTAGAGGCGGAGTTGCAACGATGGGGTTGAACTGGCACATGGAGAAAACTTTAGGACCCTACGGCCTGCTTATTGCATATAATAAGGCTAATAAGGACACTTTTATATATTGGTGTTAGTGTCCATTTTAAAGACAGCCAAGCACTAAATAAACTACAGAATAGAGTCTCTTTTGTGTTAGGTTGATACATACATTTGCCAAGTGCTAAATACACTACAGAATAGAGTCTTTTTAGTGTCGGGTTGATACATACATTTGCGTCCATCTTTGTTAACACTTTGAATGCCAGTGGAATATCCACAGTGTTTATCTGACTGTATGTAGGCATGATAAATTTGAGGGAAGTATCACACAGACTGACACATGTACTACTTTACTGGGAGGAATAGTCATATAGTTACTGGTTCCCATTACATCTTCTTGAGATGTGAGTGTCTTGTCTAAATGCTTTCGGATATTTGCAACACAAGGAGAAAATGCACCATGTTTTATCTCAAAAGAGGGCATGGGTTAGACATAAAGCCACTCAGAAGAATTAGTTTTTATGTCTGTGAGGCTGATGTGGTAAGAAGAACTGGGGCACTTCTGGTGGAAACCAAATTCGTCATAGGTTCAAATACAAATACCCATTGATTTAAAAGGTGTTTTAAACCTCATACATGCTAAGAGCTCTCCATTGCATTGCTTTGACGTCAGCATTAATTACCATAGTACCAACTGCCTGTCAGAGCCAGAAGTGGATCTGCAGTTTTCTTGTTTGTTTAAAAAGGGGCTGTAGGGGGAAAAGCATGGAGCAGTGAATAACTTCATGAAGAATGGCAGTGAAACTGCAGGATGTTTTGTAACCTGAGCTGCCCAAACATGGACTGGCTAAAGGAGGGAAAAAACATGGCCATGGGACAAGGACTGGTGAGAGAAGAAAATGTCAGCCCCTACAGACATGAGAAAATGGGAAAAGCAAAGGTGACATTTATGTGCTCTGGTAGGTTTTATTTAGTTGCAGAAAAAATACTACAACTTGTGTTTACTAGGCTCCATATAGCATCCCCTGTAAATACTACTCTTATTCTCTCCTCCCCATTATATTATTGTATAATATGTTCGCCACCTACACAGTGAGTGGAGGATGGCAATTAGGGTAATTCAGTGCTATTAAAACTTAGCTTTTATCAGTGTGTAAAAAACTCAGTAATGTGTGAAGATGAAGGTGAAAACTCAGTACTTTGTCAAGCTACTGTATTGTTATAAGCTTGTGTACATTTTGCAGGGAAACGAGGTGTAGATATTATTTAGCCCCTTGGATGCCAGAGAGTTCTCCAGTGCATTGAGAAGCAATACTCTGGAGACCTATTTAGCATCTAATGGGTTTATGGGATCCTCTGCTTTATATATTGCCCAAGGCCCAGGAGTGAGCGTGTTTTGGGAAAGCTAAGACTCCCCAAGTCTTCATTATGCTCCTCTTATAGTTGGGCTATTGAGATCGAGCTGACCACTTATACAGCTCTGCACTATGGGAATGGCTAACACAGCTCAGCAGAAATGTGCCTCACAATAAAGCATGTAAACTTGTTTGCCTACTTTGTCTAATGGGATATCCTGTCCTGAGGAAACCTGCATTGAGTTACACAGGAATGTCATGAATAACAAAACATTTGTTTTACTTACATACTTTTCATTCTTATAATAAAACAATTATAGGATCATTCTCCTTTCAGGTCCCTTCCCCCTGCAGAATGTTAAACCTTATTCCTTCAAAGACATTTTGCCAGAGGAAAAAATGTAGATATTCTTAAGTTTGCACTTAAACTTGAGAGACATCACCTGTCCTTCAGTTTGCTTTGTCTGATCTAAGGGTCAAAAACATCTTCTCTGTAATCCTAAATTATTATTCAGTATGCATGTGTTCACTTTGATCTGTAAAAGATAATAGATCTCAGATGTGTTCCATCATTAAAACACAGCTATAATATAATATACAGACTGAATATGGTGAATGATTAAAGTCAGGGCTGGATTTATCTTTATGCAGAATCTGCAACCTCGTAGGATAAAGGATGTCAATTGTTGGATCTCCAATTGCTGGGAACTACAATTCCCATCATCCTTAACCAGCCAATCGGTAGTTGTAGTCTCCAGCAGTTGGAGGCCCACCAATTAACTACACTTGTTCTATGCTATCAGATTGTTAGGGCCCCATATCTGTTCTCTCTATGTTCATAGAGCCAAGTTAGGCACACAGTCAGCATAATCTCACTCCTCTTGCTGTAGACATACTCTCAGTGTTTATAGTGAGTGGTTATTGGTTTGTATATTGTTGTGATCAGTGGTGATTTTGTGACAAGAAAGGTACCAGGTCACTTGAAAAAATGTACAGAGTCACTGATAAAAGATACTGGGTTGCTGAATAAAGGTGCAAACAAGAAGATTCAGCAGCTTTACTTCCAAATCTAATTAAGACAGAGTGGAAAGAAGTATATTCTTCAAACTCAATGGCAACGATATAAAGCCCGTTTCCTGGTAAGAGGTGGTGTGGTCTACAGCTGAATGAAAACCATATGTGCAGTGCAGGAGCTTCTCTATGTACTCCTAGTAACATAGTACTCCTAGTAACATAGTACTCCTAGTAACATAGTACTCCTAGTAACATAGTACTCCTAGTAACATTAAATAAGACCAACAAATAGCACACACCAATGTGGTTCAATCCAATACACAGTCCACAGAGTAAAATCATCAAAACACTTTAATGTAGATCAAATACTTTAAATAAAATACATTGTGTGGTAGAAAGTCTGTAGATTAAGCAAGTGGAGAGACTTATAGATCAGGCACAAAACAGGAGTGCATAAGCATGAGGACTGATCAACGCGTTTCACTCTCACTTTGTTTACTCATGAATAATCACAGTAAGAGTGAAACACATTGATCAATACTCATGGCTTATACACTTCTGTTTGTGCCTGATCTATAAGTCTCTCCACAGGTTGCAGACTCTGCATAAAGATAAATCCAGCCCTGACTTTAATCATTCACCATATTTTATTCAACTGTTTGATCTGCTATAAAGGGTTTTGAGAATTTTACTCTGTGGACTGTGTATTGGATTGAACCACATTAGTGCGTGTTCCTTGTTGGTCTTAATGAATAAAGTTACCAGGTCACCAACAAAAGGTGTATTGTCAATGACCTGGCTGGAAATCAGTCTGGTTGTAAAAGCCAGCATATATATTAATTTGGACAAAATATTTTCTAGTATAAATAAACCTTTATAGGCTAATACATTTTTGTGCTTTTTGTGTTGGTGTGCTACATGTGAACCCTGTTAAATACTAGAGGGGATGTCCAACGCATCATAAAGCAATGTTTTTGAAACCCTATTGATATTGGAATGGCTAAATAGATTCTGTCACCTACCAGCTTTTAGTGTTATTACATGTAACTCCCTATACCTTGTGATTTTTCTTTTTGGATCAGTTCAATTGTTTTATAGAATTTTGGTTTAGTTGCTGAAAAATCTGATCTCAGCAGAGCTTTGTTCTCTGACCTGTCTGATAAAGCCTGCAAAATGAATCACTCACATGTGGAGAAAATCTTCTCTGTTAACCTTCGTATCTGCCACTAAAGGGGTGGAATAAATAAATGGGAAGGAATAATCATGCAAGTTGTTTCAAGATGGAGTCTCAAATTGAGGGGAGATCTTGGAAAGGTGATAGGTCCTTTATGAATATACTAGTGTAAAAGCTTGTGTACACGGGCCAAGGTCCGGGCGATGTTAAGAGGCTGGTCCTGCTCTGCATCCTGCCACCGATGCAGTCATGCACTGTAGACACTGCCCGAAAGCACAGAATGCTCCCAGCATTCCTACACCTCCCAGCATTCTGTGCGTTCAGGCAGTCTCTACTGCACATGACGGCTTCTGACAAACATCCTAGCGAATTATTATATAGGATTTATAGTTCCAGGCAATTATAGATGTGCCTAGTGGTGGGGATATGTAAGGAGTGGGTTTTAACCCAGGGAGTGCCTTGAGAAATCTAGAATGCCCTACTGTGGCTGTGGTATGTGTATGAATATGAGTGTGTTCATTTTTCTATTTATTGCACCTCTCCGGGATCCAAGCGGTTAAGAAAATCATTCTTCTGGAGAATTATATTCATAGTTAAACTATATAGAAGGTTTAACATATTTTTGAAACAATGTGCAATGTCTTGGACACCTTGTTGACATTCAGAGTGTTAAATGACCCTACATAGTTACAGCAATCATATATTTATATCAGGGAGTTTGTTGCAACTTTTTATGGCCCTTAAAAAAATTCTGTTCAAATTCTGCTTAAAAAAAGAAGATAACTGACCTTTTGGATCTAAAAATACAAAATGAAAAATATTCATCAAGAACACAAACCCACTTAATTTACATTTTGGCCACATTCGAAAAACAACTAAAGGAAAAGAGATATATTTTAACCCTTCGAGTGCCACAGAGGTATCCAATGTATTGCTTTACCATTTGAGTGTCAAAGGGATAGTAATGTTTCACAATAAAAGCAGCTCCAATTAATCTTCATAGTATTTGGGTCATGGAGAGTGTTATTTCATTACTGTAAGCGTTGTAATTCAAGAGTAATTGAATGATAAAGTATCCCCCTTGCACCCCTGTTATCTAGTGTAAGCCACCTCCCCTCAGATGTGGAATCTGGTCACTTGACCAGGCAGCTCACAGCAACGGACAATCTTCTTACTGTGAGAACAATGAAAACCCTGACAGGTTTTTCAGGTTTTTCTCTTATGCTAATTGAAGATTGTCCCTCTCTGCAATCCACTTGGACACCACCCTACTGTTCCGAGGTGAGCAGTGTTACATCCGTAAAAGGGGCGGGAGGGGATACTTTATCATTCAATTACTTTTGAACTACAACTCTGACAATATTGAAATAACACTCTCCATGGCCCAAGTACTATGAAGATTAATTGGAGCTGCTTTTATAATGAAACATTACTATCCCTTTAACATTTTGTGGAGCAGTGAGTGGCAGACACGTTTGGCAGTCAAATGGTTAATATTAGTTATGAACACTCCTCCTCTGGCCCTCAAGGAGTAAATTATTTTACCAGTTCTAAACAATACTGTAGCCTAGATCAGAAGTAATCAATTGTTGGACCTCTAGTTCCCCATCATTCCCAATAGCCAGTGGCAAGATGAAAGCATTGTAGAGAAACATGCAAGCAATGATATATTACAGCAATGTTTTCTTACACACTGTCACCACTTGGTGTCACAAATGTAATATAATGTAGCATATTTCCTCCCCTGCTTTGAAATACAGTTTTGGATTGTTCACCAAAGCAAACATCTCAGAAAACTGTTTTGAACATTAGGAGAAGAAAATATGAAACATATTATCTGGCAGGAAAAATGAGTACAGTAAAATTGTTAACATGCTCAGTCGACAGATCAAAAAATCTTTGGAAATGCAATCTTCCCCAAGGTCTACTCACGTAGAAGCTTGGAAAAAATGGAATACAAAATGTTCCAAATATAAAACAAACCCAATCATATGATATAAATGATACAGTGCCAGAGTGAATAACAAACCAATGATTGTTTCAAGGGGTGAATTTAATCTAGTTGACATAGTGATCTGTTTGGCTGCTGTCTGATGTTCCGTGCTGTTTGCACACAAAAGGAACAGATGTGAATCGTACTGCAGCAGATGTTAAAGGGATAGTAATAGATGATTTCCAAAGCAGCACAGTTTGTTCATCATAAGGAACAATACTGACGGCTGCTGCTCTGATTCTCCACAACTTTAAAATGACACTGTTACTTTATGCAGAAGTTTACCCTTACCGCCCCTTTCCTCGACATCAGCATTGTACTCTGAGATCCTACGGCGGATCACAACAAGGGACAATCTTCAGGTAGTATTAGGAACAATCTACTCTCCTTTGACAAGGAGGGCAGGTTTTTCCTTATACTGACTGAGGGAAAATTGTCCCTCATTGGGATTTGTACAGATCTAAGGGGAGGCGGTATTAGAACGGGGAAAGGGGTGGGAAGGGTAAACATCTGTATAAAATAACAGCGTAATTGTACAGTTGTGGAGAATAAGAGCAGCAGTCAGAAGTATTGTTCCTTATGATTAACAAAATGCACTGCTTTGGAATTAATCTATTACTATCCCTTTAAGTGCAGTCATGGAGGCTGATGTAGAAAGTGGAACTTGGGCAATTCTGGCCCAATCCAACTACATCAGTGAGGGCAACCGGAAGCCCTCCACCTGTTGAGGATTACAACTCCCATCATTCCCAGCGAGCTGTTGGCTGGCTGTGGATTGTGGGAATTGTCCTCAACAGCTGGAGCGCCTCAGATTGCCCATTATTAAACTACATCAAAGGGGACAAATAAAAATTCCCATTGGGTTAATTATGGCTTTTAACTCTTTTATTGCTAGATCGTCTCCAATGCAGTATAAAGGGCTAAATGCCTCATTTAATTAAACAAAATTTGTACACAAGCCTCACTGATGTACTGTATGTAAGTCAAGAAAAACTCCATATTTCTGATCCAGATTGGCTTTTTATGCTGTACAGTACAGAGTAGTCTTGATAGGCAAGTCTCTTCCTGTAGTAGCAGACCTGATAATGGGAGGGGGGAACCAGTGGCAGCACACAGTGTATGATCACTTTAGTGTATAGCAGAGGACATATTTTGCCATCATTATGACTTTTATATAAGTAATTCAGTACTCCAGCTCCATAGCGTTCCCAGGGATATAAAGTTACACTATTTCCTCTATTCCTCTATAGTACATAGCATTAACCTTCTGAGTGCCAGAAGGGTGCGCAGCACATTGCAGAGCAATGCATTGCATACCTGTCTGGCACTCAAAGGGTTAAACAAAGCATACAGCAAAGGAATATCCCAGAATTCCAATACACTATCCATTGACCTTCCCTTGGTGCAAGCAGTATGAATGGAACCCTTTTTGGCATAAATAGAGTAGTAAATTGGTGTCAGGTAAGCATTGCGGCGTGAAAATCAAATTCAGTGCCCAATTTAGTGCTGAAATGTATTTGTACATTCTCCCCAATGTGCTGGAGACCTCTATAGCTTCAAGAGTTTAAAGGACCTATTTAATTAAGGTGCATTTTATTTGCTGCCTGTGGTGCATTTGGTTTGCCCTAGAATTTCGCCAGTTCTTAGAACAGAAGTGTGCAACCTTTGGCACTACAGCTGTTAAGGACTACAACTCCCATCACCCCTCACGAGCCATCAGCTGGTTGAGGATGATGAGAATTGGAGTTTCCAGCAGCGAAGGCCCAAGGATTGACCACCCCTGTCTCAGCACATCAGTTTCTTGACGTCACATGCTCTCTCTCTTTCTCTCTCATTCACAAGCAGGGCCAGATTTCCCATAGAGCAGAGTAGGCAACAGTTCAGAGCACCATGTTGTAATGGGACTTTTGATGTGCTGGCCACATCCACAATACAGAGTTACAGGTGTGACCAACACAACCCCAGTGTCCCTGCAGCAGACATCAGCTCCTGGTTTTGGTAACAAGTTTATATTACTGTAATTTTCAGTTGATATACTGATTTGAAAAGTGTATTGGTTTATATACTCTCTTTCTGGACAGTTTATGTAACCCCTTGTGTCTGTATGTTATAAGGTAATGCACTGTTACATTAAACAACAGTGGGCCGAATTGGAGGTAGGGTCTTGTGAGGTGCTATGGTCATGGCAAGTAAAGCTTTGGTGGTTTGACTACTGGATTTCAGCCCTCATCATAGACTAAGTCTGTATAATATTGTGATAGTGTAAGGTGATGTTAGGGGTAAAGGATGTACCTACATATATTAGATCTGGACAATTAAGTAAGATAGAGAGGCTTAGGAGACTAAGACACGTCATTTTAATAATGGTTACTTTAATCTTAATGGCTGAAAACTCCAGTGGAAAAAATTACTAATTTTGTATTCAACCTCCCCTGCCCTGGGACAGTTTAACATTTTGAGTTAAGCAATGAGCAATGCACTTGAGTCTTCTCTGTCATTCAAGGGGATTAAAGCCCCATTTGAATCAACTTAAATTTTAATTGTCTACTCTAATGCAGTTGCTTAGCCCCATAATTGTTCTTCTTAGCACATCAGCCTCAGTGATGTTTATATATTAGAGGTTTCAAGTATAATTTGATCTCCCTGTATACGTCCTTATTCTATACCTTGGGTTCATGGAACAAGCTGGAATCCAGCTGTGCTGGGTACAAATAGGGGATATTGTATGTGACTTATCTGAGACTACTGTGGTTAACTGAATATATCAGGAGACCTTTATTGGTGGCACTTATCTCACCTGAAGATGGGGATCTGGTATAGCGTACTGATGGTTGTATGTGCCAGTAACAAGAGGTTTCACCCTTACTTGTACCTTCAAAGGTTGAAAAGCCCAATTTAAAAATATGGAGATGTTTCTTTGTCCCTTGTGGTGCCATTGGTTTCACTACAGAAGAGCTTGCGCTTACCTTTGTTCTGAGGGGAGCCGCCCGCTCCAGTGCTCAGGTAGGCAGCTGGTCCCCTCTGCTTGTAGCCTCACGGCCATTCTGTGTCCTAGGTCTTCAGGCGAGCCTGACACCGTGGTACTTGTCTGGGAGGCCGGTCTCCTCTCTTTTGCCCCTGGCGGCTCCTGCTGCGTATGGTAGCTGCCTCTTCTGGCCAGCAAGTGGGGCGCACGTCACTGGTTTTACCTCTAGTGACGTTGCGTCCCGACTCTTAAAGGGAAAGGCCATTTAGTGCTCTACCTCCTAGGGGTGGGGGAAATAGTATTTAAACTGCCTGGACACTACACCAGTTGCCCTTTTGTGGTGTTCCAGTGCAGTCCTATTCAGTTTGTGTCCGTGTATGATCCTTGGCTAGTCTATCTATCTCACCGGTGTCCAGTGTTGTGGCTTGTCTGACTACCCGCTGACTAGCCCCTGTTATTACATTGAGATCTCTTCTGGGTTCCAGCCCCAGCAGGTGCTATTGCACAGTCACCAGTAGAGGTCTACTCAGAAGCAGTCTCCTTTGCTGGTAGGAACCGCTGGCTTCTTGTGTTACGCTCTACCCTATCCAGTATATGTGGTGTTACATCAAATATCTACATTGCTCAATAAAGGTGGTGTTTCAAAATCTGTACTGACTCTTGTCCATTCCTTGTTATCCATGGCAGCCTCAGAATGATGGTACTTTTCTTTTCGCTAGACACATCCTAATCTATTCCAAAATGTATTGTATCTATAGATTGTACAGACATACATCATAGTGAGGTACAGCTGTAAACACATTTGACATGACATTATAATTATAATATTATTGATCATCAGTTATTTATTTGACTTTTGTTAGGTCCAAGAATGTGACTGTAGATAAACATATGATGGTCAGAACCACAGAGTTCCAATCACTAGAGGGAGAACTGAGATTCTTTCCAGATGTCGAAACTGGTGCTACTGTAAAACCTTTTCTAGGATAAGGCTGTTACATGTTCATTAACTCTTACTGAAATAAAGTGATTATACTGTCGGTTGTATTTATATGTACAGATAGATTATATACCTGTGTATCTAATACATGGGCATTATGTTTCTTTAGGGACTTGGAAGCCATGTTGTCATTGTCTAGCACTGAGCATCACTTTTTGTCACTCAGTCAATGGACTGTGCTTCCTCTAGTGTTTAGAACCCCATGGTTTAGACAATGACTGTAACAATGCAGTTTCCCATCTCACAGTGTGCACCAGTGGCTCCTCTAGAGCAGAGCTGAGCAGCATTCATTTCACCTAAGTGAACTTGTTGAATGCCAGGGTTGTAATGTGTTGAATACCACTCTGGCACTCATAGGGTTAAAAGAGTTTAGGTAACTTTCCCTAAGTTGTGTGGCATATCTGATTTAACTAGAAATCCCCTTTCCTTGCCTTGCTATTAGACATTAAATTACCGTTTGATTAATAGCACCATTTTTAACCAAATAAATTGCTATAACTATAAATATTTATACAAATTGTAATAGGGTTGTAATCTTTGACATGAAGTCTTTTTTTTAGATTCTGTAAAATATCAGATAGGAAGCAACCCTAAATTCTATAAGAGAGTGTTCTTTACTTCATTCCTAAGAAACTCAATCTATTGTATGGGCCAAAAGCGGCACATACTCTATATTCCACTTATCATTATGACAAGAGAATGACCGTGTTCAGAATTTACTGCAAACTACTAAATAGCTTTCATTCTATATATGTTTAAGAAGGCCAGCAATGTATTATTTATCACTGTCCACGTTTGCCATTCTGTTTGCACATTTATAGAATTTATAATAAAACAACACAATCCCTACAGGCCCTTTAATTCACATAGCATTTTTCAGTGTCATGCCGTATAATAAACCATGTTATTATACCTGTAGGGTGAGTTGTAAGTTGTTCATTCTTGAAATAAGTATTTTGGTTACTTTTAAACTTATACAGCTAACAAAAGATGCACTTTATAACCGTAGAGTCTAAAATGACTTACTTCCTTTTTATTGTACATAGGACACGTATCAAAAGTAGCAATAAGCCCATTCTGGGCCAAAGCAACCACATTATATGTACAGTATCAAAAGGGCATTTTAGTGGAGCTTAGTCCAGATGTTTTCAAGCTGCCAAAGAGCCGGACAGAAGAATGTCCACATTTTTTAAAGAAATAGAATAGTTCATAAACAGATTGTCACTTTCTAGACACTAAACAGATATTCTCAAAACTATATTTTATTTCCTCATTTGTACTTTTACGCATTCAGCATGCGGACAGCTTGTTTATCTCACGAGATATTTACTCTTTGACTACTACTCTCTTTGCTTATGTCTCATCACTATTGGACAGCTGTGGGGGGTTTTCAACAAATGTATATTATTCTGAAAGTTATTTATGACTGGCAACAAAATTATTTAAGGGTACATACATTAACCCTATGTGTATGTACCTTTAGCTTCCTTAATCAGATATAGGACTATGATCTAACTAGAAAGATATTGTGGCAAATAATGGTGATCTGCAGATAAAACTATTGTATATATATATATATATATATATATATATATATATATATATATATATATATATATGCTGGTATGAAGCACTCTCACTTAAATAGGGAGAAATGCCTGGGTGCCATCCATCTAGCCACGGAGGTTACTGAAGGATACACAAAACGTTGATCTGTAAATAAACTTTTTCTATTTTTGACACACTATCATGAAGTCCTGAGAGTGCTTCCCTCCGTTCTCTAGACTATATATATATATATATATATATATATATATATATATATATATACTATTGGTGCACAAATACTAGAAAGCTACCATCCAAAGATGAGTGTGCTAAATCTATACTGTAACGGCAAACAAAAAATAATAAGCAAAGTGCTGTAAGTATGATCCAACTAAATAGTACCTTGTTAAAAGCAGAGGCAAAGAAATATCTAGTGGACAATATAGGTAACAAATATACTTTACTAAAATAATAATTAAAAATACATGAGCAAAATAGGTAATAAATATACGTTACTAAAATAATAATTAAAAATGCATAAAAAATTAGTACATCTATTAATAGGCAATGTAATATAATAAACAGTACTGTGGAGTCCAGAGATATAATAGCTGGTATAAACTGTAGCTGAAGTTAATAGTTCAGTGCTGAGATAGCTTCATGCATGGATCCAAAGATGATACACAAGCATAGAGTACCTCTCCCAGCTATATGGTAGAATAGCACAGTGAAAGTCTGCCTTGCTTCTCCCATCCTGCATCCTCAATTAACCCATGCTGGCTGCTGATGGTATAATCAATGTGATAAGCAAATATAATTCACTGATCGTTTGGGGTTCCCCTTCCGATGTACCTTCAATAATAGGTATTTATGTAAATATCAATTGGAGTAAATAGATTTTCAGTAAATATAGATTATAACATTTTTCTTTTACTTCTCCCTCCATCCATCATTTCCTACCACACAGCCTTCAATCTACCTATCTCTCTGCCATGATAGCTACACTTCACCCTAATCTTGCTATCACTACTATATCTGGGACTAGTTTCTTATTGAGACCTACAATTTCTCCCTCTCCTTTACAATATTATTTTTCACACCCTTTGTGAATTCACAAGCATACTTCAGCCAATTTCAAACTAATGGTCACCTCACAAACTTATACTTTTTAGCACTCAGTGCTCACTTTTCACACTGACACCTTCTTACGCTGCCTCCTTACCTCACACACTGATATCCTTCAACATATCATCTCACCTTGTAAACTGATACCTTTACATACCCCTACATCCCCTGACACGTTTCCAAACTCCCACTTCCCCGACACCCTTCCAAACTCCATGCTCCCCTCCCTCACTGCCTGCATTTCAGTCTTATCAAAGCAAGCAGGATATGAAGTGACTTATCTCATAAACTGTGCAACAGTAAATGTTAGACTCAGACAGAAAAATCTTGATACAAAAGTATCAATTTCCACTAAAGTGGAAACTTTATATCCCAACGCTTAGGGAAATATGCTGTGCTTGTTTCCTTGTGTAATCTTCCACAGTAAATCTGAATCCTTTTATTATCCATTCACTGCATAATAAAAGGTATTTACTGATGGAGCTGCTGTTTAACAGGGAGGGGATGCACATGGTCCACATGCCAAATGTTTGGCATATCTGTTCTAAGGTAACCCTGCACCCTGTCAGGGAAGACTGACAGAATTTTAAAAGATGTATCCTGAATATCTAGGGTAAGGAGAATACATTTTACTGATGTAAGTTTGTTTCTACCTACCTGCTGTAGAATTACATCTAGTTATTTCCATGCTGCCTGAGCCTGCTGAAAGAGTACAAATACTCTCTTCATATCAAACCTCTTATTCCAGCCAGCCACCTGCCCTCATTAATTCTTGCGGGATCCCTACTAGCTGTCTATCCAATGAGCATGCCACTGCTGCTCTCCAGTCCAGTATACAAAAGAGTGTCCCACAACCCTTGTAGTGGAGCTTTTAAAGAGAGGCAGTTACTCATGGGTCTGATGTGTTTTTATAAACCTGGGTGCCACCTCCAAAGTTACTTAATCACCTCAGCTAACTGCTCTTGGCTAGCAGCCTTAAAAACCTGCACATGCCCTAAATGGGTGTATTGGGTAGTATGCATGCTATACTCCCAAACTAGCATGAACACTTAAATACTATGTTAAACTAATGAGAGTTGGTACCATGTTAGCCGTAGAAGTACAGGATGCAAATATAGTACAGTTGATTCCTTTATTTGCTAACTAAGCAAGTTTACGGTGCAAGCTTTCAAGACTTCTTAGGTCTCTTCCTCAGGCATGTTATGTATAACATGCCTGAGGAAGAGACCTAAGAGGTCTTGAAAGCTTGCAACCTAAATCTGTTTAGTTATCCAACAAAGGTATCAACTTGACTATATTTGCCTCCTACCTTAAACTAATACATTGACAGAGCTGAGCTATCTTGTTGCTTGAGAAATGGCTTGGTCAGGAGGGCCTAATCTGTGTGACTTCCTACACAGTTTTAACAGGACAGATGGGGTCCCTTACAGCCTTTAATGTTACCCAATGACCTCTAGGTCCTTGGAAATTCTTACAGCTGGAAATTAGGCAACGCTTTGACCTCTGAGAGCACTCTAGATGGCAAGCTGGCAGCCCATTATTTTGCATCAGTGTCCCTGGTGCCACTAGCTCCCACACTGTAAATACACCATGACATGGCATGATAAATGCTTCTAAGAAAGGACTTAGCTTCATTATTATACCACCTTGGCAGTATAGACACCAATCATGCTACACACTACTGATCTATGGCCTTATCCTTCACACTCCCTTCCTGATGCCCCCAGACTTTCATTTTCCATTGCACTGAAAATTTGGCTGTCAAATACTCCTCCTTCTTAACCCTGAAGACGGGCATGGCAGCCAGACATTGCAGCCACTGTATCCTTGTAACCCTTCATATCTTCAAGGATCTGCTTCCACACCTTTAAGTCATCCTTTAATTAACCAAGCAGCCTAATGTTAAAATGACACCTAGCAACCCTCCCTGTGGCCATATGCAATGTGCAACAAAAGACCCTGGAAGCTGCCATCTTATCCTGAACCTACGCATGCATCACTAAGTACCTTGCCTAGGCAACCTTGCCCTGGGGAAGTTGTATCACTTGCACCACAGTGTCAATCTCTATCCCCAGCAAAATTAAACAGTGATGGGAGATATGGTCTCATCACTAGATCCTGAGATGCCCAAATCCCCAAATATTCACTGTACCTGAATGAAGAGAGCATAGCTGATGTTGATCAATAAAAAAATTCCCTCCTCTTAATTTTCCTGCCCATAGAGGCAATGGGGTTACCTTACTGTCAGTTGTGGAGGCCATGACCTTTCCCTTTGTTTCAGAGTTTGCCCTCCACCTTATGTGGCCTCTAGTGGATGTTCCACCATCAGACATTTTGACCCTTAGAGTGTCAGAAGGTGAACAACATAGTGCTTTGAAATACATTACACACCTGTTATTTCAGCTTGGTGTTATACAATCAATCAGTCCTATAAAATATTATGTCATATGATATAATGTTCATCTGATAAAAGTATTGAATGGCATCTAGTACATGATACTGATGTTTGTGAATGAGCAATTCACTAATTTAGGATTCTTTATAGCCAAGTATTTGACGTATAACTTGTACATATACATTTAAACTAATCTTGTTTGTTTTTAATTAACATAAATTCCACACTCCAGTTTCATTGGTTATAATTTAGAACATAAAACGAGTTAAATGGCTTGACACATTCTTGCTACTAATAAAGAAATCCAGCATTAAGCTAGTCACACAGCAATTATTGAGAGGTAATTCTAGGTAACTAAGGGTTGGCTATTACAGGAAACATCACAGAGCCTGCATCCCACTGTATCTTTTTTCTTCTGGAAATGTATTCACTGAGCATAAAGATACGTTTCCTCATTTCCCACAATTCAGCATGGTAACCTAGGCTACCAGCAGGGTGTGAGTACAAGTGACAACAGCAATGCCAATTGCAGGGCATTTGAGCCTTCAAAATATTTTTCAAGAGATCTATTCATTTTTAAGAATCAGAGCAATGATGTAGTATGCCTTTCCGCTGCCTTCAGCCCAATAGACTACATGTCTTCCCACACCCTCACATTATCAGGCCCTTTTCACATGTTACATCCCTTTCCTTAAAGACACAGAAACATGATCTCAATGTAAATATCTAGCATCCAAAGGTCTAAAAGGAAGTGGAAAATTGGGTCTAAGACAAAAGATCATTTGGGTATGTTCACTCCAGGAAATAGGTATCTATGAGGAGATTATAAGCTTTGAGCCTCAGAATGTATGTATGTATGTATGTATATCTTCTTTTATATGGCGCCACACAGTGTATGCAGAGCCTTACAATAGACGTCAGTTACATTAAATAAGAGGGGATAAAATAAGTGCCACATTCATAGAAACATTAGCAGAGAGGTCCCTGCCCCAAGGAGCTTACAGTCTAAATGGGTAATAGGAGACAGATAACAGGGTATGAGCGTATCAAGTACTGAGGTAACAAGTGCTGGCTTTGGCGAAAGGTAGTGCATGGTCCTAGTGCTCCAGAAGATAAGATTTCAGAGTAGACTTAAAGACAGACGGGGGATTGTTCTAGACGTAGGGAGAAGGGTAGGGAGTTTCATAGGTAGGGAGCAGAAAGAGGAAAAGGTTTGAGACAGGAGAGGGCAGAGGGTGTGCATGGTGTGCTGAGTGAAGAAGGTGGCCAGGAACATAAGAGGAGATGAGGGAAGAGATGTAAGGAGGGGTAGTAGTGTGGAGAGCATTAAAGGTGAGAAGAAGGACTTTGTAATTGATGTGTTGCTGAATAGATAGCCTAGCCATGACAGATGTCTAAGAATTATGTGACCGTCAAAAATTTGCATGTTCATTAGAAAAATGGATATACACAGAATGAGGCAAGGCTGCCCAATCTGATGCCATAGTCCTAGTCCTAAATCTGTCCCTGGATCAGCACATTGTGAAGCAGTGCTTTTGCATGTCCCTCTGATATTTAAAGGGATACATTCATGCAAGTGATGTAATCCCTTGGTTGCTAGGGAGTTCTCTAATGCTCTGTAATGCACTGGAGTCCTCTGGAGCATCAAATGTATTAAAGCCTATTCATAAAAGTTATATTTTCTTTAAAACCAGTCAAACAGCAGTGGTTTCATAAATAGTTATTGTATTGCAGAAATACAGGGTAGGTATAATTTATTGAAACCAGAGAATTCCTATACTAGTGTACTAAGATATTCATTTGCTTAATCATCTCATTGTTCAATATAAATATATGGGCTTTTTCTATAATGCATGAGACAAATGGAAATCAAATTAAATTTAAAATATTACTTTTAAAAAACAAATTATAATCGAAAGGATTGTGCAGTCTGCATAGCCAAAATACAGTTGAAGTATAGGTCACAGAATTGCTTTTTGATTGCAAAGGCCTAGATTACATTGCAGTTAAAAAGTGGTTATCTCTTTTGAAATCTTTAGAGAAATGTGTACATAAAATCCTTGATACGGTTATCAACTGCTGTGTAGTGTAATCCAAGCTTCACAATGTGTTGGGGATCTCCTCAGCATTCAAGGGGTTAACCTTTTGAATGCCAGATGGGGTACACACAGGCTGACCAGACCTCACCTTTAACCGGGGACGCATAGGAAAAATGCATACTGCAGGACTGCTTTGATTTCAGTGAAGTACTGGAAAATGGCTATTTCCTATGTGTCCCCGCTTAAAGGGATAGTAATACTTAATTTTAACTTTATTTTATTAAACATGAATAATGATATAAGTCTTATCTCTCAAACCTTTATGGTTTATGAGATATTCACAAGCAAAGTTTCCCCCTCCCGCCCCTTTTACCTACTGTAAACAATCTCTTCTCAGATGTGGAATGCAGTCCATAGACCAGACAGATAACAGAAGGGGACAGTCTTATTCCTATGAAAACAATGAAATCCCTGCCCCCCTTGACAAGCTTTTCAGGTTTTTCCCTTATCTTAATTGAAGATTGTCCCTCTCTGCAGTCTACCTGGGCACCTCACTTCTGCCCTGGCTGAGAAGTGTTACATCAGTAAAAGGGGCTGGAGGGGGACACTTTGCTTGTGAATATCTCTTAAACCATAAAGGTTTGAGAAATAAGACTTATATCGTTCTTCATGTTTTTTAATTCCTACAAAATAAAATAAAGTTAAAACGAAGTATTACTATCCCTTTAAAGGTGAGACCTGGTCAGCCTAGGTACACAATGCATTGCAAAGCAATGTGTTGCGTACCCATCTGGCACTCAAAGGGTTAATACCCCATTTTTACTATGGTGTAGTCGGATTTCTCCAGAAGTGCACCAGTACTTCTAAGTACATCGGCCTCAATATTTCCAATAATACAGGAACATTCAACCTCACTGTTGTTCATTTCAGTTATTGGAAACAGCATAAGGGAAGATCAAAGTTGTCACCAAATATATAATAGTGTAGTATTGCTAAAAGAAAAATTAACAGTCAGTCACAAGGAAAGAGGCATGTACGATGGTATCAGAACAATGTGCACAATGTTGCAAGGCTTCCCAGTACAAGGCTCACAGGATAATTTCCACTGTGTGGTCTGGTATTCATGTCAAAGGCTTTGCATATGGCTGATTGTGAATGATATATGCAGGACATAGTACAGTGCTTGTAGCATTTTAGAGTTACGAACCCATTGGGGGATGGTTTACTATCGATATGTCGCCCGCCTAATAGCGAGTCTTGAATTGGTGCATCTGTTTAGGCGCGTCACTCTGAATGGCGCATCTATTTAGGCACGTCACTCTGAATGATGAGTTTGATATGTTGCGTGTAAAGGAGTCGCAAAATGTGTATGTCGAATCATTTGGAATGACGCATGTAGCAAGTCGCGCATTTAAAGGGGTAGTGAAGTGCAAAATATACAAATAACAAAAAGTAAGTGAAGTTGGGAATTTTTATTTGGAAGCAAAAAGTTTTTCACAAAATATACATGAAAAGTAACCCTTTTGAGTGCTAGACGGGTGCAAAACGCAATGCACTGCAATGAGTTGCGTACCCCTCTGGCACTCAAAGGATTAAACCTAACAGTTCAATCTAAGTTAAAGTTTTTCACAAAAAATACATGAAAAGTAACCCTTTTGAGTGCCAGAGGGGTGCACAACGCAATGCACTGCAATGCGTAGTCTACCCCTCTGGCACTCAAAGGATTAAGCCTAACAGTTCAATCTAGAAATAAGCACACATGTCTTTATTTGAAAGTAAACAGTATTTGACAAAGTATGCATAAAATGGAAGAAATAGGGGCGCAATAAGGATGCTTTAACCGTGATGAGTGCCAAAGGGGTGCACAATACAATGCTTTGCAATGCGTTGTGTACCCCTCTGGCACTCAAAGGATTAAGCCTAACATTGCAATCTAGGAATAGAAAACAAACAATATGTTATAAAGTCCTCATTTCATAAGTACAAGGAGGTGAGGGTGAAGGCTCATGCCTGTGCCTCCTGTTTGTCTTTTAGCTAAAAATAAAGTGGTAGAAAACATCTATGAATGCCTAGTACAAAGCAATTATTTATTTGTGAGCTACAATGTGACTTACAATGGTACTTACAAGGAGGAGGAGCTGGCCTAGAGAGCCTCCGCGATGCTGAGCGACCTATAAAAACAATAATAATAATGTATTTAGTTTATGCAGCATAATTGAACATTGTTGTGTATTGTGTAAATGGAAAAAAATTACTAACTGGTAGGCTGCAGGGACCGCTCATGGCTGGGCAGCTGAGGACCAGGAGAGGCTCTCCGTGGTGGTTCCGAACCTAGGAGGATATGTAAGAAACTACATTTTTAGAAAAGTGTAAAACATATGAAGTACAGTTATGTTACAAGCAACACCAGATAAAGTACAGTTATGTGACAAAATGGAATAATCATACCTGCGCAAAAAGTCTCCAACAATCGCGACTCGCGTCTCTTCAGGTCGGACCACCGACAAAGAATTTGCCTCCTGGTCCTAGCGATGCCGCTGGCCCTCTGCATTTTGCAAACGATTCTGTTTAACACTCACCTGCGAAATGCAGAGTCCAGTCTGTCCCGCAGCCTATCTGGCAGATACTTGTCCATGTAGTGGACAAGAATCTCCAGCTCAGCATTTGTAAATGAAGGCTCTCTAGGCATTGTAAGCAATTAAGCAGTAGCAGTAGTAGTCTGAGTGGTGTCAATGGTATTTCCTGTTTTGTTTTTGTACTTCCTGCATGCATGACACTGAATTTTGACGCAGTGCGTCATTATAGGCCATTAATGCATCACTTTGCAGCCTTATCACATTGCACCTAAACAGCGCTATTATGTACCATTGTTGTGACATTGTTGCACCGTTATTGCGCGATGGTTTGCGCCATTCTATCGACAGGATGGAGCACGTTGTTGCTGCATGCTATTTAGCATTGCGACCAAAGAGATGCGTCATATAATGAGCGCGACCAAAGAGATGCGCCATATAATGACGAGCGCCATAAGAAATGTGCAAATAAATGACTAGCGCCATAAGAAATGCGCCATTTGAATGCGCACGACATAACAAATGCGCCATTTGAAGACGCGCGGTACGCGAATCGACATATGAAAAAGATACCTTGGGGGGGAGAACTGGTTACTACTGGACAAATGCTTATGCCCTGGTTTTGAGCCACAGAGGTTGTGTGGCCACCAGTGGTCAGAGAGGAAAGTCCAAAGCACAGTACAAAAGGAAAAAGGCAGAGGCATAAATAGACAGTCCAAGGCTAAGGCAGGCAGCTCAAGTTCAGAACTACTACATAGGCAAGTAGGTCAGGGCAGGCAGCAGTCAAGCAGAGTCCAAGGAAGAAAGCAATTGCAAGATCTAGTAGAGAGGAAAACAAGTATAACGAACGCCCCCTGCTTAGTTGTACCAGAGGCTTTGTATAGGTGAAGTCTAGTGCCTAAAGAGTGTCATCTGCATTCAGTTGTGCATTTCTGGTGCATCCTTCTGCTGCAGGTTCAGTTCTGGAGTGCCCTCATGATTGTGCACTTTTGTAACACTAACCTGCTGGTTTTCCAAAATAAAATATGATTGCCAATATTAAAGCATTGTGGCAAACTCAGGTAGACACCTCATACAAGGAAAACAACAGACACAAAGTTGTCATGTGGTTGACTAACATACAGGTGGACAGACACCATTGTAACAATGCTCATCCCTCCCAGGACAGTCTGTTAATGCCCAATAGCATTTATTGCAATGGAGATCAACAGCAACTAGAGAATAAGTTCTGCTTAGTGCACTGTATATACTAAGGGGTGGGCAATGGGAAAACATGTGGACATTCTGCTGCAGACTGTTGCAGACTATGTGCAAAACGAAGAGCAGAGGCAATAGGAGCAGAACACTTCCTTTTCCTAACACCTGCTATAGTGGTTGTGACCTGGAGAAGTTTTGCAATGATGTGTACTAAGTCCTCTATATTTAAGTACAGGAAAGGAAGCATAATTAATGTTATTATATATATATATATAGGCAATGGTAATATGTGGCACCCTTTTTTTGTAAATATCCTTTTACTGAGTCAGCAGGTTTCAGTGGAGGAAAGTTCTTCAGTATGACCAGTATTTGCAGAAGATCCATTTAATAGCGTATGAAATACTTAATGAGGCTGATGTACCAAGAAGAATTTGAGTAATTCTGTAGTAAAATAACTGCAGCATAAGGGACAAATACATATTTCCATTAATTTAAATGGGGCCTTCAACTCCTTGAATGCATTGCAAAGCAATGTATTAGATATTCCTCTAGCATTCAGTGCATTAAAATCCACATTTAAATCAAAAAGAATTTTGGCAATGTCCATCTCTCACCTAGTTTATTCCAGAACTAGTGTAAAAGCCTGTGTACACGGGCCATGGTCCAGGTAATGTTAACCCTTTGAGTGCCAGAGGGGTATGCAACGCATTGCTCCATGCAATGCAGTCTTGCATTACCTCACTCACGTGATGCAGTCTCTACTGAGCATGACTGCATCATGACACACATCCTAGCGAATAATTATATAGGATGACTCCAGTTCAGCATGGTACATCGTCCAGTCCTTAAAGTATAGACAAAAACAGATATATATATGCGCAAAAATCGCGCTAAAGCGGGGATGTACAAATGTGGGAAAAAGGGTTGTACCACTTGTAAGCACTATGCATTTACTAATAATTTGGAGAAAGGAACATTTAGATCCGAAGTAACGGGGAAACAATATAAAATGAAAAGTTTCATGAACTGCAATTCGGATTATGTGGTATACTTGTGTACATGCTCATGTGGTATACAATACGTGGGACGTACAATGAGAAAATTAAAGGTGAGATTTTCAGAGCACCTGAGGAATATTAGTAATAGAATGGATAAGCATAGTGTCCCTAAGCACTTTATAGATCATAAAGAATGCCTCCCAGAAAAACTTAAGGTTGCAGCTATTGAGAAAATCCCTGTGGATAGAAGAGGGGGGGATCGTTTACTTCGTTTGAGGAAAAGAGAGACCTTTTGGATATATGAGTTGAAAACTCTAAATCCTTGGGGTCTCAATATAGATTTAGATTTAGCTGCTTTTATCTGAGGTTTTCTATGATATATTCATTTTACGGTTTCCTTGAATGATAATATCATTCCTTTTTTAACTTTTGATATTCTGTTTTAGTCTTTTTCCATGAATATATTTTAATTAATAACATTTATTGATATGAAAATATTTTGTATTAATTTCAGATATGATGTAAATGGATTTGCTCATTTAATTTATTATGTTCTGTCAACTGCTATATCGAGGAGCCCAGATGGTGTCAGTATTTCGTGGATCCGACCGGTCAGCCTAGAGAAAGTTTTCTACGGGCTTACTCGTTGGATACACGAATGTATTTAAATGCTGGCGGGCTGATCCTCCGTAACCCCTGATGAAGCGGGCAGTTAGACCCGCGATACGCGTTGGGTGATTAGATTGTGTTCTTTTACAATATTGAAGGATCTGTCTTCCCCCGCGAAACTCTTATTCACTAGTCTGTTGTCGGACATATCCAGCCTCTAGACACTGTGTGTCTTTCTGAGAACAGCGTGCTTGGTGAAAGTAGCTGGATACAGAGATTAGAATAACACAGAGGATGTTTGGCTGGAGTCGGAACGGAGGACTGTGATGAATGGATGCTGGATAATTGAAAGACGATAACCCAGCAACGTTAAGGGTATTTGAAGCGGGGAGAGGAGTTATATGCAGATCTTTTGTGAATGTCCTGTAAGTGTATTTTTATTCTTGCGTGTCAAATATCACATAGAATAAACATTGCTTTTAGATTTGTTCTTCTTGCGCTCCCTTTTCTTCTATAAAAACAGATATATGCATGTCATCTGTAAACTGTATACAGCAAACACACTTCCCAAGTAGCAATAAAAAGGTACTCCAATTCATAGCAATATGGCAATGATCCCTAACAGATTCTAGTGCATAATCATATTAGACATCCCGTCTCTTATCTAATAAATTTAATAAAATTGCATTTTAGTGCAACTAAAAACAAATATCGCTTATGCTTGTATGTCCTATTTAATAAATATAGAAAGTCATTGAAAACTTTTAAACTGTTTATAGAAAAATCCACATTGCTTGCTAATAAAATATCTCACTACATTAAAGCTGCACATTTTTATGTGCAATGTTTCAATGCAAATTGTTTTGAGAAGCATTGCAGCTTTTTTTGAGTTCACTATACCTTTAAGGACCAAAGGGGAGGTGCAACACATTGCGGAGTATTATGTAAACCCCTTGGACGGGATGTATTCTCAAAGAGTTTTAAACATCTCTAACATGTAAGGGGTTAAAGCTATATTTATCTTAAAGTGTTAGTAATTTCTAAAAAAACTTTTTTTTGCATTTAGAAGAGCTTAAAAAGCTGATCTAAATGCAAAAAAACATATCTCTCAAACCGCTATGGTTTAAGAGATACGGGCGTTTGAAGTTTGATTTCTCCTACTGACAGCTGTAAAGCTGTCAGCAGGAGATCCGTGTCGGTCGACAAGCTGGCGATTGAGAAGTGCCGAGATCTCGTTACTTACACGAAATCCCTTCACTGGAATGGTCTAAAACGTGTGCCTAGTGCTCAGGCACACATTGTAGACCATTCCAATGAAGGGATTCCGTTTAAGTAACGAGAACTCGGCACTTCTCAAGCGCTTCCGTGTCGACCGACACAGATCTCCTGCTGACAGCTTTACAGCTGTCAGTAGGAGGAATCAAACTTCAAACACCCGTATCTCTTAAACCATAGTGGTTTGAGAGATACATTTTTTTGCATTCAGATCAGCTTTTTAAGCTCTTCTAAATGCAAAAAAAGTTTTTTCATAGACATTACTAACACTTTAAGTATGAAATATCATAAAAGAGTACAATGAAGGTGAGATATAGGCAGCTAACTGTAACCTCATGGTAATTTAAAATGCATAGAACGGCTAATGAAGAATATACCTCTACTGCATGAATCTATAAAAATTTAAAAAATCTAATAAAATCAAATTTAAAATAAAAAGAAGTTCAGATTATGATATGAAGCCAAAGTAAATGTGCTGGAATCTGTCCCTAACCCTCAAAATTCATGTAACCCAATTCCCATTTGGAAAATCCAAATTAACCACCTTTAGCTTAGTCTCTTGAGAATAGATGAAAGGAATATGATGAAATTGAGACCTATAATTTTGAAAATAGACAGGTCTACATTATGAATGTGAGGGTACCAGGATTTAGCGGGGTCGTCGGTTCCTGAACCATCACTGATGCTGTCTCTCTTGCATTGCTGGCTGGAGCTCCTCTGTACACAGATTAACCCTTTGAGTGCCAGAGGGGTATGCAATGCAATGCAATGCATTGCATACCCCTCTGGCACTCAAAGGGTTAATTTCAAGAAACTCGCCGGCCTCAAAAGAGCTCATGTTAACCCTGTCTTGGTTTTCTTTCTATCTCACAGCAAGGTGCCATTTACTTGTATAGTCTTTAATGTGTCTGTAATAGCTATTCCTTTTGGGAAAATAACTATGACTGTTGTTGTCTTAATGCATCTTAATGGCTATAATAGGTGCAATGTGATAGATCTGTTCTGGCTGCAAAAATGTTCTTTTGGAATTAAATGTAACCTTTGTGGAAATTGTAGTTTTAAATTAATTATTTGCTATGTGAACATACGCTAAATTAAATAAATTAGTGTACAAGATCAGTGATGGCTTTCAAAAGATATTAAGAGGATCATGTGAATTTAGACAAATTTGGAGGTATACTGGGGCAAACCACTTACACCATAGGGGATATATATATATATATATATATATATTAGACCAATGTCCAGCCATATATCTATATTTCTATTGAGTAAGACTCTGTGTCATATTTCATATTCAGACATGTCGTGTACTCCCAAGGAAAAAAGGCTGGGGGTCAGGCAGCGTCCATGGGGATTTGTGGCTACCAGCTACCCGCCAGCCTTGTTCCCTTGCCCACTGATAGCCACAGATCCCCATGTACACTGCCTGACCCCCCCAGCCTTGTTCCATTGCCTACTGGTTGCCACAAATCCTCATGGACATTGCCAGGGCAAGAGAACAAGACTTGGGTGTCAGTTAGTGTATGTGGAGTTAACGCACAATGATGATGTTCCCCTTGCTGCCCCATAATACTTATGTTCAACATGCTGCCCCACACAGTTAATATTCCACATATTCTGAACCACACAAGTTAATATTCTACATGCTGCCCCTCCCCACAGTAATATTCGATATGCTGCCCCATTCTGTAACGTTACCATATACATGAATGCATGAGAGCGATCATGTGCATATCTTAAAAAAACGCGCATAGTGCAGGATTTCTATTTCTGCCCTATGTGCCATTTTGATTTGGTTTTATCCCTTTGAGTGCCAGAGGGGTACGCAACGCATTGCAAAGCAGTTGTTGCGTACTCCTCTGGCAACCAAAGAGTTAAGAAAATTAGACCTCACATGGGGCATTGTGACCCCTCCTGATGGCCCACTGGCTTTGATCACCTGTCCAATAGGATAGGTGATCAATACAGCGATCAGGAAGGCGAACATTGCCTTTCCCTACTACCTCCTACTCAACCCGGCGTTCTATGAATAACCTTGTAGAGTAGGTGGATCAATAAGATCCATTCGCATTACGTGGGTCTTGAGGATCCTCCTATTCCAGTCTTATGATTGATTGAGGGCTGTTTGTGCATAGGAACTACAGGGAGATCCCAACTTCACCAGCATCAGGTAGGTGAAGTCAAGACTGTGAACTCTGACAGCAGAGGCTGCTATCAGTGTTTAGTGCGTGTGGTTAAGTGCCACATTAAGATATAAACATAAACAATATATTGTATATAAACATATTCAATAATGCTCATTATTCTGCATTTCCATATGGCAATTAATCATTATGCTTCATTTCCATATGGAAATAGACCATTGTCGAGGTGATAGATGAAAATTCATAAAACTGTCGAAGGCATGACTGATTGATGTCGATGTGGACAGATTTTTATCGGATTGATAGGGATATGATGTCTAATACACTTTAGTGCATACTGTCGATGTGCCTTCAACACTGTTCCAACAGGACATCGACATTAAGAGCCCTCTTCGACCTTTAGTGCATCTCGGCCAGAATGTATTTAACGTGCATTAAAACATCCAGCAGATTTTAAAAGGGAGGATCAGGCACCACTTAACTCATTTTGCTCCTTAAATGCTTACTCATACGAATAGGTTATGCCTACACTTATGAATAAGCATTAACGTATAAAACTTGTTAGAAGTTTCCCGAATGGGCCGAGTGTACGTTGTACACTTGTGTGATGTTTTTAATGCAAGTTAAATACATTTTTGTGTTTTATTCCTGAACTGAAACAGAGTTTCTTCACTTTCAAGTCATAGAAGAGCTTATATACATAATACAATCCGCAACTGGAAGATGCCGAATTCGTGTAATTTTTTGCCATTCACTGTCATGGGAATATGAGCTCTTTTTAATAAATTAATAATATGTCCTCATAGCGAATTAAAACATATTTCAGAGAAATATTTATCTGTAAAGGGTCAAATTGGGAAAGGAAAATATATTGAAGGATGCATAATACTAAATAATGTACTAGCATTAAGGAAATATACAGTAGTCTCATGGAAATAAAATGAGAGCTTATATAGACTATATTAGGTAAAACATAGCTATTCCAACAAGTTAACTTGTATTTTGATTAAATAACATACTGAGCACGAAATGTCTCCCTCATTGCTAAAGATCAGCTCAGGATTATTATGTTTTGCATCAAGCCATTTCAGTGAAATTGTTTGAATGTCTGTACTGACAATGCTCAAGAGTCTCAAACTACCCCAGGGCCATAGGTTGGAGATGCCCAGTTTATTGTTTTAAAATATAATTTTAACTTAGTTTTCATAAAGGACAAGTTGAGTTCCTTACCTGATGTCAGTAAGTGGTGAACATTTTGCATTGTGCTACAATGTTCTTCTATTACCCTTTTTAATCTTCCATGACAGAGTTTAATCTTTAAAGGGATAGTAATGTTCATAATAAAAGCAGCTCTAATTAATCATCATAGTATTTGGACTTTGGAGAGTGTTATTTCAGTTCTGTCAGAGTTGTAGTTCAGGAGTAATTCAATGACAAAGTATCCCCCTCCCGCCCCTTTTACTGATGTAACACTGCTCAGCCAGAGCAGAAGGCAGGTGCCCAGGTAGACTGCAGAGAGGGACAATCTTCAATTAAGATAAGGGAAAAACCTGAAAAACTTGTCAAGGGGTCAGGGCTTTCATTGTTCTCATAGAAAGAAGATTGTCCCCTGCTGTTATCCGTCTGGTCTATGGACTGCATTCCACATCTGAGAAGAGATGGTTTACACTAGGTAAAAAGGGCGGGAGGGGAATCTTTGCTTGTGAATATCTCTTGAACCATAAAGGTTTGAGAGATAAGACTTATATCGTTCTTCATGTTTTTTTAATGCCTACAAAATAAAATAAAGATAAAACAAAGTATTACTATCCCTTTCAATGAACACAGCGGGAACAGCCAAAAAGGTCAAGAAAATCATACATTGGCAACTATTCTGAAAAAATATGTTTACTTATATTTACAGACTCAAAATAAAAAGCTATAAACTTGACTGATGCAAAATAAATTAGTAATGTGTGTATGTGTGCACGTGTGGGTGTGTGCGTGTGTAGTAATCTGTTTGGCTCCCCTGATATTTATTGTAGCAGTCTAATTACTTCATTGATTCCAGGGGAACGCTAGATACAAACAGAGTCTGATGGATACTTATCTGGTAAACATTAAGGCTGCACACAGTAGGAACTACATAATCATGTAAGATTACAAGTCCAATTTTAGAAAGTGTGTCCTTTTTACATGATTTATATTGAATTATTCCCATGTCAGATCTACCGATAGTGTAAAACATAATGTGTAACACTACTTGTAACATATCTGGGCCTTATTCAGGGATCGAAAGAAGAATAATTCTAGAGCAAACCAACTGCACCAAAGAAGTCAAGTTAAAATTGAGACTTTTAACCCCTGCACTGCTAGAGACATTACCAAATTGCAAAGCAATGTATTATCATTATCATTATTGCAAAGCAATGTATTCCGCACCCCGCTGGCACTCAAAGGGTTAACTCAAATTCTGAGTAGATTTATCCCCCCCCTATGGTGCAATTGGTTTGCCTCAGACTTGCTCTTCTTGAGTCTTTCTATTACAACCTTCTGTTTCTATGCATTAGATGTGCAGCAAAAGTTACATTCCTTTTAACTTACTGGATTTCTCCATTGTGTCGAGACAATGGGTTCTTTCTGTGTATCCTTGTGGTTCTGGTGGTTCCAGCATCTTAAATTTTACTTTTATCCTGACATTTTTTTAGATGACAAATGACATTTTTGGAATATATTGCATTAGTTAAGTAACTCAATTAACAGACTTCTAACTAATAACTGATTGGTGTAAACATATTTACAGTTAAAGCGAAACTTTTGCTCTATTTAAAGTGCCCCCACATCATTATTCACATAACGATACGCATATCAATACTAACATTATTCTGAATAAGAGAAATAAGAATGAGAAAGCCAACTCGTTCCGAGACTCACAGGCAGGCATCCATCCGTACGTCTGTCACAGTCTCCTCTAGGATTAGTGAGGGGGAGTTGCTTTGTACCTTAAGGTACAGGAAGGGACTGACTGTGCAGGCACACAGATGCCTCTACAGCAAAATGCCTGCCTGTGCGTCTCAAAACAAGATGGATTTCTCAATACTGAACTTATTCAGGATAATACTAGTATTGATATGCTTATCGCTATGTGAATAATGATTTAGGGGGCACTTTAATTAGAGTGAAAGTTCCGCTTTAAAGTGTACATTGGACATGTGGTAACAAAAGTATCTGACAAATTTTGGTGCCAGTAACATGTCCCTACTGTCAGCTCTATAGGCTAAGTAAGCATCATCTGCTGCTGAGTATATAGCCTTAAAGGGACAGTAACCCCTTATTATTGAAATATTTGTATTTTAGAATATTTTTCCATTGAGAAAACAAGTGTATTTGGTTCTACTGTTGGAAATGGTTCAATCCAAATTTAGTACAGAGCAAACTTTCACCTTTTATTGAGAGTTTGAGTTTGAGTTTTTTTGCAGCTAGGTGGAGCTATTGCTATTATTGTCTGTAAAAAACTGAGTGTTACAGACTCAAGCTTTCATTTGATGAATGTAGTAATCAAGCTACTGCAACATATTGAGCTCAAGCCATCAGAAAAATGCCAAATTAATTCCCAGCATTGGAAGTATACTTGTTTTAATCAACAGGGAAATCCTTACAACGTATATATTTTAGGAATGATGGTTTGTCCATTGAAGTGCAAAACAAGCATTAGTAATGAAGTGTGCTTTAACCCTTCCAGTGTCATAGGGGTACGCAATGCAACCTCTGGCACTCAAAGGGTTCAATTGATTGTATCTGGCTATGCATTTGTACCCCAGTGAGCGTTAATTAAACACTGATTCATCATAACCAGATTCCTTGGTTTACTTAATAGAGTAAATATTGAAGGTTTTTACTACTTAGAGAAAGGGTTTTTTGCGGGGCTGGAAAATACCGGTGAAGGCCACCAATTAGATAAAAACGTTACAAGTTTATAGTCCACCCAAAGTTAAATACAGAAAACAGCATCATTTCTTTCTGATCTGCTGGATTTTTTTCACTAGTCGCAGACTATGGACTAGTGAAAATTCACAGCCCTGTTTATATAGTAAGTATTTGTAAAAATGTTCTTAAAAATGAAAAATATATATTGCTATGTGTAGCAAAACAACATTTAACTCTGTAAGGAACAGATGGTGTGCAACACATACATGAAGGAATGGGTTGCACATCCATATAGCCTTAAAGGGATAGTAATACTTAAAATGTAAAAAAATATATATATTGTAGTGTTTGTCCTCCTGAGTAAAAACAAGGGAACTCCCACTGCTGAAAGGTGTTTTATTCAAAAGTTATTAGAACTCAAAATTGAATTTTTTAGATGCAGTATCACAGTGGCCTGAAATTGTACAGTGGCGCTGTTGCTACACCAGTGGTCTGTGGACCAGAGCTGTCCATAGGACGATGTAGCAACAGCGCTACTGTACAATTTCAGGCCACTGTGATATTGCACCTAAAAAATTAAACTTTGAGCTGTAATATCATTTTAATAAAGCACCTTTCAGCAGTGAGAGTACCCTTTTAATACTCAGGGGGATAAACACAATATATTTTTTATACATATTAAGTATTACTATCCCTTTAAATGATTTAAAGCCTAGCTACAAAATACCAGTACAAATAAAAGGTGTAAAGCTTCTGTGATTAATATACAGTATGTCAGATTAGTATTTAATGCAGAAATAAGTAAATGAGGATAAAAATTGCTTCCGATATACCAAGATTACTAGTGATTGATACAAACCAGTGAATCACTGAATCACCAAACCTATATAGGTATAGATAGGTATATTTTTTATCACAGTTGGTGAGATGGATTAGTTGGTTAATGCACCAGCTGTAGAATCTGTTCAAGGCACAAGGTCACAGGTTCTAGTGCCGGCAAGTTCAGCTTAGCCTTTCATACTTCTGACGTATGTCCACGACATAGTGGAAAAAGAGAAACAATCTCAATGTACTGTCTCAAAGAAAAAAATTAAAAGCCATTGCTTACTGATGTTAACATCACAGAACATTGGTATTGGTCAATAAACTATTACCCTTCATGTTGCTATGACAAAAAGGTGCTAGCTGAAGTGAAATTGTTATTGTCTTCTCCTATCCTCAGGGACACATAACAGGCCATATGTTTAGGATATCCAACAACAGAGGTAGGTTAATCAGAGGCTCAATCATTATAATGAACTTGCCTGTGATCAAGCAGAGATTTCTAAAAGCAGGGTCTACTAGTGGTACTTGAGAATTGATTTGAGAACCCTTGGTCTAGTGAATCAGGCACTAACAATGGAATTGTGGCAGAAGGTAATTAGTTAGCCAGATATCATATCAGAAGATAATGCTGTATACATGCTGTTAATGCTGTATACATGATTGCCTTAAAGTGTCACGTGTATCAAACAGAGCAAATTGGAAATTGTTTTGAAATGTCAGCATTGAATCACTGACCTTTTTTACTGTGTCACTTGATTAAAATGCTTGATTCTAACATCCTATAGCCCCGAGCCTCTGTCTCCTCTCACTAGAACGCAATTTTTCTGAGAGTATATTAATGTTGCATTTGTATGGTATTTTTATTTTTGTTAATTTGCCTACTCCTAACATATGAGTGGTACCTGATAAAGTCTAAGTCTTCTCTTCCTCCAGTGGTGTTTAGCGTGGGGAGTTAGCACTTTATGGTCCACAATAGATTTGACATTGTGTTACACTGCACACTCCTCTGGTACTTAAGCAGTTAAAATGTATCCCCCCTACCTCTCCACATTCCTAAGCATGCTGTCAGGAATAACTGTGTGCACCTGTTGGAAGAAAAGACCAGAGATAATCCAGTACGATTTGCATATCACACATTGGGTTATTGAACATAAAAACGGTGTCCTGAAACAAAGATGGCAGACGGTAATGGCATATGGTAGACTGATTTTATAAATCACGACAATGACATTAACAAAAGGAAACAAACCAAGAGCATTACTTATTGGCCTTCAAACCTTTCCATTGTGTTATACAATCAGGGAAATGATTGAGTCTGCCAGTGCATCTCATTTGCTGTGCTTATCCATAGGCTTCAAAATCCTACCCCTATGCTTATGTATAGGCTCCTTTGGTACATATTGACACATATGTTGCATGGGATATTTCTCTGGCACTCAAAGGGTTAAGCACTGATGTAAACACAATATTAGCACAAAAATCTGCAATGCTAATATCTATACGTGCCCAGCAAACCGGTGCACGAACAGATATCCAAAAGAAGGGGCAGCGCCTAACAGGAGGATCCCCAGACCACCCCAATCTTAAAAAATAATAATAAATAATGAAATAAAAATAAAAAATGAAAGATAAAAGATAAAAATAAAATAGATTATTGTCTATCAATTGTCTTCCATACACACGGATGTAGATGAGGATGTCAAGTTGATAAATGAAGAGATGAAATGGATGGAATGGAAAACAGTCACACACACTTGAGTTCTCAAATTCCAGATACTTTCAGTTTTTTAGTTCCCAATATATTGCTGCCACATCTGGTGCGCTCCTTCTCCACACTGTTATAGATCGATTCTGCAAAATAGGGCGCAACAAACGGGAACAAAATCTAAAAGCAGTGTTTATTCAGAAATCATAAAATACACCCCCGCAATAATTGCACTTACAGGATAAAACTGTGTCATATAACATCAGACCACATTTCTTTCTGCAAGCAGTTCACAAGGCGGGCTCTGACATCACGGAGCTCCGGGACCTCTTAGAGCAACGAGCCCAACAGAACACGGTACCTCTATTGGAATCAGGTTCCTCCGTTTAAGTCCTCGCTCTTTCTAGTCCTTAATCGTCCCGATGTCAGAGTTCTTCCCGTCAATGTTACAATGTGATTCCACAATACATTGTTGCCAAACACCAAACTAGCGTCTCATGAATACACCAATACTCCCCACGCGTATCGCCGGTTTACTCCCGGCTTTCTCAAGGGAACTAGTGGCCCCCTAGTGGGCCATCCTTATATAACCTCCCATTTGTTTGCTGAAAAAAAGGTAGATCTTAACCCCCTCGGTGCCAAACCACGAAGGAGGCTAAAAAAATCACCTCCTCCGTTTTCAGGCATCAAGAACGTCAAAAAACCGTTCTTTAACTTATCATACTCTAACTCAATCCCAATGGGATTTTATCAGCATCTCTTTGACATAATAAATCTATTTCTTACCCCTGCAAGTTTTATATAAAAAGCTATCCAGTCATATGTTAATCCCAAAAACAGGAACATTATGATGTCAATTAGATACAAAAATCTAACAAGAGTTTTTAATAATTTGAAAATATATCCACATACACCCTTATTATAAAACTATTGGAATACTCCTAATTCAACTATTTAAAACTTCTAAATAAAAGAAGCCAAATCTATATCCAGATTAAGACCCGCAGGAGACAGGCTGCCCAACTGGTAGATCCAATAAGTTTCAAGCTGTCTCAGCTTTAGCAGCCTATCTCCTCCCCGCCTATCTACCGGGACCAAATCTATGGCTGTGACCCACAATTCGTCAGGGTTTTTATTATGGATTTCTTTAAAATGCTTAGGAACACTATGATTCTCTACACCCAATTGTATATTCCTCAAATGTTCTGTCACCCGGGTTTTCAACTTTCGTGATGTCCTCCCAACATATTGCAGACCACAGCTGCACTCCAGGAGGTACACCACGAAAGTTGAATTGCAATTTAGGAAATATCTTATATCATATTTCTTACCAGTCTTATTTGAAATAAACATCTTTTTATCTCTATATTTCTTTTCTTTATGAACCATCCTATCAAATAAATAATGTTTGCAAGTAGAGCATTCTTTTCTGCCACACTTATACATTCCCCATGGTTTGTTCTTAAGGAAAAATTCACTACTCTGATCCTCTCCTCCTTGCTTATTCTCACTTATTTTCCTTACGATATCACTTGGTGCTACCATATCCTTAATAGACATATTTCTCCTGAACGACACTCTTGGTTTATCTCCTATAACTGGACCCAATACAGGGTCCTCTTTAAGAATATGCCAGTGTCTATTAAGGATATATTGTATTTTCCCTGCATCTTGGCTATATTTTGTAGTAAAATAGGGGATGTTCTCTGTGCTCTCCTTTCCTTTCTGTTTATAATTGATTATATCTCTCCTATTTAATTTTTGAACCTTTTCATAAGACTGTTTTAGTAGGTCTTTATTATATCCTTTCTCTAGAAACTTTTTCTTCATCACTTCTGCTTCATTTTCAAAATCTTTATCTCTACTACAATTTCTTTTAATCCTCTGAAATTGCCCCAGGGGAATATTGTTCTTCCAATTCTTGTGATGACAACTTTTAAAATGTAAATAACCATTGCTATCAACCTTTTTCCTAAAATTGCGAACTAAAACCTTCTCCTGTTCCGCAAATAAAACTAAATCTAAAAATTCAATTTCCCTATCATTAATATGGCTAGAAAACTGTAAATTAAAATCATTAGAGTTAAGGTATACTAAAAATTCATCTAAAATCTTCTGATCACCTTCCCAGATGATCAAAATATCATCAATATATCTTTTAAAATATTTAAGGTTGCTTTTAAACGGATTATTATTCCATATAAAATCCTCTTCCCATTTACCCATATATAATCCAGCAAAAGATGGTGCAAAAGAACACCCCATTGCGGTACCTGTCTTCTGTTCATAAAAAACATTTTCAAAAAGAAAGTAATTGTGATATAACACAAATTCAATAGCGGAACATAAAAATTGTATTTGGTCCTCAGGCAGCACTCCATCCCCTCTCAGGAACCACTCAACTGCTTTAATTCCCCTCTGGTGTGGGATACAAGTATAAAGAGAAGTCACATCACATGTGACCCACCTATAGGACAATTTCCATTCCCAACCCTCCAAAGTTTGTATAACTTCAATGGTATCTCTCAGGAAGGATGGAAGTGCATACACCAAGGGTTGCAAATACAAGTCAATATATTGCGATAATCTATATGTTAATGAGTTAATCCCAGAAACTATTGGCCTTCCTGGGGGATTTTCCACATTTTTATGCACCTTTGGGAGATGATAAAAGATAGGAACTCTCGCATGTTCTACATAAAGATATTCAAATTCATTTTTATCCAAAATTCCCTGGTTTCTTGCCTGGTTTAACAGATCATATAATTCTAAACCATATTCTTTTGTTGGATTTCTCTTTAATATTTGATATGTTTCCTCATCATTCAGCAACCTCAACGCCTCTCCTCTATAATCTCCCACATTTTGAATGCATACTCCTCCACCCTTATCTGCCTGTCGGATAATAATATTTTTATTTTTACTTAAGTGTTCCAATGCTTCCTTTTCTCTTATCGTTAAATTACTACTCTTATTTTTTGAATCTGTCTTTATATTGGATATTTTCTCTAATTCTTTACTTACTAAACCATCAAATACTTTAATATATTCCCCTTGATTCTGAACTGGGTAAAAGCTAGACTTATTTTTCTTTCCACTATGGATATATTTCATTTCATCTACTTCCCCTACACCTTCTTTTTCTAAAACCTCTAGCCTTCTTAAATTAAAAACCTCTTTCATAACTGTCTTATCACCATTCTTCATTATTCCTTTATCTTTTTCTAGGAAGAATCTCTTAACCGTGAGGGCACGAACAAACCTCTTCACATCAATATATGTTTCAAACTTGCTCATGTGTTTAGATGGAGCAAAAGTCAAACCTTTTTTAATTAGTTCAACTTCCTCTCCACTAAATTCACAATCTGAAAGGTTAAAAATCCCATTTTCAATTGTATGACCCTTCATTCCCTCCTTGAGATCTTCGTTGCTTTTAACTCCCCTTCGTTTTGTTCTTCCTCCTCTACAACCTCTTCTTCTCTTAACGATCTTTTTCTCCTTTTTTGGTTTGGACTCAAATCTTTTAATCTCTGAGGTGACAAGACTACCTGTTCTAAAAAATCCTGATCTCTTGGGAGTATCTTTTCTTTTGGTCTAGCTCCCAATTCCATCTGTGTCCCTACACACAATCCTAATTGACCTTCCGAATTATTGTCTATTTTAACTCTCTTATCCTCAATCTCCTGTTCTTTCTTTTTATTTTTCTCTTTGAGATATACACTATTAACTGGATAGTAAACATAATTTCTATATAAACCTGTCCTCCAATCCTTTTTAAAAAAACACCCCTCTTCTTTTCCCATTTTTAAGTGTATTAATTTGCTCTTTCTGATGATTACAATGCTTTATTCCAAGCATTCTATCATCCTGTTTCATTTTATATTTATTTTTATTATTTTCTTCTTTTATTTCCATTCGGTCCCTGGCAAATTTTTTTCTCTTAGTATTAATTATATTGATCTCTAAATTTCCTATTTTCTTACATATATTTTCACTCAATCTTTGTGTTTCTTCATTCCTTTCCACTCTTTTTAATTTCCCTTCTAGATCTTCTATCTCCTTTTTAGTTTTTTCTAAAGACATCTCACGGTATTTCACTAATAACTGAATTAATTTAAATGAGCAATCTTCCAGGATGTTCTCCCATTCCACAAGAAACTCAACGTCTTCAGTCTCAAAAGAGGGAACTTTAAACACTTTTAAGCCCCTAGGTATGATCCTATGTTTAACATAATTCTCTAAAGATATCAAATCGTACCAATCACGAGTCTCTTTTTCCAAACATTTTTCCAACTTCTTATATAAACCAATAGGATCCTCTCTAGGGGCTTTTGTTTCCCATTCTTGCAACAAATCCATCCCCCTATTCTTGTTGTGTCTTAACACATTGTAATCCATAATGTGATCTGGATTCACACCCCGGGCTGCTGTCCCTCAAAGGAATACCACTAAAATCTGCAATGCTAATATCTATACGTGCCCAGCAAACCGGTGCACGAACAGATATCCAAAAGGAGGGGCAGCGCCTAACAGGAGGATCCCCAGACCACCCCAATCTTAAAAAATAATAATAAATAATGAAATAAAAATAAAAAATGAAAGATAAAAGATAAAAATAAAATAGATTATTGTCTATCAATTGTCTTCCATACACACGGATGTAGATGAGGATGTCAAGTTGATAAATGAAGAGATGAAATGGATGGAATGGAAAACAGTCACACACACGGAGCTCCGTGATGTCAGAGCCCGCCTTGTGAACTGCTTGCAGAAAGAAATGTGGTCTGATGTTATATGACACAGTTTTATCCTGTAAGTGCAATTATTGCGGGGGTGTATTTTATGATTTCTGAATAAACACTGCTTTTAGATTTTGTTCCTGTTTGTTGCGCCCTATTTTGCAGAATCGATCTATAACAGTGTGGAGAAGGAGCGCACCAGATGTGGCAGCAATATATTGGGAACTAAAAAACTGAAAGTATCTGGAATTTGAGAACTCAAGTGTGTGTGACTGTTTTCCATTCCATCCATTTCATCTCTTCATTTATCAACTTGACATCCTCATCTACATCCGTGTGTATGGAAGACAATTGATAGACAATAATCTATTTTATTTTTATCTTTTATCTTTCATTTTTTATTTTTATTTCATTATTTATTATTATTTTTTAAGATTGGGGTGGTCTGGGGATCCTCCTGTTAGGCGCTGCCCCTTCTTTTGGATATCTGTTCGTGCACCGGTTTGCTGGGCACGTATAGATATTAGCATTGCAGATTTTAGTGGTATTCCTTTGAGGGACAGCAGCCCGGGGTGTGAATCCAGATCACATTATGGATTACAATGTGTTAAGACACAACAGGAATAGGGGGATGGATTTGTTGCAAGAATGGGAAACAAAAGCCCCTAGAGAGGATCCTATTGGTTTATATAAGAAGTTGGAAAAATGTTTGGAAAAAGAGACTCGTGATTGGTACGATTTGATATCTTTAGAGAATTATGTTAAACATAGGATCATACCTAGGGGCTTAAAAGTGTTTAAAGTTCCCTCCTTTGAGACTGAAGACGTTGAGTTTCTTGTGGAATGGGAGAACATCCTGGAAGATTGCTCATTTAAATTAATTCAGTTATTAGTGAAATACCGTGAGATGTCTTTAGAAAAAACTAAAAAGGAGATAGAAGATCTAGAAGGGAAATTAAAAAGAGTGGAAAGGAATGAAGAAACACAGAGATTGAGTGAAAATATATGTAAGAAAATAGGAAATTTAGAGATCAATATAATTAATACTAAGAGAAAAAAATTTGCCAGAGACCGAATGGAAATAAAAGAAGAAAATAATAAAAATAAATATAAAATGAAACAGGATGATAGAATGCTTGGAATAAAGCATTGTAATCATCAGAAAGAGCAAATTAATACACTTAAAAATGGGAAAAGAAGAGGGGTGTTTTTTAAAAAGGATTGGAGGACAGGTTTATATAGAAATTATGTTTACTATCCAGTTAATAGTGTATATCTCAAAGAGAAAAATAAAAAGAAAGAACAGGAGATTGAGGATAAGAGAGTTAAAATAGACAATAATTCGGAAGGTCAATTAGGATTGTGTGTAGGGACACAGATGGAATTGGGAGCTAGACCAAAAGAAAAGATACTCCCAAGAGATCAGGATTTTTTAGAACAGGTAGTCTTGTCACCTCAGAGATTAAAAGATTTGAGTCCAAACCAAAAAAGGAGAAAAAGATCGTTAAGAGAAGAAGAGGTTGTAGAGGAGGAAGAACAAAACGAAGGGGAGTTAAAAGCAACGAAGATCTCAAGGAGGGAATGAAGGGTCATACAATTGAAAATGGGATTTTTAACCTTTCAGATTGTGAATTTAGTGGAGAGGAAGTTGAACTAATTAAAAAAGGTTTGACTTTTGCTCCATCTAAACACATGAGCAAGTTTGAAACATATATTGATGTGAAGAGGTTTGTTCGTGCCCTCACGGTTAAGAGATTCTTCCTAGAAAAAGATAAAGGAATAATGAAGAATGGTGATAAGACAGTTATGAAAGAGGTTTTTAATTTAAGAAGGCTAGAGGTTTTAGAAAAAGAAGGTGTAGGGGAAGTAGATGAAATGAAATATATCCATAGTGGAAAGAAAAATAAGTCTAGCTTTTACCCAGTTCAGAATCAAGGGGAATATATTAAAGTATTTGATGGTTTAGTAAGTAAAGAATTAGAGAAAATATCCAATATAAAGACAGATTCAAAAAATAAGAGTAGTAATTTAACGATAAGAGAAAAGGAAGCATTGGAACACTTAAGTAAAAATAAAAATATTATTATCCGACAGGCAGATAAGGGTGGAGGAGTATGCATTCAAAATGTGGGAGATTATAGAGGAGAGGCGTTGAGGTTGCTGAATGATGAGGAAACATATCAAATATTAAAGAGAAATCCAACAAAAGAATATGGTTTAGAATTATATGATCTGTTAAACCAGGCAAGAAACCAGGGAATTTTGGATAAAAATGAATTTGAATATCTTTATGTAGAACATGCGAGAGTTCCTATCTTTTATCATCTCCCAAAGGTGCATAAAAATGTGGAAAATCCCCCAGGAAGGCCAATAGTTTCTGGGATTAACTCATTAACATATAGATTATCGCAATATATTGACTTGTATTTGCAACCCTTGGTGTATGCACTTCCATCCTTCCTGAGAGATACCATTGAAGTTATACAAACTTTGGAGGGATGGGAATGGAAATTGTCCTATAGGTGGGTCACATGTGATGTGACTTCTCTTTATACTTGTATCCCACACCAGAGGGGAATTAAAGCAGTTGAGTGGTTCCTGAGAGGGGATGGAGTGCTGCCTGAGGACCAAATACAATTTTTATGTTCCGCTATTGAATTTGTGTTATATCACAATTACTTTCTTTTTGAAAATGTTTTTTATGAACAGAAGACAGGTACCGCAATGGGGTGTTCTTTTGCACCATCTTTTGCTGGATTATATATGGGTAAATGGGAAGAGGATTTTATATGGAATAATAATCCGTTTAAAAGCAACCTTAAATATTTTAAAAGATATATTGATGATATTTTGATCATCTGGGAAGGTGATCAGAAGATTTTAGATGAATTTTTAGTATACCTTAACTCTAATGATTTTAATTTACAGTTTTCTAGCCATATTAATGATAGGGAAATTGAATTTTTAGATTTAGTTTTATTTGCGGAACAGGAGAAGGTTTTAGTTCGCAATTTTAGGAAAAAGGTTGATAGCAATGGTTATTTACATTTTAAAAGTTGTCATCACAAGAATTGGAAGAACAATATTCCCCTGGGGCAATTTCAGAGGATTAAAAGAAATTGTAGTAGAGATAAAGATTTTGAAAATGAAGCAGAAGTGATGAAGAAAAAGTTTCTAGAGAAAGGATATAATAAAGACCTACTAAAACAGTCTTATGAAAAGGTTCAAAAATTAAATAGGAGAGATATAATCAATTATAAACAGAAAGGAAAGGAGAGCACAGAGAACATCCCCTATTTTACTACAAAATATAGCCAAGATGCAGGGAAAATACAATATATCCTTAATAGACACTGGCATATTCTTAAAGAGGACCCTGTATTGGGTCCAGTTATAGGAGATAAACCAAGAGTGTCGTTCAGGAGAAATATGTCTATTAAGGATATGGTAGCACCAAGTGATATCGTAAGGAAAATAAGTGAGAATAAGCAAGGAGGAGAGGATCAGAGTAGTGAATTTTTCCTTAAGAACAAACCATGGGGAATGTATAAGTGTGGCAGAAAAGAATGCTCTACTTGCAAACATTATTTATTTGATAGGATGGTTCATAAAGAAAAGAAATATAGAGATAAAAAGATGTTTATTTCAAATAAGACTGGTAAGAAATATGATATAAGATATTTCCTAAATTGCAATTCAACTTTCGTGGTGTACCTCCTGGAGTGCAGCTGTGGTCTGCAATATGTTGGGAGGACATCACGAAAGTTGAAAACCCGGGTGACAGAACATTTGAGGAATATACAATTGGGTGTAGAGAATCATAGTGTTCCTAAGCATTTTAAAGAAATCCATAATAAAAACCCTGACGAATTGTGGGTCACAGCCATAGATTTGATCCCGGTAGATAGGCGGGGAGGAGATAGGCTGCTAAAGCTGAGACAGCTTGAAACTTATTGGATCTACCAGTTGGGCAGCCTGTCTCCTGCGGGTCTTAATCTGGATATAGATTTGGCTTCTTTTATTTAGAAGTTTTAAATAGTTGAATTAGGAGTATTCCAATAGTTTTATAATAAGGGTGTATGTGGATATATTTTCAAATTATTAAAAACTCTTGTTAGATTTTTGTATCTAATTGACATCATAATGTTCCTGTTTTTGGGATTAACATATGACTGGATAGCTTTTTATATAAAACTTGCAGGGGTAAGAAATAGATTTATTATGTCAAAGAGATGCTGATAAAATCCCATTGGGATTGAGTTAGAGTATGATAAGTTAAAGAACGGTTTTTTGACGTTCTTGATGCCTGAAAACGGAGGAGGTGATTTTTTTAGCCTCCTTCGTGGTTTGGCACCGAGGGGGTTAAGATCTACCTTTTTTTCAGCAAACAAATGGGAGGTTATATAAGGATGGCCCACTAGGGGGCCACTAGTTCCCTTGAGAAAGCCGGGAGTAAACCGGCGATACGCGTGGGGAGTATTGGTGTATTCATGAGACGCTAGTTTGGTGTTTGGCAACAATGTATTGTGGAATCACATTGTAACATTGACGGGAAGAACTCTGACATCGGGACGATTAAGGACTAGAAAGAGCGAGGACTTAAACGGAGGAACCTGATTCCAATAGAGGTACCGTGTTCTGTTGGGCTCGTTGCTCTAAGAGGTCCCGGAGCTCCGTGATGTCAGAGCCCGCCTTGTGAACTGCTTGCAGAAAGAAATGTGGTCTGATGTTATATGACACAGTTTTATCCTGTAAGTGCAATTATTGCGGGGGTGTATTTTATGATTTCTGAATAAACACTGCTTTTAGATTTTGTTCCCGTTTGTTGCGCCCTATTTTGCAGAAACAATATTAGCACACTTGTACATTCCCCTGAAAATCTCTGTTATCGGTATTAACCCTCTGAGTGCCAGAGGAGTCTACGCACCATACCTCCCAAGTGTCCCTCTTTAGGAGGAACAGTCCGTCTTTGAGCCCCATATCCCTCTGTCCTTCTTTCCCACCCTGGTGTCCCTGTGTTTAGGAGATCAGACTTTGTGGTGTGTATATAAATATATCACATTGCTCCACAGTAATAAAACTCTTCCTGCACAATGCAAAGCATGTACTGGCAAAAGGGAGACATATGAGTTCTATCAACTAATGTGTTCCCTGATTGATCCATTATTAATTATTAATAATCTTACTCTTAGCAGCACTCATACCAAAAATTATCTGATTGTGGGTTTCCCTTGTTCAATTAACTTTTGGCATTATTAATTATTTCCTCATGGTGTTAACGTCCCACGTTCTATAGCATTAAATGCATTATTTTAGCATTATTTCAGCCATTATTTCATCTCAGTCTCATGGTTAATTACAAGACTGTTTTCGGCTACTTGACTGTGTGTTTCTAATTAATTAGCCCGTTATGACTTCATTCACTGAACCTACTGTAGATGGTGTTTTTGCGCCAATTTTATTTTTAGGAGGGTAGAAGACTGTGCGCCTGGGGCACCAGTAAGGGGGAGTTGTTTAAATCTCCTTAATACTGCCTGTCGCATTGGTCCAGCCACATCCTATATAATAATTTGCTAGGATGTTTGTCAGAAGCTGCCATGCTCAGTAGAGACTGTGCATGTTCAGGCAGTCTCTACTGCGCGTGATTGCATGGCGTGAGTGAGGCGACACAAGACTGCATCATGTGGAGCAGTGAGGTAGCGGCCACTTAACCCTTTGAGTGCCAGAGGGGTAACCAACGCATTGCAAAGCAATGTGTTGCGTATCCCTCTGGCACTCAAAGGGTTAACATTACCCGGACCCTGGCCCGGGTACACGGGCTTTTACACTAGTGTGTGTGTATATATATATATATATATATATATATATATCATTGAGCTGCATTAGCAAACATTCCCAAACAAGCCATGTGCATGTAGAGTTTGCCCTTCTCTATTTTCACATATGGCATCCCCTTACTGTCTAAGTAATAAACAAAATTATCTCTGGTCTCTGGTTTTCCCCATTTTAATATTATTGTATCTATGCTTACCTTTCTTCCTATTACCTGAAAAGGAGCCTCACTTCAAATCAAAAGCTTGATAATTACAACTACACGATACAACACACATTACGAGCATAATTATGTTCAATCAAGCCTAAATCTCAATCTCTCTACATATATGAGGGTTGAGAGAAATGTATTATGTTATTAGAACCTTTTCAAATGTGAAAAAGGTTGTAAGTGGAAGTACCTCCATTTTTATAATAGAACTCTCTTCTTTTTAAGCTGCTGTTAATTACCATGAAGTGGATATTGAAAGAAGATTCAACATTTTTGCAAATGACACAACATTGTACAAGGCACTAAAATTAGAACATGATGTTGATTCACAAGGTGCATCACTGAAAAATATTGTAAAAAAAATTAAAAAATACTGTGCTAGCAATGTACAAGATAAAAATGTCCATACCTAATTATGCATTTTAGCAGCAACTGAATTCAATTCAAACAATTCAATGCCTTAATGCTATTGTTTCCTCCTTTTCTTTCCCTGCCTTAGAGAAAAGATAGGTAATAAAACTAAACATGGCAACAGTAGGCTTCATAAGAGTATATTAAGAAAATCATTGTTGAGAAGTATTTAGTTGCACATCAAAGACTAATTATATTCAGTGTCAGTGCTCATCTGCAAAGCCATGTATTAAAAAAAGGAATAGAACAGATACACAGCTACTACCGTTAAAGGGATAGTAATGTTTCACAAATAAAGCTGCTTCGATTAATCTTCATAGTATTTGGCCAATGGAGAGTGTTATTTCAATACTGTCCGAGCTGTAGTTCAAGAGTAATTGAATGATAAATTATACCCCCCCTCACGCCCCTTTTACTGATGTAACACTGCTCGCCTCAGAGCAGCAAGACTGTCTGGTTGGATTGCAGATAGGGACAATATTCAGTGAGCATAAGGAAAAACCTGAAAAACCTGTCAAGGGGGCAGGGTTTTCCTTATGCTCACAGTAAGAAAATTGTCCCTTACTGCGAGGTTTCCCATCAAGCGACCAGAATCCACATCTAAGGGGAGGCGGCTTACACTAGGTAAAATGGGCAGGAGGGGGATATTTTATCATTCAATTACTCCTGAACTGCAACTCTGACAGTACTGAAATAACACTCTCCATGGCCCAAATACTATGAAGATTTTTTTGTGAAACATTACTATCCCTTTAAGTCCCTATCTTGAAAATGAACTTCAGATTTGGAAAACAGTTCATAACAAAAGCCACAAGGAAACATATAAGGAATCTGAGAGGAGTATAAAGAAATAGACAATTTTAGCACTGAAGAAAAAAATTTAACAGACAGATTTTGTTTTCACTGGAAAAGAAACCCCAGAAGAATTGCTATATATAAATATACTATTCAAGGTCAATATAAAAACCTCTCATGGTTTTACAGATAATGCAATGTCATCACAGAAGTTCAGAGAAAATGGGTTTTCACATTCAGTAAATTAATGAGTATGTTACTAAAAGGCCTTTCATACTGTGGAATTAATTACATACATTGTCATCAAACACAGTGGCAGAAAATAATAATTTATTGGGTTATTGCTATAATTCAACCTTTAGCGAGCAAGGTAGGGGAACAGTGCACAATATGGCATATTTATCATTACATGGAAGACCCCTCTAGCACCCAAAAGCTTAAAAGCATCATGTACATTAATAGGAATTTGTCCCCTGTTGTGCTGTTAGTTTGACCCAGAACTAGTGATGAGCGAGCACCCCAATGCTCGGATGTTCGGGTGCTCTGACCGAGCACCCCCTGAGGCTCGAGTGCTCGGCCGAGCATCCGAGCCCCATTGAAGTCAATGGGAGGACTCGAGCATTACACCAGGCACCCCCTGCTCTGATGAGGGGAGGGTGCCTGGTCCATAGGAAAAGGGCAGAAAAAGATGGAAACACTACAGAAATGGTTCAGGGACAGCATAGGGAGGATGTCTGGATGCACCTTGGACTCCAACATCGCTGCTGGGAACGATCTTTCGCCCGTAGTACGCCATTTTTACAGACTGACCATAAAACACACAAAAAGGAAAATAAAAACGACTTTAGGCGAAAAATTGTTACCAAACAATATTTGCTGTATATTTACTTGTATATCATCTGCAAATTCTCCCAAAAATTTCCTTGATTTTCAGAACTGAGGCCATGATTAAGAGGGAAACGTGCGCAGAGGCAAATTCTCCCAAAAATTTCCTTGATTTTCAGAACTGAGGCCATGATTAAGAGGGAAACGTGCGCTGAGCTGACCATCTAAAACATTATGGGTGAGGGTCTGCTGCAGAGCTGACCATCCTAAACATTATATGCGAAGGCCCGCTAGTGAGCTGACGCTATAAAACATTATATGAGAGGGCCCGCTAGAGAGCTGACCCAATAAAACATTATATGAGAAGGCCCGCTGGTGAGCTGACCTATATAAAAATTGGCAAACAGGGCCCGCTGGTGAGCTGGCCCTATATAAAAATTATATCACAGGGCCCGCTGGTGAGCTGGCCCTATATAAAAATTATATCCCAGGGCACGCTGGTGAGCTGGCCCTATATAAAAATTATATCCCAGGGCATATGGAAGAGGAGGAGGAGGATGAGAAGATTAAGAGTCAACCATATACCCGTTTTTTGGGTGGAAGGGGTGAATGGGAATACAGAGTATTCCCATCATTGTAAATAACATATATAAAGTGAGTTTATGTTCCCCCGGGGCTTTCCTCCAGTGGAGTGGAGAAGTCAGGGGAAATCCAGGCCTTGTTCATTTTTATAAGTGTCAACCTATCAGCATTGTCGGTGGAAAGGCGGATACGCTTATCTGTTATGATGCCACCAGCAGCACTAAATACCCGCTCAGACAGAACGCTGGCGGCAGGGCAGGCCAGCACCTCCAAGGCGTAGAGTGCTAGTTCATACCACGTGTCCAGCTTGGACACCCAGTAGTTGTAAGGCACAGAGGGATCATTGAGGACGCTGACACGGTCTGCTACGTACTCCTTCACCATCTTCCAAAACTTTTCCCTCCTTGTGACACTAGGCTGCGCATCAGGGTGAGGGTGCTGCCGGGGTGTCATGAAGGTGTCCCACGCCTTGGAGAGTGTTGCCCTGCCTTTCTCGGAACTGCTGTGTGCTCCCCTTTTCTCCCCTTCTCGGTTGGCCAAGGTAGCACGTACTCTGCCGCCAGCGTTGTCAGATGGAAAATTTTGGAGCAATTTTTCAACAAGAACCTTCTGGTATTGCACCATTTTGCTTGTCCTCTCCACCGGAGGAATGAGAGATGAGAAATTCTCTTTGTAGCGGGGGTCCAGAAGGGTGAACACCCAGTAATCCGTGTTGTCTAAAATGCGTACAACGCGTGGGTCACGGGAAAGGCAGCCTAACATAAAGTCAGCCATGTGTGCCAGAGTACCAACAGTCAAGATTTCGCTGTCCTCACCAGGAGGCTGACTCTCAATATCCTCATCCTCTTCCTCCTCTTCTGCCCACCCACGCTGAAGAGATGGAACTAAAGTTCCATGGCTACCCTCTGTAGCGGAGGCAACCGTGTCTTCCTCCTCCTCCTCCTCCTCCTCCTCCGCCTCCTCCAATTGTCGCTGAGAAGACGAAGTGAGGGTGCTCTGGCTATCACCTTGTGTAAGCTCTTCCTCCCCCATTTCCACCTCTTCCACATGCAAAGCGTCGGTTTTAATTGTGAGCAGCGAGCGTTTCAGTAGACACAGAAGTGGGATGGTTACACTGATAATAGCGTTATCGCCGCTCACCATCTGTGTCGATTCCTCAAAATTGCGTAAAACCTCGCAGAGGTCTGACATCCATTCCCACTCCTCACTTCTGATTACAGGAAGTTGAACGGAGAGGCGACGACCGTGTAACAGCTGGTACTCCACTACTGCCCTCTGCTGCTCACAAAGCCGGGCCAACATGTGGAAGGTGGAGTTCCAGCGCGTGCTCACGTCACACAGCAGCCGGTGAGCTGGCAATTGTAAGCGCTGCTGCAGCTTCAACAGGCCGGCCGAAGCTGTTGATGACTTACGGAAATGTGCACACACGCGGCGCACCTTGGTCAAGAGATCATGCACATTGGGGTAGGTTTTTAGAAATCGCTGCACCACTAAATTAAATACATGCGCTAGGCATGGTACGTGTGTGAGCTTGCCGAGCTCCAAAGCCGCCACCAAGTTACGCCCATTATCACACACAACCATGCCTGCTTGCAGGTTGAGTGGCGAGAGCCACTGCTCGGTCTGGTGACTAATCCCCTGCAACAGCTCTGAGGCCGTGTGCTGTTTGTCCCCAAGGCAGATCAGCTTCAGCACGGCCTGTTGACGCTTCCCCACTGCAGTGCTACACTGCTTCCAGCTACTGGCTGATGGGGGAGTGGCGGTGTGTGTAGAGAATTCGGAGGTGGAAACGGAGGAGGAGGAGCCAATAACGTAAGTGCTGGTGGAAACCCTGATGGAGGTAGGGCCCGCAATCCTCGGCGTGGGTAGCACCCGTGCCATCCCAGGGTCCGAGTCGCTCCCAGCCTCCACGACATTCACCCAGTGTGCCGTCAGGGAAATGTAGCGTCCCTGGCCACAAGCACTTGTCCATGTGTCAGTCGTTAAGTGGACCTTCCCAGTAACTGCGTTGGTCAGGGCACGGGTGATGTTACGGGACACATGGTGGTGTAATGCGGGGATGGCACACCGGGAAAAGTAGTGGCGGCTGGGGACCGCGTACCGAGGGACAGCTGCTGCCATCAGGCTGCGGAAGGACTCAGTGTCCACAAGCCTAAATGGCAGCATTTCGATGGCCAGTAATTTTGAAAGGTGTGAGGTTAGTGCTATGGCCTGTGGGTGGGTGGCTGGGTACTTTCTCTTGCGCTCAAATGCCTGGGGTAACGACATTTGGACGCTGTGCTGGGACAGGGAAGTGGATGTGGTCGCTGATGGTGCTTCAGATGGTACAGGTGCAGGGCGGGAGGTATGCGGGCCTGCGCCTTCGACAGGCGATTGGCCGGCACCGAAAACAGGGGAAGAGGAGGCAGTGGTGTGGCCTGCAGACACAGGTGGGCGATCCAGGCGTTCCTCCCACTTACTACGGTGCTTGGATGCCATGTGTCGGATCATGCTGGTGGTGGTGAGGTTTCTAGTGTTCATGCCTCGGCTCATTCTGGTGTGGCACAGGTTGCAAACTACAATTCTTTTGTCGTCCGCACTTTCCTTAAAAAAACGCCATACCGCGGAACACCTACAATTTGGCAAGGTAGATTTACGCAAGGGGGTGCTCCGTGGAACATTTGCGGGCCGGTTTGGTGCGGTCCGCCTTCTTTCTGTAGCCACACCACTGCCTCTTCCAGCCTGTTGCGGTGCTGCAGATGGCTCACCCTCAGGACTGCTGTCATCGCTCGGCTCTACACCTTCCCAGGTGGGGTCAGTCACCTCATCGTCCACCAAGTCCTCCTCCACTTCCTCACTCTGATCATCCTCCTCAAGTCTTGATCCCACCACATACTCAGTCATTGACAACTGTATAACATTCTCCTCAACAAGGTCTTGAGACGGAAATAGTGGTTGATTTAATGGCAACTGTGTCTCATCATCATCATCATCATCATCCACTACTTCCTTTGACCTTAAATGCCGTTCACATCTGTCATCTTCTTGTGATTGGGTAGCCTCTAGAGGTTGTGAATCAGGGCACAAGATGTCATGTTCCTCTGCAAGCGTGCTTGGAGAGAGGGTCAAATGAAGGATTGGTGATGAGACGAGCTCATCACTATATCCCAGTGTGGGATCACTTCTTTGACCAGACCGTGTATGGTGGGAGGAAGGATGATCAGAGTGAGGATTATGTTGACCAGACTCTTGGCTACTGAGAGTGGACTTGGTGGAAGACAGGGTGGTGCTTAACCGACTGGAAGCAGTATCAGCTGTCATCCAACCGACCACCTGTTCGCACTGGTCGGACCTCGAGAGTGATGTCCTGCGACGCCCTGTGAAATCAGACATGAAGCTAGGTATGGTGGATGTCTTTCTTTCTTGTGCTCTGGCACCAGGCACAGTTTCTCCGCGTCCTGACCCGCGCCCTGAACTTTCAGGATCACGTCCACTTCCCCGTCCCTTTTTACCCGCCTTCTTCATCTTACACAGAATATGTGACTTTAATATTTGAGTTTGAAAACTTAACAGTATTTCTTATAATTCTGCAACTGTACAGAGTACACAGAATAGGCTGTTAAACGGCGGTGAAAGACACTGAATGGAATATGTGACTTTAATATTTGAGTTTGAAAACTTAACAGTATTTCTTATAATTCTGCAACTGTACAGAGTACACAGAATAGGCTGTTAAACGGCGGTGAAAGACACTGAATGGAATATGTGACTTTAATATTTGAGTTTGAAAACTTAACAGTATTTCTTATAATTCTGCAACTGTACAGAGTACACAGAATAGGCTGTTAAACGGCGTTGAAACACACTGAATGGAATATGTGACTTTAATATTTGAGTTTGAAAACTTAACAGTATTTCTTATAATTCTGCAACTCTGCAGAGTACACAGAATAGGCTGTTAAACGGCGGTGAAAGACACTGAATGGAATATGTGACTTTAATATTTGAGTTTGAAAACTTAACAGTATTTCTTTATTTCTTATAATTCTGCAACTCTGCAGAGTACACAGAATAGGCTGTTAAACGGCGGTGAAAGACACTGAATGGAATATGTGACTTTAATATTTGAGTTTGAAAACTTAACAGTATTTCTTATAATTCTGCAACTGTACAGAGTACACAGAATAGGCTGTTAAACGGCGGTGAAAGACACTGAATGGAATATGTGACTTTAATATTTGAGTTTGAAAACTTAACAGTATTTCTTATAATTCTGCAACTGTACAGAGTACACAGAATAGGCTGTTAAACGGCGGTGAAAGACACTGAATGGAATATGTGACTTTAATATTTGAGTTTGAAAACTTAACAGTATTTCTTATAATTTTGCAACTCTGCAGAGTACACAGAATAGGCTGTTAAACGGCGGTGAAAGACACTGAATGGAATATGTGACTTTGATATTTTAGTTTGAAGACTTAACAGTATTTCTTCCTATTCTGCAACTCTGCACAGTACACAGAATGTGCTGCTACACTGCGGCGAAGCACACTGAATGGAATATGTGACTTTGATATTTTAGTTTGAAGACTTAACAGTATTTCTTCCTATTCTGCAACTCTGCACAGTACACAGAATGTGCTGCTACACTGCGGCGAAGCACACTGAATGGAATATGTGACTTTGATATTTTAGTTTGAAGACTTAACAGTATTTCTTCCTATTCTGCAACTCTGCACAGTACACAGAATGTGCTGCTACACTGCGGCGAAGCACACTGAATGGAATATGTGACTTTGATATTTTAGTTTGAAGACTTAACAGTATTTCTTCCTATTCTGCAACTCTGCACAGTACACAGAATGTGCTGCTAAACTGCGGCGAAGCACACTGAATGGAATATGTGACTTTGAAATTTTAGTTTGAAGACTTAACAGTATTTCTTCCTATTCTGCAACTCTGCACAGTACACAGAATGTGCTGCTACACTGCGGCGAAGCACACTGAATGGAATATGTGACTTTGATATTTTAGTTTGAAGACTTAACAGTATTTCTTCCTATTCTGCAACTCTGCACAGTACTCAGAATGTGCTGCTAAACTGCGGCGACGCACACTGAATGGAATACGTGACTTTGATATTTTAGTTTGAAGACTAAACAGAATGTGCTCTAATCTGCAACTTTGCACACTAAACAGAATGTGCTCTAATCTGCAACTTTGCACACTAAACAGAATGTGCTCTAATCTGCAACTTTGCACACTAAACAGAATGTGCTCTAATCTGCAACTGTGCACACTAAACAGAATGTGCTCTAATCTGCAACTTTGCACACTAAACAGAATATATATATTTTTTTTTTTTTTTTTTTGTTTTTTTCCCCCCACACCAAATAACCTGCTGCCCCCACACACAGTAGTCCTAAAAAGGACTTTTGGTTCTTTTTTTTTCACAATTTTTGTTTTTTTCCTCCCTACACTGCCTTTCCCTTCCTATCCTCAGCTCTCCCTGGCTCAGACTGAGCCGAACTCGCTGGTCAGGTGCTATACAGCACCTGACCACGGGTTCTGGCCAGCCAATCAGTGTAATGCCAGCAGCCAACATGGCTGCTGGCATTACACCGATGTCAGAGCCTCCCTGCACGTTTATTGGCTGCGCAGCAGCCGCAAAACGTGCGGGGAGGAGACCCGAACATGGCGGGCGAGCACATGCGGTACTCGTACGAGTACCGACATGTGCCGAGCAGAGCGATGCTCGAGCCGATCCGAGCATCGGCCGAGCATGCTCGCTCAACACTACCCAGAACTGTTCTACGGACGAGGTCTTTATACACAAGGTCCACACATAAGGCATCATGTACATTAATAGGAATTTGTCCCCTGTTGTGCTGTTAGTTTGACCCAGAACTGTTCTACGGACGTTGTCTTTATACACAACGTCCACACATAAGGCATCATGTACATTAATAGGAATTTGTCCCCTGTTGTGCTGTTAGTTTGACCCAGAACTGTTCTACGGACGTTGTCTTTATACACAACATCCACACATAAGGCATCATGTACATTAATAGGAATTTGTCCCCTGTTGTGCTGTTAGTTTGACCCAGAATTGCTCTACGGACGAGGTCTTTATAGACAAGGTCCACATATAAGGCATCATGTACATTAATAGGAATTACTATTTGTCCCCTGTTGTGCTGTTAGTTTGACCCAGAATTGCTCTACGTTCTTTGTCTTTATACACAATGTCCACACATAAGGCATCATGTACATTAATAGGAATTACTATTTGTCCCCTATTGTGCTGTTAGTTTGACACAGAATTGCTCTACGTTCTTTGTCTTTATACACAATGTCCACACATAAGGCATCATGTACATTAATAGGAATTACTATTTGTCCCCTATTGTGCTGTTAGTTTGACACAGAATTGCTCTACGTTCTTTGTCTTTATACACAATGTCCACACATAAGGCATCATGTACATTAATAGGAATTACTATTTGTCCCCTATTGTGCTGTTAGTTTGACACAGAATTGCTCTACGTTCTTTGTCTTTATACACAAGTTCCACACATGGGGAATCATGTACATTAATAAGAATTGCTATTTGTCCCCTATTGTGCTGTTAGTTTGACCCAGAATTGCTCTACACTCTTTGTCTTTATACACAAGGTCCACACATGAGGCCAGAACTACTTTTATACATGAATGCATTGGCTCTAACTTGAAAACAAATGTTCTTGTCTGAAACCACATAATTGTTTTTCCTTATTTACGGTCTCAGTTCCAGGGCCGTGATGTGATTGCTTGTCTTGTGTAATCTTCCAGCAAACCAAAAATAACACGTGGAAAAACAAAGGCACATCACATATTTCCAAAAATCACCCCCCTCCCAAAATAAAAAAACAAAAGACAAGTTGCTAAATATCTTTTTTTCTAAAATCGATTACATACTGTACAGTATTTCTATCAAGATAGGTGTTAATTAGTTGTTAATTATCATAGTTGTTAATCTTTTATTCCTTAACCCTTTAAGGACCAGAGGAGTAAAAATAAATCCATTTAGAAGCAATATATTTCACTCCCCTTTGGTCACTAAAGGGTTTAAATGCTGACATTAAAATGTTATGATATGTAACCCTCGGTGGGAAAGGGTTAACAGATGTGTTTGCTGTTTTTTGTATAGATTTGGAATTGTTTGTGTTTTATTCCAAGTCTGAATTTGTTTTAACCCTTTGAGTGCTAGAGGGGTACCCAACACAGTGCAAAGCAATGCAATGCGTACCCCTCTGGCACTTAAACAGGTTATTCAAGTAGTTGTTTGTTTAATTTTTGAGGTCAAAGCATCAGAACACATATGTATATTAATCTTAACCCTTTGAGTGCCAGAGATATACCCAACGCATTGTGTTGCCATGCGTTGGGTACCTTGCTGACATTTAAAGGGTTAATCCTCCAGTGCATCACAATATGTCACTTGATTGTATGATTGGGAAAGATGCGCATCAAGTAAAAATGTATTTCCCTCATTTGAGTGAAGGTCTTTAACCATTTGAGTGTCAGAGTGGTATCCAATGCATTGTAGTCACAAGATGTTTAGAAACAAAATTAGTTCTGTTTAGGGCACTGTTTTATTTTTTAACTCAGTCGTCTGTATTGGTAAGTTTATTCAATCAATGTATATTTGTCCAACAGGATAAACTTCTGCTTCTGATTAGTGAAATGCTGCTGATTTAACAACCTTAAGTTGTTGAGGCAGAAATTGTCCAATTAGGAGCCAAACTGACATAGGAAAACCTGGTTGGCTGCAATTTAATTACTAGAATGGCTGTTTCCAGTGGTGTTCCATGAGTTGTTTAACTGGTTCATAATGTGCCACAAAGTTAGGTCCTGAATCCATTGAACTGCCAGAATGTAATGGCTCAACTTAAGAAAAAAAACTTGTGTTTTTTTTTTATTGAATTTGAATCCCGGTCAGGGATTCAGTCTAATGTAATTAGAGGCCTATTTTAGTATCTGTGGCACATCAGAACATATTGCACTGTGACCAGGAAATGACACTTTAGAAGTTATTGGACTCGGTAGTTGTGACCAAATGGGAAAGTGGCTGAAGGCATAGCAGCAGCATACATTGATCAATAAAAAAAGGTAGCTCCCCCAATACAATAACAAACTAGCGTTCTGCAAAGCAACACTTTCATTAACATAGTAAATTACATAGTAACATAGTAAATTAGGTTGAATTTGCCTCATACCCCAGTGACTGAGAATTATATAGCTTACCTGCTTCCAAATAATTTAGTCTTTATCAGACCTTCCTGATTTACCTAATAATATACAGTATAACCCTGTACGTTCCCTTTTGAAAGAAATGTATCTAATCTCTTAAATATATCCATTGTATCTGCCATAACCATCTCCATGGGCAAAGCATTACACAATGTAACAGACCTTACTGTAAAAAAAACCCTTCCTCTGCTGAAGTCTAAACCTCCTTTAATCTTAAGGGGTGTCCGCTTGTCACCTGATCAAGCCTTGGAATGAATAGCTCACCACAGAGATCCTTGTATTAACCTCTCATATCTTCTTGTTAGGCTGAATAAGTAAGTGTTATTGCAGAAAAACAACTTTTTCAGCATGAACCAGCCGCACAGAGCTTACAAGAGAAGCTCTGGCGCCTGCGTCGTCAGTAACTTCCATTACCTTAAGGTAACCAATGAGCGTCACTCACCAATCCTGGCAGTGAAGGGGACAGACAGAGCAGACTCAGAGGTACATTTCCTCCAAGATATCTGCTCTGTTGCCCTCTGCTTCCTGCCAAAAAGTTGTTTTTCTGCAATAACGTGGACTTATTCAGCCTATTGAAAGTATGGCTTTGCATATCGCTAGGTTAGTAATGTATTGGGTGTAATGTTATTATCATGATATTTCCACTTTAAACTGTTAATTGCTAGAAATGTCTGGAACACAATGCTTTAAATGTGTTTAAGTCTCTAGAATACAGAGGGTTAAGTGTGAAACAATATGCCTAGATTAGAAACTGTCCTGATCGATCATTTTTGCTTACCATCTGTGTGAGCATACATAGTTCTCCCTTACTCCCCAACAGTCTTACCCAGGCCTAAATATTCAATATTAGAGAGGACATTTCATTTTATTTGCATAGTGGTACATAATCTTGTAAGTGGTTTCTGCATCTAGATCGTTATGTACCATGGTCGTGATATTGCTTATCCTGCTTTCTCTGAACGCATTCACTTGCCAGATACCTTAAGTCTTCAGAACTGCTTCTTTTGCACAATACAAATTATCCTCTTGAGACCTTAAGGAAGAGATTACAATCAATTCAGTGTGTTTGTAGGAAGCATTGAAACCCTTCACAGTCCATGGAATCATTTTAAAAGACAAATTACTGGCCTGACTCTACCTATGAGCTGTGTCTCTGCAGCAGAATCTTTCCTTCAGTCTAGCTGGATTTATTATCTGACTTTGTATAGGTTTTCAAGATGACTACTGTTCTTTTATTTTGATATATTTTTAGACAGAATCGTCTTTTATTCATCTATTTATCTTACTGACATATAAATGAATTGTCATTTTTGTAGCAAGTAGCTTTATTTTAACCCCTTTACAAAAACTATTTGTCACTGTTTCATCTATTGTCATTTTTCAATATTTGTTTTCATCACATTAACCCCTTAACGACCAGCGGTCCTGGGACGTTTCCGTCCCATAAGGACCGCATAGAACCACGTGGACGCACCGGTACACGTGACCTGTCACGTGTATCGGCGCATCACTATGGGGCCTGATAGAGATCGCTCTGATCTTGGAGCGGTCAATTTCAGGCCCTATTTTTACTTACAGCGCTCCCGTTAGAGCACTGTAAGTAAAAAGTACGTGACGTACTATGACCGTCATCGGTCCTTGAGTATTTCAAGGACCGTGACGGTCATAGTACGTCACATGTCGTTAAGGGGTTAAACCTTGTTTACATTTATCCTGGTTTGCTTAGCTCAAGACCATCAGGAATGTACACTAGCTTTGTTAGTTTGACATGATTGGTTCATTGTTGCTGTATAAGCAATGTACAAAACAAAAGATAGAGCTCAGTTCTATCAACAAATTAATAAAATCCTACCATTTTCAGGTCATCAGTACTAGCACAGTGTTAGATGATCCACTTTAGTATGCATTTCTTTAGAGACATACAGTATATATTCCTGCTTTTATGCAATTCAAATCTTCCCCAACAGAAGGGGTCTGTTCTGGCCACTTCCCACTTCAATACATCCACAATTAAAGTGGAACTTTCAGCTTTATAACATTGCCTCCAAATACATTAGTAGTATAGCGATAGGCCAAGTAATAGTTGTATTATGGTGAATAAATCTATGTTATTGACGTAATCCACCTTCTTCGGCAGTCATCCAACAGACAACAGCGAGACATCTTAGAGGAAAGGTACCTCTGAGTCTGTGCTGTCTGTCCCATGCACTGCCCGGATTGGTGGTGACATTCATTGGTTACCTTAAGGTAACGGAATTTGCTGCCTGAGAAGGCGCACAGAGCTTCTCTTGTGAACTCTGTACCCTGGATGCCTGCCAAAGAAGGTGGATTACTTCAATAATGTAGATTTATTCACAATAATACAACTATTCCCTTGCCTATCACTATATTACTAGTGTATTGGGCAGCAATAATATAAAGCTGATAGTTCTTCTTTAATGCTTCTTTGTCATCCAATTATATACCAAAAGCCTGGAAAGTGGCTAGAGTTGTACCTAAGATATAGATAGATAGATAGATAGATTATTTAAAGGCATGGAAAATGTGTTCATACTCAACTATACAAATACTACAAACTGTCCAATGTTTTTGCCCGACTTCAATCTTGCTTTCGTAAAAGTCACTAAGTGGTCACTGCCCTCCTAAAAGTATGTAGTGTTAGCCAGAGTTGCATGGAACATGGTGAACTTACTGGAGCTACTTTAATGGATATTGTAAAGGCTTTTGCTACAGTAGACCATAAAACTCTAATACATAAAAGCAACAGTTCAGGTTCAGGTAATATAGTTCTGTAAACTGATGTTGCTCCTACTTATTTGATAGAATGCAATATGTGTCTATTGCTGACAGTGTCCATTCTTGCCCCTGTTCTATTTTCAATATTTCTATATGATCTTCCCACAGTTTGCAAAGCATCTTCTGTGACGGATCCACAATCTACACTAAAAATCCAAACATATCACAAGTTGAGGCTGTATTTACTGTTAAGATGAAAGATGGCTTAGTAAAGTCAAACTGTTCTTAGACACTAACAAAACAGTCACAACTGTATTTGTTAGAAAGCTCAAATTACTTAAAATCTGCAAGACCCATTTAACCATCATAACAAAAGTCTAAATGTAACATGGTCCCAGTAAACTTCTACAAATATCTTAGTATGTGGCTAGACCCCATCCTCATATTTGGTCTTCATATTGATAAAATGAATTTCCAGACTTTATCCTAAAGTAGGCACTATGCTTAGAAACTAATCCTATCTAAGTCTCCTGGTAAGAAAATGTTCTGACTGATTGTTTTGAGTCGGTAAAGAATTTTTGACCACTTGAGGCATAACTAGAAATGGATTGAGTGTTTTTGTTATGTTTTTTTTCCTCTGGATCAACAAAAACAAGGGTGGTGAGGCGGCAAAGCTGAACTTGATGGACGCATGTCCTTTTTCAACAACTATATTAATGTACTCCACATACAGTAGCAGAGTACAATATATAAATAAAGAAACCAATAAACCAATACTTTTTCTACAGGAAGTACTGGTGAGCACCTACACTTTCTTTAGCTAGATAGATGGACAGATGGATAAATAAATACATAGATGTACAAATAGATAGATAATGTATATAGATAGATAATGTATAATCTCAATTTTATAGATCTATGTATTTGTTTTTGCACGCTTGATTAAGTACTCTTGTGGACAAAATTTATTCTAAGTCTCGTAGATAAAATACAATACTTATCTACTTTAACCCCTTAAGGACCGGCCTCGCACGCACGGTGCAGTCACTTAAGGAGCAGGAACCTTTTTTTTTTTTTTTGCGGCATCCACTTCCGGGCTCCCCGAACAGTGTGCAGCCGCACGAGGAGCCCAGAATTCCATGACAGTCCAGGACGTCATGAGTCCTTAAGGGGTTAATATTCAACCTCAACACTTAGTAAAATGTATTCAGAAAAGTATTCCTCTAATTTCATAACTGTAGAAAGAAGGCTATGAGAAATATCACAGATATTGCAGGCATTTGATCTTGATCATCAGAAATTAAGGCTTTTCATTACACTAACACAAAGATAAAAAGTCTTGTTTGTGTTTGTGTTTTGGTCAGTTTGATGTTGCATTCGAACTGTTGATTTAAAACAGCTATCCAGCATTACCTTATATGAACCATGTGATTATCCAGAACTGAAACGATACAATGAAATCACAAAGAAGGCACCAAAGTCCTAGTTATTTAATATTTTCTTACTTTAACTGAAACTTGTAAACAAAAGAAAATATTGAAAAAGTATAAATGAAACTGAATATCAAAAGTATATTTTTGTGTGTTTTTGTGAGAAGACCAAATATTTACATGTTTGTATCTGAAGATCAAATGTGTGTGTGTGTGTGTGTGTGTGCGTGCATGTGTCTGATGATCAAGTGTCTGTGTGTTTGTATGTGTCTAAAGATCATGTGTGCGTCCAAAGATCAAGATTGTGTGTTTATGTTTGCTCGTGTTTGTGTGAAGATCATGTGTGTGTGTGTGTGTGTGTGTGTGTGAAGATCAAGTTTGTGTGTGTTTATGAGTGTGATTGAAAAAACATGTCAGAAGATCAAATTATGTGTGCATGTACAAGAATGCAAGTTTTGTGAGTGTGTGTATGTGTGTGGTTGCTTGCATGTGTGTTTGTGTGTGTCTGAAAATCACGTGTGTCTGAAGATTAAATGTATGTGTGTGTGAGTATACGTGTGTAAGAGTCTGAAGACCCAAGTGTATGTGTGTGTGTGTTTGTGTGCATGTATAAGAATGCAAGTTTTGTGAGTGTGTGCGTGTGTGTGGGTGCATGCATGTCTGTTTGTGTGTCTGAAAATCACATGTGTCTGAAGATCAAGTGTGTGTGTGCATGTATACATGTGCAAGTCTGTCTGAAGACGTAGTGTGTGTATGTATTTGTGAGTGTGTGACTGGAGATCAAGTGTGAGTGTGTGCATTTGTGAGTGTGTGTCTCTGTTTATTCCACCCCCTGGTTGCCCTAGCATCCAAGGGATTAATATAGTTGTATTTTTATGCTATATAGAAGGGGTATTGTCTGTCCCTGACAGCAATGGATGGGGCTAGAGGCAGAATCACGTGAGGAGTGGTCTATGTATGTGAGACTGCCTGGGAGAATGTGATACAGTACCCTGGACAGCTATGTGTTGATGGATGGGAGTGTCCAAATTACAAGATTTGCTTCATAATGGTGTTCAGAGTGGAGAGAGGGGCAGGGAGTAGGTTAACAGGGGAGGACTGGTGGAGCCACACTGGAACTCAGAGGCAAAGAAAGCAGATCGATCCCCTGAAACATAGTAAAGGACAGTGAAAAACAGAGTGTATGGGGCAGATCTGTAGAGTTCCACTGTATGTCCCTTCTTGGAAGCTCAGGTACCTTGCCTAGGGTAGTGAAGATATAAATCCACAATTGTGTTACGTACCCCTCTGGCACTCAGAGGGTTAAAAGAAAGGAAATTAAAAAAAAATTACAGCATGAAGCATGAAGTACAGAGAAGCTGGCCTAATATCTTTTAGTAGATTGAAGTTTTAGTGTGCTTGCCTGTTTGCACACAAACAACTGATGGTAAGGATTGCCCTGAACAAAAAACACAAAGAATGGCACATTACCCTGCCTACAAAGTAGGTGTAAAATCTGTGGACACCTATATACCACAGACAAGATACCCATACCAAACACCCAGTTACACCATAAGATCAACGGTAATTTCACCTGCAAATCATCCAATGTAATATATCTCATCATGTGTGCACAGCCCTTTATGTGGGGGAAACGGGACAGAAATGACATAAGAGGATTAATTCCAACAGATCCAGCATTAACAACAAAAAGACAGAGACACCAGTGGGAGAACATTTTTGGCAAAGTGAGCACAGTGTCAGGGACATTAGACTGACTGTACTGATGGGACAATTTCACACTCAGAGGGACAGAAAATTATGGTAGGTAAAATCAATGCTACAATTTGACTCTTTGACTTATGGGCTGAATAGAGACAGAGAGTTTCTGTCACATTATCACATTGTGCATTAACTTTTACAACAGTCCCTCTGTGATCATAAATACCTGGACTCAGAGGAAGAATGCAATTTAAATCACACCCTCTACTATTGACTGATCAAAGAGTCAGTATCCGGACTAAAGTTTTATCTGATTTCCATTATAAACAATGTAATGTGTACTTGTATTTAAGAGAGAAGTTTTCATATTTATATGTATAACATGCCTGGGGAAGAGACCTAAGAAGTCTTGAAAGCTTGCACTTTAAATCTGTTTAGTTAGCCAATAAAGGTATCAACTTTACTAAATTTTTGCCTCCTGTATTTCTGCGGCTAACACGGTACCAACTCTTGCCTGTACACACAGGATGAGATCAATACTCAGAACAAAAGAAAACTCAGCAGAACTTGGGGTCAGTATATTTATGTAGCTGTTGTAAGGGTCACTTACTCCTGCTCACCTTAGAGAGAGAACACGGATTCCAACCTAATAATTACCCACTAGAGCCCAGCACCAGTTTTTGTCATGTGTCCTGGGATGAAGCTGCAGTATCCTGAAATAATGTACTGCTGATAGCTCTTGAGGCTTAGGGCTGGCTATATTTGACATAGAACATGAGAAAATCATTATTCCAGGGATGCTAGAGGCATCTCTGTTGAATTACTTTGGAGATATATCCCACATCAAAGGGGTTAAATTAGTCAGCAGACCCCAAGGCCTCTGTAAAATGTCCATGATGTCAGTTCAAAGAACTAAGAACAAGTAGAAATCCCAGAAATCTATTTTTAAATCAATTTTAGCAATGATTTGTTTAGTATTTCACAAGATCCAGTATTGCCTGCTCAGTTTTATAGAGCCACATATATATTATGCAGAGAAATGTGATGCTAATATGAACCAAATTTCATTGGCTCTAGAGTAACACGTGATTCTTTAGCTGTCATAGGGTTCCAACTCCCATGATGACCATCTGTTTACATGGTGTTGCTGGAGGTATGGTTGATGGGCAGAGCATTTGTGAGACGTTTTGGACTTCATGCCCTATTGACAGCTCTTTGTGATACTGAATAAATGGTGCTGGGTAACTGACAAAAGGTTTCAGCACATTGACCTGGTTGATAATCAGCTTTGCATTCAGTGGGTTTAAAGACTCATTTAAATCCTATTTCAACTGATCCACTACTGCCTATTCAGGTTTATAGCGCGGCTGGCTGGAGATGACGGGATTTGTAGTCTTCCACAGCTTGAGGTTCTCAAGCTGGCCACTCCTCCTTTAACCCTATGAGTGCCAGAGGGGTACGCAACGCATTGCAGAGCAATATGTTGCGTACCCCTCTGGCACTCAAAGGGTTATATTTCATTACCTTCAAAGCATGACTGCAGCATCACTGTAAAATGGTAAATATGGGTGGTACTGAATATCTTGAGTGACTGGTTTGAATAGTTTAATTAATAAACCCACATCATGTCATATGTTAAAGAGAAAACATTTTACAGGTATTTTAGCTCCTCATAAAATATGATCCTGATTAAATCAAAATAAAAGAGAACTAAAATTAATTTTATTGAGGGTGCTTGAATATAATAATATAACCACTACAGTGCACTATTTAAAGAAACAGTTGTACATTTGAAAATAATATTTCAAACTTTCATATGCTTACGCTCTACAAAAACAATTCATATATATATATATATATATATATATATATATATATATGACCATTCATGTTTAAGATGATACATGGTAATGAATATTGACCCTATAGATGAGTATTCTAAAGGATGAAGAGGGCTCAAAATGTTGTTGTCCTGTCGGAGCAGTGTTGAAGGCACATCGACAGTATACATTAAAGTGTCTTCAACATCATATCCCCCTCAATCCTAAAAGAAAAAAATCGACATCCATCTGACGTTCCTTCACCAGGTTTATGAATTTTCACTCATCCCATCGACAATGGCCTATTTCCATATGGAAATGAAGCATAATGATGCATTTTCATATGGAAATGCAGGATAATGAGCCAATATCCTATGCAAGGGGGTGTGTTCATATGTTAATTTGGAACTTCACCACATGCACTAAACTCCGATAGCAGCCTGTGCTGTTGCTGTTCACAGTCTCAACATCACCTACCTGAGGGTGGTGATGCTGGGATCTTCCTATAGCTCTCTATGGAGCCAGAGGACAATTCGCTGTCTCTATTACAGAGCAGAGACAGCAGCTGCTTTCACGTGTGTACTTTATCAGATTTTACATACAAGAATGCACAAACACAATTCTCTGATATAATAGTTTGCTTTGTTTATTCATTCTGTTTGAGATTTGAGGTTATCCCCAGCTACTAACTCTTTGAGTGCCAGAGAGATATCCAGTTAATTGCTTTGCAATGCGTTGGATACCTCTCTGGTACACAAAGGGTTAACGTGACCGTGTATGCTATTTAAAAATGATTACTTACCTAGAGATACACAGATCATTTCTCCTTACCCAAAAATAATATTTGAACATTGTGTTATAAAGCCAGTACTGCTAATCTCAACAGAATCCAACTAAACCTGACAGAGCCCAATGGAGGATCGTTAACTCTTTGTAGTCCAGAAGTGGGTGCAATGCCTTTCATTCTTAAAGGATTAAGTGAAAACATAATTTATGCCAGGCTGTGTGATCTACATCGGTCCATCCCCTGTACCCCGGACACACATTCCTGCTAATGTCATGCTCCATATCTGCACCAAGTAGTGCCTCTGCTAGTGGGTCACACACCAGTCTGGTGCCCCCTTCACTCACCCTCAGGTAGAGGTAAGGAGCTATCCCAGGATCAGTGGTGGGAGAGGACAGGGAATTCTTACTAGGAAAGCTCTGCCAGTCACAGGGATACCAGTGACAGAAGATGCCACTGATATAATTGATTAACCCTTTGAGTGCCGAAGGGTTATGCAACACATTGCAGAGCAATGCGTTGTGTACTCCTCTTGCTCTCAAAGGGTTAAATCAGACAGACACCCCTTCTGTCCTGTGCAAAGTATTCATTTATGCTGGTTTTATGTGCAGCCCTCACAGCAAGTCTGGCAATGTGAGCAGATGTGACTTCGCCAAGCAGCACCAATGGCGTCCACTCCCATTGCCTTATAACTCAAGGAGGGCAGAGGGGCTTAACAGCTAACTCCAAAATGCCTAATTCACAGTCCAAGTGCACCCCAGAAAGTAGAAAAACACAATTAAGTCAAGTTCTGTAAATATACACATCAAATGGCTGAACCCTGTTAGAATTCGACTTAGAGGAGGGAGGAGCGAGGAGGAGGGAGGTGATAAAGTGAAGGGAACACTCTGCACAAGAAGAGGAGGGGATATGAATTCGACAAGCAGCAGAGCTCGCATTTGCTCACATCAGCTCACCTCTCTAACTGATCAGTGTGTCTGTCGATGTGAGCAGATGCGAGCGCTGACAGTTGTCAAATTCACGTCTGCTCCCATTCTTGTGCAGTGTTCACTTCATCACCTCCCCCTTCTCTAGATCAAAGGCTTCCAGGTTTCAGTTTTTTGATGATGTACTTACTTCATCTGCATGGGGCTGTATAAGCATACCTACAGATCTACCAACAATAAATTAACAATGCCCCCTTATCTCAAACTCCATCATTTAATTTTGAGTCTACACCTGTACCCACACCTACAGCTGTTATACTTAGCCTCTCAGATCCTTACCACCTTCTATTATCGATCTGGAGAGGCAAGAAAGCAGGCAGCCGCATCTTCAAAATATTTTCATATCAGCTATGCAACAATGCCACATTTTCTCTCACTGGTCCAGAAATGTTCCCTGGGACAGCTCACCCCAGCTGTCCTCTGTGTTTGCTACACTGACAAAGTGAATGTTGGTTTGGCAAATGAGTTTATTCTTCTCACAGTCTATCAGCGAGTAATTAGTGATCAACTGGTCGGCTGGGATTGACCGATTGGGCACCCCTTCCCTGCACTGGTGTATACTGTCTTATCTGGAAGCTTACTTTGAAGTGAACATTATCTTCATGGATATTTGCGTATGTTAAGGTGGGGAGTATGATAAAACCTTTTATTTTAAATAAAATAAAAAAAATACATGACCAAAAATCTAAAATATGTCTATGCAGATATCATGATAAAATACAGAAATACAGGGACACTTAAAATGAAAATTATTTTTAGAGTGCAGCCACTCTGCACCACTGTCGGTTGCAAAGCCATCCTGTAAAGCACAGATAATATCAGCATTCTGCCACAAGAATATGAAACAGAAAGCTTACCCAACTGTCACTGAAATGGTTGAGTGGGGGCTGCTGTTCTTGGTGCTGAAGTCTCTCTGCACCATCTCTGCTCCCTTCCTTCCCTCCCCAATACTTCAGCACTTTTACAACAGGATGAAATGCTAATGATCACAGTTTCTCCCCCTCCCCTTGCAGTCCTAATTCTTAGAGCATACATCAAAATATCAAAGTGCTTTAAACACATCAACAAAAACATATTGTCACAGCATCAACCTTTAGTGAATCTCCACCACAGTGTGACTTGTATAAGAAAATAAAACTCAAGTCCCAAGCAATATTAATTTGTTGATCTTAAGAGTGATATCAATCATGTAAATAAACCCCACTACAATGTTCAAATAGGGAAATGATGGCTCACATTCAACTTTGTAAAAATGACAGGTAAATGGCAGAGAGAAGAAAATGTCAATGCCACCACTACTCAGTGTTAGAAATGGTGTAAAATGCCACACAATCAAGAGAGAGCCTATGGTTGAATTGAGGACAAAGTATTAATAGATTAACTTACACATAACATTTGAAGCCTGTCCATATCACGGTTGGTCTGCTTAACAGGACAGGAATAACTAATACCTTCTCCAAACCATTAAGATCCTCTGTAATAACAAAACTTGTCTTCCTAAACAATCATAAATGTGATTAGGGAAGAGTATATTTTAAATACCTCAAAGGGAAACTAGACAAAATAATACTTTAAGCTTGCTTAGTTTATAAAAATGTATTGTCTCTTATAAATGTTTATAACTAATCTTTACATTTTAGCTTTGTTCACACATGCAGCTTTGCCGAGATGACACAGTTGCTGTGCCTAATCAACCAAAATATCTGGACTGATCATACAGCACCTTGCTGTAACTCCCTGCTGACTAGGGAAGGTTGCTGAAGAGCTGCAACAGTGAAGATCTGAATTGTATTCCATTGCATTCCATGGGGGCACCATTAAGGCAATTTACAAGAGTGATTGACTTGTCATAGTGATTTTCTCAATGATCCAATCACAGGCTGCTCCTCTTGGAAGCCATCCAATCAGATAATACTGATACCTAAGTGGACTGGCAGATTTAAAGTGTATCCCTCCCTCTTTGTATGTCTTGCAGAGTGAGTACAGTGCATGGGAGTTTGGCAATATCAGAGTTGTGTTGCCACAATAATATGTCTCATATAAATAAGGTATTGTAGTTGATATCACTAAAATAAGGCCTCAAACATGTAAGCAACTGTGCCACGGGAACAACGTTGTCAAAATAGCTGGCATTTCACCCTAGGTTCACACAATGCCCACACTGAATTATCCTACTGCACCTGGTGATGGTCGCTGGAAATGTGCAGAAGTGACCGTCTGGAAACAACCTATGGAGCTTCTATGCAGACCATTCACATGAGTAATGGATTTGCTGTAATTCTGTTTTCAGCAGTACAATTACAGGCCAGCCCATGTGGGTGGTACAGGGGTCAGTCAGCAGATTTAAAATGCATTCTTCCCTGTGCTTTGACTCATGGGTTAAACCAGTCCATAGGACATGTTGATACCACAAAGGCACCAGGATACCAGTAAGGTATCACCTGTGTGAATAGTGAAAGTCTAATGCTCTTTTCACATTGGCAACACCAATCTGAGAAGCTGCATTGTTGCTACCTCCTACTGAAAAAGCTCCAGTTCTGGGCTGTGGTGTCTTGCACATGAGTGACTATCAACCTCAAGTGAAATTATCAAAATCCAGCATGCTGTAACTTTACTTAATTCCCTCAGAAATGTAGTGTTAGTCAGGAAGGTCTTGCCAGTGGACTATGGGGCCACTGGCAATTCTTACAGAACAGAGCTAATGGAGGATACTGTATTCATCACAGCCTCCAGCGAATGATCACTCAAGTGAGCTCCATCCAGTACTATTGGCTGGCACTTACATGGACCAGTCAGCAAACACAAAGCAGGAGAGGTGAGTAAAACAACCCTGGAGACAGAACTATTGTAGGGGCTGTAACAGTTCTGTCACCCATGTGAAAGATGCCAAAGTAGTTGGCAGTGATCTGGAAAAAAACATTTGCTTTTCACAGGCAACTCAAATGGTGCTGCAATGTACCATTTTTAAGCATCCTGTTACTGAGTGTATCTCACCTTGGTTCTCCTGCATTCTCCTGGTGATCCTCTCGTATAGAGGGAGGGTGGAAGTAAGAAGGTGGACAGCCAACCTGAGTCATCCAGATATTACTGGCTGACTCTTAAATGAGTAGGCTAGTCACTGAAGGCTGCAAAGACCATTGCTGAGTCCAGTATCACAATGTGATCAATTTTTATGGGATTTCCATAGACCACCAGGCAAATCAGGCATGCTGCAACTGAGATGTATTTCAGCTGAATGCACTAAAGTTTCGGCATCCTTCAATAGCTTGTGACATGTGCTGTGTTAGTGGCCTATGTGAACAGGGATATAAATAGAGTACATTTTGAGGTGTGAAACACAGCATTGTAAACACTGTGTTTCTTTCTCTCATGTGAACCCAACCTTGCACAGGAAACTTTTGTAGCCTAGCCTGACGTTTTATGGCACTACTTTTTTTGTAACAACTGAAAATGTTAGTGCATTTTTATCACAACCTCTACCAGAGGTTACTCATCATCCCATTCTCTGATTATAAAGGGAGTAGTTACAATGAGATTAAATTGAACCCCATACTACAAGTTTGTAGTTGTTCATTGCACTATTGTAGGAAAGTTGCAACATATTATGTCTCTCTGAGACAATCTCAACACATTTTCATTGTTCAAATCCCCATACCACCCAAAGATTCACAATGCATGCATTTGTTCATGCTTGGCTGCCACTGTGACAGTATCACTGGTGTGAAAATGCCTTAGGCCCCTTTCCCACAGGCAACACTTCACATCAATGCTACAACTGTAATGTCACCTGTTGTGAAAGGTATTATGCTGGGCTATGGTGCCTCATTCTGGCAACTATTGCCTTGCGTGGATGCACAAAAGTCCTGCATAATGCATCTTTACTGCGTTTCCACAGGATTATCAGTGGAATGCAGGAGAAGGTGAGTGAAAGTACACAGGTGACAGAACTGTGCTGGGTATCACAGATAATACTACACAAAACCCCCATGACAAACAGTATACCCGTACAGCATTCTACAGCTGAATATAAACCAAATTATTGGTTAAGTCCTCATTTACTCTGTCTAGGCTTCTATTACTAAGTGTATAAATCTACCATGCTTCCCTCTCAAGCATTAGCTTATCCCACAGACCTCCCACTACAGGGTTTTTACTCTTTCAGTTCCTACAAATCTTAAAGTACCTGTACATCAGTCATGCACTGCATTACATTGTCTGGCCACAAAACATTTCTTCCTCTTTATTTATGATATATTTGATAGTATCTTTGCTCAGATAGTCTAAGTCCCAACCTCCTTTTGCTGTAACCCACATACATTTTTCTTTCTTTCACTCTTCCAAGTTATCAGATCCCTCAAATCATATGTTTTACCTCTGAAGCTATTTGTCTTGGCATGTTCAGTGAAATTATATACAGAGTTATTACCAGTCAGGCAAATATGTTAGACCAGTGTTTTCAGATTATCCCACATCTATCTGATTATGTATTTGTCTAACTGAATGCGCTGGTTGTTTATTATATTTATACTAGTATGAAAGCCTGTGCACATGGGCTAAAGTGCCTCCAAGTGGCCACGGTTGCTGCCCCGGAGCCAGGAGCACAGACAGGCGGTAGGTCGTTTGGAGCTCCCTGCTCCGGATCAGCACGTTCAGCCAGTCTCTCCTATGTATGACTGCATTGTTCCGGAAGTCTCTACCGCTCATGTGCTGTTACGCACACAAGGAGCTTCTCAGGCTAGCGATTTATATAGATACTACTATGAAAGTCCGTGTACACAGGCTAAAGTGCATCCATGCGGCCTCGGCTGCGACCCGGGAGCAGAGACATGCGGTAGGCCATTTGGAGCTCCCTGCTCCGGATTAGCGTGTTCGGCCAGTCTCTGCTGCTCATGACTGCATCGTTCTGGCAGTCTGTACTAGGCATGTGCTGTTATGCACACACAGGGAGCTTCGCAGGCTGGCGATTTATATAGATATTTATAATAATATTCCTATATAATCATTTGCGGTCCCAGGAAGGTGCGCCGAGAGGACTTCTGTCTGAATTTGGAGCGTCCCGCTCTGTATCAGCCGCGGAGCGGGCAGTCTTTACTGTGCATGACTGCAGCGGTGGCACTGTGGCCCGTGTAAACTGGCTTTTCAATTAGTAATAGATATTCCCTTTAGTTTTTTGTTTCTCCTTATTGTAAGTTTCCATTTTCACAAAGTAGCGCTGATCTATTACCAGTGGGTTTTCTACACAGTAATAACCTTAACCTAATGTTATTCTAAATAAACGGTTTAGATTTTTATATTTAAAGGGGTAATAATACTTAAAATGTAAAAAAAAATATGTTGTAGGGTTTATCCCTCTGAGTAAAACAAGGGTACTCCCACTGCTGAAAGGTGTTTTATTCAAAATTTATTACAGCTCAAAGTTGAAATTTTTAGGTGCAATATCACAGTGGCCTGAAATTGCACAGTGGCGCTGTTGTTACACCATCCTATGGAGATTTATGGTCTATGGAGCAGAGCTGTCCATAGGATGGTGTAACAACAGTGCCACTGTACAATTTCAGGTCACTGTGATATTGCGCCTATAAAAATTCAACTATGAGCTGTAATAACTGTTGAATAAAACACCTTTCAGCAGTGAGAGTACCCTTTTTTACTCAGGGGGATAAACACTACAATACATATTTTTTTACATTCTAAGTATAACTATCCCTTTAAGGATTTCAAGGCTGTTGAATGCTATTTAGGTATCATGTTTTATTTCCTCAAGGTTTTGTAAAATCCAGCACTGTACCATTCACTAAGGGTGACATCATTAACAGACCATTGCTGCTTTGGTGTCACTTGTGTGAAAGGGGCCTTACAAGATATTTTATCACAGAACAGATATTGATTTATTATTCACATTACACAATAGAATTCAATGTAGACTCCTCCTACTTTATCTCTGTTGCAGTTTAGAGAAGAAAATAAAGTACCCCACATGTCATTGCTTTATAATCTGATAAGTAAAATGCATAAGATTGCAATAACCTTGAACAGAAGTAAAGGTGAAAAGAGAAACCACACTGTTTAAAGTTCATTAAACCCATGCTGTTGTTGCTGGGGGGACATTTTTAATAATTTCCTTAAATTTTATAACCTGTTACTGTGACATTTTTAGATATTTATATACCAATAATGAGTACAAGCCAAAACTAATGTTGTGGTAATGTAATCAGCCTTAATACATAAGCCTCTATTCCAAGGTGTAGAAGATTGTAAACCTAGTGAACTTTTTAAAAGGGCATTTATTTTGTGCCAAATACCATATGTTATGTCACTGATAACATATTTGAAAATTACAGACAGCCCAAGTATGCTGTTTGATCATGACTTACCACATCCAATTTCATGTGGAAAAGAGGCTGAAATCCTAACACTATTAAACACTGGTCTCTGTCTGCTGTACTTCAACCTATTCATACTCAAGCTGTTCCATTTAGATTAACTAATCTAACTCAACGCAGTGCCCTTGTGATCCTTTTAAATCTGTTTCTAATTAAAGCTTGTGTGGTTCTCAATCATGTGTGCCAGCTCAGTTTGCTGTGTTTTTATTTTTGTTCCAGTTGCTTTCAGTGATCTAATCCACACCAAAATTCGATAGAATGTGTACCTCTATTGATTATGCACAGAGGATTGCATATGGGTCATCATGGCCCTTCATGAAACATCTCATCTAGTCAGATGATATTTTGGGTTCCTGCAGGGTCAATATAACAAAAGGACAAACTGGACAGCTCCCCAGGGCCCTCTGCTGAGAGGGGCCCAGCACAGTAGAAGAGAACCATTGACATCAATGATACTCCTGTCTGTGTAATCTGGGGTACACAATACATTGTGCTCAATGGGTGAAAACTCAAAATTATATGAAGTTGAATGAGAAGGTGTATATACAATATGAAAAAAGTGGAGCAATTACAGGGCAAGCTAAATGCACCATAAGGAACATATATAAATTTCCTCAGTACGTATTGATTTTAGTCTCCAACAAGTGACTGAAAGCCCCAATGGGAATTTTTATTTGTACTCTAGCATGTTGGTGGTTTTCACCAGAATTACCAATTTCTTAGTACCTCGGTCTCAATCTTTTAGTAACCTATTGTGGACCAAAGGGGTGTGAGATGCATTGCTCTGAAATGCATTGAACACTACTCCAGTCCTCAAGGGGTTACCTTATAACAGTTCTAAACACTTAGCATTATGTTGACCTAGGTGTGAGCATACAACATTCTAGGAAGTTCAGTTCATATAAGGTGACAATTGTGTGAAGCTGCAAACCTACTTTTAGAAGGAGATGTAATTCTTATGTAACCCAGTGGGTGCTAGAAAGGTCTCCAACTCATTTCAAAGCGGTTAAGGGAGCCCAGTAATTTATATTTTTCCCAGGCCCTAGCAAAGCCTTAATGTGACCTTGAGTGGTTGCAGGTCTACTGAAGTATTCAACATCAGTAAATACTGTAAAATTCTCAATTATTGAAGGCATGAACCATTATAACAAAAGCAAGAATGCTGAGGTTGAACAATGATATATGCTACGCTTCTTTTTCAGTTGCATCTGAAAGAGTTCATTTAAAGATGAACTTAATGATTTTGCCCTTAATAACCTAAAGCCATCTGGTCTTAGACCTTCCAGCAATTATACACTGTGACAATGAAGGACATATGTTTAGTTATTCTAAAACCCATCTTCAGAGCCAGATTCCCACAGAGCATGGCGGCTGTTGACCTTACATCATTTTAATAACACATACCAATAAAACTCATGTTCTCAAATCCACAGTAGGCTCTCCTCATTGCCCTCTTTTGCTTTTATGCCATACTAAAGGAATGTAGAATTTATCAAGAAATGCCAGTTACGTGTTTATGCTAGAATCCTCAGTGGAGAATCGTCAGTGGAGATCTTGCTGTGAGATTTATTTTCCTGTCCACATAACAGTGTAGTTTAATTGGCATAATTTTGAATATTAAGGCTTATTTGATGCCTAATGAGTAGGGATATATATGGAAGATCTAATTATCTACTTGATGGAATTTCTGCCTAAAAGGAACTTTGGGTCATATTTATAAAAGCAAAATGGAGTTATTCTGGAGTAAACTAACTGTAGCATAGGGAACAAATCATAAATTCACATGCACTTCAACAGAGCTTTTTAACACCTTGAATGCTAGAATGGAGACCTCTCTAGCATTCAACAGGTTAAAATCCTGATTTAATTTAAAGGAATGTTTATTTGTCCCCTATGGTGCAGTTGGTTTATCTCCAGAATAACTGTTATCCTATGGAAATGTCACCGACTAATTGGCGACCAACACAACGGCGCATTTACAATGCCGCCTCCATTAAAAGGGCGACATCCGAATGTCGCCCACATAAAAAGGGCAACTTTCTGATGTTGCTGGCTTAATTGTCACCACCATCTGTGCCTTAGCCTTCTGAGTGCCAGAGAGGTACGCAAAGCAATGCGGTGTGGACCTCTCTGGCAGTCAAAGGGTTAAGATGCCCTCTTCCTCTCACAAGGTTAGTGTGTGTTTGAGGTAGCTGCTCAGTTCTTTCTTTCTCCAGAATCTTCTTCCAGGGCCAGTCTGTGAGCAGAATAACTGCAGTTTACCTTGATAAATATAGGCCTTTATTCCTGCTTTCTGCTGAAATTTATACAAAGTGGTAATATCAGCAGAACTTACCTCTAGACGGGGAAAAACCTTTCAATGAAGTGTTCCCTTTCCAAGTTCCACATTTCTACTACAAGTTCCAGTGTTCTATCACAATGTTTCCAAGGGTCCTATAATGATTTCACAAAGCACACACACATCATCACACATATACACACACTGGCACAATCTCACTGAGCCACAATGTCAAAAAGGTCAACAGAAAGGGGCCTTCCAGTTGCAACTCCATTTGAGGAGGAAGGCCCTGTTTTTTCATTAATTTCTTCTACTATGGGTTATTCCACTCATTGCTGCTAATATGGATGATGTAATAAGAAGGACTGGAGTAATTTTAAGGCCAATCAATTGCACCATTGGGGACTAATAAAAAATTCAGTTAATTGAAATGGGGCATGTAACCTCTTGAATGGCATGTGTCCTCTATGGTACAGTTGATCTGCCCAAGAATTTCTTGGTTCTTCTTCAACAGCAGTGATAGGTAACCAGTGCTGGAAAAAAATGCAATGTAGCCCATTTTAAAGGGAATTATTCAGTCATTTTAAATCACTAGCTTATGATTCTATTGAGGTTTGTGGACATTAATGTGAATGACACACTTGAGTAAACATAATTACCTCTATCTTACCTTTCTGTGCTGTGGTTATTATTACTACCTAGGGATGTTATCAAAATTACTCAGAGACCTCCCTAACTGAATATTGTATTTGAAACCAATCCATTCATTTTAATTATTTATATTTTCTCATTTGCTTTTATCAATAACAACTGTCTTTCTGCCCTTTAGAGCCCCACCCCCCTACTACTTCAATCTAAAATCATCTGATAATGTCTCATACTCCAAAACAATTATTTAATCTAATCTCCCACTCATTATTAACCATCTGGACACAAGATAAGTCTCCAGTTCATTGTGTTGCATCCGAGCAGGGCTTTTTTAAACCACTACTAGGCTCTGGGAAAAGTATAAATGATTGGGCCCCTTAACTACTTGAATGTTACAAAACAGGGAAGGCGACCTGACTCTCTTCAGCTATGGAGGACTACAACTCCCATTATTCCCAGACAGCCAGTTATAGTCCTCCACAGCTGGAGGGCCTCAAGTTTCCCAACCCTGCTATAGCGGTCCCACACATTGCTTAGCTTAGCATCCAAGTGATCAAACAATAACTACACCTGTTTTCACATCTGAGTACTGAGCTTTTAGTAACTTCACACAATTCTGAATTTACATTAAATGTTGGGTGCTCACACCTATGTTTACACAATGACAAGTGCTTCTACTTGCAGTAGCTTGAAAAATACTGAGATGTCACACCCATCTATACACAATACTAAGTTTTCACACCTTGCTTCATGCATTGGTCAGACAATTGTGCACCCCAGATTTTCAGGAAGAGGAAGACACAGAAGGTTCCATTCCGTGTTTTATGACAGTTAAATCTCATTGACTGGGGATGGGTGGGTTCCACTAGTGGTCCCTAGGCAGTTGTCCACTTTGCCATATTGTTAAAATGATCCTGGACATTACATTTTTTTAGCATCCAAGTGGTTAAAGGGAATGTTTCGCCCATTTACAACTTTGCCTAAATTGTTTCATTATATATTGTAAATAATGAAAAGTTTATAATTTAAAAAAAAACACTTGTTTGGAGAAATTAAAAAAAAATAAATGCAGCTCTGTACCTACTTCCAGGAGACTGTGTCTTTAATTGATCTGTACCGCAGTCTGACGCTTCTATCCAGCCTCCTCTGATGACGGAGGCTTTCTGTCTGTAAGCTGGAGCGCTCTCATTGGCCAGAAATCGATCTCTGCCAGTGAGAGCACTCCAGCTTACAGACAGAAAGCCTCCGTCATTGGAGGAGGCTGGACAGAGGCGTCAGACTGCAGTACAGATCAGTTAAACACAGTCTCCCGGAAGTAGGTACAGAGCTGCATTTATTCTTTTAATTTCTCCAAACAAGCGTTTAAAAAAATATATATATATATATATACACTTTTCAACTTTTCATTATTTATAATATATAAAGAAATGATTTAGGCAAAGTTGTAAAGGGGTGAAACATCCTCTTTTAGAACCAAACCTGCTGCTGCTTTGGCATGATTTTCAAACTGCACCTTCTTCTTAACTCATCATTTAATCACAATCATTCACAAAATAGTGCTGTTTGCATATAACATTGATGAAATTCATGTGTTTTCTATTCAGCATTTCAGTTCACTAGCTCATGTGTTGACTTGATTGCTGCTGTCACCATTTAGCTGTTATTGCCATCAGTCAGCTATTTCCATACTAATCCATTGAAGACACACTGCTGTCAGGCTCATGTACCTCATCCATTTCTTTACATCTCCTGTTCTGCTTGCTATGGTTTCCCATAAGCCCTCTGTGTCCCTATGGGACTAAGTAAATTATTCATATTATAGGCACTAGTCATGACCTTCAAATCTTCAGTGATGTTCAGTCCACCTCAAAATCAAGCTCTTTCAAAAATTGCTCCCTCTGCCCATTCCTCTCTTATAATGTCCTTTTAGATGCTGCACCTCTCTAAAATACCTTACCTCGAATTATTAGGTATACATGCAGCTTATAAAGTTGAAATGCCAAAAATCATACATAGTATTGATCATAGTGCATCACAATAGGGGGAAATAACACTCCCAGTTGACTTAAATAATGCTTTTACCCCAATGAATGATAGAGGCATTCTAGCTGTTATAAGCCCCATTTATATCGAGGGAAATCACCCCTCCATGGTACAGATGGTTTGCTCCAGAATTGTTCCTCTTTAGGGACTTCATCACACTGAAGAGGTGCTAATCGGGGGCAAACCAAGTGTATTATAAGCATTCCTGGGAACTCTCTGACTTTGCCCTCTATACTTCTGTATTTTCAGTGAATTACCAGGTCTCTGGAGAGAGGCTGATTCACCGGTGGTGGGGAGGTCCTTCTGAAATTCCACCTGCTTCTGCTCCTTCCCACCCTGGTCCTCCCATTTCCCGCCCACTTCTCCTCCTTCCCCACCCTTTTCTGCCCACTTCCCACCCACTTTACTACACATCATGTTAAGTCCCCCCCATGATTAAGTCCCACCCCTTTGTGACGCAAATCGTATCAATTATATCCTCCCAATGGCACCACATGAGTCCTCTCCAGGGAATCTAGGTATGATTGTAGGAGAATAATAAAAATTCCACAAATCCATATTGAATTTAATGGGCATTGAAACCTCTTGAGAGACATCATAAACGCATTGTTTCACAATGCACTGGAGGAGCAGCGTAACTAGTCATTGGAGGATACCCTAACACAAAAATATCTTCACAGTGGCATGACTAAAACCTATTGGGCCCTGAGGCAAATGGGGCACTCTTTGATGCTGGGCCCCAGCACAGCTATACCTTCTGTACCCCCTGTAATTACACCCCTGTGCTGGCAACTCCCCGACATCATGGTGCAGTTGGTTTCCTCCAGAATTGTACTTTGTTTGCATCCTACATAATGTCCTTAGGACCTTATTCATCAAGCTAAAGACTTGCCATTCCAGGGTAAACCAACTTCACCATAGGAAGGACATGCAAATTCCCATTAATTAAAATTAATTTGTTTTTAACCTCTTAAATTCTAGAAAAGTCTCCAACTCATAACTTCGTAAAGCAATAGAGATCGCTCTAGCATTCAAGGCGTTAAATGTCCATATAAAATAGTTGGAACTGCTTACCCTATGGTGCAGTTAGTTTGTTCCAGAATAATGTCTTTTTAGAGTACTGAATATGATCCAAAGTTACTAACCCTTTGAGTGCCAGACGGATAAATGCTTTGCATACCCCTCTGGCACTCAGAGGGTTAATTCCTGATACTTTAGTTGTACTTGAAGACAGTTGTGCAGGACCACTGTTTAATTACACTCTCACAAACTTTAGGAATATCTTGTTTCAGTCAACATTCACCATGTGTCAGTTTTATTTGTAATCATTCGGACTTCTCTCTGGAATATGTAATGAACTATACAAATAAACTTGTAATACCTATATCTTAAAAAGCAGTGGCAATAACAGAATGAAAAGAAGAGGAAATCTGTATCATCTGCCCTTTACTGCACCAATCAATATCCTAACTCAAGAGTGTCCAATTTGTTTTTCCTTAAAGGGATAGTAATACTTTGTTTTAAAAATGTCTATATAATGTTTATAATGATATACTTCATTGCTACAAAATGTGCTTGCAAAACCAGGCACAGCACACTTTGTAGACTGTTCCATTGAAGTATATCATTATAAATAATGCTCTCTCGGCTCTGCTGAAGAGACCCCGGCTTGTTAAATGACCAGGATCTGCTTCTGTCCCATAGAGCGCTGATGTCTCTGAAAGGGGCAGGAGGGGGGACTTTAAATGCTACGAACTCAAAAACTATAAAGGTCTGAGAGATGGGAGGTAGGTTATTCCACTTCAATTGTTAATATCCTATATAATAATTTGCTAATGATGTTTGTCAGAAGCTGTCATGCACAGTACAGTCTGCCCATGCGCAAGTCTGCCCTCGCTCAGTAGAGACTGCTCGAATGCACAATGAGCCACTGGAGAAAAGAACAAGGTCTCCAAAAAACTAAAGGCTTGATCCAAATGTTGGCGTCGGCAGAAAAAAATGGTGACGGTAGTTTTTCAAGTCATGTAAGCGATTCAAATGTTCCCACAAGTAAGAGATAACAGCAGTTTTAAAACACACAACTCCCGTCGCCAAAATATCAAAATACCGCCCATTGAGGACAATGGAAAAGCAAAGCCCAGAGCCACTCAAATGTTGGAGTTAGGGCTAACGCAAGTTAAACTGCAACATTTTCCTCCAGAAATCTAACACCCTTTTTTTTTGGCGAACAGCACACAATAGAAAACCACCGTAGAGGAAAACAAAACAGAGAAGCAGGTCATTCACGTACACAACCCAAGCATACACAGGTCAGATATTAACCCCTGCAATGCCTAGCAAATACTACAACAAGGCCTACAACAGTGGTTCACAACCCCTCCACCTGAGACAGCTCTAACAAACAATCTGGATGTTCCAGGGCACCCCTAGAAGTTGTTAGAAAGGGCTCAGCGAAAGGAACAATCAATGGATACATACTTATTAGTGGGTCTCACAGTGGGGATGACAAGAAGGAGATAATTGAGCAGAATGACCACTACAAACATACATCACAGAACACATGTCTGCAAAGCGGTTGTAACCTGTATGGGAATAGTCAGGCAACCTGAGCTTGCGCTCATAGCACACTAAAGAGCCACAGCAGAAAGGTTGTGAAACACCGGCCTGAACCATACAAACAAGTCACAGACAAATAACAAGTCTACAGCAACCCCACAGGGACAAGGGGAACACAAAGCGGCACAACATAAGCCATCCCAACACACCTTTGAACAACAGGGGTTAACACACAACACATCATGCACACCTGTCACTCCTAGAACAAATCAAGCTCACATATGTATCCTCAGCAGTCCATGGAGACAAAACACACACCTGACAGGTGCATACCAATTACAAATAATCACACCACTAACCACAGACACACCAGAAAACAATTACCTGGATAACACACACCTTACCATTAGTCCATGATGACCACATGACTGCTCATGGACAACACTCCACTGCTGTTTAAAAGTGACAGCCCACCCTCCTCAGATGTAGTGTGAGAGAGAGAAAGACTGATAGCGAGACAAACCAACAGCAGTATGTACACATACCTGTACCTGAGACGACAGCGAAGGCAAAGGCGTGAGAGGGCTAGGGCTCACCATCCTCCACCCAAGCACCTCTGTCCAACAGCCGCCACCTCCTGCAACTTTTCATGCTCCAGCTGAAGAGCCATCCCCACCTGGAGGACAGCACCTGCCAGCAGCACCCCAGCTGCAACAACAGGACACCCCCCAGCTGCCACAGGAACCTGTGGAGCAGCAGAGGGATGGTAGACAAATGGCCAGGCCTAGGATATACCGCACCAGGGTCACACTACTGTGAATGACAGTGGAAGAAGTCAGAGACCGCTACAGACTAACGTCAGAGAGCATAATAATCCTATATAAGGATTATGTAGACCCTGTTTACAGTGCAAACTGTGCCCTGACAGGACTGCAGAAACTGATGTGTGCCATCCATTTCATTGCAAGTGGATCATTCCAATCCACAGAAGGATACATGTCTGGCATGTCCCAGTCCACCTGCTCCAGGGCACTGACACAGGTGTTGACAGCACTGAAGAGGAAGGCAAGTGCCTACATCCACTTCCCCACAACAGACATGGAGTGGGCACGGGTTAAACAGGCCTTCTATGCCAGGGGTGGAATGCCCAGTGTCATGGGTGCCATTGACTGCACACACGTCCGATTAAGAGCCCCTGCACATGATCCACATCTCTACGTCAACAGGAAGAGTTACCACTCAATAAATGTCCAGATTGTGTGTGATACTGGGATGAAGATCACTAACGTGTGTGCCAAATTCCCTAGGAGTTGCCACGACTCACATATCCTCAACAACTCATCTGTAAACAGGGATTTCGAGAACGGGACACATACAGGAGGATGGCTGTTGGGTGAGTCAACAGAGAACACACACCACCACATCCACAGGTGCACGCACACGTTGCATGTAAACACACACACCTCAGTATGTGCATGACACAAAAGGGGGGGAGATCCACCAAGCGGTGATGAAGAGGTGATGAAGTGCAGATGACTCCACCACGTCATCACATCTCCACTTCCCATGTAATGACATGTAGCTCATGTGCCCAGGTCCCGTCAACTGTGGACATCTCTGTGCATAGGCTCCATAGAATAACGTGGGAATTGCAGAAGAAATGGACCGGAGAAGTCATCTGCATCACATCACCTCTACATCACTTCTTTGTGAATACCCCCCCATGAATACATCATCCATGTAAAATGTGATTCACATGACACCATGTTACTACTCATCTACAGGTGATGCTAACTATGGGTGCAAGTCTTGGCTGCTCACGCCAATTGCCAATCCCCACACACCTGCTGAGGAACGCTACAACGAGGCACATGTCCGGACCAGGAATGTCAATGAGTGCACCTTTTGGCAGCTCAAATCCAGGTTCTGTTGCCTGGATCACTCTGGGGGCGCTCTGTAGTATTCACCTGCTAAAGTGTGTGATATCATCCAGGCATGTGCCCTGTTACACAACATAGCTGAGGACACACATCTTGTGGAGGATGTGCAGCCACACCAGCCTATGAATGTCCCTGTTCCTATTGATGGAGGGGAGGATATGTTGACTGGGACACAGATGCGAACCAGGCTCATCAGGGACTACTTCACCTGTGAGTATCATGCATGTGTGATCATGGATGTGCTTGTGGAATGCATGCAAACACATGTAAACCAACAATAATTATCTGTTCCACTCCACAGGATGACCCAACAACACAGTCCTAGCATGTCAAGGACATCATCCTTCATCCTGGGATCAAAGGTAAACCATATTGTTCATGTACATCACATAATGAGTTGTATTGATGTAAAACTACATCTACCAAGTTGAACATAGCCATGACACATGTAGAACCCTTTGAGTCACAGAGGGATACCCAATGCAATGACATGCAATGGATTCCACTCAGGAATATCATGTGTTAACCACTTAAGTGCCATAGGGGCACACAAAACATTTCAAGGCAATCAGTTTTGTTCCCCTCTGGCACTCGATTGGTTCAGGGGATAATGGATCAAACTTAGCTAGCATGTGAGCAATGCCTAATGGAGCTGAGTGGGGATGGTGGTTGTGTGTGGTGTTGGCTAAGGTATGGCAGTAACTATCCATTAGTCAGGTTGCAAGGCCTGCCATGCTGACTTGTTTGTGTGTGTGTATAGCACAATGAATATTCCACTCCATTGTTTGACAATGTGTTGTCCAGGCATCATGACCATATGAGGTGTTCATCAAGGGGATGGCAAGCAGACATACATATGTGTGTGACATGGATCCTGAGCACACACACCTCATCAGTATGTAGATCGAGATCCATGAAATAGCTCCCCTGTTCCAGTGGTCTTTGTTTACAATATGATGTGTGCGCCCACTCACATATATATATATGTCTGCTTGCCATCCCCTTGATACAAAACCCATAAGGTCATGATGGCTAGACAACACCTTGACAAGCAATGGATTGTTCACTCTGTGTCACATAACAAAGCTGTACCCGTGGAGTGCCAGTAAGGTCTCCAAAGCATTGCTGAGCAATGTGTTGTGTACACCTCTGGCACTCAAGAGCATGATGCTGGTACAGCCATAACATGACTGTTGTGTTCATAGTGCACTTTCAAATCTCGTTTTCACTCTCTGCAGGCATCCATGGCATGATCTCTCATGGCTGAGAGGTTTATTCCGGTGACATGTTGACTCCACGTCCATGAGGATCATCTGTTAGTGTTGATGTCAATAAAACATATGATCGTAAATGACTATCTTGTGTAATTGATTACCTTTCCCTCATCAGGGTTTTAAACAGATAGTAATACCTTCAATGTTTTAAAATCTAGGTATTCGTGTTCATCCCCCTGAGTGAAACAAGTGAACCCCCACTGCTGAAAGGTGTTTGATTCAAAAGTTGTTCCAACTCAAAGTTACCATTCATAGATCAAATGTCACAGTGGCCTGAAAGTGTCAGATGGTACTATTGCTACACCATCCCATGGACAGCTCCGGTCCCTGCACCATGAATCCCCATATGGTGTAGCAACAGTGCCATTTGACATCTTCAGGCCACTGTGATATTTGATCTATGACTTAAAGCTTTGAGCTGGAATGAAACACCTTTCAGCAGTGGGAGTTCCCTTGTTTTACTCAGGGGGATGAACCCTAATACATATGTCTTGAAACATTCTAAGCATTACTATCCCCTTAATTGTGATCATGTTGTTGATCTGTTGATCTAGTTAATGTTAATGTTGTTCAAGTTCAAGTCACATCATGGAACAACACCCTGATGTTGTTTGGCTTTGATATGTCTGTGAGTTGAACTTGTACAAACATGTCTGTATGTGATGTGTGTGTTCACCCTGCTGTAAAAGCTTGTGATGCCATTCTTTGTGCATGAGTTGTGTTCACTGCATAGCTGTGCAATGCACTGGAGACAACTCTGCCACTAACCGGATCTGAAATAAAACAAACAGACATAGACATGTGTTGAAGCAACAACTGCATGTTTATTTTTTTCTCCTGGGGGGTGCTTTGGGCAGGGTTGCAGGGGTAGCCTCCTGCACTTGACGCCGTGAAGCCCTAGTGGGTCTGGAGGCTGTGGGTTCCACTGGTGAAATGCTGGCAGGGGTTGTGGCACTAGAACCGGAGGCCTGGGCCTGGCGAAGGGTGTCCAGCCTGTTTCTTTCCCTCATCTCAACAACTACCTGGTCCAACGCAGCTGACATTCTGTTGGTGTAGGTGACCAGGTGGTTGATGAGGGTTAGTTGCTGGGCATCCATTGCCCTCATGCTGACCAGGAGGTTTGCCATATGCTGTTCCAGCCTGTTGAAGGACCGCGCACACCTCCTGGCCACCCAGAGTTGCCTCCTTTGGATTGCCAAACACTTATGTTCCACGTGTTGTTTAGATCTCAGTGCATTGGCTCCACAGAATAACACAGGGATTGCAGGTGTGATGACACTGCAGTTGTAATGTACACATTGTCACTTCTTTCTAACACTAGTGAATGCCCCCCCCATCAGGACTGAGCCTTGTGAATCACATATGTCCTGCAGAGTGGGGATGGTTGTGATTGCCCCCTGGCCATCCACACTCTGCAGGCTACATATGATGCAGAAAGCTGAACCTTGACTATTCCACTTGTACTAACTACCTACATGTACAACGCCTAGCCCTGACATGCAGTCACAATACAATAGGAAACACAACAATTCCCCTCCTTGCTATTCTCTGGTAACCCTTTGGGTGCCAGGGGATTAGCCAATGTATTGTCGAACAATGCAATACGTATCAATGTGGCCCTCAAGGGGTTGTGTGCTGACCTTTTTGTCGCTCTATGTATGACATTGTGATACACATAACTGTTAGATCTGTGACTGACACATGACAGTGTGCATTGTTTTTGTGCTGTGCATGATGGTGTTGTTGACAGGATGAAGGGGGGTTCAACAGGGACTTGACCATTAGCATTCAGGCTGGGTTTACCAAGTATTCTGTCCTTGTTTGACATCCCTCCAAGCTGTGTTGCTGAATTGTGGTTTGGAATGCTGTCCATGTGTTCAAGTGTCACTGTGTTGGCCTATGTCTGGTAGGTGTCAAGAGTTGTGTAATGTGTGTGTGGGCCTTGATGCACTTACCAGTGGACTGGAGGCTACTTTCATCCCCGGTGTCACTCCATTCAGGGATTCCGTGCACCAATATGGAGGAGATCGTCCTGCACATGGCCTCCTCCCACTGGCTGTACTCAACGAGCAGGGGCGGACTACCGCCTGTGCTGGCAGCATGCAAGGCCTGCTCTCCCATCTTCCTCTTCACCTTCACGATGGTAAACAGAAATAGGAAAAGGGTGAACTAGATGGACGCAAGTCTTTTTTCAACCTAAATTACTATGTTACTATGTTACCTTGGCCTTGCAGTCTGTCCACCTTTTTTGGACCGACTCCAGCTACCGGCTGCGGATGGCCACAGCATTCACTGCAGCCAGGACCTCCTTACATGAGGCCTTTTTCTTCGACCCCATCTCAACGACTGTCCCCTTGGGGAACAGGAGCCTCTCCCTGGCGATCACCGCCTCACACAGGACAAGGTTCTCCTCCTCAGTGAACTTGGGCTCTCTTGCCCTATACTCCTCCTCACCCCCGGAGGTTGTTTGAGAGCCTTGGCTCTCAGGCCCTGCCTGTGTTTGGTGCTCCCCCAGACGTACCCCTCATCCCACTCTCTCCTCTGTCCCTGCACTATATGTGCCTGGTCTGGCATGTCTCCCCCTCCTCCCCAGGGATCTCCCTTTCCCTCCCCTACCCTGACCAGGGATGCCCACCTGCATCTCTTCATCCTCTCCTCCTACACTCCCCACCCCTCCCTCCTCTCCATTCCTCTCACCCACTCACACCCAGGCACTCACTCAGGCCCTCACACACTCACTCAGTCATTCACTCACTCTCTGTCACTCACTTGTACTCACAGACTCACACTGTCAAAAAAAATATATAAAGTGTATGTTTTACTAACAAAAAAAATATGGGCTGTGTGTGTGTGTATGTGTGTTTGAATGCGTGTATTTGGTATGTACAAATGTGTATTATGTGACGCTACGTGTGCTGTCAATCTCTCCTTCTACCTGTGTGTGTGTGTGTGTGTGTGCGCGCCTCAGCTCCCTTTCTCTCTTTAACTAACCTCCACTCCTTGGGTGCTGAGATCTAGCTCTTGGAACTCGATAACAGAAAAAGGTGAGTAGGTGATTTTGGGTCTATTTATAGTTTTTTCGGCTCAACTTGACACTTTGGGGTGCTGTAATTGGCTGGGGCACTAGGTAACCTGGGACGTTTTGCTTGTTTTTTTATTGGGACGTTTCTCACATTTAACATGTGTTTTGCGGCGGTGATGAGGTCAGATTTTAGGCGACTCCAGTTTTGTAGTTTTTGTGTGTTTTGTAGGGCATCGCACGTTAACTGTTCTGGGTAAGGAACACTTTCATCTCACGTTACCCAGTCTTGGTTAACTAGCGAAGGCAGTTTTTTCTTCACGCTGGTTTTGACTCCAACATTTGCATCAAGCCCTAAATGTGGTTAAATAATAAAAATTGACTTGCCAACATATTCTGTAACCGGAGCACATCAGACCTGCCAACGTATTCAGACCCGCAAGGTGATCTCTGGACACCTCGCGGGGGAGCAGAGCTGTAAAGAGCTGGCCGGGAGGAAGGGGAAAATACGGGCAAAGCCGCAAGAGCCGGATCGTGCATGGGCGATGATGCGATCCGGCCAATAGGAGCCAAGTCAGTATCTCCGATACAGAGGAGATCAACTGACAAAGTAAGGGACCATAGTGCATCACCTGGTCAATCTGTCGCACACCAATAACGGACCTGCTGTTTAACCTTTTGAGTGCCAGAGAGGTACCCCTCTGGCACTCAAAGGGTTAACAGTACCCAAACCTTGGCCCGTGTACGCAGCTTTTACCCTAGTCTACAATATTAGACATTTTTAAACCAAAGTATTACTATCCCTTTAAGGCCCAGACTGAGAAAAAAAATAATGGACCATAGGTAGAAATCAATAAGCTAAAGAAGTGCAATTCTGGAGCAAACCAAATGTGCCATAAGAGATAAATAAAAATTAATGTTTTTAACCCCTTGGATACTAGACATGTCTTCAGTGTATTTTGAAACAATATGATGGACACTTCTCTAACACTGAAGGGGTTAAAAGCTCCAATTAAATCATTGGGAATTTTGGAGATGTTTATTTGTACCCTGTGAAGGTGGTTTGCTCCAGAATTGCACTAAAACTTTCCCAAATTCTCATTGACCTGTCTAGCATTCAAGGGATTAAAAAGCCCATTAAATTATATTGGCGTTTTTGTTTGAACAAAATGAGAAATTAAACAGGACAATGTATGCAGTGCATGGCTAGGGTAACAAGCTCCCTTTATTTTTGTTGCATAATCATACCCATAATAAAATAAAGATCAGGTAAAGCTGTTTTATGTTTTTCAGTAGGTCACATGTTTTACCATGTTCCTTTGTTTGAACATCCCTGGCCTAACTTGTGAAGAACCTTGCAGTACAAAGGTATGCATGTGTAAGTAGACGCATTCAAAATTAATGCTGTATTCCACTCACTGGCCATTTTAACTATGAAGAATAAAACCCTTCTTCCATTCTGTAATAATGCAGGGTGTCATACTGTACAGTTAAATAATTATAGGGCAAAAGTCTTTCAAGTGCCCTTGTCTTGCAGTGTAACATTATGAGTGCTTAAGTGAGAATCATAGAGTTGCCATCTGTCTTCTGATGTTGGGATTTGAAGAAGCCCTTAACCTCTGATAATGTTCACATTTCCATCTTATTATGATCTCCCCAAGGAGCAATCAAATATGATGATGTCCATTGAATATAATCACTTGCTATTTTTTTTATTGCAGAATAAACGTCATATCATTTAAGACATTATTATATTTTACATAGATTTGTGTTGTTCATTGTTACATTATGAAATATTTTTAAAGGGACTTTATCATCAGATATGAAAAGGTTTTATAGTCACTAAAATACTGTGTACTACTCTGCAGCATTTTTTTTACCTCTGGTGTGTAAAGTTTAAAATCATTCAAGATAAGTGACTAAATGTGGCTACAGCTGTTACATGTTTTCAGACTTGTCAAAAAACTCTTAAAACTATAAACAGGGTTAATTTTTTTGAGGTTAGAACCCACCCAGTCCAAAGCACAAAAGTGCATCTCTTATTTATTTGTTAACTCAGTCATGCTACACATTATCCTTATCACTTTTTAGGCGAGTATATAAGCAAATGGGTCAGGCACAGCTGTTTACATATGAATAGGAAAAGCATATTTAGGGCATATTTAGGGACTTATGCACCTGAGCCAGGGGTAGCCAATCGGCATCCCCAAGAGCTACCAACAGTGCATGTTTTTGAGATATCTCTGCTTGAGCACAGCTGAGTCAGTCAGTTGCTCAGTCACTTTAATGAATCCACCTGCACTGATTCAGGGTTATCCTAAAAGCATACACTATTGGTAGCTCTTGAGGACCAGGCTTGGCTACCCCTGCACTAAGAAATAATATTTACAAATACTGATTAAATTGTATAGACCTTATTCAGTTTTGGTTGATATTGTCCATCTAAAAAAACACAATATCTATTGAGTTACCAGCCCTTTATTTCAATTATATGCCTTAGGCATAGTATATAAATGTTCCTAGCTGAGTTACTGCTGGATGTTATCGCAGTTTTTCAGATCAACCCATTCCCCTCCCACATTTCCTGATCAGCACAGACTCATTCTCTACTACAGTTATGATCTGGGCACATCCATGTGGAAGTTTACCTCCACTATACACACATACTCTTACTTTCAGTACTACAGGGTTTACAATGTGTATTGTTTTGTTTTGGGGTTTTTTTTTTGAACACACAGAAGTATGTATTTCTTTGATGAAATAGACTATGACAAATGGTGTATAAAGCAGCAAACTTGAACCTTTTATTATTTTCAAGAGAAAAGTAGAGCCATTATGGGGCAAATCAGTTCCATCATAGTGGAGAACTAAAAATTATTCAAATTACTTATTTAAATAGGCCTTTTAATCCCTTCATTGGCAAAGAGGTTTCCAACTTTTTGTAAAGCAGTGTTTGGATACTTACCTAACATACATCATTTTGCCACTGTCGGTAAGACCTCTCCTCGAATATGCAGTGTAGTTTTGGGCACGAGTTCTAAAAAAGGATATTCTAGAACTGAAGAGATTACAGAGAAGAGCAACAAAATTAATTAAAGGAATGGAAGACTTGATGTATGAGGAACATCTAGAAAAACTTGGTTTATTTACTCTAGAGAAAAGACTACTAAGAGGAGATCTTATTACAATGTACGAGTATATGACAGGTCAATACAAGGATCTCTCTGGTGAGCTATTCATCCCAAGGCTTGATCAAATAACCTGTGGCCATCCCTTGAGATCACACACACACACATCTACACACCTGTGTTTGTGTGAGGAGATCCTGAAAATCTTCTCCATTGGATGCCTGAGAACAGGTTTCAATGCACCTGTCCTATAGCATGGCAGGAGTATTAAGGACACTACTTTCCACTTCACCTTGTTAGTGCATGGGGAGAATGTTTGGCAAACATAGCTCTGTAAATTGGTATTAGGCAAGCATAGCACTATAAATGGATTAAAGCATCTGGCTTAGTGCATCTCCACTATGGCATTTCTCTATATTTTTCCTTCTTCTTGAGCATACTAATACAAATAAAATGCATATAACTTTATAACAAATCTGGTAAGAAACGACATTTTTAATGAATACTAATGAATATTAATATGTCAACTGTCAGTTAATGCCTCAATATTGCTAAATATGCATGGAGGAGTTATCATTCCTTGATAGAACATAATATACATTTTATTGGATGTGCTTATTTTTAAGCAAGTTGGCTAGCTAGCAGGCTGGGTCTCCCATCCTCAGCTAGTGCATGCATGATCCTGATAAGTAAATGGGGTGTGCAAGTGGAAATTAATATAAGTCTTATCTCTCAAACCTTTATGGTTTGAGAGATATTCACAAGCAAAGTCTCCCATCCCGTCCCTTTTACCTAGTGTAAGCCATCTCTTCTCAGATGTGGAATGCAGTCCATAGACCAGACAGATAACAGCAGGGGACAATCTTCTTCCTATGAGAACAATGAAAGCCCTGCCCCCCTTGACAAGCTTTTCAGGTTTTTGCCTTATCTTAATTGAAGATTGTCCCTCTCTGTAATCTACCTGGACACCTCCCTTCTGCTCTGGCTGAGCAGTGTTACATCAGTAAAAGGGGCGGGAGGGGGATAGTTTGTCATTGAATTAGTCTTGAACTACAACTCTGACAGAATTAAAATAACGCTCTCCAAAGTCTAAATACTATGATGATTAATTAGAGCTGCTTTTATTATGAACATTACTATCCCTTTAAGTATCACCAGAAAAGGAAAATGTTGACAGATTGACAAACAAATGGTTGAACAACAGAAAGCAAAGCTGTTTTCTGCTGATAACAGCACTATAGGAGTGTTAGCGAAGCAGCTGCAATCCTTTCATATGAATCCCCCTGTATATGTAAATGTATATTGTCATAAGTGTTTGTACGCATTATTCTCCATTGCTCAGTACTGTGTATTATGCCTGTAAGGAACTGCATTGTGTATGCAAAGTAAAGGCTTCCCAGTTAGTGTCCGTAAATGCAATGATGTCATGTGCAAAATATTTGCTCAGCACAATCAAGCGATGCATTGTTTACATTCCTTCCACCATCTCTCTTAAGTACTTTGTATATAATACATTGAGCAAATACCATAACAATACGTGGAAGGAGGTTTGAATCATCTTCCTGACAATAGTAATTCACTTCTCAGGTGAGTGACTGAAAGACTTGGACAGTAAAAACATCATTAATACTTATATCGAGGTTGAGAATCATTTTCTATGCGCAGTAAACTATTTGACCTACACTTTTTAAATGTGCCGTGTATGCACAATGGAATTGAGTTATCAAGGCTGCTGTGATTTATTTTAGGATCATAGTAAGAATATCAGTATCATTCTGTCTAAGGGACAAGGAGGCCCAGTTACATTTTTATATTGGAAAGGGATGGAAATGCAGTACTATAAAATGGAATCACATTTACTGGGCATAAAATATACATTTGCATTCTAGAACACTTGCTTAAAGGGATAGTAATACTTCGTTTTAACTTTATTTTATTTTGTAGGCATTAAAAAAACATTAAGAATGATATGTCTTATCTCTCAAACCTTTATGGTTTAAGAGATATTCACAAGCAAAGTTCCCCTCCCACCCCTTTTACCTAGTGTAAGCCATCTCTTCTCAGATGTGGAATGCAGTCCATAGACCAGACAGATAACAGCAGGGGACAATCTTCTTCCTATGAGAACAATGAAAGCCCTGCCCCCCTTGACAAGTTTTTCAGGTTTTTCCTTATTTTAATTGAAGATTGTCCCTCTCTGCAATCTACCTGGGCACCTCCCTTCTGCTCTGGCTGAGCAGTGTTACATCAGTAAAAGGGGCGGGAGGGGGACACTTTGTCATTGAATTACTCTTGAACTACAACTCTGACAGAATTGAAATAACACTCTCCAAAGTCCAAGTACTATGATGATTAATTAGAGCTGCTTGTACTATGAAACATTACTATTCCTTTAACATTGGCAAAAATAAGAAGACACAAACCTGACCAAGTTTTTTCAGTTTTGCAGTGTATTAACATTACTTTTTTTTTTTTTTTTTTTTTTTACACAGTACTGCACTTAAATGCACTTGCACTTGCAATGCGATGGATACCCCTATGGCACTCAAAGGGTTAAAAGCTGGTTATACCTGCTGTGTGATCTCTCTTCCCCGTCAAAAAAAATCAGTCAAAAGCACTCGTTCTTATGGGTTGTTCTGGTCAAAAAATCAGAAACCATACAATTCCCTCTACTCAGTTCCCATTGAATTTCCTTTTCAGTAATGTTCACACTTCATTCTGTTGTTTCTTTAAAACATTCTTGGTGTAATCTATGTATAACTTCCTTTATTAAAGAGATAGGAATGGCTCAATTAAAGTGCAGCTCCGAGTCTTCTATATGTTTTTTATACAACATAGCTCTATTCTAGCTGAAAGGATCCCCTTCCTGCCCTTTCTAGCTGCCTTCCCTTAGATGTGCAATCTTGTCATGGGACCAGATGGATGCAGTGAGTGACAATCTTCATAGAGTAAATATAAGGAAAACCCTGCCTCACTTGATGAAGGAGGACAGGATTTTCCTTTTGCTTACTGAAGATTGTCCCTCACCATCTCCATCTGGACCACACTTAGAGGCAGTGTGACACATGGAAAGGGGTAGGAAGAGGAGGATCCTTTCAACTTGAATAGCGTTTGAACTACAGAACTGTAAGTAATTAAACATAGAGCTACATGTTATAAAAATCATATAGAAGACTTGGATCTGCACTTTAACCCCTTAAGGACCAGCGGTCCCGGGGTGTGTGGTCCTTCAAGGACCAGATAGGGAAGTTCGAGGTGCTGCCCCACATGACTGATCACGTGTGCCGGCACAGCGAACGAGAGACTGAAAGAGATCGCTCCGGTCTTGGAGTGATCAACTTCAGTCCCCCGTATTACTCACCGCGCTCCTGCAGGAGAGCAGTGAGTAAAAGTACGTGACGTGCCAGGATCGTAACTGGTCCTTAAGTGCCGGACCAGCGTGACTGTTGGTTACGTCATCGGACACAAAGGGGTTAATAGAGATATTACTTTCCAATTAAGTAATGGTGAAAGTAGTGTATCACAAACACTGCTTCACAATGCTGAGAAAAACCTTCAGGAAGTTTACAGTGAGTGGGCACCATTCCTGCAGTAGATTACTCTGTGTCAGAACTAGAGCTATTGCATGGGACAACCTGCTAACGCCACAGAGAAAAAAATATGTATACACTATTTGTTTATATGTTTTTCCAAATAGACATTTGAGGGGGGAGATTCACTAAGGCATGATAAAGAGGTGATAAAGTGGAGTTGACTTCTCCAGTTTATCACTACTCCAATTCCTGTGTTATTCTATGGACCCTATGCACTAAGATTTCTTCAGTTATGGAGATCTTACTGTATAGGCTCCATAGAATAACATAGGAATTGGAGAACTGATCAACTGGAGAAGTCATCTCCACTTCATCACCTCTTTATCCTGCTTTAGTGAATAACCCCCATTGCTTTCTAATGCTTTTTGATTTATTTGAATGGGGTATTCGTATACTTGGACATTAACACTTTAAGGACCTAAAAACAGTGAAAACCAAAAAAGTGCTATATTTCCTAAAGGCCATGCTGCCCCCTACTGGCACTAATTTAAGTTTACATAACTAAATAGTGACCCCGCCACTTACCTGACCCCTCAGTGATTTCTTTAGTGGTCGGGTGACAGGGGCTTCTTCTTCCACTTTAATTTCTGAAATCAATCTGAGGTTTCTGAAAGGGCAAACCTTTTCCTTGTCCATACCATGTGCATGCACAAAGGTGAAATGTGCAATTTGCTCATGTCCAATATAGTAGACAGATAAGAATATTACCTTTTTCCACGTAAAAGGCTGGTGAGTTCTGGCTGCCGTATTGTGTGCTCTCTTGCTGATCTCACAACAGTGACTGAATTGTGAGATATGAAGGTTCACCATTCACATTACATGAGAACATGTCTGCTTTCCCCATACACTGCTAGTGACAGATTTCCAGTCTCCATGGTAAACCTATTATCTAACTATGAACTTCTGAAAATTTAACAGGCTATCATACAGATACTAATATGACAATTATATTCATCATTTCAATACAATAACAAATGAAACACTTATGGAAAATGTGCAAGTGTGTTTGCATTTCTTTTTTATTACCTTTATTGAAAAAAAGTAAAATGTAAGAAATGTAAGCCCCTGGACAATTGAAACATCTCAAATGCTTTGAAAATCAGTGGGTTGGAGCTATCTCTAGGATCAAAGTGGTTAGAATCTCTAGCCGAGAAGATTATAACTAACTAGTGTAAAAGCCCGTGTACACGGGCCAAAGTGCATAAAGAAAGACATTTTCAGACCTCAGAACTACACCTCCCACCATACTGTGCGTTTGGGCAATCTTTACTCTGCATGACTGAATCAGATAAACATACTGCCTGGTTCAGTTTTAAAAAGTTACACGCAAAATAGTGTACGACTATAGGGAGCAGTCATCATGTCGCCTTGATTAAAAGGGCGACATGAGAATCCCACATTGCAGTTCAGTGCGAGATTCTCAAGTCGCACTTTCAAACGGCGCCTTCAAGTCCCATCATCCTTAGCACCCGATTTACACAGCCTAGCTTTGAACAGCAGAAGGTGACAGAGCAAGTTACTTTTCTACACTTAAAGTGGCTCCAGCCCCCTCGCCCTCTGCAGCTCCTCTGTTCTCCTCCTCCTCTGTGAGCTGATTAGTATAAACCTGCTCTGCTCTGTTCACCCTGTCATAGAGCACTCTATGAATTACCACGGCAGGACCCACTAACCACTATGCTATGCATGGCACAGGAGCTTTCCACAGCAGGATCCACTTACAACTTACCAGTGCCAGACATGACTATAAGATTTCCATGGAAATGCCACTTATCACCATGATTCCAAGACATTCGCACGACAGGACCACTAATCTGCCAGCAGCTTCTACAAACAGGATCTACTCACCAACCTGGCATACATGTTACCGACAGCTTCGTACACAGCACCCACTTACCACATTTTCACGAAATTCCCACTTACCAACTGGCCATTTAATACTCTAGACAGAGGCTTCCTACTGTAACCCACTCACCAGTACTCAGAACTTCCTACAGCAGCTCCCACTATCTTGAGCCTGCCACTCAGTATTCAGTACTCTGGTTTCTTGCCACTGGACTCCAGTCCTGTATCCACCTTGCCATACAGTGCAACTTCCCATGGGAGTACCAGCTCATATCCACCTTGCCAATACAGTCCGGCAGGAACCACCCTTCCTGAAGCGTCCCTCACTCGCGCCTGTGTTAGCTGTAAAGCCGCATGTTGTCTGCCTCTGTGTGTCACCACATGTATTTACACAGGACTGGTGCCATAATGTGCGGTAGCAAGCCTGTTAACTGTTTGAGTGCCAAAGGAGCGCACAACGAATTGAGAAGCACACTCCTCTGGTAAACATGAATCTAAAGAAATCATTCGATACATTGTTTTAATTGCACATGCATTCAACATCAATCTTCTGAGATACAGCATTAAAATATAACATGTTAAGGATGATGGGACTTGAATGAGCGACATGAAAATCTCTCGCTCAACTGCAATGCGAAATTCTTATGTTGCCCCTTTTAATCAAGGCGACAGGATGCGCTTTTTGTTCGGGCAGTCTCTACTGCACATGACTGCTTCAGACAAACATACATCTAGCCTTTTATATTATTGTATATGATATGATATGATGTGACAAGATAAGTCCATATGTAGGGTCTGTTAAAAAAAAATTTAATAATTCTAGGAAAACTATCTGTATTAGAGGAGAAATGAAATGCCCAGAATTTCCTTAATTTAAATGGGGCTTTTAACCCCCTCAATGCTAGCGAGGTCTCTAACGCACCAAACATTGCTATCCCTTTAAGGCAAATTTACCATTCTGCCTCAAGCTAAAGGTTTTTGACCAGTGTGTTCTCCCAGTACTTACATATGACTGTGAAAAATGGACATTGAATGCCAAAGCCAAACAAAATCCTAAGGTTACACAGAAAAGTATGGAGCGGCAAATTCTAGACATAAAAAGAGACAGAAAAACATGTGCATGGATTGGTCAGCAAACAAAGGTCTATGACATTGTTGAAAGACTAAAGTGCCTGAAATGGAAACTGGCAGGCCACATAGCAAGAAGACCTGATGGTAGATGGAACAATCAAATTTTGGAATAGATTTCACTAGATACCAGAAGAAGACCAAAGAAAAGATGAGTAGATGAAATTACCAAATTTGTCGGTACACAGTGGAAACAAAAGGCACAGGACTGAAGTTGTTGGAGTCTTGTTGAGAAGGCCTTCATCCTGCAGTGGACAGACAGCGGCTGAAGATGATATATATATATATATATATATATATATATATATATATATATATATATACTAGTTGAACAACCCTTGTACACGGGCCACAGTGCCAGGCAGCAACGGCCACGGTGCAGTCATGCACAGTTGATACTGCCCGTGCCGCAGCTGCGCACAACTACGGTCTGAGTTCAGAGCTTCTGACAAACATACATTAGCGAATTATATAGGATATACATTGAGTCCCTCTCTACCACTGAAGGGGTTAAAAGTCACATTTTACCCTTTGAGTGCCAGAGGGGTATGTAACACCCTGCTTATCAATGCGTTGCATACCCCTCTGGCACTCCAAGGGTTAATCCATGGGAATTTTTCAGCTTTATATTTGTCTGCTATGGTGTAGTTGGTATAGCTCTAGTTATATATATATAATAATATATATAATAATTGGGCTTAATTAGATGCACACCAAGACACCCATTACGTGTATTTTATATTAAATGAACACACATAAAAAAATGGTTGATATAACTTTAAATATCATATACTTACAGGTAGGAGATGTAAACAATTTTCATCTTATATCTCTAAAAAATAATACTAAATTAGCTTTTTAATGCATATATAAATTGTACTGTTCTGAGAGCATTTATTTAATGTTATTTGTGCTGTTTATGTTAAGAGATAAGACCTAAATCAATTCATTGATTGTGATTAGTGCCCACCACTCTTGTACTCTGGAAGACTGTTATCTTATTTCAGCCCATTCACAGATAATTCTGGACAATAAGTGCAGGGATGGCTTCAGGTTTTTGGGGGCCCTTAGCGAAAAATTCACACTGGACCTTCCCCTTATTCTCGCTTTGATACATCTAATAAGACATTGCCATCTTATTTTGTTTAAATGTGGGGGCCCTAAGCATCAGCTTTTTCTGCTTATATTGTAGCCCAACCACTGAACCAAAGGGAGCCCTTGAAAATACTGAATTATCTACTCCCCCACTAGATTTTAGTACTCAGAAAACAAATATATATTAATAGGAAGTGCACGATATTTAAACATAAATAACCCCAATGCATTATATGTGTTATGTTCCTTTAAAGTATATATTGGTGAGTATAACACAAGCCTGTACATTCACTGGTGTTGAATTGAAGCCCCAGCTATCTCATCACAATGACATCACGTTCACCACTGTTTACTGGTGATGCACTTAATGTAATCTGATTTACAGCTCTATAAAATAGTTTAAGGCTGTCTGAGCCTTAAACTGCCCAAAGGAGCAATAAAATCAGCTTATACTAAGCACACCATTAGTACCAACTTAAACTTTAATAACAAAAATATAAGTAAAACATAAGAAATAATTCATAAAGCCCAAAATTAATATATATTATTTTGTCTAACTCTTCTTCTTGGTCTGCAAATCTGAATCTTCTCTGGAAATTGACTTTAGGAAGGCATGTATGTTGTTGTTTTTTTTTTTTTTTTGCTTATGAAAGTATTTTATCAGGAAAGATACACTGAGATTGTTTCTTATGTTCAAATATGTGCAGAGTGTTCATTTTATTTTTGTTGGGCTAGAACCCACAACCTCAAGGTCTGATCAGATTCTAGAGGTGGCGCATTAACCAACCAAGCTATGTTACTGATGCACATGGTAGAGTGATCTCAGGGATGTTACAGTGGAGTGAATACCGTAATAGATCAGTTAATTTATCTTGTGTTAAATGAGAATAGAATGTGTTGTATGATTCAGGAGATGGTTAACTTCTTTTTGAATGGTTTTTATTTAATGATTAATGATAATTCATACATTGGAGACCTTTCTAGCACTTGAAGCAACAAACATGAACTTATTTATTGCTGGGCTTAACTTCTGAGTGCCAGACTGGGTGTCCACTGCATTGCTTTGCAATGCTTTTTGCACACGTGTGCTATTCTTCAATAATCCAACTGTACCATACAGAAGGAAAAATAAAACCCAAATTATCACTGATTTACATAGGGAGTTTAATTCAGGTGCTTTTTAATTAATTGAGGGATCACCTGCTTCAAGGGTCTCTTCTTAGTTTCCCAACAATCACAGTTTTACAGAAAAGAACAGGTTTAACCTTCAGAGTGCCCTCCGGCACTCAAAGAGTTAATCATGTGATCAGATGGTCAGTAGGAGTGAGGATGTCCTGTTTTCACAGCACATATGTGTAGATAGTAAAGGAAGACTGCCACTACTCTTAAGATGATTCTAAATAAGTAATATTTACACTGTATTTGGGTGCCTTTGTTTGCAATTCTGCCAAGGGCCACTTGTGTTCTTAAAGCTGCCCTGTTTTAACATCTTGAGTAATAGAGAGGTCTTCAAAACACTCTCTAGCATACAAGGGGTTAAACTATAATGTAACTAGATGGGAATGTTTATTTATCCTGTGAATCAGCTGGTTTACCTCACATTTTTCCAGTTTTATACATAAGGTTAATTCATTGTAACTATTACTGCTTAAAAACGAATACTTTATATTTGATTACAACCCCCCTCCATCCCCCAAGAAGAGGCAAACTGTCAAATATCTAATAAAATGTATCACAACATGCATTTCTTCTGTTTTAGTATGAACTGCAAGGAGAGGTCAGCTGGGAATGAAAGATACAGGATAACAAAATTATAAAGTGGGGGGATGGACTGACTCATGTGATTTATGTGAGGATGGGATATTGGCATGACAGGTACAGCCAAAGGAGGACTGCATTTCTCCAGAATCCCCATTCAAACTGGTTGTTCTGGGATTGGTGGAAGCGGTTTCCAGAGGTCACTAAGATTCAGGCAGCTCTCCTCCTCCTCCTCCTCCCCCCAGCAGCCCTGCCTGAGAATGTGTATGAGTGTGAGATGACTGCTAAGAACACAGGAACGGATGGCGGATCTCACACACTCCAGCACCAGGCACCCTGGCATGTTCTCCTTGCCTTCCTTTGCCTGCAGGGAGGGCTCTGCGCTGCCTGGCACGGCCAGACCTGACAAACAGAAGAAGAAATCTTTCTATTTAGTGAGGATGAAGCCGCTGAAAGAGCCCATTAACAACAACGTGTCCTTTGTCATCCACTGTCACATAGGCAAGGAGATCAAGCACATTTGCAGTAACTGCAGTCGAGGGGAAGAAGCCCGGGAGGGTGAGTGTTTGGGATCCGAATGCTAATGGAAAACGTTGAAGGTCTATAAATACTGGGAAATCCGCTAGCTGCATTGTCTGTTTGTTATTGTAATTCACCGCTAGTAGGACTGAGTGCTTCACTGCCTGGTAATGAGGGAAACGGGGCAGAACTGTGTCCAAGAAGACTGGGTAGGACGGTCTTTACTAGTTTGTGTATATGTATAATTATATGTGTTGGTATAATTATAAATGTGTGTGTTTAGGATCTGCCATTGTATATGCTTCAGTGCAGACTAGTGGGGTATGGGGCATATCCATAAAAGAAATTGGAGCAACGAGCAAGTCTGGGTCATATCAATTGCATCGTAGATAACAAATTAAAATCAATTATTGTAACGGCGCTTTTAACCTCCTCGAATTTTAGAAAGCTGCCATAGAGACCCAGCATTCAAGGAGTTAAACGCCAATTTAAAACAACGGGGATTTGTGGACTCTTCTATATGGTGCATTTTATTTGCTCTCCTTTCACGTTCGTGCATCAAATGAGTTCTCTTGCTATATTTATTTCGTGGACACGTGTATTAGGTTTACTTTTGCTTTGGTATACATGTGCCTACTGAGTGGTGTGCTAGGAATGGGCAGTGTTCGAATAAGAGATTGCCGGAGGTCACAAGGTCCTGAGCTGTCACTTTAAAGCCTCACTGTGAGTGTTTCCTCTCTAGTACATCCTACTGGTCATCGGGAGGACTGCAGCAAATGGTCAATTATTCATTTGTAATTGGAAGGGTGTGTTTCTCTCTATAACGATATTCGAACATATCACGTGCCAGAGTTATGGATGTGTTGGACAGCTGTACAGCACAAAGGGTCAATCCCTAATGGGGCTTTTAACCCGTTAATTAAGTTAAATGCGCGTAAACGGTTAGGAATCTTATCAAACTCATTAAAAGGGTTCGCTTATAAAAAGAAAAAAATAATTTCAGGGGTTTACTGATATGTAGCACCCCCCCCTCTCTCTCTTTCTTTCTCTCAATCTCTCTCTCTTTATATATAGTCCCCTTTAATTTTATTATTGGCGCTCAACAAACCGCTTAATGACTTTGGACTGAGCTCAAGATAAAATGATGCTTTGCCTTTCGTGTTAACAGTGTATGTATAGAATGGGTACTGCTTTTGTGCTCTGAGTCTTGAAGGTCAAAGAGTTGCTGTGCTGTGTCATTTTGTGTCTGGGAAATAATCCTTCTTGAGAATTTTGATTGTTCAAGGAAAATATTTATTTGAAATTGGTAGTGATTAGGTTAGTTTCAAATAGCCAAATTGAGGAGGAGGAGGGGGGGGGGCGCAGGACATTACCAGGTATTTTTATGTTATTTCATGACTAATGAATGGCTTAGAACAAGACCAAAGTATTTTATTTATAAACACGTTAAACAAGTTAAAGCAAACATTAATGTGACATTCATTGCTGTGGAGCAATGTGATACACATATATGTACCACACAATCTGATCTCATAAAAAGAGGGACATCAGGGTTGAAAAGGGGGACACTTGGGAGTTGTGTAGAACCAGAGCCGTTTGTGTTTGCATTGTACACCAAGAACTAGGCGACTTGGTACCTTTCTTTTTAGAACATTGCCTCTGGATAGAACTGTTGTTACTAGTGAAAAGCTGAGGTAATGTAACTGAAGATTTCCGGTGTGCACCATTCTAGCGTAAGGATGGGCCCATTTATGAGCTAGGCCTCTGTGTACAAAAAGTGCAATAATTCTGGGGAAACCAAAAGCATTTTGGAGCCTAAGTACAGATTCCCATTTGTTGTAAATAAGGAGTTTTAAACTTGAGACTAGTAGAAAGGTCTCTGGCACATTTCTTTGCAATGCATTGGAGACTTTTCGAGGAGGCTGGGGGTTAAAAGGGAAATCTTTAGTAATACAATATTTTCCATTTGACTAACAGAAGGACTTGCCTGAGTAGGGGTAGGATTCTATTGCAGGTGATAAAAGTTAACACCTGTTTTATCAAACCTTTTCCTATTGAAGTCTATGGGGAAATCTGGAGATAAAAGCAGATATAAAATTAGCACCTGTAATAGAATCCAGCCCCAGGTGTCCAACTGATCTCTCATAGTCCTGATGTTTGTTTGCAGTCTAATAAGTACTTTTGTCCTATGCAAGTCATTTAGGTCTATTAACCCTTCGAATGCAGATGGATATCAAACACATGGTTTAAAAATGCGTCGGTTACCCCTTTCAAGTGGTTAAATCTCATTGTATAGTAGTGACCTTAAGGCAAAATTCACCGCAGAAATAATGTAAAAAAACAAAAAAGATATGCCTGACAGCTGTATGAAAGGGACTTACCTAGATAAAATGTTAACCCTTTGAGTGCCAGAGGGGTAAGCAACACATTGCTTTGCAATATGTTGCGTACCCCTCTGGCGCTCAAAGGGTTAAAAGTAGTGCCACATATTCCTGTCATAAATTTGCCAGTAAATGCCTCATTTGAAACCAAATGGAACTTTTATTTGTCCCATATAATGCAGCTGGTTGGCCCCGGACTTTCCTCCACTGTTCTTTGAATATAGAGCCTCTAGACTTGCGTTCCTTCTGCACCATATACAAAATGACAAGGGATAGCAATCAGGAAGTTGAAATGAATAGTAATACTTAATATGTAAAAAGAAAAAAAAAAAAAATATATATATATATATATATATATATATATATATATATATATATATATAGTGTTTATCCCCCTGAGTTAAAAAAAAAAAAAAAAGGTACATTTTCAGGTTTGAACTGTAATAACTTTTGAATAAAACACCTTTCAGCAGTGGGAGTTCCCTTGTTTTACTTAGGGGGATAAACCCTACAACATTTTTTTACATTTTAAGTATTACTATCCCTTGAAATAAAACTTCCATCCTCCTCAGCTGCAGGGGAACCTGTGGTCCTTCAGCTGTTGCTGGTGTACAACTTTCATCATCCTCTTCTGGCCAAAGAGTGGCTAAGGATGAAGAAGTTGTAGAGCTACATGTTGCCCACCCCATGGTGAAGGGATGTGCAACCTGAAGCCCTTCAGTTTTTAGGACTACAGTTCCCATACTGAAATATCCCTCAGTGTTGTGTTGTAGAGCTGCAGTAGGATCTGGTTTAATCCTGTTATTGTCTTCATGCTGCATTGTTTTTTTTTTTTTGTTAGTGGTTTATTAATATATATATATATGCAACTGAAAAGAGGCCAGCTAGAAAGGTGGTGTAGCAATCACAAAGCCCCAACTGGCTAATCAATTCCACAGTATGTTTATTATTACTAGAGCCTGCGTACTGAACTCCCTATGACAGCCAGCTCTCAGGAAATTAAATGGAAATTTGCAGAGCAGCAGCCAGTAAGTGATTTGCAGCATTTAAAGTGATTCATTTATCCCCGGAAGTCACCTATTAAAAAGTGCATCAGCTGGTCTAATTGATGTGGGGAAAAAAAGGTTTGAGTGAGTATTAGCATGAAGTTATTCCTGCTAAGTTTCCTTATGAAATAATTCATTTGTGAGCAGTGTGTTTTAGAAGAAAATCTCCTACCTTCTGTGATGTGGATTAAGCTTTGATTCCTGTTGTAAATAGTATAATCCCTGAAGAAAAAAAAAATGTCCAGTAAATTTCTGCAACCACAAACATGCAATTTACATTGAAATTATAAACCACAAAGCCAAGTTTTGTATTAGAACAGTCATTTTATTCACTCAGTGATTGTGCACCTAAATTAGGATTGTTGGATTATCCCTTTAACCCTTTGTGTGCCAGGGATGTATTCATTTTGTGGACAGCTCTGTTGCTCTAAGGGTTAAAAGGACGTGAAAAATGGCTGCTGCACTGATACATGGGAACAATTACAACCTAATAAGTAACCAATGGAGCCCCGAAGCAAGTCATTTTCATATATCCCCTTTTAAAGGGATGATCTGGCAATCCTATCTAATTACACTGCTGAAAATGTTGCTATGGAATCCTTAACCTCATGGGCAAGCAGGAGACTCCCAATGCATTTCTTTTTGACCTGGGTAACTCTGCTTTAACCCTTTGAGTGCCAGAGGGATATGCATTGCAATGTGTTGTGCACTCCTCTGGCACTCAGAGGGTTAATAACCAGTTAATTAATGGACATTTAATATCCCAAACATAACACATTCTCAAATGTTGCCACAATTATAGATGTACCCATACTTTGACAGAATCTAACCCTGTGTCCTTTGTCCCCATCACTAACTATTGGACATCCCTGTGACACACAAGGGGCTGAGATGCAATTTTTTTTGCATATGCTGACTTATTGTAGACCACAAGGGGGAAGTTTTTTTTTTTTTTTTTTTTTCCCGCTCCTCACTTTCAGCTGTGTAATACATGGAGTAAAGCCTCCTGTTCAGGAATTGAATGCAAAGTAAATTGCTTCCCCTAGTCTGCAGAAAATGACACACACAATGGGCCGTATGTTCAAAGGAGAATACGACAAAAAAGTGTCATATGAATGACCATTTTTTAGATTGTTTTTATGTACGACATGTTTTCTTTATATTTTATGAAAAAAATCCATTATTGTCTGTTGTGCATGACAAAACTATAGAATTGCAGGATAAAGGGGCATGGAAAGGGCGTAGCTTAACTATCCACCATTCACGTATAGTGTCTTTGAAAATATGCTGGTTGTTATGAAATAAAATTGTTGTTTGGATGACAAAAATTGTACGTTAGTTTAAAAGTGTAGTTAAATGTCTTGATGTGAATTTTTTAACTTTTTGGTTGAAATATTGTTTATAAGTATATTTATTGTATAATAAGAATGTTCCACATTTATAGCACTAATTAATGTTTATTTAAATTATTACATTTTTTTTTATTTTATCTATTTTTTTTATTTGTAAGCAGTTAATTTATTTTTAACCTAGGATGCCATAAAGGTACGAAACGTATTTCAAAGTAACATAGTAACATAGTAAATTAGGTTGAAAAAAGACACAAGTCCATCAAGTTCAACCTTCGCTTCATACCTCAGTAACTAAGAATTTTATAGCTTTCCTGCTACCAATTAAATTAGTCTTTATCAGACCTTCCTGATCTGCCTACTGATAAACAGTATAACTCTGTATGTTCCCTTTTGAAAGAAATGTATCTAATCTTCTCTTAAATGTGTCCATTGTATCTGCCATAACTACCTCCCTGGGCAATGAATTCCACAATTTGACAGACCTTACCGTAAAAAAACCCTTCCTCTGCTGAAGTTTAAACCTCCTTTCCTCTAATCTCAAGAGGTGTCCCCTGGTCACCTGAGCAGGCCTTGGAATAAATAGCTCACCGCAGAGATCCTTGTATTGACCTCTCATATACTTGTACAATGTGATAAGGTCTCCTCTTAGTCGTCTTTTCTCTAGAGTAAATAAACCAAGTTTGTTTAGTCGTTCCTCATATGTCAAGTCCTCCATTCCCTTAATTAATTTTGTTGCTCTCCGCTGTACCCTCTCTAGTTCTAGTATATCCTTTTTCAGAACCGGTGCCCAAAATTGCACTGCATACTCAAGGTGAGGTCTTACCAATGATTTGTATAATGGCAAAATAATGTTATCCACTCTTGCTTCAATACCTCTTTTTATGCAAGACAGGACTTTGTTTGCCTTTGCTACTGCTGTTTGACACTGGTCACTGTTTCCAAGTTTGTAGTTGACAAGGATACCCAGGTCTTTTTCTAGCAACGAGTCACCTAAAATTATTCCATTAAGTTTATAAGTAGCCTTGGGATTGTTTCCTCCCAAATGCATGACTTTACACTTCCCCACATTAAACTTCATATTCCACATGTTTGCCCAATCTGACATTGTATGTAAGTCCCTCTGTAGAGAGAAAATATCCTGTTCTGAATTAATGACTTTGCATAATTTAGTATCATCTGCAAATATTGATATTTTGCTTTCTATATCTATTTCCAGGTCATTTATAAACATGTTAAAAAGCAGCGGACCCAATACTGAACCCTGAGGTACTCCACTCTCCACTTTAACTATACTGGAGAATTTTCCATTTACAACCACACACTGTTCCCTATCCTTCAACCAGTTTTGTATCCAATTGCAAAGGTTATCTCCTAGCCCCAATTTCCTTATTTTATACACCAGCCTTCTGTGTGGTACTGTATCAAATGCCTTTGCAAAGTCTAGATATACTACATCTACTGCCTTGCCATTGTCAAGGTTGCTGCTTACCTCCTCATAGAAGCTGAAAAGATTAGTTTGGCATGACCTATTCTTCATAAAACCATGTTGATTCGTGCTAATGATCTTATTTTTTGTGTTGTAATCCTGAATATAGTCCCTTATTATGCCTTCTAATAGTTTTCCCACTACAGAGGTCAAACTCACTGGTCTATAATTCCCAGGTTCTGTTTTAGTTCCCTTCTTAAATAGAGGCACTATGTTAGCTCTTCGCCAATCCTGTGGCACTGAGCCTGTGGTAATAGAATCTTTAAAGAGTAAATATAGGGGTTTTGCTAACACTGCACTGAGTTCCTGAAGAACCCTTGGATGTATACCATCAGGACCCGGTGCTTTGTCGGTCTTAATTTTGTTCAGTCTTCCCATGACATCTCCTTGAGTTAACCCAATATCTATTAATTGTATTGTTTTATTTGATACTTGCGGAGGCTCTTCTACCATTCCTTGCTCCCTTGTATATACTGATTCAAAGAAAGTGTTTAAAACATCAGCCTTTTCCTTATCCTCACTAACCAACTCACCCATCTCATTTTTGAATGGTCCAATGCACTCCCTCTTAAGTTTTTTGCTATTTATATATTTAAAAAACTTTTTTGGATTAGTCTTGCTTTCCCTTGCAATTCGAGTTTCATTATCTATTTTTGCTACCCTAATTGCCTTTTTGCAATCTTTGTTGCTCTCCCTGTATTTTAAGAAAGATTGTTCAGTTCCTTCTGACTTAAATAATTTGAATGCTTTTTTTTTCCTTGCCATTTCCTTCTTTACATGTGCAGTTAACCACATTGGCTGTGACTTACTTCTTTTGCACTTGTTCCCCATTGGTATATACAGTTGGGTACATTTCTGCTACCTAAATTTGAATTCTGACCATTTTTCCTCAGTATTTTTGCCTTTAAATAACATATCCCAGTCTATGTGATGCATTGAGGCCCTTAACAATTTGAAGTTTGCTTTTTTAAAATTAAGAGTTTTGGTTGAACCTATACATTTTTGCTTTGCCAGACAGATCTCAAATGTAACCATGTTGTGATCACTGTTTCCCAAATGTTCTCTTACCTTAATATTGGATACCATTTCTGTATTATTAGTGATCACTAGGTCCAATACATTGTTATTTCTTGTCGGCGCTCCCACCATTTGTGACATGTAGCTTTCATGAAGCGTGTTCAAAAACCTGCTACCCTTAGCACTCTGACAGGTCTCATTTTTCCAGTTGATATCTGGATAATTAAAATCTCCCATAATTATAGTATGCCCAAACTGGGCAGCTTTCCTCATTTGCAATAGCAGTTGGGCCTCATCATTGTCATCGATATTTGGTGGTTTGTAGCATATGCCCACCAACAACTTTTTTTTACCATTCACACCACATTTAGTCTCGATTTCTACCCACATGGACTCCACAGTTTGGCCAGTTTCCTCACTAATATCACCTCGCAAAACTGGATTTAGCTCTGTTTTCAAATATAAACACACACCTCCACCTTTTCTATTAATTCTATCTCTTCTAAACAGGGAATAGCCCTCTATATTTACAGTCCAGTCATGTGCATCGTTCCACCATGTTTCTGTTATTCCAATTATGTCCAATTGCTCATTAACCGCCAGCAATTCTAGTTCTCCTATTTTATCTACCATACTTCTTGCATTTGCTAGCATACAATTGATTTTGAAGTCTTTACATATATTAATCCCTACATGCCTTTTTTCTTCACCTTCATTTACTAGGAGTTCCTCCCTACTGACTAAATTTCTCCCCACCCTTTCTCCACCCCCCTGGTCAGTTACTTGGACCCAGTTCCTATCTGCTCTATCTACCCCATTTTTGCTATCTATACCCACCCCCCCCTTTCCTAGTTTAAAAGCTCCTCCAAGCTTCCTAGCATTCTCTCCCCTAACACAGAGGCTCCTCTACCATTTAGGTGCAATCCATCTCTTCCATATAGATTGTACCCAAGAGCAAAGTCTGCCCAGTGTTCTAAAAACCCAAAACCCTCCTTCCTACACCATTGCTTGAGCCATGCATTAAGCTCCCTGAGCTCCCTCTGCCTACCTGCACTGGCGCATGGCACAGGTAGTATTTCAGAAAATACTACCTTAGAGGTCCTTGCCTTAAGCTTGCACCCTAAATCCCTGAAATCATTCTTTAGGGACCTCCATCTTCCTCCTATTTTGTCATTGGTTCCAATATGTACCAAGACAGCTGGATCACTTCCAGCCCCTCCCAATAATCTGTCAGCCCTGTCCGCAACATGCGGACAGCTTACCCCTCTGGGGTGTAAAATTGTTTTTCAATGAGAAATAACATTTTGCTGCTAATTTATGAATATTTTATATAATATTTTTGTATGTAAAAAATATATATATATATATATATATATATATATATATATATATATATATATATATACACACACACAGACTTGACATAAGAAACAATATTTGCATGCACATTTATTTATGTTCACTTATGTGTGTGTGAATGTGAGATGGTGTGTCTGAAGGTGTGTGCGTGTGTGTGTCAAGGTGCATGTGTGTATGTCAAGGTGCGTGCGTGATTCTGTGAAGGTGTGTGTAGTTGAGTGGGAAGGTGTGTGTGTTTTATGTCAAGGTGTGTGTGTGTTTGAAGATGTGTGCGTATAGTTGAGTGGGAAGGTGTGTGTATAGATGTTTGCGTGCAGTGGTGTGTGTGTGTGTCAAGTTGTGGGTCTATGTCAAGGTGTGCGTGTGAAGGTGTGTGTGTAGTTGTGTGTTAAGATTTTTGTGTTTGAAGATGGGTGTGAAGGTTTGTGTGTTTGAAGACGTGGGTGTATGTCAAGGTAGGTGTCAATGTGTGCGTGTGAAGGTGTGCGTGTGTTTGTTTCAAGGTGCATGTGTGTGAGAGTGAATGATCTTGAACTATATTTAGAGGCTCTAATGTATTACGTATCATTTTAATTTTCTTGATAATAAATAGTTGTTTTTTGAATAACTACATTTATTTTCATATTTGATTATTTAAATAGACCTTTTTTTTATTGATAACCTTATTGATTTTCATGAAGCTTGAAATGACAAACAGTTAAAATGTATCATTCTCTGATATTTTATAAATTGTATGTTAAAGTGATGAATGTTTAAACTAGACAGTGGTGTAATTACATCGGCTCAGATTTATTGTGATATATTTTTAAATAATGTAAAGGACCTTCTTATGAATTTACATGCCTATTATTTTCTTTTTTGTTCATATGCCTTTATATTTAACATGTTATGGGCCCATGACGGACCTGGACCGTCATGGGTAGATTCCACTTAAGGACCCATGAAGGTCCAGGACTGTCATGGGTAAAATGATAGCAGCATGTACAGGGACACACTACTATCATTAATTCCAGGCTGAAACTGATCGCTTCAGTCTGAGCCCTTCTTCCTTGTGCCGGGTCATGTGATCACATGTACTGGCATTTTGAGTGATAAAGGCAGTATGCAAAGCATACGTCCTCATTGTCTCCTCTCTGCCTCTGTCTCCCTTACTATCAAGGTAAAGGAGAGAGAAGCAGAGAGGAAATACCTAGTGGAAAAAGAAAATACAGCAGCTGGGGGGTATTAACCCCTTCACTGCTAGTGTTGGAGGCTGGCTAAATGCAGGTGAGAATCTGACCTTCAATGACAATTTTTTATTTTAAACACAAATCTTTAAAAAAAATTTTGTTAATAAATAAATAAAAAATATTTCCATAAACAGAATTGGGAGTGTGATTTGTTGTGTAGCCATGTAATACACTTATACACACCACAAAATGTCATCAATAAAAAAGGGGGGAAAATAGGGTGGGGAAAAAGTGTCATGGGGATTTTCACCCGGGGGGACAGTGCCCACTTAAAACTGCACATTTTGTAGGTATGACTGACCGGTCATACCTTTCATGCAGTCTTCATAAAAATTTAACCCTATGCACCCAATTGATCCCAAGAGAGAAAATGTTTTTATTTTTTTACCTTTTTCTTTAATTTTATTAAAATAAATGGGTTATCCATATAAGTGGAGGATCAGAGGAAAGCCCTATTTGTGCGTAAAAAAGGAAGATATAATTAATGGGGGTGGGATAAAAGCCTAAGAGGGAAAACACTGTTGAACAAAGACATAGTCAAAAAGCTCAGAATTTCTCCGGTCCTTAAGTGAAATCCACCTTAGATTTTCCCGGTACTTAAGGGGTTAATATTATTATTGTTAAAGGCCATAAACCTTTTTCTTCAAGATTCAATTCATTCAGATTTTAAAGCTGATAACTAAATCAAACACATTTTTTAAACTGGAAAGCTGAGTGAACTTTATATAGATAAATCTATAAAACCTTAAAACTTTTTAGATAAGTCTTAATTTGTTATGTTTTTAATTAAAATATATAACAAATAATACATTTTATTAATAATATACCTTTCAGTGAACAAAATATAAATTCTTTATTTAATCATTTTTCTACCATATGTTAAAAATTTAAATGTGTAGAATTGAGAACAACCAAAATGTATTATACATTTTTTTATTGAATAACAAACATTAAATCTACCATTTTTTAGTATTCTACTCCTTTTATTTATAGGTATCATACATATTCTACATTTAAAGTGATTTTCACAAAAGCTGGTGAAGGTTGATCCTTCATAAAATTATTGATTTTGAGCCATCAAACAAAATTTAAAGAAGGCACTATCATTCCATTAAAATTACACCTGTCTTTACATAGGCAGCAAGTGTATAATGCATACATTTCAAAATTGTTTCTTAGTATAATGGTCAATTTATGTTGTTGTTTAGCCAATTGTACAATCATTTTTAGATTTATGGCCTTCGTATTGTCAAGATTTTTTTTTTTCTTCATTTGTTTAAGTAATGATGGTTCATTGGAACTTATGCTTAAAGTATAACTTTGCTTAGCTGTTGTATTTTGAAGAAGTATTTTAGTCTAATGTTTCCAATATACTGATTTGGAATTTATAGTTCCTCTTTAAATGTACAACAATGTAGGAAAAACATTTTGATTATAGTAATCACTTTTTTTTTTTTTAAAGGAACTTTTTTTTTTTTTTAAACATAAAAATGAAATTTGTTTTACACAAATATTTAAAATGTATAACATATTACTTCATGTGTAAAATAAAAATAAAATTTATATAAACATTTTTTCATAAAGAAAATAAATTTTGATATTACATTTATTAACCTGGTATATAGTATCAATGTAAAATATATTGTTTATGCATATATATATATATATATATATATATATATATATATATATATATATATTTAGTATCAATACATTACGTAAACGTGTTTGGGTTTTTTTTTTTTATGCATCATTATTTGTTGTGAAAGGGATAAGTATATTTATTTTTTTATCCTAATTGTAAAAACTAAGTGATGCAAATTTTAACTTTAAAAATGTAATTGTTTTGAGAAATTGTAAGGGTTATTAATGTCTAACATTTACTAACCCTAATATTATTATTGTGTCAAGACATATCTCTGTAACCTTTTGTGGTTTGAGAGATATAAGCGCAGAAAGTCTCCCCACCCCTACCCTTTTCCAGATGTCAACATGTAGCTAACATCAGGAGATCCCGGTCCTGCACATACCGGCGACTTCAGTGAAGCTGAATGAGCGAAATAGAGGAAAAATTATTTAAGTGGTCTTTGTAGACCGTTCCAGTGAAGTATCTTTTTTTCGATAGTGCTCATTCTATGTTGAAGAGCAGCTGTGTCGCAGAACTCAGATCCACTGCTGACAGCTTTACAGCTCCTCAGCAGGAGGGGGGGAACTTTCAGCACTATTATCTCTCAAACAGTAAAGGTTTTGCAGATAAGACTTGAAATATTAATAATATATGTTTAATACCTTTCAATATTAGGGTTAGTAAATATTAAACATTAATAACCCTTTAACTTAAAGTTTAGCCAATAATTTTTTTTTTTTGATTTGTTATTAAAATATGCTAGCTAGTGATCACTGTTCCCGTGATTGCCTCCAGTGTTTAGTTGCTGTAACAGCGACCTTGTTACTTCCTGGCTGTCGCGCTATGCAAGTCGCTGTTCTTATAGGTCACTGGTTTAGTGATGTCATCTCTCTGCCCACCTACTAGGCCTTAAAGGCCTCAGAATTTGCAGTTACCAGTGCCCTTTTGTGATGTACCGGAGCCTAGTGCTGTGTTGGTCCATTTGCTAGTTCCTCTGTATTACTCCTGGCTTCGTCTGACTACCCGATCCAGCTCTGACTACTGGCTTCATCTGACTACTTTTCCTCTGTTGCGCTCCGGCTTGTTTACTACTAGCCTCAGCTACCCAGTCCTGGCTATTGATATCCTTGTTGCCTGGGCCTACTTTTATCACTGTGCTCGCTACCTCTGTAGCAGTGCTTGTCAGTCAGTTCGTGTCACTGACCTCCTGTGGTCTAAGTCCGGTTGGGTTGTTGCCTCACCTAGCGTTCCAGGTACCGTTTTACATTGCCTCTGGTATACCCTAGTGATAGGGTATAGTTGAGCTATTCTAACCTGCCTGGTGAAAGATCGAGGAAGTGCTGTGCACTGTGCTCGTATCTAGTCTTGTGAGGGTTACTAAGGGCTGTCCGAATACTAGCTACACCTGCCTAGCGAAGGCTTGAGGAAGTGTCTTGCACTGTCCTCACATATGACCTTGAGAAGGTGGTAGAGTTTGAGTCAATACACTTTCTCCAGTGTTCTGCAGTTCCTCGCTCCTGTTGCCTGGGTTTACCCTAGCGTTAGGGTACAGACATGGGTCATATCACACTTGCCTAGTGAAGGGTGAAGAAAGCATGTGCACTGTTCTTCCCTGGTCTCATGAAAGTGTATTATCATTGCTGCTACTATTGTTTAAATAAATTTTATTTAATTTTATTTGTATATGTCAAGTGTCTTTATTTCTTTAGTCACTCCGTGACACTAGTTGACAGTAGGAGATTTATGCCATTTTTATATGATGTTGGATATTTCAGTGCTTAGATTAATATTATTTAAAAAAAAAAATTACTTAATATAGTTTAACAATTTGTGTTTACAAACTAGATAAAATGTATAGAATTTTTTTGTTTTAATAATGTTCATCTAATTTTTAAACAAATTGACATTTTAAGTAATTTAAATTTTAACTAATATTTAATTTAGGACATAAACCCATTTGACTTAGTTTAAATTATACCCATTAAATATTTTAATAAATGTAAAAAAAAAAAAATCCTACTAAACTTAAATATGATTTCATTAAACCTTTAATATATAATAATTTTTATAATGTTTTATGTACTATTATTTTTTATTATTCTTTACTAAAAAATTATGTTTTAAATGATTTAAAACATTCATTTTTTGAATTTTTAAATCATTCACTTTCTCCTACAACCTTAAACCATATATTAAAAAAATATATAATTTTTTATAAAAATGTAATTCTTTAATTATTCTAATATTTAATAAAAATACTCACCATTGATTGATAGGAAAGTTGTCAAATAAGAAGGCGGTGGGGTGGGGGAATATCTAGCCATGAACATGCACTGCTTACTAACCTGTAGTATACATCTCTCTTTATCCGTTGCTGAAAAGTGTGCAGATAGCAACTGCTCTATGTTCTAGTACAGTGAATCTTCACTCCAGTCCTTTGCTATAACAAAGCAGGATTTCAGGATATTCCAAATTAAGCACAGAGAGATCCAATTACAATGACTGATTACTATGATCAAAGATGGATATCCTTGAAACCTGGTCTGCTGGTTTATCCTGAAAAACATTATTCTATTCGATAATATGCTATAATTACCTAGGGAGTTAAGTATGTTTTCTATTTGTCACTTGCCTTTACAGCTTCTGCTGTAATATTTCTTAGGTCACTTCAGGACTGACAGGATTACTCATGGAAATGCAAAGACTTATAAAAAATAAATAAATAAAAAAAATAAAATAAAAATGGATGGTTGTTTTCAACCAAAATATTCTGCACCTAGTTAAAGGTCATATGAAGGTCATGTTTCCAGGGATACTCTATTACTTATGTAAAATGTATCTCTGCTTTCTTTTAACCCTTTGAGCATTAAAGGGGTGTCTAATGCATTGCACTCTTCTCTGGCATTCGAACTTAAAATCAAGACATTTAATACTCAATTGCTGAGGTGGCTGGAGTCAGATGAGTGACTTGGCAGCTTTTGTGGTGCTGTGCCAATCAAGCCAGCAATGCTAACCTGTCTCCTGTGTGCCTGCATTCTGTAACAACTGGGGTGGGTATTGGAGACATTGATGGCCTTTGCAGCATGCAGTGGCTGGTTCACCCATGAGTCAATAATTAATATATATAGATCTATACACCAAACTCTCATGTGGGCACAACCCCATCATCTCTCTGCCACACCCCCCTGATGCAACAGGTTTGGAGGAGATCATAAGTGAGTAAACGGGAGGCTTAAATGGTGCCGAATTGTAGTGCTGTTTAACTCCTTGGTGACCAGAGGTGTGTGCGACGCATTACAAAGTGAACTCGGCCTTTGTTTGCCTCCTTTCCTATGCTGGATGACCAGGCACTACTGGTGATGGCCATTGCTGCAGACAGATTTGATATAAAACACTGGACTTGAAAGTAAATGTGTGGCTTTTTCTTATTTTAGAGACGTCATTCACCATATATACTGAAAACTGGGATTTTGTTTATAGTTAATTGTTTTTCTGTGTGTTCATCTTTGCCATATATTGTTTAACATGATTTAAGACACCGGACCTTTAAACAGAGAGCAAAAGATGAACAACTATAGAGAATGGGTGAAGGGAAAATAAACTATTCTATTGATATAAATAGGACTTTTACCCTTTGAATCCTAGAGGGGATTCAAACATTAACCATTCTAGTGCCAGAGAGGTGTGCGATGTTATTGTAGTGCATTCCACACTCCTGACAGTGTTAAGTCCTATTTAAATTAAATAGAGCAAAGCTGCCCATGTGCTACTTCTCCAATGAGCATATAGAATATGGGGAGGGCAATATAAATATAGGTTACTCACGTATTTATTTCCCTTAACAACTCATCCAATGATGTTTGAGCAAGCTCTCCCCGTTCAAGGCTTCGACATGTGGGCTCACAGAGATTCCAGTCTGCTATATAGTCTTAAACTGCTGAAAATGCGTGAAAATCCATAGGACATATGTGGGGATTAAAACCCTTTTTTATTACATCTGTTAAATACAAATAAAAATCAAGTCTCCTTTTTGTTTTGGAATATGAGCTATACAGGATTGTTGTACCTTGATCTGCAGATCTTGATGGAGCAGCAAACTGTGTAAAGGCAATCAAACAGCCTACATTTACTCTGTTTTAGGTTGCTTCTCTTTGTGTGGTAACCCAAACTTTTTGTGTCACAAATTACCCATAGAAGAGCCCACACAGGATTCAAAGCTTGGGGACTGGTACCATTATTTTATTTATTTATGTATTTATTTTTTTACATGTGCAGAAAATCTAATAAAGGCTCTAGTTCCCCAAGAGTTGAAGCCATTGTGCTCTCTCTCCTATTGCATTGCTCTTGTTCACATGACATCCATTGTATCCAAGCTCAGGTGTCACTTTCTGTCACAACAAAGAGCAGTTCTCTCTCCGTTTAGAACTCTCTGGTAATCCAGAGAGAGTGCAGGTTGAGCACTGGTGTACATTGATGTCAAATGACCTCACCAGCATATCCACGCTGCCTTCATGAATGCTAGAAAAAAATGTCTGCATTAGGTAATAGGGGACATGACTTTGACTGTTGGAGGATAGCTGCCCTTGAATAGTGTCAATCAGCAGATCTGCTCCCAAGCAGACCTGTAAGTTGATGCCAAGGGTGATTTGGCATGTGCTGGACTTGATGGACACATGTTATGTTTTTTTTGTTTTGTTTTGTTTTTCCTCCAGCCTCCTCCACTATGTTACTGTGTAATGTGTTGAAATTCCATCTCTTCGCACACAACAGTCAACCAAAAGTAATGTAGTTAATCTGTTTTCACTGGGAACACACTTTTTATACTTGTACCTCTCTAAAAAAAAAAAAATAAAAAAAAAAAAAGTTGGAGCCTTCATTAAAACAAACAAAAAAAAACTCATATAGTGCAACCATTTTAGAACATTACTGTTACAGATTCAGTTTTTTCTCAGACAGATTACAGGTTCTGGTTCTCCCAGTGGTATTCATTATTTAAATGCAATGTTAATAGGTGAACTTGTGTAATGAATCTTGGTATAGCAGGTCTTAATTTGTTTAAATGCAGTGTAGTGATAACTATCTTTGTAATGATCTAATTCCTAAAATAGATTTTATATAGTGTGTATGCCAACAATTGGAGCAATTCTGGGGTAAACCAGCTGCACTCTGGGGGATCACGTGGAACAGCAATGTAGAAGGCAGTGTTGAAATCTGCTAGGATCAATCCAGACAGACACGCACACATACACACTGGCTCTAGATCTTCAGTTGTTAATCCACTGGATTCAAAGCTGTAATTACCATAACATTATTATATAATTCATTAGAATTACTGCCAAACAAGCCAGTAGTGTTTATGTGATAACTAGATACCTACGTGTCTCTAAGTGGACTCTTAAACACAACGGTCTCACTGATAAAATTACTTGGTATTATGCAGTTGTGTTTTTTTTTTTTTTTTTTTTGTTATTGTTTTTTTGTTTACATTACTTTATTAGACACTTTTTTTAAAAACCAAAGTGCAAAACCTGGATTGTGGTAGTGTACAAAAAGAGGTTTACAGACTGGTAAAAAAACATCATGATTAGGTGCTAATACAAGAAGATCAACATGTTTTGTGTGTCCGAACACTTTATTCTGATCAAAGGATCACAGTTGATCATGATTAAGTGTTCAGATATGCAAAACATGTTGATCTGCTGGCATTAGCACCTACTTATGTCTTTTTCCTGTCTGTAAGCCTCTCTCTTTGTACACTACCACAATCTACAGTTTACACTAATGTTTTCAAACAGTCTAAGAAAGTAATGGATTGTTTTTACAACCACCCAGGTAAATTTATCAGTGCAACAGAGGAAATCTTGAAAACATTTTAAAGTCTCAGGTGGCCGTATTGCCTTAACTTGATGCATCTCCACGATGTGCTGAGGACATGGAGGAACTCGAACAACAGCAAGAAGTCTACCTCCAGGATCTTATGGCAGCGATAACTATATGCTTTTATATAAGTAGACTATAATATACTCAAAGCTGATACACAGAAGATTATTAACCACACCTTGGCAACGGATACTAATCTTAGAGGTTGAGGATGTTCTCGCATAAACCACATATTCCCTGAGAAAGCAGATAGTGGCTTGGTAGAGGAAGACAGAAGACTTAGAGAACTGTCCATGAAGGAATAATCACAAAATTGTCTGTGTGCTAGAAAATGCCTTGGGAAGGTTACCAGAAGTGTTCCTGGAGCAGTGGCTAAAAGTAGGGACTGGAAGGGTACTCGGCCTGCTTTGTCATAAACTGTGCATATAAGATTCCAGCAAGAAGCCCACCACCATGCTCCCTGCCAAGACCATTAATTCTACAGTTCTTTCATGATTTGAAATTGGATCCTGATGCATACCAGGGAGATCAGATCTGTCCAATCTCAATCTATCCAGATTTGTTGCTGGAGGATTAGGAAAAAAAAAAGAGAAATTCAGTGATGATGATAAAAGGCTTAGGGATGTCGAGCCACAATATTAAATGATGCATCCCACCAGATTGACAATCACTGATGAAGATAGTGCCAAATTGTTCAAAATGTCACAGGTGGTTGACGGTAAGCCATTTGTTTTACACAGCCTGGCATGCCATTTGTTTCTTATGATACTCAAGACACCGTGAAGTAATCCTCATGTTTAGATGAACAGGCATGGGCTTGTCACCTGGATACTGCATTGTGGCAACCACTTACTTGCTTGGATTACCACGTGGGGATAGTGGATATGTACATTTACTTTATTAACGTCTCTCAGAGATTGCATACGTTGTGTCTGTGAGTCTGGTGTGCTGGAACTGCAGAATGTTGTGCACAATCAGATATTTTGGCTGGAAACAGGCATTCATTGAGGCAGTACAGCCAGCAAACTCTCGGCCTACCTAGTATCCAACTTGCAATACAACCCACTTGTGAAATACTTAATAATGTCTTGTGCATGTCTTTAATAGTATCAGGTGGTAAAGTCTCCTTACATATTTTCTAGATAGGTTTTACAGAACTTTGCACTTGTACATTTTATGTGTATTTTTACACATTTAAATATACATGCCTGAGGCAATCCATAAAGTTGTTTAGTGGGCCATGACATATTGCCCATTTTGTTTTTAACAACCATAATATATTTTAATATTAAGGGCCCTGGCAACATAATTATTCACATAATTACTTGTGTATTGGATCTGAGTTTTATTCAGGAAAAGAAACCCAGCAATATATATTACGTAGTGTTGCTATCCGTTTTAAGGGTTAAACAGGCATGTAGACGTTGTCTGTTTACTTTAACACACATCAGGGAAGAGCATCTGATAGACCTGCAACGTTACTTTAAAGAAGATGGGCTTGTCATCTCACTGAGAGCTGTTAATGCTTGTGTAAGGGTCTCTCATGATATTGGCTACATTGTTCAAAAAGAAACTAGGTACTGCCATTATAAAGGGTCCTGAGATTATGAACTTGCCCGGTTGAAATGATTTTCTGCCAGACGTGTACATTGACTATGGGGACAAGTGAGATAAACTCTTAGCTCTCCTTTTACGTCTGGGTTATCAGCGTGTTGTCATACCAGAAATGATCTATGACAGTGGTTATACATTCAAGTTAATGTTTGGTTTACCAGCTGCTATAATACATTTTATAATTCAGCTGTAGATAAAATCCAGCAAGATATATCACAAGACTATCTTGCCCCTTGTCAATTTTTAAGCCAGCATCCGCTACAGATTATGATATGTTAGAAGCAAAAATAACAGATCTTTTAGATGCAATTAAATCCCTTACCCACAAAACACCTGGCAAGGATTGCATTGCCTCCGATTAGTATCTACAATATGTAGAATCATTGATCCATCAATTGCTAAACATATATAAAGACACCATTAAAATGGGTTTAGTACCAGATACACTGAAAGAAGCCGTAATACTTGTTTTCCCAAAGCCAAGTTAAATGCAGAAAAGAGAATCTTATGGGCCCATATCTCTACTGAATGTGGATAAGAAATACTAGTCGAATATTTAGCTATGTGGATGAATATAGGTATCTAGTCCCTTGTTAGTAACCAAACCGGCTATATTCCTGGCATGTCTAAAAAACATAACCTTTTAACAGGCTCATGTGACCTACCAACACAGGAACCAGAACAATAGCTTCTGACTCCACTAAAGTATTTGATTTGGTACAGTGGGGGATCCTTCAGAGCTTTGTCTTCAGACCACAATCTAATGAGTGGATTAAACTGTTATATAACCAGCCAAAGGATAGTATTAAAACTGAGATCCTGGTATCTAACCCTTTTATTCTAAGGAGAGACACAAGACAGGGGTTGCCCTTTGTCCCCTGGTATGTTTGCTTTAGTCATTGCATTTCTGGCAGGAAAGAATTAGAACGGATAGAAAAATTGTAGGCTTCTGTTCTAAAAATATTAAAGAAAAGGTTGCATTGAATGCCGGCGATATGCTGCTTGTCTTGTCAGATATAGATAAATCCCTAAAGTAAAGGGATAGAACTAGTCAGTTTGGTGAACGCTCTGTGATAAAAAGTATAAATCGCCATCACCCTTGTGAAGAGTAATACTCACAAGACTAGTTTCTGTGCTCCCACACTTTTGGGCACTTATGGTATCCTCTTAAACTGCCCCAAGATGCAGCATAGGACTTTCTAGCAAGCTGGCTTGGCTGCTCCTCTTCAAAGCTCACAGACTGGAATCCAAACATGTACAGAGGGGGGAAAAAAAAGAGCACCAAATAATGTAGTATCCCACAATAATGGTCGGTATAGGCAGAGTCTTGAGATAGAAGTGGTAACACTCCGAAATGCATTGATTTACGTGGCAGTATTAAACAAGCCAAGTTGCAGTATTGTATTTGTTTTAAATTAAAAACATTTATTGAAGATATTACTGTTTTGGGAGCAGAAGTTTCCTTCTAAGTGGAGTCCTCGAGCAGAGATTGGGTTATAATCTCTGCATTCTGTTACTGTCATACAAACCTAGAATTTGACAGCAGATAAGAGCCCTTCGGCCCATCTAGTCTGCCTATTTTGCTACTGTAAAAACCTCAAACTTTATTTGGTCCTTGGTCTTGTCTTATGTTCAGGACAGCCTTATGCCTATCGCATGCATGCTTAAATTCCATCACTGGTATTAACTTCTGCCACTTCTGCTGGTAGCCTATTCCATGTGCCTACTATCCTTTCAGTCAAATAAAACTTTTGTACATTACATCTAAACCTCTGTCCCTTTGGTGTAAGTCTATATGACCATCAAAACATGTGAGGTAATTTTAATATTGGATTAACCGTTATTGCGGAACACTACACTATGTGGCGCACCTCCTCTGTAGAGGTATTTTAGAAGTCCCTAAGACATGAACTACTACAGCCAGGCATCACCGTATACAGATCAAAATATTACACCGTGTATACTTTACAACAGGCTGCATTGAGGAATATGGACAAGTGTTTTGGATTCCCCATGGAGAAGGGGGATTTCATATATCTAATATAGTCTTCCCCAATGATATATAATTACTGCAGAGAGGTAGCTGCAACCTTGCAGGAGTGCACCAAGATGTAATTTACTCTTTGACCAAAACTCTTCTTATTTGGCATACAATAGAATGGTGATAGAGCTGACTCCTGCTCCACCTTATAGCAAAGTTATTAATTATGGACAGGAACTCTGTTGCCATGATGCTATTGGCAGATAAATTGCACCATAACAACAAATGGATTAATCTAGTCAGGGACTGCATTACACACTATAAACAAGTCTGAATGCATAGGAATAAAGCTAATATATTATATGGTGTTATTTGCTATGTTGCGTCAAGATGCATGATAGGCTGGGTTTGTGATATGCCATGGTGACACTAATGCTGAGCCACTATACTTCCATCCAGAAATTGCTGTAATAACTACTGATTACAGTGAGTATGTGTGACGTAGGGATGGGATGGAGGGGGTTTGTTAGGATTTAGAAGTGTGTGCGGTATGGGGGTTGGTTGGGGTTTTGTACATGCAGTAAAATTACATGTACTGGATTGTGATACATACTGTGTGTTGTATAACTCTCCATAGTGTTTCAAACTGACATGTATTACCTGAATCCTCAAAGATTAAAAAAAGAACAAAAAAAAATCCTTGTGTTTTGAAGCAGTGTGGTAGGGTACTCTCTAACATACCATAGGATCAAAGCCTCATTTAAATCAATGGGAATTTAATTCAGGTCGTACCAGGTCAACGGCCTAATTTTATACTAGAGCAATACACAATTACACGTGGCAAAGTGTGTAGTATTGTACATGTTGATATGATCTCCACAAATTGGCACACATTTTTCACCATTTCCTAAAACCTTGGTGAATTGTCCTGTAGAGAGCAAACAATTGCTCTGTGTAGGGGGAGAACTAAAAATTCCCATTCACTATTTTTATTTGGGCTTTTAACCCCTAAAATCTCAGAGAGCTCTCCAACTCAGTGATTCATAATGTGTTGGAGGCCCTTCTGGTATTCAGGTCTCTAAAAGCCCCATTTAAATCCATGGACAATTGGTGAATTAGTCTGTATCCCCATGGTGCACTTGGTTGGTTCTACAAATATACCACCTTTCTTTTGAAAACCTGATCCTTTCGTTCCACTTTAGACACTTGGAAGTTGGAGATACCTAGAGCATCCAAAAGACTATTGGCTCAGTGTTAAGTATGAAGGGAGTTTGAGTTACCCAGCTAAATGAAATCGCCCTGCTTTTGAAATCTAAAATATTTAATTCAATTAAATGTACATTAGCAATTGTACTCCTATAATTGCAGTAATGTTAAAAAAAGAAAAAAAAAACATGTAGAGATTAAGTATTCTCTCAGTAGTCCATTATTATTGTAATATATTATTTATATACTAAAAAAGAAATACTGCGTGTTAGTGCTTTATTTTTGTTAGGTTAATATGTTTTTTTTTCTTCATTACTTGTGGCTTTAAGCCATGACATGACAACTTAATCCCAGCAGTTCGCTATTTTTCATTTACATAGGAAACCACTTAAGGGCAAGCTTCTGAATGAAAAAATGCAGAAGTGGTCTCTTTTGTGTTTTATTAGTATAATTTGTAATTTTATTTACAATGAGGGAAGGTGAAGCCATGTTACTGCCTGCTGGAGAATGTGATCATCATTCTCCTTCCTGTGTTAGAAACATGCGATGATTGGAATGCCCCGGTTTTCATACCTGTCCATTAGGATTTCCTTGCTTAAAGGATCAGTAAACTTTTCATTAAAAAAAAAAAAAAAAAAAAACTGTTTATATAGCTTTTCCTGTAGAGTAAAACAAGTGTACTCTCACTGCTGTGTTGTTTAATTCAAATGTTATAACAGTTCATAAGATTAGGAAGTGAATTTATAGCTAGTTTACTGCTTAAATTCTGTCAATATGACTCAGGAGTTTGTGACATTCTATGGAGAACTGTTTGTCCTCTCGAGTAGAATATATCAGAATAACTGGAATCTGACCACTAGAGGGAAATGTTAATGAAAACAAAAAAAAATTGTGGATTTTCCTAACCAAAGTGATGGAAAGTCAGGATTTTATTAAAGACACGGAGGCGAGTATTATGCAATAGTCTCCATCTCTACTACTCGGCAGCAAAACTTTAAACATTTGAAAAGAAAACATTTGAACAATACATATGTGGTAACCCCACGCCTTACACAGGTAGCCAATGATATTCCCCACAGGTGTATAACAGGTGAAACAGGTTGTTCCAATCCCTCTCTTTGGTTAGGTAGAATAAGTCAAACTGTAGATAATCTTCGTAATCACCTTCTGGGTGTAGTCCGTATAACAAAACGGACCTTCAACTTATTGTTGAAGGTCTGTTTAACCTAATTGGGTGATAGAAGACATAAGGGTAGGGTTAAAATAAGGAGGGATAATACTCGCCTCCGTGTCTTTAATAAAATCCTGACTTTCTGTCACTTTGGTTAGGAAAATCCACAAATTTTATGGCAAATTTTATGCAAATTTAAAGCTGTTGTATTACATTATAAGAGACATGTCCAATTGGTTTGAAGTAAAAATTTTTGAAGGTGGATTCCCTGGACCATTCTGCCGCTCTAAGGATATCTTCAAGTTTGCCTCCAGATACAAGGGATTTGGAAGCCATAGCTCTTCTGGCAGAGTGCGCACCAAAGCGGTAAGTATCAATACCAGCGGCATGCATGATCCAGCGAACCCATCTAGCTAGAGTAGCCGATGATACAGGCAAATGAGGTTTCACAAAAGATATTCACAGTTGTTGTGAGTTAACAGTTAGGCAGTTAACTACACATAGTTGGGGGTTATGTGGAAAGCTAGGGTAAAAGATTTCTTTATAAGCGGATTTAGTTCTTCTAGAGATTAGGAAACGTACTTCATCAGGTTCATAAAACCTGTTAAATACATCCCAGAGCGCAAACATCAGAATCTCTTTGAAACGTTATAAGGCACAGCAATATTGTAAGTTTAGCCGATAGTTGTTTGAATGATGATTCATTAGTAGGCCAGGATTCTAACAGTAATAGAACCGAGTTAACATCCCAAAGTTGAGAATATTTAGCTGTGGGCGGTCTAGAGCGTTTTATAACCCTCATTAATTTAAAAACTAATGGATGTTGGCCTGACGGAAAGCTGTTGATATATTTGCGAGCTGCCAAAATGGAAGATCGGTAGCAATTTATCGTCCTGTAAGCCCTTCCTTGCTGGAAACAAGAAGAAAGGAAATTTAGGATGGAACTCAAATTGGAAGAAAAGGGATCCAGGTCCCGTTCAAAGCACCAACATGACCAGATCTTCCAACAAGATCTGTAGCATGTTCTAGTGCCTGGGGCCCAGACTTCGGCAGTGACCGATTGAGCAGATTCCAAAAGGCTGTCAATAAGTCCTTGATTCCTGAAATCTGCCATGCAAGAAGATGAAGTTGCTTTTGCAAAAAAAGATTGTGTGGGGAGCCTATTGGGTCCAGTAGTAATTGAGGGTATGGGATTAGGTAGCGGGGGTAATCTATGGACAGGTCTAGAAGTAGAGGGAACCATGGTTGTGCTGTCCAAAAGGGCGTGATTAGGACCAAAGTGATCTTCTGTATCCTGACTTGGAGGATGACCCTGGGGATCATGGCAAAAGGAGAAAACCAAGTAACTTCGTGGAGTGGGCCAGACCGGGAGGAAAGCATCCAAAGCCAATGCCTCTGGGTCTGTTCTCCAACTGAAAAATTTTGGTAGCAGAGTTTTCAGTCTAGATGCAAATAGGTTTAATTCCAAGGGGTCCCAGATTGAATTCAATTTTGCGAACGTCGCATGGTAGGGAGTCCAGTTGCTGCAGTCTTTTAGGTGTCTGGAGTTCCAGTCCACAATTCTATTGGATAGACCTGGAAGGTCTTCCGCCTGGCTAGAGATGTTCCTGTCCAGACAGAAGTGCCAGGATTCCTGTGCTAGGGTCGCTAGAGTTTCTGAATTTGTGCCTCCCAGATGGTTGATATATCTTTCTGAGGATATGTTGTCCATCTTTAGTAGAATGCAGCCGTTTGAGACATTCTTCGAGAAACTCTTTTGACTGCGAACAATCCTGCTACCAATTCCAACTAGTTGATGTGCATACCCCTTTCTGTGGAGGACCATTTACCTCCTGTGGTGAGGTCTCCACACCGAGCTCCCCAGCCTAAATTGCTGGCATCAGATTCTATGATTAGCTCTGGGGACATTACAAAAATTGCCCTTCCATTCCATGCTTCCATATGGGTTAACCACCATAGAAGCTCCTCCCTTGCCTCTAGAGACAGAGGTATCTGATCTGAATAAGTGAGACTCCTGTGAAGATGTACGGTTTTCAGTCTCTGAAGGGCCTAATAATGAAGAGGTGCCGGCAATATGGCCTGAATTGATGCGGATAAAAGTCCTATGATTCTCACTAACATCCTTAGGGAGATAGTGTCCGCTTTGAGGCTGAACTTAAACTCTTTGCGGGTGTTGTTCAGTTTGTTGCGAGGCAGGCGAAGGGTAGAGTTTAGAGAATCGACAGTGAAGCCTAGGAATTTGATGTCCTGGGTTGGAAGAGTTACTGATTAATTTTTTTTTTTTCCAGTTTATGAGAAAACCTAACCTGGTAAGAGTTAATACTGTCAAATGAAGATGTTCCTTGAGAGTTTCTGGGTCTTGGGACATGATCAACATATCATCGAGATCTATAATCATGCAAACTCCCCTGGTCCTCAGAAAAGAGGTGATTGGTTTCATGAGCTTCGTGAAACACCAAGGGGCAGAGGAGAGACTGAAAGGGAGGCAAGTGAATTGGCAAGTGATTCCTCTCCAAAGGAATTGGAGGAGATGTTGTTGGTGTTGAGCATTTGGGAGCATGAGATACGTGTCCTTCAAATCTAATTTGACCATCCAGTCTGATAGTAACAGGAGATCCCTGAGGCAGTGGATGCCTTCCATTTTGAAATGCCTGTAAAGTATGAAAGCATTTAGGTTCCTCAGATTTATGACAGGTCGTACCCCTGAGTCTTTTTCCTGGTACATAAAAAAAAAAATGTTGCTGATAAATCCTGGTTTTGAAGAATGGGCTTGAGTGATAGCACCTTTCCTTTGAAGCTGTAGAATTTCTAAATCCACTAAATGGAAATCTTCCCTTGAGAAGTGTATAGAATGAGGAATCTTGGTTTGGTAAGGGTGTGAATACAATTCTATTTGGTATCCCTGAATTGTTTGTAATACCCATTGGTCCAATGTGATTTGAGCCCAAGCATGGAAAAAATGGGTGAGTGCCACCCAGTTTTTCCTCTGAAGGGGGGAAGGAAAGGGGACTTACCTGTAAAAGGTCTGGAGTATAACAATCCTCTGGTGTTCTTTGGTCTCCAGGTTCTTCCATGTGGAGGGTAGAACGGTTTAGGAGTTCTGGGCTCTTGAGAGTAGACCCCTGTCGCGGGGTAGGATGGGTCTTGAGTATTCCTATAGTCTCTCCTATAGGGTCCCAATGTGCGGCCAGGAAATCGACCTCTCTCTTTCCCGGCCCTGACAAAAACCCGACTATTAAAAACCTTCATAGAAGTCTGGGCTTTATCCAGGGCCGTAAAGGTTCCGACAAATTTGCCGAGGTTTTTAATAAATTATTCCCGCCTCCTTAGAAGCCATTTTGGATCAATGCGTAAGAGAATTGCTCTACACCTCTCGGTGGACAGTATTTGCATTGCCTAAGAAGCAAATGGCCCTCTGAACCCAACCCCATAGGGTATTAAGGTCAACCTGTGAGGAAGAGGAAATAGCCTCTTCTGTCATATTAAAAATCTTTGCTAGTGGACCCACTATATCCAGAAGCTTGTCCTGACACTGTTTCAGGGAGCGTTCTACACCTTTCCTGTGGTCCTTCCCCGATTTACTCATATATTGGGCCATGGGTGGGTCCATAGTAGGAGTTTCAAATGTTTTGTGAATGGAGGGTCTGGGGCGCTCAAATTTTAATTTGTTTCTGGACTTTGTGTCCAAATGTTTCCTGAGCCAGAGATCAATATATTTTACAACGTGGTCCTTAGGGACCCATTCTGCAGATCTGGGATGTTTTTATAGCCCCGGGATCAAATAGGGGTTTCCCTTGTTCATCTAGAACAACATTATCATTGTTATCCCCTTCTTCCAGATCCAATTCTGTGTCATTCTCCTCAGGTATATATTCTTCCCCTAAGGATTGGCTGGACTGTTCCTCTGCCTCAGAGGAAGAATCCAGACAAAACAAATCAGGTTTGGAACGAGTTGCATTTGTTTTCTCGGTATGCCATCCGCCCGAGATGAGGTTCTAGATTGTGGTCGTGAACCACTAGTCAGTTTGCCAGACATACTGGGCTTGTCAATGGGAGAACGTTTTATGTTTCAGAGAAGCAATGCTTTATTTTCTGCTTCCTCTTTCCCACAGATAAGGCTGGGGGGTCTTTATTAGGAGAAGATTCCTCAGAACCAGGGTTCTCTTTGGACTGGATCTTAGGGTTTAATTGTTGTTGAAATATTCCTGCTAGAGATTTTGCTAGGGTGTCTGTCATGTGACTCATGCATGAGGCTATGGCGTTTGACACCATTTTATTGACCGACTGATCCATAACATTCTGGATATGGTCATCGTTAGGGTTTGATGTAAAAACCACAGCCTCCTGATAGTCAGAGCTAACAGAACCGTTATTTCCCTCAAAAAAGTGAGAAGGGATTTTATTGCCCTTCATAGGGGTACATGGAGTAACAGATCTCCTTTGAGACATAATTAATATATCTTTAAATATTAAGCGTATGACTGAAAACATTTTTAAAGCAAAATATACTGATAGCTTTTTTTACCCTCAAAATACTATTAACCCAGCCTGGGTAGGGAGAAAAATAATAATTTTGTCAACACAGTAAGAACTATAAAGGGAACAGTCAGCAGAGGGCATCTGTCTTCTTCCCCGGTCAGTCAGAACTGATAATGTGCTCTGAAGAGAGCCGCGCATGAGCAGAAGTGATCAGAAGGGCAAGAGACCTAATCCAAGATGTCTGCCGCGACTGAGTGCAAACAAACTAACGTGAAGGAAGGAGAGGCTGCACTGAAGTTAGGAGAAGGTAGAACGGCTGGAAATGGGTCAAAAAAAGCTCAGTTCATAACTGGGAAAGCCATGAATAAAATCAATGAAAAATGAATAAAGGGGGTGCAGTAAAACAAGCACTAGATACCTACAGTGTCGACGAGGATGCAAGGGATAGTTAAGGGAGAATTAAAAAAGGGGTATGGAAGACAAAATGCTTGTAAGAGAGTTAAACTATATATGTGAGGAGAAATATGCATGAAATAGTAGTTGAAAAAGTTAAACAATCCAATAAAGGACTGGTTTTAAGAATGATGCAATATATAGAAATACAGAGTAGTACTCTTCCTGCCAGTGAGCAGCAAAGAAAGAGGGATTGGAACTACCTGTTACACCTGTTATATACCTGTGGGGAAGATCATTGGCTACCTGTGCAAGGTGTGGGGTTACCACATATGTATTGTTCACGTGTTTTCTTTTCAAATGTTTAAAGTTTTGCTGCTGAGTAGTAACGATGGGGACTATTGTATAATAGGAGCCTCCTTGTCTTGCCATAAAATCTACAGTTCAAACTGCAGTAACCCTGGAAATGTGTATGGCTCAGAAGTGCCAGCATGCTGATTTTACTTTACTTTAAAGAGAGCCTTCCTTTATTTGTCCTGTTCTCATCACCCCAACAACACTACCCCCTCTCTAGTTCTTATGTGCCCTTAGTGCCCCCTAAAATAATAATCTAGCCCTGTCTTCCCCATTCTTGTACTTTTGCCTTGCTAACACAAACTTTGCTTTTATGTTTTGTACATTCTCCTGTGCGTAAGTGGCAGAAATTATCTTTCAGTGGTAGTTACTACAGGCTGCTAAAAACATTGTGTATCCTATTTATCAAATAAAAGGCCTCATTAAAATCAGTACATTTTGTTTAATAAATGTCTTTATTTTGCTCCAGATTTACTTGTCTATTTGATAAACATTCTCTTTTTGTGTTTTCCTCAGTCGAACCCAGTACTTCATTAGATACTTGTTGATAAACGTGCTACTAGTTTAATGCAGAAAGAACTGATATTTACAATTAACACCTTGTTTGTCAAGCAGGTACATGCTGATGCAAACAACCTCTTTAACCCTTTGAGGGCCAGAGGGGTATGCAACGCAGTGTTAAAGGGTTAAAGATAGAGACAACAGAAAATTCACTTATCCTATATAACTCGCTAAAGTTTGTCAAAAGCTGTCATGCGCAGTACAGTTGGCAGCGCGCACTGCAGTCATCGCAGTACAGACTGCCCACGGCACGGCTGATAACGGAGAGGGCTGCTCCGAATTCAGACCGCAGTCCTCTCTTCGCACTGGTTCTGAATTCGGAACTGCCCACTCCATTATCAGCCGCGCCGCGTGCTGGGTGGCACTGTGGCCTGTGTGCATGGGCTCTTCAACTAGTGTGTGTGTGTGTGTGTGTGTGTGTGTGTGTATATATATATAATATATATATATATATATATATATATATATATATATATATATATATATATATATATATATATATATATATATATATATATATAAATAACACTATCTAAAGGGATACTAACAAAAAAAAAAATTGGTTAATGTTTGTTTAAAAATTTTTATTTGGATTGAGGAAAAAAAAAATATAATAATTTAATGCATGTGTATGCTGTCCTATAATAACACAATTTGGTTAATTTTATTTGTATTCCTTGTAATGAAACGAGCAAGACTAATTTTTTTGCAATTTGTGCTGGCTGAGATTAGCTTTACCTCAA